>CM032635.1:20385105-21079560 GCA_019097785.1 Fraxinus excelsior | reverse complement strand
CATAAACCAGCAATGATGTGAATTTGTCTGAACGATTTCGGACGAACAATGAATAGTTTGACCAAGATTGATGAAACCTAGTAGATTTGAGGGCCGTTGATAGTTTAAGAAACTACTGCTTTGAGGCTTGCTTTAAACCGTAAATGGATTGTGAAGCTTGCAGACTCGAGTCTTCCCCTTTCGTCCGAAACCAGGTAGAATCTTCATGTATACTTCCTCATAAAGATCCCCATTGAGAAATGCATTGTTGACATCTAGTTGGTGCACGTGCCAGCTTTGTAAAGCCACAAGGCTAAGAAGCACACGCACTGTTGTTAACTTGGCAACCGGTGCAAACGTTTCTCTGTAATCAACTCCCTCAACTTAACTGCACCCCTAGCAACCAATCGTGCTTTGTAATGGTCAATCGTCCCATCTGGATTCAGTTTGAGCTTGTATACCCATTTGCAATCGATCGGTAGTTTATGAGATGGCAGTGGGACAAAACTCCAAGTGTTATTTGCTTGGAGGGCTTGGATCTCATTATGCATAGCTTATCTCCACTGTGGAATTTGGACAGCCTATGAAAAAGAAGTAGGCTCCTTCTGAATGGAAATGTTAGTGGTGAAAGCTCTATGGTTATGAGAAAGACGATCATAGGATAAGACTTGGGAAAAAGAGTGAACGGTACCTGTGTTCGGTGGAGTTGATGGTGCGGGTCTCAAAGGGAGGGCTGCCTTAACACGAAAGTCCTGCAAAAAGGTTGGGGTTTTGGTAGGACGTGCCGACCTACATGGTGGCAACGTTGGTGTTACTACCATGGGAGATGAGATAGGCAAGGCGTTTGGTGGTTGTCATGGCGTAATTGGGTCGATGATAGGATGACTTGACGAATCGGTAGCAGAAGGAAGATATGGTGGAGTGTTTTCAAGTGGTGAGACTCTAGAGTTGGATGGAGGTAAGACTAAGTGTTCAGTATCAAATGAGTGTGAGGGTGTTGGATTTCGGAAGATGGGCACATCAGTTTGAGAAGTCGAGTGAGGGTTTGACTGGAATGGAAAAGTGTCCTAAAAAAATACCACATCTCTTGAAAAAGAGACTTTGTTTTCGGTTAGATTATAAACTCGGTAACCTTTTTGACCATGAGGATAATCTAAGAAGAGACATTTAGTTGCACGCGGATCAAATTTGGTAGGTTTGGAAGGGTGAGTTGATGTGAAACATAAGCAACCAAAAACTCGTAAATGAGAGTAATTTGGTGGTTTATGGAAAAACTTTTCAAAGGGTGTTTTTCTTTGAAGAAATGGTGTGGGAGTTCTATTAATGAGATATGTTGAAGTAAGTATGGCATCTCCCCAAAAACGTTTAGGTAAGTTGGCTTGAAAAAGAATAGCTCGAGCAAGTGCCTATGTTTGCGCTCAACAACACCATTTTGTTGTAGTGTATTGATACAACTAGTTTGATGAACTATCCCTTTTGATGATTAAAAATGTTCGAGTGTAAACTCGGGACCATTGTCGCTATGCACAATTTTCACTTTCTTATCAAATTGAGTTTCAACCATATGAATGAAATTGATTAGGTGGTTTCATGTTTTTGATTTATATTTCATCAAGTATACCCAAGTGCTCCTAGTATAATCATCAACAATTGTAAGAAAGTATTTTGCACCAGTAAGTGAAGGTTCATGATAGCCACCCCAAATGTCAACATGTATTAAATTAAAAGAAGACACACTTGAGATTGTACGTAAGAGAAAAGACATTCTAGTTTGTTTTGCCAAAGGGCAAATAGGACACTGATTTTCATCACATGATTTATTTTCAAAAAAGGGAAATAACAAGAAAACTTTGGTGGAAGGATGATCGTGGCGTTGGTGCCAAAGGTTGGGTGTATGGCGGTGAACTGAGTTGCATGTTCCTTTCTGTATTGGATTAAGGCAATAGAGTCCCTCCTGTTCATTTCTCGTCCCAATCATCTCCCCCGATCATAGGTCCTGTATGAAACAAAAGTGTCTGAGAAAGATAGTGAGATAAAATGAATCAAGTGCCAGTTTACTAATAGAGATCAGGTTCAAATAAAAGAATGGCACGCATAGGACGTTGTGTAGAATGAAATGAAGAGTGAAAACTACTTTGCCAATATGGGTGACTTGAGCCGTTGTACCATCCGGTAATTTGACAAAACGATTATGCATATGTTTCAAAAAGGTAAGAAGAGAAGGGGCACAAACTATGTGATCATTAGCACCACTGTCCAATATCCAAAATTTTTCTTACCATTTTGAGTGATATCTGGTTGAGTAATTTTTTTTTCCATTCGAAGCCTCTGCCTGCTTTTCATGATGCAATGCCATTGAATATACCTTGTTCACATTTGGAAGTGGATCTATTGCCACTATGTTGCTTCGGACTGCATCATAGTTGTCATTAAGTCCCATTAAGAACTTCATGGTCTTTTGGTTTTCCATGTACGCCTTGATTTTTGTGGCTGCATCACAGCTACAAGGTGGAACCCCACAAAGTGCATCTCTTTCATCCCAGAGAGTTTTGAGTCTGGTGAAAAAGGCCATGACTGAACCCATGCCTGGCCCACAGCCATGGATTGCATTTTCTATGTTGAACAGTTGAACTGTGTTTGTATGGGAAAAGCGCTCCTGCAATTCGAGCCACATATCCCCTGCATTTTTTAATGAACTATGCTGCCGAAGATTTCTTTTGACATTGATCCCAGCAGCCATGTCTTGACCAAAGTGTTGCAGCGATCCTACTGCTGCTATTCTTCGATCCTGGTAGTTGAGCTTTTGAATGGTGATAGGAATGTAAAATGCATATTTTTCCCTCCTTATTTTATGCGCTCGTATGTTTATTTTGTGCCAAAATGTACTCATTACACTCATATTTTGATTTAGGTGGCAATTCTATGGATATGGCGTAATTTGGAAGAAATATGTGAAAAAAGACCAAAATGAAAGAAAGTGAAAGTTCAAGGACTCAAGTGCAAATATTCCAAACTTGTGTCTAACCTTGTGATGAAGATTCGAGAGTGTTAGAGGTCAATTGGATGAAGAAAGGATTCAAAGGGATGAAATATGGCCAAGATATTTTCACAGATCAACTTTCAAGCTGAAAAGTTTTGCATCGGTTTTCAATCTCATATTGAGACCAATGTTGGACATGGTAAACGATCGTATTTGAAGATGGTCTCTGAATAAAAGTTTTAGCCCTTTGAGTTATCTTTACAACGCATCTTGAATCGCTTCAATCGGATATCGGTAGAAGAAGTTATGGCCAAAATACTAAAAGCTGTCCGGAGGAAGTTTCGTAAAACCATGCGGCCGCAAGCCTTTAATTCCATGCGGCCGCATAGACCATTCCCGAGAGTTAAAGTGCCGATTTCACTTGTTCCTTCCGGCCGCATGGTTCATTTCCGGGACGAAAATTCTGATTTCCTAATTTCAATCAAACGCTTATGGAAACAAATCTTTCTACACTTTATAAACCCTAGAACACAACCAGAACGTGGAGAACGCCTCCAAACTCTATTC
Organism: Fraxinus excelsior; assembly: GCA_019097785.1. Lineage (NCBI taxonomy): Eukaryota > Viridiplantae > Streptophyta > Magnoliopsida > Lamiales > Oleaceae > Fraxinus > Fraxinus excelsior. The sequence continues at coordinate 21,076,034 of CM032635.1, read as the reverse complement.
TTCTCTATTTTTCTCTTAGATTCATGAATTGTAACTAAACTTTTACACTTGGTCGAAGGAGATTGACGCCTCGGAATCACATATTGTGAGATCTAAATAGTTTTTCTTAATTTAATTCATGTTTTTGAGTATTAAATATTCTTCTGCACTTATTTCCATGATTGTTATGTTTAATTGCTAGGAGGCCTACTAGTTTATTATTCGTTGCAATCTACCGCTGAGTTAAATATCAAATCCGTAATTGTTTGATCCATTTAACTTGCGAAGCACTAGGATTTGATGATTTTCTGCGATAGAGGTTATTGAATCTTAAGAAGAATGTTTAAATAGATTGAATGCAACCGCTGGTGTCTGTGTTATCTAGTTCATCGATTTCTCTATTGTTTAAAGCTGTTATTAAATTGAATCTTGAGTGCTGGTCTGGGGTTATTTAATAATTAGGGTTAATTAGAACGCTGGTTTCTAACTAACTAAAATTAAGGAGAAATAGGAAAATTATTCCAACGGTGAATATTCAAAATATGAATTGAATTATCCTTGCATCTATGATCAATTGTGGATTTTCGAAGGTGGATATTGACTTGAATCAAGGTTAGTCTTTTGATTATTTTCGTTAATTTAGTTTTCATTGTTATTAATTGCGTTATTTACAATTGTTTACATACAAAAACCCCCCAATCATTGTACGAAACATAAATTATTGAATTACACACTCTTTGTGGGATCGACCCTTACTTCCACTACTACATTAGTTTTAGAGGTTTAAGGATTATTTTTGGGTGCATACGACAGCACACCAAATTTTGGCACCGTTGCCGGGGAGTGGTGTTAATTTATTTTTTTGCTTCTTTAGTTGTTTATTTTAGTTTAAAAAAAAATCAAAAAAATCAAAATTTTTAGGTTTTTAGACAATTTATTGTTTTTAGGAATTTTAGCATAGAATTTTATTTATTCTTCTTATTCTATTTTTTTTATAGTTTATGCCCATAACTCGATCTTCTACTCAAGAAACTTGATTACAAATATGGCCACCAATTCTCAACAATTTGGCACTAGATTTGACATGCCATCTACACAAGTTAATGAGGTAAATGTTTCATCCATTGAACGACAACTTGCGAGTCTAACTACTCTTATTTGTCAAATGGCTGTAGGTACTAAGCAAACAGCAAAGACTTGTGGAATTTGTTCATTTGTAGGCCATCCAACTGATATGTGTCCAACACTTCAAGAAGAATTCGTTGAACACGTAAATGCAGTCAGTAGTTTTCCTGGACAACCACAAAGGAATTATGATCCCTATTTAAACACGTACAACCAAGGATGGAGGGATCATCCATATCTTAGTTATGAAAATCGATAAGTGAATCAACCTATGAATCAAAATTGGCAGAATTTCCAGCAATATAATCAGCCATACCCTCATAGATAACAACATGGACAAACTTCTAACTCTAGTATGTCTTTAGAAGATCTAGTTAAATCTCTTGCCACTAACACTTTACAATTTCAATAGGAGAGAAGGGCTAGCATTCAAAGGTTAGAAAATCAAATAGATCAAATGGCTAACGCGGTCAGTAGGTTGGAGTCACAGAATTCGGGAAAACTACCCTCTCAAACAATGGTGAATCCAAAAGAAAATGTGAGCGTAATCATCCTGAGAAGTGGTGAAAATGTTGAGATTCCGGTAAAGGCATCCCCTAAGCCATTGGAGCAAGAAGAGGAAGAAAAAGAGGTTGCAAACAAGACTGTCACCAATGATACTGAGGTGACTGAGCGTAAGTTTTTACCCTTCTCTGATTATAAACCAATACCTCCTTTTCCTCAAGCTTTAGTAGGATCTAGAAAATATGAACGAGATCATGATGAGCTGCATGAAATTTTTAGTAAATGTGAGGTAAATATTCCACTTTTAGATATGTTTAAACAAGTGCCTCGTTATGCTAAATTTTTGAAACACTTGTGCACAAGTAAAAGGAAACAGAAATTGAAGGGGATTGAAAGAGTAAAAGTTGGAGAACGGGTATCTACAATAATTCAAAAGAAACTTCCTGCAAAGTGTACGGATCCAGGTATGTTCACTATCCCTTGCATGATAGGTGATACTAAGTTTGAGAAGGTCATGTTAGATTCCGGAGCATCTATTAATGTCATGTCATATTCTGTATACACTTCCTTGAAATTAGGACCTTTAATTGACACTGGTGTGATAATTCAACTAGCTGATAAATCTAATGCCTATCCTAAGGGGGTAGTTGAGGATATTCTCGTGAAAGTTAATGAGTTGGTTTTTCCTGTTGATTTTTATGTGCTTGACATGGGCAGTAGTAATCAAACTCTCCCTATTTTGTTGGGAAGACCGTTCTTAAGGACATTCAAAACTGAAATGGACTTTCATAATGGCACACTAACCATGGAAATTGATGATAAAACTATTACACTTAATATTTATGATTCCATGAAACATTCATGTAATAATAACCATGTTCATTTTATTGATGTGATTGATCAATTAGCACATGATGTTTTCGAATTTGTTGCTACAAAAGAATGGGAAGTTTTCAATATTGAGCATCTTGGGAAGGAAAAAGAGGAGTTAGCCTTAAACACTGAGTTACAAAGAACTGTGGCAGCATTAAATAATCTTCCAAAGTCAGGTACCAGTTATTGTTTTGTATTACCAATTTCTAATGAGAAACTTCTACTTTCTGTTTTGTAGACTCATTTCAGATTTGAAGCCTCACCCCAGTCACTACAAGTATACATTCCATGAAGGTGGAGGAACAATCCTAGTTATCATTCCCATTGAACTTGGTACATCACAAGGAAGATCAAAGCCAACCATGATAGACCCGGGCTGAATAAGGAAACATTGAGTCGAGCCAAAGATAATAAACAAAGGCGCTACTTGGGAAGCAACCCAATGGGAGTTCGTTCATTTATCATTTTATTTTTGTTTTTATTTTTCGCATTCTATTTTTTATTTTAGTTATATTTGTCCTTTTCTTTGCATTAGACCTTACATTGGGGACAATATAAGTTTTAAGTGTGGGGGAGAGATTTAGATTTAAGTTGCATTTATATTGAGTGAGTTAATTTTTTATAAAAAAAAAAACAAATTTGCATGATTTTTCAGGAAAAGGAGTTGAGAGTTAAATGATTGTTTTTTGTTGTGTATGCTATTTGTTAGAATTAGATAGGCTTTTGAAGAACTCATAACATGATTGAATGAATAACCCTCCAACTTAGGGTTGATTAGTGGAGTTATTTTCTTTGAGGATGGTAGTAACTAAATTCTGTAGACAAAAGCCAGTGAGATTTTTGGGCCTTTAAACTGATACATCCATAACAGTTTCATTATTCTTTTCATGTGTGATATTCTTCCATAGCTTTGTTTCTCTAGAACTTGCATTGATTCTCTTCAAGATCACATTGATACATGAATGCACGAACATGATTAAGACCATCTTTGTTACATAAATGAGCTTCATTAGCCAAATAGCCGACCCTGTAATTGAATTTTCCATTGTTGAGCCCATTTGAGCCTTATTGCCTTTTCTTTGTATAAACTCACATTACAAGCTTTAAACTGAAAAAAACAATATCTTTACCCAAGCCTTAGATCTAGTGGAGTATTGTTGAATGTCATGAGAAGTGTGGGTATGCAAGAAAATAAGTATGGGGGTATCAAGATTTATGGCAGTGCTATTATTGGTGAATTGGAACAAATTTTCTATGTCAATTCAAGGAGTTCCAGTATTGGTGTATAATTTGGAGTTTTCATTATGCAAGAAAAATACAAGAAGAAGAAGGAAAAAAATGAATGAGCGAAGAAAAAGAAAATAAGTGATGAATGAGAGTGATTTTAATGTGAAAAAGTCTATATTCATAACTCTTCCTACATCTCAAAAAAGAGTTCGATTTGTGTGGGATAAATGAAAAAATGATGAAACTATCATGTGGAGTGATTGGTTTACATGTCTTATGTATATGTTTGAGCTAAGTCTTTTTATATTTACTCCACTAGTTTCGATGGTTCTTGAGTCACATACCCAAATATTTCCCACCTTAACCATAAGCCACAATACAACATTTGAAAAGTCCTTAAGATTCTTGTAAAGCATGTGATCTAAGTGGTGGCGAATGAGAAGATATGCAAGCATATGGTAGAACATCTCCATTAGAATGAATTTGAGCGAAACACTTACCCTTTTAAACACATGAGAGTTGAGTGCTTATATCAGTGAGGGTCTACATGTTTAGTTTACTTCATCTTCATATGAACATGGTCGCTAATTGATTATGAGTTGTGTGGAATGTTTATTCATGATATTTTATGTGTTTTGAAAAGGTTTGATGGTTCTATGTTTTTGACATTATAACCTGGTGTTTTTTGGGAATTAAATTTGAGTTTTGCCCGAGGACGAGCAAAAGCTAAGTGTGGGGGAATTTGATAGGAATGTAAAATGCATATTTTTCCCTCCTTATTTTATGCGCTCGTATATTTATTTTGTGCCAAAATGTACTCATTACGCTCATATTTTGATTTAGGTGGCAATTTTATGGATATGGCGTAATTTGGAAGAAATATGTGAAAAATGACCAAAATGAAAGAAAGTAAAAGTTCAAGGACTAAAGTGAAAATATTCCAAACTTGTGTCTAACCTTGTGATGAAGATTCGAGAGTGTTAGAGGTCAATTGGATGAAGAAAGGATTCAAATGGATGAAATATGGCCAAGATATTTTCACAGATCAACTTTCAAGCTGAAAAGTTTTGCATTGGTTTTCAGCCTCATATTGAGACCAATTTTGGATATGGTAAACATTCGAATTTGAAGATGGTCTCTGAATAAAAGTTTTATCCCTTTGAGTTAACTTTACAACGCATCTTGAATCGCTTCAATCGGATATCGGTAGAAGAAGTTATGGCCAAAATACTAAAAGCTGTCCGGTGGAAGTTTCGTAAAACCATGCGGCCGCAAGCCTTTAATTCCATGCGGCCGCATAGACCATTCCCGAGAGTTAAAGTGCCGATTTCACTTGTTCCTTCCGGCCGCATGGTTCATTTCCGGGACGAAAATTCTGGTTTCCTAATTTCAATCAAACACTTATGGAAACAAATCTTTCTACACTTTATAAACCCTAGAACACAACCAGAACGTGGAGAACGCCTCCAAACTCTATTCTTCTCTATTTTTCTCTTAGATTCATGAATTGTAACTAAACTTTTACACTTGGTCGAAGGAGATTGACGCCTCGGAATCACATATTGTGAGATCTAAATAGTTTTTCTTAATTTAATTCATGTTTTTGAGTATTAAATATTCTTCTGCACTTATTTCCATGATTGTTATGTTTAATTGCTAGGAGGCCTACTAGTTTATTATTCGTTGCAATCTACCGCTGAGTTAAATATCAAATCCGTAATTGTTTGATCCATTTAACTTGCGAAGCACTAGGATTTGATGATTTTCTGCGATAGAGGTTATTGAATCTTAAGAAGAATGTTTAAATAGATTGAATGCAACCGCTGGTGTCTGTGTTATCTAGTTCATCGATTTCTCTATTGTTTAAAGCTGTTATTAAATTGAATCTTGAGTGCTGGTCTGGGGTTATTTAATAATTAGGGTTAATTAGAACGCTGGTTTCTAACTAACTAAAATTAAGGAGAAATAGGAAAATTATTCCAACGGTGAATATTCAAAATATGAATTGAATTATCCTTGCATCTATGATCAATTGTGGATTTTCGAAGGTGGATATTGACTTGAATCAAGGTTAGTCTTTTGATTATTTTCGTTAATTTAGTTTTCATTGTTATTAATTGCGTTATTTACAATTGTTTACATACAAAAACCCCCCAATCATTGTACGAAACATAAATTATTGAATTACACACTCTTTGTGGGATCGACCCTTACTTCCACTACTACATTAGTTTTAGAGGTTTAAGGATTATTTTTGGGTGCATACGACAGCACACCAAATGGATCCATCTACAAACCCCTTCTTGTTTTTGATTGTCAGTGCCATACTCATGGATTGACACCATGTTGTATAATTGTCTTCCATCAAGCTTTGTGATATAAGTTGTAGCGCCCCGAGTTCTGTTAACCCGGATTGCCACGTCATCGTCTTTTGCCCTAATTTTAAAATCAATTTTCGCGGAAATAACCTAATTTTGAAATCACATTTGTAATTGAAAAACTGTATCGACAAGTAAACTCATAGAAATTTAAAATTTAAATATCATATTTTAGAAATAGCGGAAAACGACAAAATGTTATCAATATTCGAATACAAATTTTCAAAGAGATAATAATTTCGATAGTCAATTTTTTTCTATGCCACCACTGCCGAATCAATCACGATCGCCTCCGAAGTCTGCAAATATTGTTAAAAATAGCAGAGTGAGTATTTCGAAGAAATACTCAGTAGACTCATCCCCAATAATTAATTTACAGAATAATTGAATACACACTTATGCAATATACAATGTGATATCATCTTTGGTTCATTTTCTTGAAAATCATAGGCTCTTTAAAAACATGGGATGTGGGTACTCTTTCTTTCTTGTGCTGATGAGGCACATAAGTTATGCATAACATTCTCTTCTTATCCCATAAGGGATTCTTTTCTTATCCCATAAGGGATTCTCTTCTTTCTCATGCAATTAAGCATATAAGTTATGGCAAGCATAACAATATCATATATCTCATATGATAAATTCTCATCTCATGCATTAAAGCATATAAATCACGTAATTCACATAAAGCATGCAATTATAATTTAAACTAATTAATGGTGGCGAGTCTACCTCAAAATCTCGAGTTTCGTGAAAATGGTTCGAGAAGTAACTTCAATCTCTTAATTGTCCGTACGTTTCGTCTAGCCAATAGAAAATAAGTTTGAATTAGTATTTCGAACTTTAAAGTTTTAAAGTGTTGAAATTTAGTTTAAGGGTTTAATTAAAAATTATTGGAATTGAAATAAATGACTTAAAATGATAAAATAAAGTTTATGGGTTAAATTAGAAATTTATTAAATCTGAAAATAAAACTTTAAGGCTAAAATAATAACCTTCATAAGTTTAGGGACTAAACTGTAATTATAACAAAGCTGAAAATAAAAGCTGAAAACTGAAATAATAACTTTTAATAGTTTAAGGACTGAGCTGTAAATATATTAAAGCTGAAAATAAATGTTAAAAACTGAAATAATAACTTTTATAAGTTAGAGGACTAAACTGTAAATATAGTAAAGCTGAAAATAAAATTAAATGGCTGAAATAATAACTTATATAGATTAGGGACTAAATTAAAAGAACTTAAAACTTGGGGAGGGGCTTGAAAGGCAAAAAATAAAATAAAAATTATAAACTTAAAACTCTCTCTCTCTTCCTCTCGTTTTTCAGAGAGATAGAGATGGAGGGCTTCGACGAGGGCCCTTGCCCTTCCCTGCCTCCGCCGCTGCCGCAGGCGGTAGGGTTCCGCCTAAGGTTTGTTTTTCTTTTATTTCCCTTTTTTTTGTCTGTTCAGCCCGAAGAGGTAGGGGCTAGGGTTCGATTTCATTTTTTTGATTTGAGGCGATTTGGAGGTGGTTTTGATGGTGGCGGTTTGTTCTGTTTGGAGTTGGTTTGGGGTGCTTTGAGGTGGCGGTTTGGTGTTGAACTTTTTGGTTCTAATTGATTGGTGGGTTGTGGTTTTGGTTGTGCGACTGTGGGGTTGAGGAGCTCCAGTTTGGGGCTCGACTTGGGGTTTCCTTTGGGCATTTGGGGGTGGTTTTGAGGCGGTTTTGGGAGTGCTGTTTGATTTCGGGTTTGAAGAGTGTGGGTGACGGGTTGGAGTAGTGACTGTCTTGTTGGCCGTGTGTGGTGGGGTTGGTTTGTGTGATGCTTGCATTTGTTCTCGGTAGTGGAGGTGCAGTAAGCTGACTGCAATGGTGTTGTTTAGGTGGCTGCAGCTTAGACTGTTGGTTTGGGATGTTTTGGGTTTGGTTCTATGAATGTGGGGTAGTGACTGGTGGTGTCTTGCTGCGTGGTTGGTCTCGGTTTGGAGGTGTTGCAGTAGGTGAATGGAGTTTGTTGTATGGTGTTACAGTGAGTTGGGTGAATGGTGTAGTTGGTGGTAGCTTGGCAGTGTGTTGGATGACTGCTTGTATCAATGTATTTTGGGTTTGAAAATGGTGTTGTTGGTTTGAGCTTGGCAGTGTTGGTCTCGTGAGTGAGTGAGTGAGGTGGTTTCCTGTTGATGCTAGAAATTGATGTTCTAGCATCAATGGTGAAATCACATTTGGGAAGGTTGAGAGAGGGAGAGACTCACCAAGATGGTTGTTGTGTGAGTGAGAGGAGGGAGGGAATGAGTGTGCTCTATGAATAGTGGAAAATTAGGGCACAAAACCCTAGACGGGTAATTGGGCCAAAATGTTGGGCTTTTGGGCTTTCTAATTGGGCTAAAATAAATAATATCCGGTTTTGGGCTCATTTAATTGGGTTTAAATGAATTGGGCTAAATGAATTTAAAATTTAATCGGGCTTATGAAATTGGACCATAAATGTTGGACTTTAAATAATTGGGCTTGAATTTAATAAAAATTGGATTTAAATAAAATAATTCGAAATTGATAATAAAATTATTATTCGGGATCGGATTCAATCGAATAGATTTGAATTCAATATTATAACGGCTAGACGAACGCGCTTCTCTAGAAAATTAGGGTTAACGTTTTAGCGACACGTTTTTCGAGAAAACTATTTTATAATAATTAAAAGTTCGCGGTCGCTACATAAGTACTCCACCAGGTTGATCTGAATGATGGAGAAATAAGGGATGGTTGGGATTCTCCCATGGTTTTGGAACTCTTGAAGGTGCATAAGTCTTGTCATGATCAATAGCTTTTCGTGCTTCGTCGCCTGCCATGGTGTATTATGTCTGTGTAGGATTCTAGGTCTCCAAGAACTCTTGCTCTGATACCATAATGAGAAATAGAATATGAAGAATTTATTTTCTTACTTTCCACTGAATCAAGTTACATGCTTTGTACAAGATGTTCACACATCAAATCCATAATTTATGGATTAAGATTAATGACTACCATATGCAAATTGCCTTCTTATAGCTAATAGAATCAATACGAAGATTGTGTTGATTTCTTTCCTTTAACAGCCAAATATCTACTTAATTGTCAATTCCTAAACCCAATTCCTGTATACTTTGTAGCGGCAATTAACTTCATTAGAGTACCAATGGTCATTGACCATTTTTTCTTCATCTCGTGATCTTGGTGCTAATGATTTCTATCAGAGTGTGAAAGTAATATACAGGTAGGTAGAGGTGTCCTCGAGATTTGATAATAGATAGTCCTTAGGACACATGACAAGGAGCATTTGTACTTAGAAGTACATTTATGACCATTGCTCGGATGGAACATGTATCATGGGGTTTACAGAGCCCTATAACTTCCAGGATTCATGTTTCATGATAACATTTTAGGTAATGCTGGTTATACTTTCTTCCAGTATTATACTGGGTATTTGTGGTATATGATTGATTAGTTACGAGTTGATAGTAATATACCGTCATTCTTTAGTATGATACCATAATAAGCTATTCGGTATCATACTTAGCCAATTATTTTAGTTACTTATGAAAGCATTTCCATGTTTTTAATATTTCGTCATGTTCAGTATTAAGTACAACTATTATGGTATTATAAGATTAGTGGTTACAAGTTAGTTTAGTCGTCATGCTCGCTTCAAGGGCATCACAAAATTCTGGGTTTTTTTTTTTAACATTCTTGACGACTCTAGGCTTTATAAAGTTGTAAAACATTGATTTCCAAAACATGCCAAATCAAAATTAAGGAAAGAAAGTTTTCCCTTCTTGGAAGACACTATGCAATCACATGGTGGCGATCACATGGTACATGTCAATTTCAGACACGGTGAATTTTCACACACGAAGGCTATGGCCTATTGATTTGGCCTACGCAATCGCATAGGCTAAGTCACATTTGGCCCCTGAACTTTCTCCTTGCCTTGGTTTGATGTTACTTCATTCTTTTCCATTCATTCGTGTTCTTCTCTTTTCTAACTAGCCCTAGTCCTTCCGCATCTTCTTTTCAATATCCGACACAACTTTTGGATTATTACATTTCAGTCCTTGAACTTTGGATTTGATTCATTTGAGTCATTTTCTCGCTAATTTTCTCCAATTTCGTCATTTCGTTGATTTGTGTCTAACAAATACAATACATATAGAATTAAGTCATAATTCATCAAAATAATCCATAAATATTTTAACTTAAAGACCGAAATAAGTGTGTAAAATATACTTATCAGCTAATATTAGTTGAAAAGCATATAACATCTCGATATTTTAAGCTTATGAATTAATTTATTATACTAGAATAATTAATTTATTGGAACTAACTTTAGTTGAAGATTGAACATCGTAAATTTACAAGGATGGGAATGTTTATAAGGTTACCACTTATTCGGACTTCTAAATTTGATTAATTATGTATTTAATTAAAAAAATATATCTACCAATTTATTGTAAATTATGTTAATTGTAGAAACTTTTCCAACTTGGATATAATTGTCATGAAAAAAACATTTGTGAGCTTAATTGAAGTTGATTCGAAGTAATTAAAAACCATTTGGATGGCACATGATCCATAAGAAGGATTAAGAGAACAGTAAGAAGAAATTCACAAGTTTCGGCAGCTAGATTTAACATTTTGAAATTAAGATATTAAATTGCAAACTTCCAAAATTTCACTGAACTAATTGCAAATGATTGTGGAATGTAGATGATTAATCTATGAATAATTAAAGATGAAGAACTAAAGACACAATTAATATTTTCGAGTTGAACAACAAAAGAAAGTTGAGGACCAATATGAATACAAGAACAAAGTTATGCCTTGCGATTGCTAGGCCACAATAGCTGCAGTCACAAGGCTACGCTAATTTATTTCATCAAGTGAATAATTTGACTTGTGCAATCGCAGGCCAGTACTCTGTTCGATTGCACACGTCATTCTGGTTACCCGAATCTATTTCTATTTTATATCGACTTCTACATCGAAAGCAATTTGAACGCGAGACTTAATCAATTTTTGAAGTCTCTAAATACATATCTTTATCTACAATTCTAAAGGGAAACTCTTGGGGGTAGAAAATACATATATCTTACATATAAGAGAGCCAAGGAGGAAGCACTAGATCAACAAAATCATATTTCTTACAATCTTAATAGAAACTTTGTTATAAAACACATATCCATATAATTTCATACATCTTTCTCTTGGATTAAAGAAGAAGAAGATATTCATGTTGATAGATCAAGGAACAATTGAAAAGATTCAAGAATTCAATATTTCTTTCCAAATTTTAATTCATAGTGATGTTGTATCATTTCTATTTATGTTAGTGTAAACATATGATCTTGGATAATTGTATAGATGTTAGAATAATGTTAAATCCTATGTTTTGGTGTTTTAATATTAATTTTTAGATTTCAACATATTTGTTTGATTTTGAATGATTGTTAAGAGTTTAATGCTTTTCAAATACTTGATGACTAATTGAATTGTTTTTAATTTCTATTGACGCTCGAGAGAAGCAATATGTATTTTGCACGTAGTAACAATAATTTTAAATTGTCCAATAGAGAATAAAGATATATTGATATGCTTTGCATGATCCTTCTGAATGATCTTATGATTTAATGCATCTTCACATGCTCGCATCCTTCAAAGAGCCATATGAAGGTCATGTTTGATAAGTGCATTTTGTGCACTTATTCGGGCTATATTATTAAGCTTTTATGTCATCCAAGCATTGATAATATACTTAATTTAGCTTAATTTCCTTTTGTTTCAATTTTGGACTTCGTTTCAAAATAATTGGAAAAGAAAAAAAAATGTGAGATCTAAAGTATGTAGACTAAATTGCAACATTCCAATAGTTGATTCAGACCACAAAATGAAGATGAAAAATGTTACGAGTTCAATAGAATGCAATTAGAAGTTGAAGGATCAAAATCGCAAGAGAAAGGGGCTTTAAAAAATTAAGAAAAGAATTCGGGGGACCAAAATACAAAGTTTGAGAGTTTTTACAACTAGACGACTACCCAGTTACAGTAGTTGGGCGATCGCTTGGCTTGAAATTTCAATAACAGTGGCAAAGTTGCATGCCTGGGCGACCACCAAGGTTTTGCCCCGACGATCACCCATCACCAAAAAAATGTTTTCTGTTTTGAGTTCTTCATCTACTAGGAAACCTTCCTTTTGGGCCTATCTTTGGACGAATTTTGGACACTTTTTAGAGGTATATAAATACAACACATTACACAATAATAAGGGCTGGAGAATTGATTCCAAAAGTGGTAAAGAACACATGAGATTGAATTCAAGAAATTTTGAGTGATGAATAACTTTTATATCTTTTACTTTATTCTTCACAACATGTTAGACTAAACAAATCTAGTGCTAGGATTACTAGGAATCTTTAATTCTTAGGGTTTTTTTTGGACATTTAAACACGTTTTTCATTATTGAACAATTTTCAAGGAAATATTTTCTTTTAGAATTATGTGGAAAATGATTGTATAATATTGTGGTTTATTTTACCTTTGGAAGATGGAAAATAAGTTAGACGAGGTGTTAATCATCGTAAAGTCCGATAAGTGTATATAAATATACCACTATGCTTTACATGATCTTTAATGCATTCTTGTATATTTGCATCTGCTATAGAAATATAGTCGGACCACATGTGAGAATATGTTTAATTCTACTCTAGAGAGATTGTTAAACAATTTAGGAATATTGATCTTTATAATTGAATTATGCTATCAAATTGTAAGGTTAAGGTTAAATGAAACTCATATAAGGGGATTCAGGATACTAGTGCATTTTTCATTAATAAACTTTCACAAAATTCGCATTATTTATGATTTGCATTGATTTTAGCTAATTTAGGTATCGTTTTCATAAGTAGATTATAATTTAGTCATAGAAAAATCAAGTGTTCATTGTTTCGGTTAAGGCTTACTTTATTTGAATTTAGACCAATACAATCTGTGTGTATAATACTTGGACTCAAAGTTCATTTTACTACTTATTAATGAATCATACACTTGTAGTATTTCAAACAAAACAAATATTTTCGTAACATGTGAGTATATGTTTAATTTTATTTAAGAGAGATTATTAAATAAATTAGTAACATCGACCTTCATCTCCAAATAAGTGTTGCCAAATAATGAGATCGATATTAATATGGATGAGTGTATGGTATTCGATGTCCTAGTATTTTCATTACTTAAATATTCATAACATTTATTCAATAGTTAGATTATTTTGGTAATTAGATTAGATATATGTTTGACTATCTACCATCAATCTCATCCATCAAATCTTGTTATTCGATTAAAGTTAGGTATAATTGGAAACTAGATTGAATACTTAGTCCTAATAGAATCGATACTTGGATTAACATTCACTTTATTACTGGTTTGCGAAATCATTTACTTACGAAATTTTAGCACAACAAGTTCTTGATATCATTGTTAGGGATTATAGTTATTTAGTTAGTTTCTAGATAATTCTAGTTTTAGTTTGAACTTTGTACTTTTTCTTTTTAGTTGTTCTTATTTTTTTAAAAAAATTTAAATTTTGTTTCATTAAAATGGAACAAAAAGAAAAAAAAGACCAGCAACAAATTGCTGTGACAGAATCCCACATTGACCAAGACAATATGCTTATGAGAGGATATTTTTGCCCTGACCACTTTAAAATGAAGGGACATAATGCAATTGTCGAAATTGATGATGATGACCTACCCTTAGGAGTATTATGGGGATTACTGAGCTTCCAAGTAAAGGGTATCAAAAAAATTGATGAGGATGACTTGTCCTTGGGAGACTGTGGGTATTACTGGATTTCAAAGTCGAGAATAAACCGAAGGAATTGTCCCTAGAAGATCCATATACAGAATTTGATAAAACAATATGACTGTGGATTTCTTTGCAATGTAAAGAATGGGAAAGCAAATAAATTCGAATGAACGTAATAAAATACTTTTGGAGAATCTACTCATCATTAAAATGGAAAAAAAAAAACGAAAAAAAAGAAGAAGAAGAGTATGTAGAGACGGAGCCAAATGAAATAGTGACATTCATGACAATGGAATTAGCATGTAGACCTCCACTTCCATTGATTTTATGATTAAAATCGATTAATAGATCGAAGTATTCTTAGTGATTTCAAATCATGTGGTGTAGGCAAGTCATATTATGTTCAGAAGGGCAAGCTAAGAGTTTGGAGGAAAATTGAAATTTCGTGCAAAATTAATCAATGCAAATTGAGCAAGACCTCCAACGTTATATTCAAAATTCCGAGAATATATTGATGCAATCGGGTTAGTACTATAAACAAACGTTCATTGGGAGACAATCCAATTTCTAATTCCTTTATTTACTTGCTTTTTACACATTGCAATACATTTAGTGAGTGATGGATGATTGCATTGTGTAGTTAAACACGTTAATTATTGTCTACATCTTATTTTTCAATATTTTGTACTTAGGGTAGTATTCCTAGTACCATAACTATGCAGAATAATTTTATCTCGCCTTACACTAACAATTGATAAATGATTAGCCTTAACTCCCATACGATAATATTGGAGATACTTTTCTTTTCTATTTTAAGGTATGATTGAGAGATTTTGAAAAACGAGAAAAGAAAGGAAATGATATATAAAAGTCAAGTTTTAATGAAGACGAATTATCATATAATACAACGCGTATTATTAACTTTCTTCAAGTCTAATTTGTGTGCACATTAATATAATGTATATTTCAAGATTGAAAGTGTAACTACATATTTTTTATTTGTTTGTATGTGTTATATGCTAGTAAAAATTCAGAACAATTGAAAATTTTGAAAATTTTAAAAATCTTTTCTTATTTTATGTGTGCTTGTGTGACTGGATAGCCTTTCCGCTAATAATTTTGATTATTTGGAATTATTTATGGTTCATGAATAGTGAATAGATGATTTAACTTTTCTAATTTGACACTTGTCCTTGTGATATTGTATTATTTGGAGCACAATAGTCGTGATTGTCATATATTTTTGGATAGGTTATGGTGATAGGATATTTTAAATTAATTTTGAATTTAGGTTGACAATTTGATGGTGGTTGGTGGGAGAGAAAGAAGTATTTTAATCAAAATGACTCATTTGCATTTTTTTTTTTAAAAAAAATTGGGACCACTTTTGACATTTACTATTTTAATCTAAAGCGCACAATAATCGTTCAACAATTACACAAATCACTCAACACAATAAATAAGATCATTTGCAAAAAACAATAGTACATATATAAGAATATAAGCATTTTAACATCAAATGGATGAATTGGTCAGATTTCGCCAAAATCTCTCCACTTTGTGCTTGATTTTCTCCTCATTTTCTTGCTTCTTTTCCCTCTTCAATGCTCTTGATTGTAGTGTGTATTGAATAAATAATGAACGCACAAATAAATGGATGAATTGTGATATTTAAAGGCTCTAAAAACGCGCACTAGAAAAAGTTCAAAATCACTATTCCGAAATCACTAAAGCGCGCGGGGCCAAGCCATGCCCTCGTTTTGTGCATTAATTCCTCCATTAATTGTGTGTAGGTCCCTCTAATTTGATCATGGACATTTTGATCCTCAAATTTTGACTTTTATTTTAATCACGTGTGTGATAAATTACATTCAAGGTCCTTCAACTTTTAGCTCTTCTATAATTTTTCAGCAACTTCATATCTTTTTTAGTCCTTTTTCTCTTCCTTTTGCATTGTTCTCCTTAAATTGAGAATTTGACCCATAAAAGCAATAATTTTCCAATTGTAAGAAGAAATTCATTCATTTCGTAATATTAATCTCGTTTAGACCTCCAATAAGTGTGTGAAAACACACTTATCATTGACCTACAAAAAAACGCAGGTACCCTTAACCCTTCAGACGACTATACCAATCCTGTAGTGATAATTTAATACTAAGTATGATTTGAATAAAATGCTAAATCATGTTATAAATGTGATAACTAAATAGGGAAAATTCAAGAACCAAAGAAGCTATAAAACTATGAGTTGAGCCACGAGCCGAAACTTTTTGCTCGGGCTCAGCTCGAATAAAAATATTTTGAGTTTTTTTTTTTTTTGCTTGAACCGAGCAGAGTAAAAGCTTAGCCAAAAAATTTAGGCTCGACCCGAGCTTTCGGTTAGGGCCTCAGTGAGCCAAGCTGGGCCCGAGCAGTTCGGTTTTTTTTTTCTTTTGATATAAAAAATCATGACAAAGTTAAATTTTTTTAAAGAATTTAAAATTTGTGCAATTTATACGTATTATAAATAATAACTAAATATTAACATGTAAAAAAATCACTATTAAAATTAAAAAATTAAAAAAAAAGTAGCAGCCATTTTTTTTTAGGTTCACAAACCAACCCGAGCCTCGACTCGGCCCCATCGAGCCACGAGCCGGCCCGGATCGGGCTTTTACTGGGCAGGGCTCTGGCCAGCGAGCCATTTTACGATCCCTATATGTAGTTAGAAGTTTATGTTTACATTTATTTATGTAAGTTATTTGTGAAAATTTATACTTAAACGAACATGATTATGACTTATATGTCAACTCTAATCTTATATGCAGCTGTGAATTTATGATTATATAATGATATGTTATGAAATATATTATTTCATATGTTCTAAGAAATGTGATTTTAAGCTTTGAATATGCATAGCTTGATATTAATATGCTTTAAGAGATTGATTTTTATCAATATGGACCCCCCCCCCCCCATTTTTTTTTAAAAAATTAATTTTTAATTTTTTTTTCTCCATTTTTTATGGTATTGGATTAGAACCCCACTAATCGTGCTACATTAATCCTAATTATAGAGCAGAATATCTAGTGGAAATAATTGATAAATTAACAAAGTTATACAACAATGTTGTTATACAACGTTATTAAAGTGTGAGAACTTCAAAGGAACGCTTGTAATAAGATATGATTTTGCTAAATTAAAGATTTGTACTTTCTTTTACACGTTTCTTGATTTATTTTTTTTGTTAATAACGTATCAAAAAAAATAAAATTCAGAGACCCCCCTAATCCAATGGGCTAGCTCCGCCCTTGTTATGCATAGTTCATGCATGCGACACATTATGTATTATTGACACATTAACATGAATATTGAAGAAAGTAAGAAAGAGAAATAATATATCAAATATTCTGAGCATGTAGAGTTACATAAATTTTATATGTTTTGTACACTAAGATCTTATTGATTGTCACGAGAGAGTACATGTGGATCACCTTATGGTTCAAGGAACGGATAAGTTCTCGAGATAATGACCAGTGACACATATGATCAACATTATAGCGTGAGTACTACAAGTGTCAAAATATTATGTCGAGGAAAGACAAAAATTATGATAAATTTATGTATTGCGCTCAAGTGTACACTTTAACTCCTTACGGACCCAAAAGAGCAAAATAATGTTCCAAGTGAGTTTTAATCTAAGCTGTTAAGGAAACGTAACTACCAAAAAGAAGAAAGAAGAAAATCTTGAAATTACTGTAGCTTTTCAGAATAATCTGAAGAAATCAAAGAATTTCATGGGAATCTTACAATATATCTTCATGGCACGAAAGAAATTTGAGGGGCTTGAGTCGAGGGAAATGATGCTTAATGCAAGTCTGCATGCAATTAAGATTTGAGATTCTATCTTAAAGTTTAATAATTTATAAGTTGGTCTATATTTTTATCTTTTAACATGTCATCGCAAAATGGTAGCTCGTTCAAGCATGCTGATCTTGAAATTTGTGCTCATTTTTTTATATTCTTAATCAAATCATATTACTCGTTAGAATTTAATGGGTTCCGATACCATATTAACACTTAGGGTTCTATCTTAAAAGACCAACATTATTAAGAAGAGTAGTACAATCCTTTATAAGTTAATCTATATTTTCATCTTCATTTGATGTGTGATTTTTATCCCTTGACACATGCATTGTCAATAAACGTCATCTCTCCCGCGACTAAAGTCCCTTTAGACTAATTAATCTTCGGCTCTTTTTTGTTTCTTGCAAACTGCAATCACTCCATTTATATAGTTGAGGACCTATTACTATCATTATATCCTTAAATTGTGTAGCAGGTATGTTTTGGATCTAACTTGACATAACGATAAATGAAGTGACGAAAAAAAATATCGAGCCAATAATATTTAATTAATTGATGGCTGTTGTTTTTAACAAAAATGATATTTATTAATGGACCACAGTTCGGTCAAAATAAATAAGTTTCCAAGTCAAGGAAAAGACTGACATTGTGTGTATTTAGGAGTCAATTTGAATGGGCACATTTTAGAGAAACATACCTACCAGAAAGAAGAAAGAAAAAAAACTTCAAACTTACTCTAGCTTTTCAGAATAATCAGAACATCGTAGAATTTCATGGGAATTTTAGAACATATTTTCATGGCAAGAAAGAAATTCGAGGGGCTTGAGTCAATTGAAGATGATGCTTAATGCAAGTCTGCATACTAATATATAAGATTTTGGATTCTATCTTAAAGGTTAACCTTATTAGGAGGAGCAACACAATCTTTCATAAGTTGGTATATGTTTTCGTCTTTATTCGATGTTGAATTTTTATCTCTTAATATGCCCCCACAAAATGATACCTCATTTGAGCAAAATAATCTTTAAACTTGTGTGCTCATTTTTTTCAAGTCTTAATCAGATCGAGTTGCTTGTTAGATCTTAATAAACTCGATACCATATTAACACTTGGAATTTCATCTTAAAATGTTAACTGTATTAAGAGTAATATCACAATCATGTATAAGTTGGTCTATATTTTCATCTTTATTTGATTTATCCCTTGACACATGCATTGTTATTAAGCGTCATCTCTCCTATGACTAAAGTCCCTTTAGATTTCTTTATTTGCAGTTTGATAAGTGCCTTTTATATACTTATTTAGACCACAAAATATTGATAATTCTTGGTAAAACATATTGGAATATGACTTAATTCTATGTAAATTGTGTTTTGTAGGTTAAGATTGATATAATTGGTGGAATTGAAGAAAACAAGCGAAAAATGACTAAAATAAATGAAATTCAAAGATCAAGGACTAACGTGAAAATAGCCAAAAGATGATCTGGAGGAATAAAAGAAATTTTGAAAGCGTCCAAGACTAATTGAGCGAAGCAATAAAGTCTTGGAAGAAGAAGAAGAAGAAGAAGAAGAAGTGAGAAAAGAGATCAAAGAACGTGAAAATAAAGCTTGAGGACTAAAATGCAAAATCGGACTGTTATTCAAAGCTATATGGTCGCATAACCTAGTTCTCTGTGCAAGCGCATGGAGTGATGCAGGCAATTCAAGAGGTGGACATGATTGAGCTATGCGGTCACATAGTAGTTTAATAGAGGAAAATTTTTGATTTCCTTATATGACTCCAACTTTTATGAAAACAATCTTGATGACGTCTTTTAAGATGTATGATCATTTAGAAACACAGGGGGTGCATTAGAAGTCATTGGAGAGTGTAGAAGGAGGCAAGACACAACAAGAGAGACTTGAGACGTCAAGATCCAATCAAAAAACATAATTTGAGTGATGTCTACTCTATATAACTCTTTTTTTTTTTTTTCTCAATATCATGCTATGCTAGAAAATCTGTGTTAGAAGAATGATGAACCTTGTAATATGATTTTTAATCTTTAATTTTATATTTTTGAGATGGAAAACAAGTTTTTGGATATTGAATGATTTACATGATTTTATTTCTCTACAATTATTATGCATGGTAGTTGTATGAATTTGATGGTTTATTTTATACATTCAAAAGAAGGAAAATAGGTTGGCATAGTGTTAATCTCCATAGGGTCCGATAGGAAATAGGCACATACCGCTATATTCTATATGAATCTTTAAGTGTTCATAAAGATTCATGCACTCTTGTAATGTTCGCATCCATCATAGAAGTTTAATCGGGTCATATATGAGAATATGTTTAACTTTATTCGATAGAGATTGTTAAATAAAATAGGAATATTGATTCTTCATAATTCAATCGTATTGTCCAAGTGTAGAACTAATGTTAAAAAATGATTATTACAAGGGAGTCATTCATATGAACACATAAACTTGCATTTAATGTAATTTGCATTAAATTTAGTTATAATTGCATATTTAGATAATTGTAGCTATAATTTAGCATTTTTTTTTAAATCATCACTTTATTATTGTTTCAGTTAAGGCCACGCTACTTAAAATTGAACTAAACCAATCTCTGCGTGATCGATACTTAGACTCACATTCACTTTATTACTTGTTAATGAACCGAACATTGGCAATGATTTTAATTCAAATGATATTTTCATGAACACTGCTCTTCTTTGTTTCTTGCAAACTGCAATCACTTCAATTATATAGTTGCGGACATGTTACTATCATTATATCCGACCTTAAATTCTGTAGCAGGTCCGTTTTGGATATATCTTGACATAACGAAGTGACAATTTTATTTTTTTTTGTCTGAGTCAATAATATTTAATTTATTGATGTTGGCTGTTTTTTAACATTTAATGACGTTTCTTAATGGACCACGGTTTGGTCAAAATAAATAAGTTTCCAAGTCAAGGAAACTTAGACTGGCATTGTGCGTATTTTGGAGTCAATTTGAACGGGCACCTTTTAGAAAGGCGATTAAAGAATTTAGTTCAAATAGAAAGGTGATACAGCTGCCTGTCACATTATTGTAAATAAAGCTATACTAATTATTCAATGTGAGGCAAAATTAAAGAATATTATTGGTCATAATGTTAAACATATTATACAACGATGCAAAAAAGTGATGAAAAAATAAATTATTAATAAGAAACTTTATTTTATTAAATAAACTTGCTAGGGGTGAAAATTCTAGTTCGTTTGACAAATCCATAGCACCCTGAACATTTTATTGAGTGAATGTGTGATGAAGAATTTTACTGTAACAAACAATGTTTTGAAATAATAGGAGACAAACGAGGCCTAATTAGTTGTCTCCTAAATTTACAACCTTGGAAATATAAATTATACGTGAATTTCTTAGTCCACAGTCAAGGGACAACCTTAGGGGTACTACTTTTCTTTCCATCTCATTAATTAATTTCAGTGACTAAATCAATAATACTTTAAGAATCAACTTGAAAAAATTTCACAAACTTGAGTAGATATTTGAATTATTATGAAAAGACTCTTAGCTAAGAATTCAACATGCATAGAAAAGTAGAAAAATGTTGGTAGAAAGTTGAGGACATTATAACTGTTTCCCTTTTTACAAGATTAAAAATAAACAAAATAAAAAACGAAAAACAGGTAATTAAAGCAGAAACGAGATTTATAGTTGATCACCTTGTTGGTCGAACTTGTTACATATCTCACTTGATGCTGCTGGTTTTGACTATAATAAAGAAGATGAGTACAAGATTTTTATCATGCCTCTCACACTAAGAGAGAGACAGAAAGAAACCGACCCAAAAATTGTACAGAATTGCCTTCAGCAATCAAAATAGATTGACCAGAAGGATTAATAAAAAAAAAAAAAAAACCGAAGTGATGAAAACAGTTTGATGGTGTTGGAGTTGAAGATGTAAGGAATCAAGTCGCAGAAGGATGGCACTGTTTGCAAATTGATTTATTACAATTTTATAGCAAGTAGTGCCATCTCTCCTGCGACTAGAATCCTTAAACTTCTATATTTTTCTGTGTTAAAAAACTTGATTTAGCACATCTACTTATACTGCCAAATCATGGAAAATTTCCACTATCATGATGCAACCTCGTATAGAATACAAGGAAAAACATGCGCAAATGAAAATGGTTTGAAGAGTCCAAGTTGATACTTGGTTTTCAATTTACCAATGAAAATTCTAGTTTACCTGGAAAGTTTTTGACCGGAGACAACCTTAATTTCCTAGCAATATCCATGAAATTATGAATAATTATAATTATCATATATATTCTTTGATTGTTATAAAAGTTTTGGGTCAAAAGCAAGGTAAGAAAGACTACAAATTCCTGGAACGAGCAGCTAGTCTTTCCTTTGGAAGTTCCAAGGTCACAAATATCTGTTTTGTATTACTCTGATGATTCTATTTTGTTGAGTTTTGACACCCAACAAATTTGGACGATGATTTAAAACATATATCGGATAATTTATTGACACCATGGCTTGGCTCGACCCGGAAACGACCGACACTTTTGGAAGGCCCAAGTTGTAGTTGAGTTGAATTTATTGGTCTTGGCTTTGGTTATTAAATAGTCCAATTGTGAGCCCATGTGCGCGCGCTACAATAGAAGGGAGAGTGTGAGAAAGGGGCAGCTGGGTTTGGGGGAATTGGGAGAGATTTCCACCATTGTTGTTCATCCTTTCTTTTCCATTGTAGTCACCACTTTGTGTCCTTTGTGGGTACTAAACAGATAGCAACCGGAGAGAGTAAAGAGGGCAACCAAAAGTGAAGGAAGTTTGGGTTGAGCCTTGGTGGTTGTGGTGTCCGTTTGATTGGTTTTTTCTGAACTCGGACCTAGATTTCTTGAAGTTTTCGCTTACATATTTCTACCGTTTGAGTTGTCCTAATCAGTCCACTTGCATCTGATTAAATAGTTAAATTGCTAAGAAAAGGGATTATTAATAGTTGGTTTGAGATGTTGATTAGTCACATGAATCAGTATATGATCCAAACTTCTACTCGATGCAGTGGATAATTTTCCATTCTGGAAGGAAAGTTTTTAGGCAGGTTTTGAGACCGTAAGATTGGAAAAAGTATTGTAGTACATGTTACTCCTATCAAAAAATAATTCTCATATTACTCTATCAAAAAATAGACCAACAAATTATCATAGTAGCAAACGTTTTAAATTTAAATTTTATCGCTGAATATTTATGAAAAAATTAATACTTGTGTCACATATTCGATGATAGATGATTCGACAGAAGTGGACAATAACTTGAAACAGAGGTAAAAAAGACTAATTTCGGGTAATTGCTATTTTAGGAGAATAAAAAAATTGTATGAAGAGGGTGAATGGACTATGGAGATATATGCTATCCCTTTTCACATGTATATTCTATATTATTTATAAACATGTTCACACATACGTTGGATAAATATTCAAAAATGTTCACACATAACTGTACTTTTCCTTTTTCCTTTTTGTTTTGAACTAGACGGTTCTAATTAGGATAAATCGTCAAAAATATTTTTCTAAGGCCCTGTTTGATAGGATAAGTTTTCCTGGATGATGTAAAACTTTTTGCCATTTTCTAATTTTTAGAGTGTTTGATAGAAAACATTTTCCAGGTAATTGGTTTGTCACATTTTCTCGCTTTTTAAGGTATATCAATTCCCACCACTTTGGTGAAAAGTGGTTTTCTAGTTTTTTTTTTTTGGAAACAATTTATATTCCCAATTGTAATAAATTATATCTCTTTAATGGACAATTTTCATAAAAAATAAAGTCAAACGAATACCAAAAGATCCAAAATCTCAATACTTTTCAAGTTAAAAATTATACCAATCAAACACAATTAACAATTCTCAATAAAACAAGTTATAGACAATTCAATTCCATATAATTCATTTTCTTTTCACCCAAATTTCATTTTTTGCAATCAAACGGACCGTAAGAGTTTTTTTAATAATATTAAATATATTTAGTTATAGAAAATCGCCACGCCCTGGAATATGCGAAGCCTTCACATAAGCAGCAAGGGTGAGACATGTGGCTAATCCATGCATCATACACCGTACTTTGCGACGGCATATAACCCACCATCTCTCGCCTTCGTCATTGTTATCATCCACGTGGTCTACGTACAAGATCGATTTCCGACAAAGGCATTTACTAAATGCCAAAGGATAAGTGCAAAGCATTCAAGTAACCAGCAGGCGAGAGTGACCAAGAAGTTCAAATCTGGCTGGCTTGGGCAGTACACTTCTTAGGGATTGTTAGATAAGGACACTTTTTATCAATGCCTATAAATTAGTGCATGATACTTGGGATTTAAAGAAGATCGTAATAAATCAATATCTATAAGGAAACACAATTCTATAAAGAAACAACATAAAAACTCCTGAGTGCTGATGTGGCAAGAAAACCTTACATATGATTATCTGAAACAAGCACACATTTAGAGAACCATACTTACATTTCCTTTGGCCACATCAACCGTATGATGATTTTATCTTACCCACTGGGGGTGGAGTTCTAAAAGAAATGAACTCATGAAGGGAAACATTTCATAACTTAACAAGGAGTTACGTAAGCCAACGAGGATGGGACAAGTGAATTTAGGGATGCCTGTCCATACCTAGTTCTACATGATTCCTTCCCTAATAATATTATTCACGTGTAAAGGTAAAGGTACATATTCCCGACAATCTAGCGAAAGAGAAATAGAATATGAAGAATTTATTTTCTTACTTTCCACTGAATCAAGTTACATGCTTTATACAAGATGTTTACACATCAGATCCATAATTTATGGACTAAGATTAATGAATACCATATACAAATTGCCTTCTTATAGCTAATAGAATCAATACGAAGATTGTGTCGATTTCTTTCCTTTAACACTCTCCCTCAAGTTGAAATGTATATTGATTACATTCAACTTGCTAAGTAATGCATCAAATTGTGTCGAACTTAATGGCTTAGTGAACAAGTCTGCTGGTTGATCAGTGGCTTCGATGTATGCTGTTTTAATTACTCCCTTTTGCACTTTTTCACGTACCCCATGGCAATCAATCTCTATATGTTTTGTGCGCTCATGAAAAATTGGGTTCAAAGCTATATGCATAGCAGCTTGGTTGTCACAAAATAGTTTGACAGGTTGAGCTTGACACACATTCAAATCCTTCAATATATTTTGCAACCAAGTTACTTCACAACATGTAGTGGCCATGGAACGATATTCTGCCTCTGCACTTGAACGAGCAACTGTACTTTGTTGCTTTGTCTTCCAAGAGATTGTTGCATGTCCAAGTAGGATACAGTACCCAGTCAAGGATCTTCTTGTGTCTTTACAGCGAGCCCAGTCAGCATCACAAAAGGCATTTAGCTCCAATGGTCCTTTGGAAGGTAAAAGAATCCCTTGGCCAGGTGCTTGCTTGATGTACCGCAAGACCTTGTGTGCGGTTTCAAGATGAGGTTGTCTAGGCTTGTCCATGAATTGGCTTAATATGTGAACGGCGTACACAAGATCTGGTCTCGTAACTGTGAGGTATATTAGCTGCCCTACAAGTCTTCGATATTGGGATGGATTATGTAATAATTCACCATTCGTCCGTGTTAGTGACAAGTTTTGATCAACTGGGAAGCGTGAGGGTTTAACACCGAGAAAACCAGTATCTTCAAGAATTTTCAAGGCATATTTCCTATGACACAATGTAATACCTTGCTTAGACCTTGCAACCTCTATGCCTAGAAAGTATCTCAGTTGTCCCATGTCCTTTAGTTTGAACTGACTTGAAAGAAACTGTTTGGTGTCTATGATGTCTTCCAAACTATTTCCTACCAAGATCACATCATCAACATAAACCAGCAATGATGTGAATTTGTCTGAACGATTTCGGACGAACAATGAATAGTTTGACCAAGATTGATGAAACCTAGTAGATTTGAGGGCCGTTGATAGTTTAAGAAACTACTGCTTTGAGGCTTGCTTTAAACCGTAAATGGATTGTGAAGCTTGCAGACTCGAGTCTTCCCCTTTCGTCCGAAACCAGGTAGAATCTTCATGTATACTTCCTCATAAAGATCCCCATTGAGAAATGCATTGTTGACATCTAGTTGGTGCACGTGCCAGCTTTGTAAAGCCACAAGGCTAAGAAGCACACGCACTGTTGTTAACTTGGCAACCGGTGCAAACGTTTCTCTGTAATCAACTCCCTCAACTTAACTGCACCCCTAGCAACCAATCGTGCTTTGTAATGGTCAATCGTCCCATCTGGATTCAGTTTGAGCTTGTATACCCATTTGCAATCGATCGGTAGTTTATGAGATGGCAGTGGGACAAAACTCCAAGTGTTATTTGCTTGGAGGGCTTGGATCTCATTATGCATAGCTTATCTCCACTGTGGAATTTGGACAGCCTATGAAAAAGAAGTAGGCTCCTTCTGAATGGAAATGTTAGTGGTGAAAGCTCTATGGTTATGAGAAAGACGATCATAGGATAAGACTTGGGAAAAAGAGTGAACGGTACCTGTGTTCGGTGGAGTTGATGGTGCGGGTCTCAAAGGGAGGGCTGCCTTAACACGAAAGTCCTGCAAAAAGGTTGGGGTTTTGGTAGGACGTGCCGACCTACATGGTGGCAACGTTGGTGTTACTACCATGGGAGATGAGATAGGCAAGGCGTTTGGTGGTTGTCATGGCGTAATTGGGTCGATGATAGGATGACTTGACGAATCGGTAGCAGAAGGAAGATATGGTGGAGTGTTTTCAAGTGGTGAGACTCTAGAGTTGGATGGAGGTAAGACTAAGTGTTCAGTATCAAATGAGTGTGAGGGTGTTGGATTTCGGAAGATGGGCACATCAGTTTGAGAAGTCGAGTGAGGGTTTGACTGGAATGGAAAAGTGTCCTAAAAAAATACCACATCTCTTGAAAAAGAGACTTTGTTTTCGGTTAGATTATAAACTCGGTAACCTTTTTGACCATGAGGATAATCTAAGAAGAGACATTTAGTTGCACGCGGATCAAATTTGGTAGGTTTGGAAGGGTGAGTTGATGTGAAACATAAGCAACCAAAAACTCGTAAATGAGAGTAATTTGGTGGTTTATGGAAAAACTTTTCAAAGGGTGTTTTTCTTTGAAGAAATGGTGTGGGAGTTCTATTAATGAGATATGTTGAAGTAAGTATGGCATCTCCCCAAAAACGTTTAGGTAAGTTGGCTTGAAAAAGAATAGCTCGAGCAAGTGCCTATGTTTGCGCTCAACAACACCATTTTGTTGTAGTGTATTGATACAACTAGTTTGATGAACTATCCCTTTTGATGATTAAAAATGTTCGAGTGTAAACTCGGGACCATTGTCGCTATGCACAATTTTCACTTTCTTATCAAATTGAGTTTCAACCATATGAATGAAATTGATTAGGTGGTTTCATGTTTTTGATTTATATTTCATCAAGTATACCCAAGTGCTCCTAGTATAATCATCAACAATTGTAAGAAAGTATTTTGCACCAGTAAGTGAAGGTTCATGATAGCCACCCCAAATGTCAACATGTATTAAATTAAAAGAAGACACACTTGAGATTGTACGTAAGGGAAAAGACATTCTAGTTTGTTTTGCCAAAGGGCAAATAGGACACTGATTTTCATCACATGATTTATTTTCAAAAAAGGGAAATAACAAGAAAACTTTGGTGGAAGGATGATCGTGGCGTTGGTGCCAAAGGTTGGGTGTATGGCGGTGAACTGAGTTGCATGTTCCTTTCTGTATTGGATTAAGGCAATAGAGTCCCTCCTGTTCATTTCTCGTCCCAATCATCTCCCCCGATCATAGGTCCTGTATGAAACAAAAGTGTCTGAGAAAGATAGTGAGATAAAATGAATCAAGTGCCAGTTTACTAATAGAGATCAGGTTCAAATAAAAGAATGGCACGCATAGGACGTTGTGTAGAATGAAATGAAGAGTGAAAACTACTTTGCCAATATGGGTGACTTGAGCCGTTGTACCATCCGGTAATTTGACAAAACGATTATGCATATGTTTCAAAAAGGTAAGAAGAGAAGGGGCACAAACTATGTGATCATTAGCACCACTGTCCAATATCCAAAATTTTTCTTACCATTTTGAGTGATATCTGGTTGAGTAATTTTTTTTTCCATTCGAAGCCTCTGCCTGCTTTTCATGATGCAATGCCATTGAATATACCTTGTTCACATTTGGAAGTGGATCTATTGCCACTATGTTGCTTCGGACTGCATCATAGTTGTCATTAAGTCCCATTAAGAACTTCATGGTCTTTTGGTTTTCCATGTACGCCTTGATTTTTGTGGCTGCATCACAGCTACAAGGTGGAACCCCACAAAGTGCATCTCTTTCATCCCAGAGAGTTTTGAGTCTGGTGAAAAAGGCCATGACTGAACCCATGCCTGGCCCACAGCCATGGATTGCATTTTCTATGTTGAACAGTTGAACTGTGTTTGTATGGGAAAAGCGCTCCTGCAATTCGAGCCACATATCCCCTGCATTTTTTAATGAACCATGCTGCCGAAGATTTCTTTTGACATTGATCCCAGCAGCCATGTCTTGACCAAAGTGTTGCAGCGATCCTACTGCTGCTATTCTTCGATCCTGGTAGTTGAGCTTTTGAATGGTGATAGGAATGTAAAATGCATATTTTTTCCTCCTTATTTTATGCGCTCGTATGTTTATTTTGTGCCAAAATGTACTCATTACACTCATATTTTGATTTAGGTGGCAATTCTATAGATATGGCGTAATTTGGAAGAAATATGTGAAAAAAGACCAAAATGAAAGAAAGTGAAAGTTCAAGGACTCAAGTGCAAATATTCCAAACTTGTGTCTAACCTTGTGATGAAGATTCGAGAGTATTAGAGGTCAATTGGATGAAGAAAGGATTCAAAGGGATGAAATATGGCCAAGATATTTTCACAGATCAACTTTCAAGCTGAAAAGTTTTGCATCGGTTTTCAATCTCATATTGAGACCAATGTTGGACATGGTAAACGATCGTATTTGAAGATGGTCTCTGAATAAAAGTTTTATCCCTTTGAGTTATCTTTACAACGCATCTTGAATCGCTTCAATCGGATATCGGTAGAAGAAGTTATGGCCAAAATACTAAAAGCTGTCCGGTGGAAGTTTCGTAAAACCATGCGGCCGCATAGACCATTCCCGAGAGTTAAAGTGCCGATTTCACTTGTTCCTTGCGGCCGCATGGTTCATTTCCGGGACGAAAATTCTGGTTTCCTAATTTCAATCAAACACTTATGGAAACAAATCTTTCTACACTTTATAAACCCTAGAACACAACCAGAACGTGGAGAACGCCTCCAAACTCTATTCTTCTCTATTTTTCTCTTAGATTCATGAATTGTAACTAAACTTTTACACTTGGTCGAAGGAGATTGACGCCTCGGAATCACATATTGTGAGATCTAAATAGTTTTTCTTAATTTAATTCATGTTTTTGAGTATTGAATATTCTTCTGCACTTATTTCCATGATTGTTATGTTTAATTGCTAGGAGGCCTACTAGTTTATTATTCGTTGCAATCTACCGCTGAGTTAAATATCAAATCCGTAATTGTTTGATCCATTTAACTTGCGAAGCACTAGGATTTGATGATTTTCTGCGATAGAGGTTATTGAATCTTAAGAAGAATGTTTAAATAGATTGAATGCAACCGCTGGTGTCTGTGTTATCTAGTTCATCGATTTCTCTATTGTTTAAAGCTGTTATTAAATTGAATCTTGAGCACTGGTCTGGGGTTATTTAATAATTAGGGTTAATTAGAACGCTGGTTTCTAACTAACTAAAATTAAGGAGAAATAGGAAAATTATTCCAACGGTGAATATTCAAAATATGAATTGAATTATCCTTGCATCTATGATCAATTGTGGATTTTCGAAGGTGGATATTGACTTGAATCAAGGTTAGTCTTTTGATTATTTTCGTTAATTTAGTTTTCATTGTTATTAATTGCGTTATTTACAATTGTTTACATACAAAAACCCCCCAATCATTGTATGAAACATAAATTATTGAATTACACACTCTTTGTGGGATCGACCCTTACTTCCACTACTACATTAGTTTTAGAGGTTTAAGGATTATTTTTGGGTGCATACGACAGCACACCAAATTTTGGCGCCGTTGCCGGGGAGTGGTGTTAATTTATTTTTTTGCTTCTTTAGTTGTTTATTTTAGTTTAAAAAAAAATCAAAAAAATCAAAATTTTTAGGTTTTTAGACAATTTATTGTTTTTAGGAATTTTAGCATAGAATTTTATTTATTCTTCTTATTCTATTTTTTTTATAGTTTATGCCCATAACTCGATCTTCTACTCAAGAAACTTGATTACAAATATGGCCACCAATTCTCAACAATTTGGCACTAGATTTGACATGCCATCTACACAAGTTAATGAGGTAAATGTTTCATCCATTGAACGACAACTTGCGAGTCTAACTACTCTTATTTGTCAAATGGCTGTAGGTACTAAGCAAACAGCAAAGACTTGTGGAATTTGTTCATTTGTAGGCCATCCAACTGATATGTGTCCAACACTTCAAGAAGAATTCGTTGAACACGTAAATGCAGTCAGTAGTTTTCCTGGACAACCACAAAGGAATTATGATCCCTATTTAAACACGTACAACCAAGGATGGAGGGATCATCCATATCTTAGTTATGGAAATCGATAAGTGAATCAACCTATGAATCAAAATTGGCAGAATTTCCAGCAATATAATCAGCCATACCCTCATAGATAACAACATGGACAAACTTCTAACTCTAGTATGTCTTTAGAAGATCTAGTTAAATCTCTTGCCACTAACACTTTACAATTTCAATAGGAGAGAAGGGCTAGCATTCAAAGGTTAGAAAATCAAATAGATCAAATGGCTAACGCGGTCAGTAGGTTGGAGTCACAGAATTCGGGAAAACTACCCTCTCAAACAATAGTGAATCCAAAAGAAAATGTGAGCGTAATCATCCTGAGAAGTGGTGAAAATGTTGAGATTCCGGTAAAGGCATCCCCTAAGCCATTGGAGCAAGAAGAGGAAGAAAAAGAGGTTGCAAACAAGACTGTCACCAATGATACTGAGGTGACTGAGCGTAAGTTTTTACCCTTCTCTGATTATAAACCAATACCTCCTTTTCCTCAAGCTTTAGTAGGATCTAGAAAATATGAACGAGATCATGATGAGCTGCATGAAATTTTTAGTAAATGTGAGGTAAATATTCCACTTTTAGATATGTTTAAACAAGTGCCTCGTTATGCTAAATTTTTGAAACACTTGTGCACAAGTAAAAGGAAACAGAAATTGAAGGGGATTGAAAGAGTAAAAGTTGGAGAACGGGTATCTACAATAATTCAAAAGAAACTTCCTACAAAGTGTACGGATCCAGGTATGTTCACTATCCCTTGCATGATAGGTGATACTAAGTTTGAGAAGGTCATGTTAGATTCCGGAGCATCTATTAATGTCATGTCATATTCTGTATACACTTCCTTGAAATTAGGACCTTTAATTGACACTGGTGTGATAATTCAACTAGCTGATAAATCTAATGCCTATCCTAAGGGGGTAGTTGAGGATGTTCTCGTGAAATTTAATGAGTTGATTTTTCCTGTTGATTTTTATGTGCTTGACATGGGCAGTAGTAATCAAACTCTCCCTATTTTGTTGGGAAGACCGTTCTTAAGGACATTCAAAACTGAAATGGACTTTCATAATGGCACACTAACCATGGAAATTGATGATAAAACTATTACACCTAATATTTATGATTCCATGAAACATTCATGTAATAATAACCATGTTCATTTTATTGATGTGATTGATCAATTAGCACATGATGTTTTCGAATTTGTTGCTACAAAAGAATGGGAAGTTTTCAATATTGAGCATCTTGGGAAGGAAAAAGAGGAGTTAGCCTTAAACACTGAGTTACAAAGAACTGTGGCAGCATTAAATAATCTTCCAAAGTCAGGTACCAGTTATTGTTTTGTATTACCAATTTCTAATGAGAAACTTCTACTTTCTGTTTTGTAGACTCATTTCAGATTTGAAGCCTCACCCCAGTCACTACAAGTATACATTCCATGAAGGTGGAGGAACAATCCTAGTTATCATTCCCATTGAACTTGGTACATCACAAGGAAGATCAAAGCCAACCATGATAGACCCGGGCTGAATAAGGAAACATTGAGTCGAGCCAAAGATAATAAACAAAGGCGCTACTTGGGAAGCAACCCAAGGGGAGTTCGTTCATTTATCATTTTATTTTTGTTTTTATTTTTCGCATTCTATTTTTTATTTTAGTTATATTTGTCCTTTTCTTTGCATTAGACCTTACATTGGGGACAATATAAGTTTTAAGTGTGGGGGAGAGATTTAGATTTAAGTTGCATTTATATTGAGTGAGTTAATTTTTTATAAAAAAAAAAACAAATTTGCATGATTTTTCAGGAAAAGGAGTTGAGAGTTAAATGATTGTTTTTTGTTGTGTATGCTATTTAGCAGAAGTAGTTAGCATCATTCACACACACGAACTCAACAACCATGATTGAATGAGTGATCTCTCCACTTTACCCAACCATCTAGCCGCATACACAACGAACTGAGTGAGTTTCTTTGAGGATGGTAGTAACCTAAATCTGTAACAAAGCCGGTGAGATTTTTGAGCCTTAGACTGATACATCCATAACAGTCTCAATTAATTCGTTTCATGGTGATATACCTTCCATAGTGTTTTGTTTCTCTAAACTCATTGAGTCTCTCAAGATCACAATGATACATGCATGCACGAACATGATTAAGGCCATCTTTGTTACATAAATGAGCTTCATTAGCCAAATAGCCGACCCTGTAATTGAATTTTCCATTGTTGAGCCCATTTGAGCCTTATTGCCTTTTCTTTGTATAAACTCACATTACAAGATTTAAACTGAAAAAACAATGTCTTTTCCCAAGCCTTAGAGCTAGTGGAGTATTGTTGAATGTCATGAGAAGTGTATGTATGTAAGAAAATAAGTGTGGGGTATCAAGATTTATGGCAGTGCTATTATTGGTAAATTGGAACAAATTTTCTATGTCAATTCAAGGAGTTCCAGTATTGGTGTATAATTTGGAGTTTACATTGTGCAAGAAAAATACAAGAAGAAGAAAAAAAAATGAATGAGTGAAGAAAAAGAAAAGAAAAAGAAAATAAGTGATGAAAGAGAGTGATTTTAATGTGAAAAAGTCTATATTCATAACTCTTCCTACATCTCAAAAAAGAGTTCGATTTATGTGGGATAGATGCAAAAATGATGAAACTATCATGTGGAGTGGTTGGTTTACATGTCTTATGTATATGTTTGAACTAAGTCTTTTTATCTTTACTCCACTAGTTTCGATGGCTCTTGAGTCACATACCCAAATATTTCCCACCTTGACCATAAGCCACATTACAACCTTTGAAAAATCCTTATGATTCTTGTAAAGCATGTGATCTAAATGGTGGCGAATGAGAAGATATACAAGCGTATGGTAGAACATCTCCATTGGGATGAATTAGAGCGAAACACTTACCCTTTTAAACACATGAGAGTTGAGTGCTTATATCCGTGAGGGTCTACATGTTTAGTTTACTCCATCTTCATATGAAAATGCTTGCTAATTGATTATGAGTTGTGTGAAATGTTTATTCATGATATTTTATGTGTTTTGAAAACGTTTGATAGTTCTATGTTTTTGACATTATAACCTGGTGTTTTTTTTTGGGTATTAAATTTGAGTTTTGCCTGAGGACGTGCAAAAGCTAAGTGTGGGGGAATTTGATAGGAATGTAAAATGCATATTTTTCCCTCCTTATTTTATGCGGTCGTATGTTTATTTTGTGTCAAAATGTACTCATTACGCTCATATTTTGATTTAGGTGGCAATTCTATGGATATGGCGTAATTTGGAAGAAATATGTGAAAAAGGACCAAAATGGAAGAAAGTGAAAGTTCAAGGACTAAAGTGCAAATATTCTAAACTTTTTTCTAACCTTGTGATGAAGATTCGAGAGTGTTAGAGGTCAATTGGATGAAGAAAGGATTCAAAGGGATGAAATATGGCCAAGACATTTTCACATATCAACTTTCAAGTTGAAAAGTTTTGCATCGGTTTTCAGCCTTATATTGAGACCAATTTTGGACATGGTAAACGATCTAATTTGAAGATCGTCTCTGAATAAAGGTTTTAGCCCTTTGGGTTAGCTTTACAACGCATCTTGAATCGCCTCAATCCAATATCGGAAGAAGATGTTATGATCAAAATACTGAAAGCTATCCGGAGGAAATTTCATAAAACCATGCGGCCGCAAACCTTTAATTCCATGCGGCCGCACATACCATTCCCGAGAATTAAAGTGTTGATTTCACTTGTTCCTTGCAGCCGCAAGCCTCTAAACCATGCGGCCGCTTGGTTCATTTCCGGGACGAAAATTCTAGTTTCCTAATTTCAATCAAACACTTATGGAAACAAATCTTTCTACACTTTATAAACCCTAGAACATAACCAGAACGTAGGGAACGCCTTCCAACTCTATCTTCTCTATTTTTCTCTTTTATTCACGAATTGTAACTAAACTTTTACACTTGGTCGAAGGAGATTGAAGCCTCGGAACCACATATTGTGAGATCTAAATGGTTTTTCTTAATTTAATTCATGTTTTTTAGTATTGAATATTTTTCTGCACTTATTTCTATGATTGTTATGTTTGATTGCTAGGAGGCCTACTAGTTTATTATTCGTTGCAATCTACCGCTAAATTAAATATCAAATCCGTAATTGTTTGATTCCTTTAACTTGTGAAGTACTAGGATTTGATGATTTTCTACGATAGAGGTTATCGAATCTTAAGAAGAATGTTTAAATGGATTGAATGCAACCGCTGGTGTTTGTGTTATCTAGTTCATCGATTTCTCTATTGTTTAAAGCTGTTATTAAATTGAATCTTGAGCGCTGGTTTGGGGTTATTTAATAATTAGGGTTAATTAGAACGCTGATTTCTAACTAACTAAAATTAAGGAGAAATAGGAAAATTATTCCAACGGTGAATATTCAAGATATGAATTGAATTATTCTTGCATCTATTATCAATTGTGGATTTTTGAAGGTGGATATTGACTTGGACCAATGTTAGACTTTTGATTATTTTCATTAATTTAGTTTTCATTGTTATTAATTGCATTATTTACAATTGTTTGCATACAAAAACCCCATAATCATTGTACGGAGCATAAAATATTGAATTACACACTCTTCGTGGGATCGACCCTTACTTCCACTACTACATTAGTTTTAGAGGTTTAAAGACTATTTTTGGGTGCCTACGATAGCAAACCACCATCTCTAGCTCAGATAAGTTTAACTAGTACAAGTTAACATTTCAATGATCAAGGGTTCTCCGACTTTTTTTCGTCCTCCAAGAATGAACTGAACTAACAATCTTCTATCAATAGTCTAATTTTCTAAAATAAGCGTTTGAGGCTTAATCTTTGTATCTGAGACTTTTTTTACTTCTCTCTATTATGTAGCGAGTTTTCAGTTGATAACTCCCAAGTCAGATGACCATAGGGCACCAGATTTTAAAAACCCTTACATGCTTAATTACCCGAGTAAAAAAGGTCTCAAAGAGACGTTTTTCCATTAAACCGTTTTATTTTTTATTTATCAAGATTAGTGCAATGCCCCTTAAATCACTTATTCTCAAAAATCGACCACTGACTTAGGATTTTTGTCTAATCTCATCTTAATGGTTAATCCACATAATAATTTAACTCATGGAGCCCTTATTAAAATCAATATCTTCCTATACTAGTTCAACCATCTTCAAACTATTCTATAAATGGTGTAAGAAATTATATAATCATGAGTTTCTTTTAGGATTGAATCATCTATGTTCAACTTTCTCCTAGTATGAATCAATTCATTAACTCAAAATGCGAATCATGAGAATAGTGCGCAATAAATATCAAGTTTTACAAAAACATGTATCAATCAACTCAACATATAATATCTCCTCAATTTAAGTCTAACACACATCTTCAATATATTCATCACGACCAACAAGATTATTCACCCCACACAAACACACATCAAGACTTGAAAAACAAAGGAAGAAATAATTTTTTTAATTAACTAAACACGCGACAATCATGCAAATGAAGTAAACTATGCTTAAGAGTACAATCATAAACATAAATATCACAAACATAACCAACCACCCCCAAACCTATCACGTGCATTGCCCTCAATGGACAAAGATATATGAAATAAGAAAAAGAACAAACAGTGGACCAAAAAGGAAATGTAGTTATTTCCCTGGCCAATCCAAAGGTGGCTGTGGATAAAGTATTTAGTTGTCGAACCCCGACGGGCTTAGAGAAGATAGAGGAGGGTGCAAAGGCAGGCGTGTAACAATCTCTCGCAATAGAACAATTACTGGTCCATATCGCTCTGGATGTCGCGTACCATAGTATAACTCTCATCGAGTCGTCCATGTATACCTTGCATCATGTCATAGGAGCGATCAACCTAAATACTATCATCAATCCATCCAGCATAACCATCCATTCTATCAAAAAATAAATCGACCCTCCTGCGCGTACTGGACGCATCCCCGCACTAGCATCATATGGTCATTTATAGTATTGGTGCGGGTCTTCACGTGACCAACTCTCAAATCCAAGGACCCCAGCATCTGTTCTATTCATCACATGCCCTGGATGGTTTTAGTAGATCCTACAAGTATCTGTCGTAGGAACGGTGAGTCGGTAATAGGGTCTGGCTGTGGTGGTGGTATGGCCTTTGGTAGTAGTAGTTGTTGTTGCTGCCTGTTGGCAAGGATACGTTGCCATAAATTTCCAGCGGATATACGATTGATATGAACACTGGGTTGACCTAGCTACTCTGCGGGAGGGAGTCGTACCCCCGAGGATAAACATATCCAACTGATAAGGCTAGGAAAAATTATCTTCTGTAGTGCTTGTGGTGCCGAGCCGAACTCAACAATTTGATTGTAGATGAATGTTCCCAAATCAATCTTGAACCCTCATCCCAAGTGGAAGAAAAGTCTCACTCCAGCAAAGTTGGCAAAGTTGAAAGTCGACATATGAGAGGTGAGCTCAAGATTGTGGCATATAAATTTCATAAGCATAATCAATGAGCGAGTCAATCGGTTGTATTCAAACTCTTCTCCTACTTTTCCATATTTGCCGTAGAGCATCTGAACTACAAGTGCAATATCATTTTCTAGTAGTATCAAGACGATGTTGTCCCATGTCAATCCATAGTATTCATCAATCACCCCGGGAGTGAACATCACCCACTTATCCCGAACCGAAGTGTAGTGCTCATGGTTAGATTCTTGGTCATCGATCTCTCTATTAAAGTCTGTATAGTTCTCTTAAACCAAAGTGGGATACATCTGATGGGACTTTTCTATCATCCCTGCCCACCGTGCTCTGCCGTAAAAGTAGAGATCTCATAGCCCTCGAAATCAATTTGAATAACCTGTCTCTCTGGCCACATTTTCCTCATCTGGAGAATCCTTTCAAAAAGTCTCTTGTGATCAACACTAAGAAAATGCCCCATTCCTCTGTCGTCACACGTGTACATGTGGTAGTCCTAGATGTGACAGCTGATTCGTTTTCTTTAGAGGTAGAGGCCATGCGTTGTCGCTTCGACGACATCCTATGATAAGGTGAAGGCAACCATTACTCCAAAGTTGAAATAAGAGTAATCAATAAAATAGTAGTAAAATGCATCGGGTGTAAGGATTCGAGTGTGCTAACGCAAAGAAGGAATGTCCAAATGCATGAATTAACCAATTGTTTCAAAATGTGGTGTAAATAGGAATACAAACATATGAGAGTGTTCATGTCATAACCATAAGTGTGAGGATGACTACGGTGCACAATTATAACTAAACACTTCACATGAGCATTTTATCAAACACTTGGTAGGCACATGTAAAAATGCACAATCAAAAGCATATATGGTTAAATTGAAAGCCCAAATACCACAAAAGTATAGGATGAAACCAGCACTACCTAAACCCACCTCCATGACCACACATTGCGTATCATAAACCATAAGAATGTCAAGAAAGACTAACATAGAGGCAAGGTAGAGAAATAGCCATTTTACCTTGAAATTGAATGGTGTGAAGTGATAAAAATGGTCTCTTGATGAATAAGGACATTTAGAAGTGAGGACCCAACCAAATCAATGGAGGAATATTATGGGTTAGGAGGGAAGTGAGAGGTTGTGTGTGGGAGGAAAAAGGGGAAGAGAAAATAAGGGGGGAGGGGGATGAAAAAAAATGGGTTGAGGGGTTTAAAACCCCTCAATCGTTTGTGAGGCGCGCGCCTTACCCAATTGGCTCACTTCAGGCGAGCCCATTACCACCAGAGGCGCACTAGTTCACTGGGCATGTCCCAATTTTTTAAAAACTAAAAATAACAATAACAAGTGGCATGACCCCCTAAAATAAATAAAAATGCATAATATCAAAATAACTAATCTTGAGAAAATAAAAATTTCTATTTTCCCTTTATCCACGTACATTTTTTTTGTAACCCCAAAAAAGTGGTAACCTCCCCAAACTCATGCAACTCCCATTGGAAACTCAAGTGAACTTATATGCAAGGCTTGTGTGACTAATGCAGTATATGGATGACGTTGACTCTGTATTAATCTACCAGAGTAATAAAAAATCATAATCTAATGCATTAAAACCGAACAAATAAAACGGAAGAGAATTGGGTTGCTTCCCAATAAGCGATGGTTTATAGTCTATAGCTCGACTTTGTTTCTTAGGCTCGTCTGCAGTATGAAGTGGCACGGTTGTTTTCTCACTGGAGTAATCACCTCCCCAATAAGCCTTCAATCGTTGTCCATTCACTTTGAATCTCTTTTGCTGATCTTGAGACACCACTTCTATAGCACCATGTGGAAATACAACCACTATAGTAAAAGGACCCAACCACCTAGATTTTAGCTTTCTTGGGAAAAGCTTGAGGTGTGAGTTGAACATCAATACTTGTTGACCAACATCAAACTCCTTTTCCCGTATATACTTATCATGCCATTTCTTGGTTTTCTCCTTATAAATTTTTGCATTCTCATATGAATCCAAACGAAACTCATTGAGCTTATGAAGTTGAAAACCCCTCTTTTCCCCTACTGCCTTCATAGTAAAATTGAGCAAGTGTGTTGCCCAATATGCTCTATGCTCAAGCTCAATCGGTAGATGACAAGTCTTTCCAAATACCATTCTATGTGGGGACATGCCAATCGGAGTTTTAAATGTTGTTCTATATGCCCACAGCGCATCATCTAATTTTCTAGCCCAATCTTTACATGATAGGTTGACCGTCACCTCGAGAATCTTTTTCAGCTCCTTCATTAGTTGGTAAAGCCACAACCTCAACCTATTTGGATACGTAGTCCACTGCTACCAATATATATTGTTGACCATAGGAAGAAGGGAACGGTCCCATGAAGTCTATACCCCGAACATCAAATATCTCAACTTCTAAAATTCTGTTTAGGGACACGTCATTCCTTCTTGAGATGTTTCTAGTCCTTTGGCACTTATCACAATTTTTTTACCAAATAGTGTGCATCATTGAACAACGTAGGCCAATAAAAACTTGATTGAAGTACTTTAGCTACTGTATTGATTGCTGCAAAATGGCCTCCATATGGTGCCGAATGACAAGATTCCAAGACTTGATGCTACTCCACTTCTGGTACACATCGATGTATAATTTGGTTTGGACTTCTTCTATAAAGAAATGGATCATCCAAAAAATACTATTTCAAGTCACTAAAGAATTTCTTTATTTGATGACTTGAGTACTCCGGTGGAATGATGGAGTAGTCCAAATAATTTACAGAGTCTGCGTACCATGGCATAGTAATGATCTGAAATAGCATCTCATCCGAGAAAACTTCATTGATTTCATCCGTAGGGCCTGACTCATGTGATTCAAGACGAGACAGGTGATCTGTAACAACATTTTCACTTCCTTTTTTTATCTCTAGTCTGCAAGTCGAATTCTCGTAACAAAAGTATCCATCTAATAAGTCTAGGCTTTGCTCCTTCTTGCTCATCAGATACTTCAAGGAAGCATGATTCGTGTAAACAATTACGTTTGATCCAATCAAATATGACATGAATTTGTCAAAGGCAAATACAACTACCAACAACTATTTTTTTGTAGTAGCATAATTTACCCAAGCTTCTTCCAAAGTCTTGCAGGTATAGTGAATGGCATATGAAATTCTTTCTTTACATTGACTTAACACTACACCTACTGTGTAATAACTGGCATCACACATAAGCTCAAAACGATAAGACCAATCTGGAGCAGCCAAAACTAGAGCAGACACCAATTTTTCCTTTAGAGTGTTAAATGATGTTAAACATTCCTTAGAGAAGTGAAATGGAGCTCCCTTTTCCAATAAACTGCATAAAGGCTTCGAGATTTTAGAGAAGTCCTTGATAAATCGACGATAGAACCCATCATGACCTAAAACACTCCTAACTCCTTTTACTGTCACCAACGGTAGTAGTTTCTCAATAACCTGTATTTTAGCTTTGTCTACCTCATTACCTCTAGCTGATATCAGATGCCCTAACACGATCCCTTCATGAACCATGAAATTACATTTTTTTTCAATTTACCACAAGGTTGGTATCCTCACACCACTGCAACACTCTACTTAAATGTTCAAGACATTCATCAAATGACTTCTCAAAGACTGAGAAATCATCCATAAACACCTCAATGATATTTTCCACCATGTCTGAGAAGATGGACATCACACAACGCTAAAAAGTGGTTGGTGCATTACATAACCCGAATGACATTCTTCTATAAGCAAAAGTGTCATATGGGCATTTGATGGTAGTTTTTCCCTAATCATCCGACGCTATAGGAATTTGGTTTTACCCCGAGTAGCCATCCAAAAAGCAGTAGTAGGCATGTCCCGCTAGTCTCTTCAATATCTAATCAATAAAAGGAAGGGAAAAATGATTCTTCATCGTGGAATTGTTGAGCTTGCGATAATCAATGTAAACTCTCCATCAAGTGACTGTGCGTGTAGGAATGAGCTCGTTGTTTTCATTTGGAACTACTATGATCCCTTTTTTTCTTGTACGACTTGTACTGGACTAACCCAATGGCTATTTGATATAGGGTAAATGATCCATGCATCCAAAAGCTTTAATACCTCTTTTCTTACCACTTTCTGCGTAGTAGGATTCAATCTGCGTTGATGCTCAATCGATGCTCCATTAGTACTTGTTCATGCAAAGTGAAGGGCTGATCCTTTTTATATCTGAGATGGTCCACCCTATCGCTGTCTTATGATCCCAAAGCACACTCGACAACTGATCTTCCTTTAATTTGAGAGTTTATTCGAAATAATTACTAGAAATGAATTCTTTTATCCTAAATATGCATATCAAAGGTATTATGGCAGTTGTTTGAGTTCAAGGGTTGGAGCTTGCTGAATAGATGGTAAAGGTTTTGTGGGGCCTTTACCCAGCTCCAACCATGGTTGCTTGAAGATAGATGGTCTGGCTACCAAGTAAAGTGCACATTCTTCTGCTTCTTCTTTCTCCTATGGCAAATCTTAAGAGTGTACCAAACAAGCCTCTAGAGGGTCCTGAGGATGATCAAATTTGAATGTCTCTATTACTGCTTCCTTAATTACATCAATTTACATACACAAATCTGGTTTGTTCTGAAATTTGAAGGCCTTAAACACATTGATTTTCAATTCATCATCGTCCAATATCAACTGATCCTTTCTACACATCAATCAGAGCTCTTCCTGTAGCAAAAAATGGATGACCCAAAAATGAGCAGGGCATCTTTATCTTCTTCCATATCCAGGATAATAAAGTCTACTGGGAAAATAAATTTATCGACCTTCACCAAGATGTCTTCACAAATGACTCTAGGATGCTTGATCTATCTATCAGCCAATTGTAATGAAATTGTAGTGGCTTTTGTTTTCCACAAACCTAATTTCTTGAAAAGAGATAAAGACATTAAATTAATACTAGCTCCTAAATCACATAATGCTTTATCTATATGTAAGTTACCAATATTGCAAGGAATAGTAAAAACCCCTGGATCTTTTAACTTTGGTGGCAACTTATGTTGGAGGATTGTACTGCATTCCTCAGTAAGCATGACCGTCTTATTGTCTTCTAGCTTTCTCTTATTTGATAGAGTATCCTTCATGAACTTCGCATAACTGGGCATCTGAGCTAAAGCTTCAGCGAACGGTATGTTGATGTGCAACTTTTTGAATGCATCCAAAACCTTTTGAAACTGCTTGTCGAGCTTATGTTTTTGCGGTCTTTGTGGAAATAGAATTGGAGGAATATATGCTTTGACATGGGTGGTTGCCTTTATCTACGAATTCTCCAGTGAATCAATTCAATTTTCCTTTATAGTTTTGTCTGATTCATCTACATAATCATCACCTAATGCAGGTACATTTTCTGTACCAGTTTGCTTCACATGTATTTTCGGTAGCTAAACCCCACTTCGTGTAGTGATTGCTTTGACATGCTCCCAATGATTAGTCTTTGTATTGCTGGACAAAGTCCCTGAGTTCTGCTTGATAATGCAGTTGCTATCTGACCTACTTGCTATTCCAAGTTTTTTTATTGAAAATTGGCCTTTGTCTTTGTGATACACTGAGATAGCAGATCTTCGAATGACGATTTCTTCTCTTGTTGTTGATGATGTTGGAACCCTGTGGCCTATTTTGGTTGTTTTCTCCTTGTCCCTAATTGTTTGACCATGAGAAATTTGGATGATTTATCTAACTCGGATTATAAGTGTTGGAGTAGGGATTGTTTTTTTACCTTGGGAAGTTCTGTGCGTAACTAATCTCTTCGGGCTGTGAACTTTGTATAGATGCCAAAGGGCAACTTGTAGTAATGTGGTCTATTCCACAACCTTCGTACGCAAGTGGTAATTGGTGTACCATGTTGACTGATTGGATTGATAATCCATTTTCATTATAAGAACCTCGATTTGTGCTGCCAATGCTGTCATTGCATCCACGTTGTGCACCCATGCTGTTTTCCTTGGAACTTCCCTATCAGCTGGCTACATCGATTGATTCTCAGCTATGTTTTCATATAGTTCATATGCATCATCGACATCAGTTTCATCACTAATCCTCCCACTGAAGCATCTATCATATTTTTGAACTCTTGGTATAGTCTGTTATAGAAGAGATATTGTTTAGCTTGCTTCGAAATGTAGGGCATTTTCTAAACAGATTCTTGAACCTCTCCCATGCTTCAGAATAGCTCACAAAGTCCTTTTGTTTGAAGGTGTGGATTTCATTCCTGATTTGGTGAACTCGAGAGGGTGGGAAGAAATTCATGGTGAACTTTTGAACCATATCATTCCACGATTGTATACTCCCTAGAGGTAAACAGAGGAACCATTCTCTTGTGCTTCCTTCAAGGTATGAGGGAATAATCTCATTCATAATACATTTGCCGATATCCCTTCATGACTGATAATTTCACACAATATGAGAAATGTTGAAATGTGTTCATGAGGATTCTCAATGAATTTCCCGAAAAACCTAATGTCTTGATGATTTTGAAATAGATTTATGACATCAGGTCTAAGGTGAAAATTAGGTTATCCGAATAGAGGACAAATCACAACGAGTTGCACTGGAGTAGGAATTGGATTGACATAGTCTCCAACTTAAATGGGAGCTTCATTCTGGATGGCTCTTTGTTGATTTGGTTGCGGTAGTTGATTGTGAATTGGAACATGAGCCAGATTATGTTGTTGATTCTGATCATCAGGTATTCTCCTTACTTGACGTTGTTATCTTCTACGATTTCTGAATGTCCTTTCAATTTCATGATCTATTGGAGCTAAATCAATCTCATCAAGAGCTGTCATAAACTAAGTTTACCTGAAAAGAGTTAAGATAGAAGAGAATGAAGCAATGTAATACCAGTCTCAAACAACAAATAACAATAAAGACGAATCTATAATATCAATAACTAAAATTAACATCGTTATTCCCTGACAACGGCACCAAAAACTTGTTGCAAAATAATCCCACAAGTGTACGGGTTCGTTGTATAAGTAATAATTATGATGAGTGAGTTATTGTCCCACATGGTATAAGACTTAATTTTAGTGTATCCGATACATCTAAATTCACAACAATACTAAAAGATGTTTGATTTGTATTTAACTATGTTTTACAACTACAAAAGAAATAAAAATGTGGGTTTTAAATCAAATGTGGATTATTCGTATTGGATTTTCTATTTCACTAATTGACTCTAGAATTCAATTCTCAACTTGTGATAATTAATTTGATCCTTGCATTCATGACGATCGATAATTCCACTTTTATTTACTGTTCTTTTCCAAGATATAATAAACCTATGTTGATCATGACACGATCCTATTCCTAGTTCACATTAGTATGATAAACATGATTTGAAATGTAGGATTAATACACACGATCGCACCCTTAACAAATATTATCCCTAATATTTATTCTTCACGTGTTCTATAAATAGTGTTCTACCTATCGTTAGTTTTTCAACACTACAAATAAGCAACTTATTACCCTAATTTTGCGCGAACATTAAACCAATATGAAAAAGCACATAGATAGAATCACAATGGAAGAATCAAACTAAAAATAACAAGTTTTGAATGAAAAACTAGAAATCAAATAGTTTCATCATCCATCCAATACAAATAAAATTAGCCTAACATATTAATATAAGAATTACACAGAAAATAAAATGAAACCATCACCCGAATCATGTAAAATTG
The DNA here is from genome assembly GCA_019097785.1 of Fraxinus excelsior. NCBI lineage: Eukaryota > Viridiplantae > Streptophyta > Magnoliopsida > Lamiales > Oleaceae > Fraxinus > Fraxinus excelsior. Next base: position 21,031,316 of record CM032635.1, on the reverse strand, counting down.
AAGAAAATTTGGAAATTGACTCTTTAAGCCTTCGAAATCAGATCCAAAATGGTGAATTCCTTCTGCTCAATGTAATTTTCTCTTTTTGTTCTCAAAATACGGCTCTCCATTCACAAATCACGCCAATTTTCTTTTATACCAACCCTCCAACCTTACCCTAAAAATCTACCAAAACAAGATAAGGTAAAAAAAAACTTTTTCTCGGGTTATCTTGAAGCGCGCACCTTGTCCATTCTCCAATCCTCAGTCGAGGCTAGGTTAGGGTGAGGTGCACGCTTCGCCTGTAGGCGAAAGCATGCGCCTTAGGGATATTTTTGGGGCCAATTGCAATTTGTCCCCTAATTTTCCACAAGCTCCCGTTTTGGCACCTTTTTCTCCATTTCATCAAGTCCTTGCTCTTCTCTTCATGTCCAATTGACTCCTTGCACTCTCGGCTTTCATTTCTTGCTCCGAGCTAACTTTTTATTATTTGTATTTTAGTCCTCATATCCTCTTTTGCATCTATTAACTCCATTTCTTGCATCATTTTCTCCACTTTCGTTGTATTCGTCGAGGTGAACCTAAAACATAAAATAAATCACAAATTTAGCCACAATTCAATCCAAATAATCACAAATATCCATATTTTGACAATCTAAATAAGTAAAAGAAATGCACTTATCATTTACCAGTGATCATCTACAATAAACTTAGTGCATTTTAAGAATAAAAGCTTGTACAAATCTTTAAAGAAATCTGGTCGTCTATATGCATTCATCGTGTCTTAATGGAAAAGCAAGTAAAACCTTCTCGTCAACCACAAAGAATATTGAGCCCGCCCATGATGGATGTAGTGAAGAAGGAGATCCTCAAACTTCTTGAAGTTCGAGTGATTTACCCTATTTTGGATAGCACTTGGATTAGCCAGATTTAAGTGGTTCCTTAAAACGACTAGAATAATTGTTGTGAAAAATCAGAATGATGAGTTAGTACTTACCCATGTTTAGATTGTTACGGGTTTGTATAGATTATAGAAAATTAAATGATGTAACCCGGAAGGACCACTTTCTTTTACCTTTTATTGATCACATGCTTTAAACGTTAGCTAGTCATTCTTACTATTGTTTCCTTGATGGTTATTCAGGTTAGTTTCAAATTACAATTGCTCCGGAGGATCAAGAAAAGATAACTTTTACATGCCCATTCGGGACTTTTGCATATGGTGACCGCAAGCCCTTTGGATTTTGCAACGCTCCAACCACTTTCCAAAGATGTATTGTTAGTATATTTTTAGATTATATTGAACATATCATAGAAATCTTCATGGATGATTTCACAGTTTATGGAGACTCATTTGATAATTGTTTGCATAACTTTACACTTGTTCTTCAGAGATGCATAAAACTAACCTAGCGTTAAATTTTGAAAAATGTCACTTTATGATTTCATCTAGGATAATTGAGTTATTCAATCTTTACCTTATCCTACTAGTGTGCGGGAAGTTCATTCTTTTCTTGGATATGTAGGTTTCTACCATAGATTCATCAAAGACTTCTCTAAAATAGCACTACCTTTATGTAAGTTGCTACAAAAAGATGTGGCTTTTGAGTTTTATGAGGCACGTAAAATGGCATTTGATAAACTGACGGAACTGTTAACATCTACCCCAGTTATCCAACCCCATAACCGGAACTTTCCTTTTGAAATAGTGTGTGATGCAAGTGATTATGCAGTGGGCGCAATTTTGGATCAAAGGACTGGAAAAGAGTCCCATGCCATTTATTATGCTTCTAGAATTTTGAATGATGCCCAGAGAAATTATCCTACAATCGAAAAATAACTTTTAACTGTTGTTTTTGCTTTAGAGAAGTTTCAATCTTATTTCCTTAGTACTAAGGTCATTGTTTACTATGATCATGCATCTCTTCGATATTTGATGACAAAGAAAGAGACATAACCAAGATTAATAAGCATCATGCAGATCAAGTGATAAGAAGATGCGTTCCTGAAAATGAGATTATTTTTATTATCACATTTTGTCATTCTTATGCTTGTGGAGGTTATATTGGAACTAAGAGGACGGCGAGAAAAGTGCTAGAATGTGGTTTCTATTGGCGGACTTTACTCTGAGATTCATATTCTTTTTGTAAGTCATGTAAACATTGTCAAAAGATAGGTAATACATCTCAAAGGAATAAGATGCCAAAATGTTTTTATGTTTGGGGCATCGATTTCATAAGATCATTCCCTGTTCCTTTCGGTTATGTTTACATTTTGCTTGTTGTTGATTATGTTTCAAAAATGGGTGGAAGCTATGGCTACCAAAACTGATGATTCTAAAGTTATTATTATAGATTTTATCAAGTCTAATATATTCTCCAGGTTTGAAATTCCAAGTGCCCTCATAAGTGATCGAGGCAATCATTTTTGTGATCGAACTGTGGAGAATTTGTTGAGAAAGTACCACATGACCCACAAGGTGTTGACTGCCTATTAGCCGCAAACTAGTGGGCAAGCAGAAGTGTCAAACTGAGAGATCAAGTCCATCCTTGAAAAGACGGTCAATCTAAGCAGAAATGATTAGAGTTTATACTTAGATGATGACTTGTAGGCATATAGGACTGCATATAAGACACCCATTAGTATGTCACCTTATCGGTTGGTGTTTGGAAAACCATGCTACTTTCCAGTTCAATTAGAACATAAGGCTTATTGGGCTATAAAGAGTTTCAACATGAAGATGGATGAAATTGGAGAACATAGGAAGTTGCAACTATAAGAATTAGAGGAAATTCACAATATTGCCTATGAGAGTGCAAGGATTTACAAGAAAAATACAAAGGCTTTCCATGACAAGATGATCTCTAGGAAGGAGTTTAAAATTGGTCAAAAAGTCCTTCTATACCATTCACGACTTCATTTGTTTCTGGGTAAGTTGAGTTCTCGTTAGATTGGACCATTTGTTGTTACTAATGCTTTTTCTTATGGTGCAGTTGAAATTCAAAGTTTAGCAACTTTTAAAGTGTTCAAAGTTAATGGCCATATGTTCAAACCTTTTTACAAAGGTCTCTAAGTAGATAATGTGACAACATTGGACCTTGAGGATCCAATTTATACTAGTTGAAGAATGAAGCATTGAGTCGAGCCAATGACAATAAATAAAGGCGATACTTGAGAGGCAATCGAAGGAGAGTTCATTCATTTATCTTAATATTTTTGCATTCATATTGTGGTTATTTTTGTCATTTTCTTTGCATTTCACCTTACATTGAGGACAATGTAAGCTTTAAGTATGTGGGATGGGATTTAGGTTGTGTTTGAGTTGTTTTGATATTAATATAAGTTTAAATTTTGAATAAATAAATAAATAAAATTTCGAAAAAATGGTGTTTTTGAATGATTTTTGGTTGTGTATGCTATTTGCTAGATTCAATTTAGTTTTTGAAGAACTCATAACATGATTGAATAAGTAATATCCAAACTTAGAGTTAATTAGTCTAGTTATTTTCTTTGAGGATAGTAGTGACCGAATTTTGTAGACAAAAGCTGGTAAGATTTTGAACCTTTAGACTGACACATACATATCAGTCTCTCTATTTTGTTTCATGAGTAATATTCTTCTATGGATTTATTTCTCTAGAACTTGCCTTGATTCTCTTCAAAGCTATATTGATACATGCAACCCTTTGAACTTGATTGCCTTTTTTTTTTTTTTTTGTAAATTCACGTTATGAGCTTTAACCCGAAAAAAAAATATCTTTACACAATCTATAAGTTAGTAGAGTATTGTTCATCATTATAATATGTATGGGTGCAAAAGAAATAAGTGTAGGGGTGTCTGAATTTATGGTAGGGCTATGATTAGTGAAATGGAATATGTTTTCAATCTCAATTCACAAGTTCCATTGCTGGTGTAATACTTTCTACAAAAAATGTCTTTACCTAAGCCATAGAGCTAGTAGAGTATTGTTCATCATTATGATATATATGGGTACACAAGAAATAAGTGTGGGGTATCTGAATTTATGGTAGGGCTCTGACTAGTGAAATGGAACACGTTTTCAGTCTCAATTCACAAGTTCCATTGTTGGACGAAATGACTTTTACTATTACAAACTATCTATATTTATAATTTCCCTTGAAATTTCAAGAATGAGATTTATTTATGTGGAGTAGATGCAAATTGAAAGAACTAATGAGTGGAGTGATGGACTTTACATGTCTTATATATTTGAGCTTGAGTCGATTCATTTTTGCCCCACTAGTTTCGATAGCTTTTGAGCTACGTTCCCAAACATTTCCCACCGTTACAACCTTCGAAAAATCCTTATGATTTGTCTTATGCATGTGGTCTAATTGGCGGAGATAGAGAAGATATGCAAGCATATGATAGATCATCTCCATTGGAATGAATTTGAGTGAAACACGTACCCTTAAAACACATGAGAGACAAATGCTTATGTCCATGAGGGTCTAGGTGTTTGGTTTACTCCATCTTCATATGAAAATGTTTGCTAATTGATTATAAGTTGTGCGAGAATATTTGTTCGTGATGTGTTAGGTATTTTAAAGAGTTTGATTGTTCTATGTTTATGGCGTTACACCCTTGATATTTTTTGGGAAAGTAAAAATTGAGCAAAAGCTAGGTGTGGGAGAATTTGATGAGAATGGAAAATGCTATATTCTTCGTCCCTTTATGTTATGCTTTTGTGACTAATTGATACCTAAATGTACTCATTACTCTTATATTTTGATTTAGGTTGCAATTGGATGAATATGACGGAATTTAGAAGAACAAGCGAAAACTAAAGTGAAAAAAAATAAAAGCTCAGGGACCAAACTGCAAATATCCAAAAGATGACTCAGAAGGCAAAACGAAAATGTGAAATATTTGAAGACCAATTAATAGAAGACATGAAGTATTGGAAGAGGAAAAACTAGAAAAGAACCCACGAATTGAGATGACGAAGTTTGAGAGCTAAAAAGCAACAATTGTATAGATTTCAATGCTATGCGGTATAGCATTAATACCTATGTGGTCCCATACATGGTTTCAGAGAAATGAATGCCGAGTTTCAAATGAACTATGCGACCACATGCATTTGTACTATGCGGTCGCATAGTACACTTCCGGTGTGCGAAATCTGGTTTCTGAATTTGACTCAAAACACTTATGGAATTCTCGTGAGTAGCTAAAGTTTTGTACTTGATTGAAGGAAACTGAAATCTCGGAACCAATCAAACTGTGAGATCTAAATTATCTTCATTCTTTAATTCATGTTTGAGTATTGAATGTTCTTTTACACTTATTTTCATGATTGTCGCGTTTAATTGTTAGAAGGCTTACTAGTTTATTATTTGTTGTAATCTATAACTAAGTTAAATATCAATTCCATAATTATTTGATCCCTTCAATTTATTAAGCAACTAGGATTTAATGATTTGATGCACAAAAAATTATTAAATCTTGGAAGAACGTTTGATTAGATTAAATACAATCACTTGTACTCGTATATTTAGCTTCATCGATTTCTCTAATTATTAAGGTTGTCACTAGATTAAATCTATAGCGCTTGTCTTATGTTGTTTAGCGATTAGGATTAATTAGATCGCTTGTTTTCTAATTAAGGAAAATAATTCCAATGGTGAATATATAAAGTGTGAATTGATATAAATGTATGATCATTTGTAAAATTCCGATGGTGGATATGGATTTAGACCAAGAATTGTTCTTTTGATGGCATTCGATATTCTAATTTGAGTTGTTCATTAATTAATTTCTTTAAAATAGTTTGCACATAATCAAAACCCTCAATCCTTGTTTACATAGCATAAAATTAGACTAATCAATCTTCGTGGGATCGATCATTACTTCCACTACTACATTTTTTTAGAGGTAAAGGTTTTATTTTTGGGTGTCCACGACAATACACCAAAACGTCCACTACTTTTTGTAATGTTTCAAATCTAACATTGTCCAAAGTGTTGGTAAGCAAATAAGCTAACTCACCTTCAATATGTATTTGATCTAGGACATTTACTTTTCTTTCAACCAAATCCCTAATAACACGATGTCTAATCAATGTGTTTGGTCTTAAAGTGCTGAATGGGATTTTGAGAAATATTGATAGCACTAGTGTTATCATAAAATATAGTAATAGAATCCTAATCAATACCATAATCACTGAGCATTTACTTTATCCAGAGTAGTTGAATACAACAACTACGGGTAGCAATATACTCATCTTCTATAGTAGATAATGATAGAGTTTTATTTCTTACTCAACCATGTAGAAACATCCTCTAGTAGGGATTTTCCTATCATCCATGTTTCCTACTAGTCAGCAGTAGTATACCCCTTCAAGATGTGAATTAGATTTAGTATATCACAAACCAAAACTAGACATACTGTTGACGTATATTCGCTTCATAATAGTCAAGTGAGATTCTTTTGGTTTGCCCTGATATCGTGCGTAAACTCCAACACTGAAGGCTATGTTAGGATGATTTGCAGTTAAATATACGAGACTATCTATCTTCCTCCTATACATGCTAGAGTTGATTTGCTTATCCTGGTCAGTTCTAGATATTTTTTAGTGACGTAGTCATGGAAGTCCTAATTGCATTGGTGTTCTCTAGCCTATACTTCTTTACTAGATTTCTTGCATACTTAGCCCGCGACATGAAAATACCTAAGTCAACATGTTTGACCTAAAAGCCTAAAAGTAGTCAAGTTTACCAACCATACTCACCTCAAATTCATTTTGCATAAGTGTAACAAACTCATTCAATTTTAAATGATCGATTAAAATCTAAAGTAACAGCGATTGAAGAGAGCAATCATATTCAATCCATGAAGAATGAAGAACTAGTGGGATCTTTAATGACATATGAGATGCATTTTCACAAAAGAAATAAATAAAAGGGATCTGGAATTGCCTTCAAAGCTAAAAATGAAGCAACATAAGTTAATGGTAATCGAAGAGCTTCTTGGAAAAAAATGAAAAAATACAAAATCTCGACCACTACAAAAGAATAATTTTTCCAACAATCTAAGTCAAAATCCACCTATACCTATGACGAGGACCAAAAACTGCATTCAATGTCATAAATGTGAGGGATATCATCAAATAGCATTTGAGGGTGCCAATAAATGAAAAAAGTCTCAAACGAAGAAGGCCATGAATATCAGATTGAAGGACATAACTCATTAACCAAGTAACTTCTTTAACTATTAATCTATACTATGGTCATTACTCATTGCACGTGATGCCTCCAGGTTTAAACTCATGGGCTAGAGAGACAGAAGATTCAAGTCATGAATGTTTTGAGTGTATAATTCTGAAAGAAAATTTAGAAGATAAACAAGAAATGAACATCACTCTTTATGCAATGATGGAAGTATTGAAGATGTTGAGTATAGCATGACATTTTTCCCGTCACATAAGTTTTGGAATCATTATTTCCTATTTCCAAGTACATGGTTGGTAGTATTTTTGAATTATAGGTTAAGTATGGTCTTATGAAAAAGCTGTCATGTATAAGGTAGTTTGGTAGGTGAAAAATGGGAATCCATTTTGTACTCAAAACTTTTTGTAAGAATTATATATATATGAATGGAAGGAACCAGCTGGTAAGCACTACACAATCCAGTAAGAATTACACTTCGGTCACTTTTTCAATCTCTTCGTATTTTTCATATACTTTCATGGTATCAGAGCATTATTGATCTTAGAAGGACCGTAAAGAGTAGAAGAACAATAGATAATAGAAACAACCGGCCAAGGTAACTTCAGTTGACAAGAAAGAAGATGGCTTCAACTGGCTTCTTAGCACCTTTGTCATCTGCTTTCATTGGAGAAAACTATAACTTCTGGGCTACAAAGATGATAGCCTACCTCAAAGTTTATGATCTATGGGAGATAACTGAAATTTTGGTTGAACCTCTACCTTTGAGAGTAAATCCCACAGTTGCTTAAATCAAACAACATAGTGAGGATGTTGCCAAAAAATTCAAAGCTCTTTCTTACATTTAGTCGGCTATTTCAGATGTTATTTTCATAAGAATAATGACTTGTGAAATAGCAAAAGAGGTATATGATAGACTTAAGGAGAATTTCCAAGGCAATGAGAGAACGAGACAGATACAAGTACTCAACGTGAGAAGAGAATTTGAGACTTTGAAAATGAAAGAAACAGAGACAGTGAAGGACTTTGCAGACAGAGCGATGAATGTTGTAAATCAGATTAGGCTATTGGGAGATGATTTACCTAATAAAAGAGTAGTGGAATAAGTTTTAATAAGTCTACTTGAAAAGTGAAGCCAATGTATCATCACTGGAGGATTCTAGAGACCCGTCATCTATAACTTTGGCTGAGTTTGTTAATGAAAGCCAAAGATTGGCTAACCAAGAGATGGGAGGGGATGAATTGGTTTTTAAAACTTTTTTATAACAATACAAGATTTATAACTAAAGTTCACACAAATAATAATAAAGCAACTCAAGCGCAAATAGACACGTAGGTAATGGAAATAAGTTTGCACAGTAATAGCGTTAAGTAAAAAGAGGTAGAGAATGCAATCGATATAATATGAATGTTCGATCCAACACAATGATCTACGTCTCTCATTACCAAGCTCTCCGTCACGAGCAAGACCTTTTTCACTATGTTGATTGACTTGTGGTTTAATCCAAACCTTTACAAAGCTTCTGGTGACTTACAATTAAGGAGCACCGATCCTTTTACAATGTTGAGCTTTTTGAGACCTCAACACGACTCACAATTTCAAAATGAATATATAAGTGATAACTTCTCTTCTTAATGAATGATAGAATCAAGATTGATAACAAAAAGAAAAGATGCAAACACTTCAATAGATGTGTTTAGCTCAAAGTGCCGAATGAAAAACTTTTTGATGAACAAAGGATTTATCACAAATTAATCACTCAAAAGTTTTTCAACAATTTTAATACTTTTGATCTCTTTAAGAATGGAAAATAAGGTGGTTGGGATCAATAAAAGCCTCACTTTAATGCTCAAAAATTGTTGTTGCAAGTGGAGGAATAATGAGGTATTTATAGCACTCAAACTGTCAAAAATTTGTCTTACGTCCGGTTGTAGCGGACATCCTATAAAATTCCAACGGTCAATTTAGTCGTTATTTATTGTCAGAAAAATGGACTGTTGGCCAAAAAAAAGTTTTTAGCGGACGTCATGTACATTATATTTTAGCCCGTAACGCCCTCGTTTTAATATTGATCAAATCTAGGCATTAGAGGAACGTTTTAAAATGGTTTTCAAGGTATTTGTCATATTTAAAATATGTGTTACGATTTTTACTTATTTGAAAAACATATTTTTCAAGTAAAAACATTTTGTCGTGAATTTGTAAAATCAAAACTTTGAGCTTGTCACGATGCATTACCATGTATCAAAATATTTTACCTTTACATATAATCATGAAACGTCTAAGTACTTAGATTGAGTACTTTACATGCATTGTTTGATTGGTGTCTCGACTTTGTCTCGATTTTCGTGGAGGCAACTTTTACGGAATTTGCAACATCATTCTCCAAGGCCTCAATGGTTTGTTCTTGTTTCCATTTTAAGCTATAGCGTGCACAATACCTGATTTCGAACTTTATGCCACCGAATGTATTTATGTGTAATAATCACTATAGTCACTTAAAATCAATTTGTTAGTAATAAACATGATTTGTTTGTGATAATCAAAACGAGATGTCAACCATAGATTAACAATTTCCCCCTTTTTGATTATGACAAATACAATATGATTTGCAAGATATGTTTGAACAAATTGAAAAATAAAATAAAATTGTTCACAAGTATTTCCCCTATTAATTTCACTATGATCTCCCCTTTTTAAATATGATCGTGCAAATCTTGGCTATCTCTTCCCTCTTTTGGCATAAGCAAAATGTATAACATCAAGTAAGAATAAGTAATAATAGCGAACATTTCATAATCATTCCATAAACACGATAAGGTTTAATATACAATCAAGGGTCAACTATAGTTTTAAAACATTTTGAAGAAGGTAACTATAGAGCCGGTGGAGGTGGAAATTGAGTAAGCATATCGGTGAAAAAAGTAGTCATCTGATCTTACAGGGTAGCCTGCCGTGCAAGGATCGTGTCCTACTATGCTTGCATATGATGAAGTGCTCCGGTGATCCCATCGACGATCGTCGTGAAGGAGTCAATTCTCCCATGTAATAGTGAGAGTTGATCCTCATCAAGTCTGCGTCTGGTAGGAGCTCCTGATCCCGAGGCATCTATAGGAGGCACGTCTTGCTCTTCGACATATTCATCTTCCTCAGTTGGGAGTGTAGAAGGCCCCGAAGCTGGGTTGAACCCCTTTGTTTTAGCTACCCATTTCCTATTTTTCTTAATGATTTTCATGCGTTTAAGAGTGCTTGAATTTATAGCATCGGTATGACGGGGTGTAATGGATGCTTCGTCATGACGATGAATGTTGAAATATTTAAAAATCCAAGTTAAGAGCATGCCATATGGGAGTGCTTTGGCCACACCAGAAGAGTGAATGAGTTGCATAAGGCCTAAAGCAATTGTCGGGAAATCGACCCTCCGACCAACAAGGAAAGAGTCGAGAAGGAAAAGTTCAAAAACAATTTACTTGATCTCGATGTCCCTTCCTAGGTAGAATGACGTTGGCAATGATGTTTTGTAAGACTCGACATGGTAAAGTGAGTTGGTTCATTGAAACTTTTGTGATGTTTTCAAAATCTTTACCCGTAACGCATCAACAAGCTTCGGTCGGGTCATAGCCGTCTACCGAGGGATGAGTTTTGTACACAAAGGTTTGGACATCACAAGGTTCAAGTGCAAGCAGTGTAAGAATAAGAGGTTTTGAAACCGTGATACGTGTGTTTAAAGCATGTAATGTCGACGTCCCGTGAAGAAAAAGTCACGTTTTGATAAAATTCGCGCATCAAACAGGGACAAACATTTTCATCTAATGTGCAAATAGAAACCCAAACCATAGTCACTATCAATTCCTCAATTCTAAGCTCAGGCGCATTAATTGAAAATGAAGGGAAGTCCACAGTTTTACCGAGTAAGATGGGTAGCTTTGCAAAGGGGTTCGTTCGCATTTCGTGTTCAAGATCCGTGTTTCATCCGATGATGGAGATGGAGAACGTCGTCAAATAGTTTGTTTCAGCCTCTTGCCTCGGCCACGGGATGTCGACATTGTGTCCAACTTTGGAGAATTTCGAAATTTGGGAATCCTAAGGATTAGGGTTCGATGGAGAAGTCTGAAAATCAATGTAAATCCAAGAATGAGAGGTGTTAAAATTTTCAAAGAAGGAGATTTCATACCCATTCTAAAGATAAACTTTGAACATATTTAATTAGGCTTGAAGAACGAGTTAGGGCTCAAAATTGATGAAGAACCGCAATGAAGTTGGCGAAAAATTGAATAATTTTGAGAAATTAATGTGAAGTACACCTTAGATTTAGTATAATCTGAGCATTTCTTGTGGATGAAAAAGAATATTTAAGCAAATACAATCAAAATGGAGAGAGAAGCTCAAGTTTGAAAATTTTGAGGAACCCGTGTACAAGAGATTCGAGTTTTAAAGAAAAATGAGTGAAAATCAAATATTGAGTTATTAAAAACTTACAGATTGTTGGATTTCGCACGGAGTGAAGATTCAAAGCCTGCTTGAAGCGAAAATCATGCACTAGGGTTCGATTTTAGGGGAGAAAATGTGCGAAGGTTGTGGATGATTTTTGAAATTTTGAAATTTTGAACATCAATTAGTAACTAAACGCTTGTTAGAACGGATGAAAGGGAATTGGGTGAGGACTCAAAGTAGGATTTGAGAGTAGAGAGAAATTAGTGATGAGAGGAGGAAAAGGAAAGGGAATCGTGACTATTTTTAAAAAAAAATTCAGTATACAGGACGTCCTGTGTAAAGGCGTATCCAGAAGGTAGAAAATCTTCTGTCTTACAGGACGTCCGCTACTTTTTTTTAATGATAAAGAGATAAAAAGAAAATCAGGGAATAAAAATCATTTTAGTAAGTCCCAAGTCCCATCTAATAATTGAAAAATGATCGAGCGCAAATGGTTTTGTAAAAATATCGGCTGATTGGTGTTCGGTATCAACAAATTCAAGTGAAATATCACCATTTTGAACATGATCTCTTAGAAAATGATGTCAGATCTCAATATGCTTCGTTCGAGAGTGTAAAACGGGATTTTTGGATAAATTGATAGTAATTGTGTTGTCGCACATGATAGGAATATGATCATAGTATAGATGATAGTCACTAAGAGTTTGTTTCATCCAAAGCACTTGAGCACAACAACTAGCAACGGAAATGTATTCGGCTTCGGCCATAGATAAGGCCACGGAGTTTTGTTTCTTGCTAAACAATGAGACTAAAGCAAAACCAAGAAAATGACAAGTGCCACTAGTGCTTTTCCGATCAGCTTGACAACCGGCCCAATCGGCATCCGAATAACTAAGTAAATCAAAGTGAGTTCGTTTTGGATACCAAAGCCGTAGGTTTTGAGTCCCACTATGATATCTAAAAATCCTTTTTATGGCTTTGAGATGAGATTCTTTAGGATTAGATTGAAAATGAGCACATAAGCATACACTAAACATAATATCGGATCTACTTGCGGTTAAATAAAGAAGGGATCTGATCATGCCTCGATATTTAGTGATGTCGGCGGAAGTGCCTTGTTCCTCCTTGTCAAGCTTTATGGAAGTGCTCATTAGAGTATTCATTGGTTTGAGATCATTAATCTCAAACCTCTTTAGCATGTCTAAGATGTACTTACTTTGATTTATGAATATGCCATCACATGTTTGTTTAATTTGAAGTCCAAGAAAGAATTTGAGTTCACCCATCATGCTCATTTCAAATTCTCTGCTCATGTTTTTAGAAAATTCTTCACAAAGTTGAATATTTGTTAGACCAAAAATGATCTCATCAACATAAATTTGTACGATGAGCATGTATTGTTTTTTAGTTTTGATAAAAAGAGTAGTGTTGACTTTTCCAATAGAGAAACCATTTGAAAGTAAAAATTTGCTCAAACGTTCATACCAAGATCTAGGAGCTTGTTTGAGGCCGTAAAGAACTTTTCTAAGTTTTGAACACATGGTTTGGTGCTCAACGTAGACTTCTTCTTGGATAAAACCATTTAAGAATGCACTTTTGACATCCATTTGATAAAGAGTGAAGTTTTTGTGACATACAAACGCAAGAAACATGCGAATGGATTCTAGTCGAGCTACCGGTGCAAATGTTTATTCATAGTCAATTCCTTCTTCTTGATTGTAACCTTATGCACTAATCTAACCTTGTTACGCACAATGATCCCATTTTCATCTCTTTTATTTCGAAAAACCCATTTCGTGCCAATAATGGTTTGATTTGTTGGTCTAGCAACCAAGTCCCACACAGAATTGATTTAGTTCATCTTGCATTGCTAGAATCCAAAACTCATCAAATTCCGCTTCTTCGAAATTTTTAGATTCAATTTGTGAAATGAATGCACAACTACCTAAATGATTTCTAAGAGAGGTTCTAGTAGTGATACCTTTTGATGGATCTCCGATGATTAGCTCTTTAGGGTGAGACTAGACAAACTTCCATTCTTTTGGTAGCTTGGAGTCACCTTGAACTTCGGTTCGTGTTTCTCTTCTTTCTTGATCATTGAGTTCCTTTGACTGCTCCTCATTTGGTACTTCTTTTTCTTGAATACTCATTTGTATTAGAGGAGTCTCCAACCCTACATCATCATCAATACCTTTCTCTCGATCAAATAGATTAGTTTCATCAAAAGTAACATGCATCGATTTTTCAACGACTAGAGTTCTTTTGTTAAACACTCTATATGCTTTACTAGTCGATGAATAATCAAGAAAAATTCTAAAGTCAGATTTCGAATCAAACTTTCCCAAATTATCTTTTGTGTTTAAGATAAAATATTTGCAACCGAACACTTTAAAATAACCAATGTTGGGAATTCTATTTTTCCGAACCTCATATGGAGTTTTGGTTTTCTTGCAACTAACCAAGACTCTATTTATAATATAACATGTGGTATTAACGGCTTCGGCCCAAAAATATTTTGGTAAATTATTTTCATTTAGCATGGTCCAAACTATTTTTTGTAATGTGCGATTCTTTCTTTTTACTACACCATTTTGTTGAGGAGTTCTAAGAGCCGAAAAATTATGTTCATATCCATTATCATTACAAAAATCATCAAATGCAAGATTGTCAAATTCTCCACCATGATCACTTCTAATAGTAGTAATAGTGTGACCTTTTTCATTTTTCACTTTCTTACAAAAATGTTTGAAAGCCTTTAATTCTTCATCTTTTGCACTTAAAAGTATCACCCAAGTGAATCTAGAAAAATCATCAACGATAACAAAAACATAGTATTTACCACATAAACTAGCCGTCCTTAACGGTCCAAAAAGATCCATGTGGAGAAGTTGCAATGGTTTCGTAGTAGATGAAAAGGTTTTTGGTTTGAAAGAATTTTTGACTTGCTTTCCAAGTTGACATGCATCACAAACCTTGTCTTTTTCAAATTTCAAGTTTGGTAATCCTTTTACAAAACAATTTTTAGAAATTTTTGAAAGAAGATCCATATTTACATGACCAAGTCTTCTATACCAAAGCCAAGTTTTATCTTTTAAGCCAAGTAAACAATGCTCATTGTTTTCATGCTCAATATTAATGATATAAACATCCTTGTTCTGACTTCCTATGAAAACTATCTCTTTTGATGTAGCATCCTTAATTAGGCATTTGGAAGAATCAAATTTAATATGATAACCCTTGTCACGTAGTTGACTAATACTTAGCAAATTATGTTTGAGGTTATCTACTAACAAGACATTTTCAATAGAGGGGATATGTGATTACCAATGTTACCAACGCCAATTATTCTCCCTTTTGCATTGTCTCCAAAGGTTACATGACCTCCATCCTTAGCGCTTTGAAATTCGAGAGTAATGATCTATCACCGGTCATGTGCTTTGAACATCCACTATCCAGAAATCATTTGCTTTTGATTTTGCTTGGTACCTTGTCTTCGATGGCCATGAAGCACATGTTAGCAACCTCATTTTGATCATCACTTTAATTTTGCTCATCATCGTCACTGTCATCCCAAGTAGCTTGGAATGCCTTTTTCTTGAAGCTCTTCTTTTTGTTTAGGCACTCCGTTATTTTGTGATCGGATTTGTCACATTCATAGCAAATGAGTCTCTTATCCTTTATCACCCCTTCTTTGAAACTTCTTGTTGTTTCGGAAGTCTCTCCATTTTTTTGAAAAGAAGTACTAGATCATCAAGCTCTTTATCGCTCATGTTGCTTGTTGATGGTTTTTCATCCATCGTCGATTTCAAAGCTTTTTGTCTCTTGGGAACTTCTTTTGATTCCTCTTTTCTTTTCCTTGTCTTTTCTTTAATTTCGGCATTGTTGAGCCAATGTTCCATACAATTCTTCTAAAGGATATGAGTTCACATCCTTTCTATTTTCGATGAGCATCTGTATGGGGTTCCATTCTGTATGGGGTTCCATTCTTTTGAAAGAGACCTAACCATTTTGCTCATAAGTTAACCGTTAGTATATTTTCGATCAAATCCTTTTAGGCCATTCATAAAATCGGTAAAACGAGTAATCATATTAACAATAGGCTCATCTTGTTTTATGAAGAAGTTTTCAAATTCTTTAACCAACATATTTATTTTTGTTTCTTTAACTTTGTTTGTTTCAACATGAGGTACTTCAAGAGCATGCCAAATTTCATGAGCCGAATCACATGTACTTATTCTATTGAATTCATTTATATCTAGAGTACAATAGAGCAAGTTATTGGCCTTAGCATTTAATGATAGTTTTCTCCTACCTTCGTCATCATATTCCTCTCTAGACTTGGGGAGACTTAAATCGGGTTTGCCATCTATTTTAATAGTCTTTTTAGGCACATATGGACCATATTCAATTATTTCCCAAACATTATAATCAATGAATTAAACATAGATCATCATTCTAGCATTCTAATAATTATAATTTGTGTCATCAAAGAAATGAGGTTGGTTTGTAGAGTATTCCTCAAGATTTTAAAAATCGGTGTTAGCCATAACTCAAGATTGTGAAATCTTAAAAAAGTGAGTACTTAGCTCTGATACCAATTGAAAACCCAAGATTGGCTAACCAAGAGGGGGGGAGGGGGGTGAATTGGTTTTTAAAACTTTTTTGATAACAATACAATATTTAAAACTAAAGTTCACACAAATGATAATAAAGCAATTCAAACCTAAATAGACACGTAGGTAATGTAAATAAGTTTGCACAGTAATATCGTTAAGTAAAAAGAGGTAGAGAACGCAAATGATATAATATGGAGGTTTGATCCAACGCAATGATCTACGTCCCCCGTTACCAAGCTCTCTGTCATGAGCAAGGCCTTTTTCACTATGTTGATTGACTTGTGGTGAAATCCAACCCTTTACAAAGCTTCCGGTGCCTTACAACCAGGGAACACCGATCTTTTTACAATGTTGAGCTTTTCGGGACCTCAACACGACCCACAATTTCAAAATGAATATACAAGTGATAACTTCTCTTCTTGATGAATGATAGAATCAAGATTGATAACAAGAAGAGAAGAGGCAAACACTTCAATAGATGGCAATGTGTTTAACTCAAAGTGTTGAATGAAAAACTTTTTGATGAACAAAGGATTTATCACAAATTAATCACTCAAAAGTTTTCAACAATTTTAATACTGTTAATCTCTTTAAGAATGGAAAATAAGGTGGTTGTGATCAATAAAAGTCTCACTTTAATGCTCAAAAATTGTTGTTGCAAGTGGAGGAATTGTGAGTTATTTATAGCACTCAAACTGTCAAAAATTTGTCTTACAGGACGGTCGCAACGGACGTCCTATAAAATTCCAACGGTCAATTTAGCCGTTATTTTTTGTCAGAAAAATGGACCGTTGGCCAAAAAAACATTTTTAGCGGACGGGACGTACATCATATTTTAGCCCATAACGACCTCGTTTTAATATTGATCAAATGTAGGCACTAGAGGAACTTTTTAAAATGTTTTTCAAGGTATTTGTCATATTTAAAATATGTGTTACGATTTTTACTTATTTGAAAAACATATTTTTCAAGTAAAAGCATTTTGTGGTGAAATTGTAAAATCAAAACTTTGAGCTTGTCATGATGCATTACCACATATTAAAATGTTTTACCTTTACATATAATCATGAAACGTCTAAGAACTTAGATCGAGTAACTTGACATGCATTGCTTGATTGGTGCCTCGACTTTGTCCGATTTTCGTGGATGCAACTTTTACGGAATTTGCAACATCATTCTCCAAGGCCTCAATGGTTTGTTCTTGTTTCCATTTTGAGCTATAGAGTGCACAATACCTGATTTCGAACTTTGTGCCACCAAATGTATTTATGTGCAATAATCACTATGGTCACTTAAAATCAATTTGTTAGTAATAAACATGATTTGTTTGTGATAATTAAAACGAGACTTCAACCATAGGTTAATAGTTAATGCCTTTCAGGCAACTGAATAAAGAAGACGGATGAGGCAAGAGGAACAAACAAAAGAGATCTGTTTGTTAAGGATAAAGTACTGGTATATGCCTGGAGTTCAGTGTAGGCCTCTACAAGCAATTTGGCCATATTGAAAAGGTGCCCAAAAACAAAAAGGGAAGCAACCTCAACAGCAAGCAAAAATGATAGAAAATTAGGATGAAATGCTAGAGGTGCATCTGTTCTTAGCTATCAAAGCCTACAACAAGGTTGAAACTTGGTTATTGGATAATGGTTGTATTCACTACATGACTGCAAACTTTAGCATCTTTGTTGAATTGAATAAAGCCTACAGGTCCAGAGTTAAAGTGGGAAATGAAGATTTTGTGGAAGTGAAAGGCATATGGGTGATTGATGTTTAGACTTTAATAGGTATTAAACAGATACCTGATGTTTTATATGTACCTGAGATAGATCAAAACCTATTTAGTGTAGGCCAATTGCTAGAGGAAAATCATGTCTTGATGTTTAAAGATAAAGCCTGCACTATACTAGATGGAAATGGACATGAGATAATGACACTTCAAATGAAGAATAGAAGCTTTCTAGCAGAAGAAAGTGAATCTTCTTTATGGCATAGACGATTTGGTCATGCTTGTAACGTCCCAAACTCTCGGAACTCAAAGCGTTAAGAAAATCATTTTCTTCTTAGTTTGATATTTTTAATGTTAACTAGAATAAATTGTAAATAGGGAAGATTTTGGAGTTCGAAATATATTTAAAAAATTTAATGGGGGATAATTGTCCACATAGACTTAGAAAATTATGGTGCAACTTGATTTTGGAAAACATTCAAATACAGCAGCAGAAAGAAAAAAATATGTTTTACCTAGCAAACGTCAAGAAAAATTATCAAATTTTTACAGGGACTGAAACATTCACACTTGCACAACATATAAAAATTTGGGGTCTCGACGATAATGTGTGAAGCACGAAAGTATAGCTCGACTATGCTGGACAAAGATTCTGAAACAGACCCAAAGCAGTTTACTAAAATGGGCATAACTTTTTCTCTAGGTATTATTTTAAGTTAAATCCAAAAACTACAATTACAAGACTCATAGAAATTTCAAACCCTACTAATTTCACTCTAAAACATGCACTATGGCCCAAGTTATGGCATTTTTAAAAAGGAGGACTGAATTTGAAAATTCATTTCAGCAATATTTAAACTTCGTGCATAACCAATCCAACATTTATGACTAGTAGTTGACATGAAATGTATATAAGGCTAGATGAAACATTAAATTTAATATTTTAAAAGTGTCATCAACGCGTTCACAAGAGGTTTACATGATCGAAAATATTATTAGAATTTAAAGAGCACGTCAAATCGCCGAGTACTTGCCACCATGCCAAACCATCGCCATGCCATCAACTAACCTATGAATTTAGTAGGAATGAGTATCACAAATAATACTCAGTAGTAAACACTTAAGTAAATAGATAAAAAATTATATTTTCTAGAATTGCAATCCATGGTTATTTGTATCACCATCAAGTTCTAGCGAACCAGTGATCAATCAGTCCGCTTACTCTTGGATCGCTTACTCTTGGATTTTGATAATCCGTTTCTTAATCTCGGGTTTAAATAACCCCTTTCATAATCTCTTTATCTCTTATTTGAACCACCCAAATGGTGCGTCCATCATAAGCAACACAATAACACGTTAATACAATTCGAAAACAAATAATTTTACTCTAATTACAAAAGTATCGTAAGCAACATCCCTACCATAAACACTTGGAGTTTGAATACCCTTTCTTACGGCCAATTTGTAGTAAAATGCATCGTACTCTTAACCTTTCCTTCAGAAAATTTGCAAATTCTAAGTACCTTAAGTCTATGGAAAAAGGGCAAAATGATTTTATGTATAAGTACTTAATTTGAGAGAGATAACATGGCCCTCGGGTTGTAGAAAATTGTTGCTTCTCGAACAAGAAAATGCAAGTGGCAAATGGCATGACCAAGATGGGAGTAAAACAAATATAAGTGAAATGTTAAAGTATCAACCGGTAGATTTTAAGGGTAACGTGACTTTTCAATAGCTTGGCAGTTTTTTTTTTTTTTTAAATAATTAGCATTATGAGTTTTGATTATTACAAGGAAATTAATGTATTAATCATGTTTAAGTTATTAAAATGTTTCAACTTCCTAACCGTACATATTGAAATTAAGTTTTTCTCTTTTATTTTTTATTAATAAAATATAGAATTTTGATTAGTTTTCTACCTACCAAGACAACTTGAATATAAATAGTTCAAGATCATTTCTTCTTAAGTCCAATTTATTTTGTTTAAAACGAGCTTCAAAACGAATATAATTTATGATATATTTTATCAACTTCTAAAATGCTTTAGTTATTCGACCTAAATAGGATTTACAATAAATTCTATACATATACATAAGAAATAAATATTTTATGCAAATAAGTGCGTGGAGCTTATTTTTAACTTTTGGACTTAAGATATGTCATCACAACTTTAAAATTTTAAGACAAGTACGCGCAAATTTACTATCGTGACAAATCTTTAATTTAAACTCTTAGGAAATGTTGTAGCGACTTAATAATATAAATCAGATTATTTTCGAGTTCTACCAGAAAATTTTATTTTAAAACAACATAAGATTTTTTTTCTTGGTCGCTATAATGCTAGCCATACTTTACTTAGGCAAATGTAGGATTTTAATCTTGTTGAAAACTAGCCTAAAATCATTGATGATACCCGTGTTTGTGACGTCTGTCAACTTGGAAAGCAAATGAGATTTCCATTCCCTAAGAACCAATCAAGAAGGACCATCAATAAGCTTTAGTTAGTGCACTCAGATGTATGTGGTCCAATGAAAATCACCACAATGAATGGCATCTGATATTTTATCCTCTTCATTGATGACTTAACCAAAATGTGTTGGGTTTATTTCTTGAAAGCTAAATCAAAATTTGCAGTTGTGTTTCAAACATTCAAGAAAATGGTGGAGAATGAAAGTGACTGCAAAATAAAGACAATCAGAAATGATAATGGAACTGAATATAGCTGTGGACAATTTGACAATTTCTGTAAAGTTGAAAGTGTTAAGCATCAACTAACCATTCCCTATTCTCCTTAACAAAATGGAGTCAGTGAAAGGAAAAATAGGACTATGATGGAAATGGCTAGGTGTTTATTAATTGAGAAAAAGGTACCTAAGGAGTTTTGGTCTGAGATATTTAACACTGCTGTTTATCTCCTCAACTGTTTGCTTACAAAATCGTAGGAGAAGAAAACTCCATATGAAGTTTGGTATAATGTCAAACAAGATATCTCTCACTTGAAGTGTTTGGGAGTGTTTGTTACACTCATATTCCTGATGCAGAGAGAGAAAAGCTAAGTGAAAAGGTTGAAGTTAAGATACTAGTTGGATATTGCAACAATGCCAAGGGATATATGGTGTTCAATCCTCAGTCAAAAAAGGTAATCTCCAATAGGGATCTTAAAGTGGATGAAAATGGAATATGGAGTTGGGAAGATAGTTCACTTGTTGAAGCAAAAACAAATAATCCGATTCATCAGAATAGAGATGAAGAAATAAGTGAAGATAGGGTGGAACCTGATGATGATTCAGATACAGACAATGGCAGAGTAAAGATAAGGCATTTAGCAGATATTTATGCAAGGTGTAATGTTGCAATTGTAGAATCTGCAAGCTTTGTTGAAGTAGCTAAGTCATTTGATTGGATGACTGCAATGGATGAAGAGATCAGAATAATAGAAAATAATGACACTTGGGAATTGGCTAACATACCACTGAATAAGCAAGTGATTGGGGTTAAATGGGTGTATAAAATGAAGTTAAACCCTGATGAATTTGTCAACAAGTTGAAGGTAAGGCTAGTTGTTAAGGGTTATGCTCAGAATTATGGAGTAGATTTCATAGATACCTTTGTACCAATTGCAAGGTATGAAGCAATAAGATTGATGATGGCTATGGCAGCTCAAAAAGGTTGGAAAATCTTTTAGTTAGATGTGAAATTAGTATTCTTGAATGGCTACTTAAATGAAGAAATCTTCATTGAACAGCCTGAAGGTTTCATGGTTGATAGAATGGAGGATAAAGTCTATCTCCTAAAGAAAGCATTATATGGATTAAGCCAAGCTCCAAGGGCTTGGTACAGCAGAATCGATGATCATTTAACCTACCTTGGTTTTATTAAAAGCTTGAATGAACAAACTTTGTATGTGAATGAGGAGAAAAATGTTGTGTTTATCATTTCCTTATATGTGGATGATCTGTTAATCACAGGCAGCAAGTATGCATTGATTGAAGGTGTGATGAATGATCTAAAGAAGGCATTTGAAATGACAGACTTGGGAGAAATGCAATACTTTATTGGCATGGAAACTAGTTAGTCTGATCTGAGAATTTTCATATGCCAAAAAAAAATCTGTTAAGGAGATACTGAAAAAGTTCAACATGGAAAATTGCAAGCCTGTAGTCATCCCACCGATTCAGAATGCAAAATTGCTGAAGGATGATAATGCTAAGAAGATAGATGCAAAAGTCTATAGAAGTATTGTTGGCTATCTACTCTATCTTACTACAACCAGACCTGATGTTATATATGCTACAAATATTCTATCAAGGTTTACAGAAGAGCTAAGTGAATTACATTTTCAAGCAGCCAAGAGAGCTCTGAAATACATCAAGGGAACACAGGACTTAAGAGTCTGGTTCAAAAGGTTTGGAAATTGGAAGTTAATTGGCTTCATAGATAGTGATTGGGCAGGTTGTCCTGAGGATATAAAGAGCACATCTGGATATATATTCTACTTGGGATCAAGTATCATTTGCTAGAATTCGATAAAGTAAAAGACAGTGGAATACATTGTTGCATCAGAGGCCACCAATCAATATGTTTGACTAAGGAAAGTGCTAGAAGACTTGAAGCATAAACAAGATGAATCTACTATCATTTATTGTGACAATCAGTCTGCAGCAACAATGGTTAAGAACCATGTGTTTCTGGAAGAACCAAACACATTAAGATTAAGTATCATTCAATCAGGGATAAGCAAGAAATGAAGGAGATTGAATTGTTGCATTGCAGATCAAATGAACAACTTGCTGATATATTAACAAAATCTTTGGGTAAAGGGAAGTTTTGACACACTAAGAGATTGCCTTGGTATTTCCAGCAAAAATGTCAAGGATGAATGTTGAGTGTAGCATGACATTTTTGTTGTTACATAAGTTTGGTTTTGTAATCATTATTTCTTATTATCAAGTACATGGTTGGTAGTAATTTTTGAATTATACGCTAATTATGGTCTTATGAAAAAGCTATCATGTGTAATGTAGTTTGGTAGGTGAAGTATGGGAGTCCATTTTGTAATCAAAACTTTTTGTAAGAATTATATATATATGAATGGAAAGAACTAGCCGGTAAGCACTACACAATCCGGTAAGAACTACACCAGCCTGTAAGAATTACACTTTGGTCACTTTTTCATTCTCTTTGTAATTTTTCATGAACTTTCATAAGAGAAAAAGGCTGCAGTGGATGTTTAAAAAGAAACCCTAACAAAACTCTTGAAGAAGAAGGAGAATCAATTCATGGAACTTCTTGATGAGATAAATTACAGCCAGGAAAAAGTTAAACAACTACCTATTGAAGCTCCTCGCTTGAGTCAAGTACTAAGCTACAGAAGTGTAAATTGTAGAACACCAATTTGCACCAAGAATAACCGGACTCAGTCTCCAAATCGAATACCACAATCCACAAAACCACCACAAACCTTCACTACCCAATTCATTTGGTTGCTCCAACCAAAGTGACAACCCACCAAGGGTTTCAAGAGGAGAAGGACAAAGCCAAGAGAGTTAACCACACAGATTAACTAAAGAAGAAGAGAACAATCCACTACCAAGAACACAAAGTAAGGTAAAGAAGTCACAAAGACAAGAGGTGAAGTTGGCTTCTCCAAGGCACAAAGAACGGCTTTTGTTTTCTCTCCTTGTTAGACAATTGAATGGGTAAGTATATATAGAATGGGATGGGCTTTTAGGTCATGGTCTATGTAAGGCCCAATAGCAAATAGAATGGTGGGCTATCAACCGGTAAGAGCCATCCTAATTCGGGTTGGGCCATGAGCAACCCTAATTAAATTAGGTTGCTTCGAATGGCCCAAGTGGGTTATGTGGATAGTTTCAGTAATTGTGGCGTCGATATATATTCAGTCAATTGGCCAATGCCGACTGGATAAAAACAAACGAGACTTTCATCATCGCCCAGGGAGGTCGTTTGACAACAAATTGCCTAACAAACCTCCACCTTGGTGTCAAAGGACCTGCAAAGAAAGAAATTACTAAGCATTAGTAATAATCCAAGAAGGTAAGGCCAATAAAATTGGAAATCATTTACTTCCACCGATGTTTAGAAGATCTTTGCAACTTCTAAACTTCACCAACGGTAACACCTTAGTACCCATGTCTGAAGGGTTATATTGTGTGTGTATTTTCTCGAGCCTTACAACTTCTTGAGACACAATATCTCTAATGAAATGTAGTCTAACATCAATGTGCTTGGTGCATTCATGAAAAACAGGATTCTTACATAGATGTATGGAAGACTGACTATCTGAATATAGTACCACATAATCATTTAGAACACACAGTTCAAGTAAAAGGCCTCTAAGCCATAGAGCTTCTTTAATAGCTTCAGTGGTAGCAATGTATTCAGATTCTGTAGTGGATAGTGCAACTATGTGTTGTAACTGTGATTTCCAACTAACACAAGAGTTAGACAAAGTAAACACATAAGCAGAAGTGGATTTCCTATTATCCCTATCCCCAGCATAATCAGCATCAACATATCCCTTTAGTTTAACACCATCGTTATTAACACCAAACTTTAGACCTACATTACAAGTATCCTTTAAATACCTTAACAACCATTTTAAAGCTTCCCAGTGCTCGGGACCAGGATTAGACATATACCTACTAAGAGCGCTCACAGTGAAAGCTAAATCAGGTCAAGTGCAAACCATCAAATACATAACAGAACCAATCACATTTGAATATGGAATTCTACTCATGTATTCTACCTCCTTTTCATTACAAGGAGCTTGATCTTTAGATAGAATGAAATGACTAGCTAAAGGTACAGTAACAGATTTGCACTCATGCATGCCAAATTTCTTTAGCACTTTAGAAATATATGATGATTGATGCAAAAACAAGATAGAATTTGACCCATCTCTTTCAATTTCCATACCTAGAATTCTTTTAGCTTTTCCTAGGTCTTTCATGTCAAATTTACCATTCAAACTTATTTTTATATCACTTATCCATTTAGATGATGAACCAACTAAGAGCATATCATCCACATAAAGCAATAAGAACACATAGTCATTACTTGCATCATTATGTTGGAAATAAAGGCAATGATCAAACTTACTACGATAGAACCCTATAGATAGTACAAAAGAGTCAAAACGTTTATACCACTGTCTAGGCGATTGTTTTAAACCATATAAGGATTTTTTCAGAAAACACACATAGTCAGGTTTTAATTTATCTTTAAAACCTTTTGGTTGATTCATAAAGATTTGCTCATTAAGTTCACCATGTAAAAAAGCAGTTTTTACATCAAGTTGTTCAAGTTCCCAGTCAAAATGTGCAACCAATGCAAGCATGACCCTAATAGTAGTGTACTTAACAACTGGTGAAAAAATCTCATTGTAATCAACTCCCTCCTTCTGAGTGTATCCATTGGCCACTAGTCTAACCTTAAACCTTAAGGGTTCAGATGCGCTAATACCCTCCTTAACCTTAAAAACCCACTTACAGTCAACAGTAGATTTATTCTTAGGTTTTGGTACTAACTCCCAAGTTTGATTCTTCTCTAGAGAACTCATCTCATCTTTCATTGCCTTGAACCACTTTTCAGATTGGTCACTCTTCATCGCCTCCTCAAAGGTCTTTGGTTCCCTACCAGCCAGCTCTTCATAACTCGCATGAGCAAAAGCTAACTCGGATTCATAACCGAATCTCACAGGTGCTCTAGTATGTCTCATCTCCCTATCCCTAGCTAAGTTATAGTCTGCTAGAGGGTTCTCTTCTTCAGGATGTTCTTCTACTACTACTTCCTCTTTGTTCTCAACACCAGGTTGTTGTTCCTGAGTCTCCACCTCACTCTGTGTAACAGTGACAAATGTGCTAGGTTTTTCTAACTCCACCTCCAGCTGACCACTCTCTTCACCTTGAATCTCCTCATTCATAGGTTCAGATTCAGCTTTCAAACATGGCATTTCACTCTCATTGAATGTGATATCTCTACTCACAATGATTTTAACTCCCTTATGGCTCCTATCCCACAACCTATACCCCTTGACACCTTCTGGGTAACCTAGAAAACACACATTTTCTAGCTCTCGGTTCAAGCTTTCCCTCACTCTGATGAGAAAATGCAGTGCAGCCAAAAGGTCTAAGCATGGAGTAATAACTTAGTTTACCAAACCATTTTTCATGTGGAGGTCACCATTCAATGCAGCAGATGGAGTCAAATTAATCAAATAACAAGCAGTCATAACAGCATCGCCCCAAAAGGACTTTGGGACTCCAGAACTTAACATCATGCAACGTACTTTATCAAGTATAGTTTTATTCATCCTTTCCGCTACCCCATTCTGTTGGGGAGTGTAAGGAACCGTTTTATGCCTTGTTATTCCACTTTCCTTGCATATATTATCAAAATCAGTGTTACAAAACTCTAGGCCATTATCAGTTCTCAAAAACTTGATCTTTTTACCAGTTTGATTTTCAACTTGTCTTTTCCAATTATTAAATTTATCGAAAGTGTCAGATTTATCCTTCAAAAGATAAACCCACACTTTCCTAGTGTAGTCATCAATAATAGACAAGAAATACCTATTCCCACCTGGAGTATGCGTACTGGATGGACCCCACAGGTCCGAATGCACATATTCAAGCATGCCTATAGTTTTATGAACACTCGAGGAGAAAATAGTTTTGTGATGTTTACCAAGCACACAATGGTCACAAAAAGGTAAATCAGACACACAGTCATTTCCAAAAGCACCCTTATCATTAAGAAGCTTAATCCCCTTAATACCCACATGTGCAAGTCTATTGTGCCATTTTTGTGTGTGATCAGACTTAGCGGAAAAGATAGAGGAGTTTAAGCCTCTCATCACTTCCCCAGTAGTTATGTAAATATCATTTTTTCTAACACCCTTAATAGAGACAAGTGCACCCTTAATCAATTTCAAAATTTCATTTCCAATTTTACCAGTGAAATCAGATTTCTCAAGTCGTCATACTGAAATTAAGTTTCTAGACAATTCAGGGATATATCTAACATCCTTTAAAGTATACACAAAGCCAGTATCAAACTTTAAAGTAATATCACCCATGCCAACGACACTGTAAGCAGAATTGTCACACAACACAACATGCCCATCATTCGATTCATGCAAATTTTCAAACCAATCTTTATGCGATGTCACATGAAAAGATGCACCAGAATCAATAATCCACTCATGAAAACGAGAATTGGCAGTTAAGTTCAATTCACCAGGAGAAACATCAGGACTTGTAATCAAATAGTCTTCACCATCACAATCATCAGAAACAGAAGATAACACATTCACCTCATCTCGATCTCCCCCATTTTCTTGTTTTTCTCTTTATAGCAATCCTTTATAAAATGCCCCGTGTTCCTACAGCCATAGCATTTTCTTTCCTTAGTCCTAGATTTGGACCTAGGTTTACCCTTGCCTTTCTTTCTATGTCCATTACTACTCGACTCGCCACTACTTTGATAACCATCATGACTGTTTTGCCTAAACTGAGTTCTACCTCTCATCATGTGAATCTCACCGCTTTTCTTATCATGTTTTTCAGCTCTCATCTCCATCTCCTTACTTCTAAGGGAGTCAACGACAATTTCGGGTGTCAACGTGTCTCTACCATACTTAATAGCGTTTTTGACTTCACGATAAGTATCAGGTATAGCATTTAGCAAAATGATAGTCTTGTATGTTTCAGACACTGACTCACCACAGTTAACAATATCTTGAACAAGTTTGTTAAACACATCCAAATTGTCATCCAATTCTTTTGAAGAATCCATTTTGAAACTGAAAAAATGCTTAAGTAAGTAAAGCTTGTTGGGAGTAGATTTTAGCAAATACAGATCTTCCAACTTTTTTCAAAGTTCTTCAGTGGTTTTCAGTTTGCCCACTTTTCTTAAAACAACGTCAGCCAGGTGTAAAATAATAGAGGTGTAAGTAAGCTCATCAGCCTCTTCTTTTTGTTCTTTTGAAAAATCAGCGGGAAAACTGCCATCAATGGCTTTTGAAACTTTTTGTTGAACCAAAATACCCCTTATTTTCTGTTGCCAAATAGAAAAATCACCTTTTCCAATAAAAGTTCCCAAATCGAAATTGCGCGTTGTCATTTTCAAACAAGAAACACAAAGTCACAATCAAGCCACACAAAGCAGACCTAGGTTCACAATTATACACCGTTTTAGATTCCCAGGATTTCGTAAGATTCACGATCTTAGATCAAGGAAATTTTCAAAGGGGTAAGGTCTAGGTATTCTAGAGACTTATCAAAAACAACCAGAGAGATAACAACAAAACAGTTTCACTCACAGTATATCAGAAAACCGATAATATGCTGCAATTAATCAAAAGAACAAATTTCAATCACGTAACGAACGAAAAGAGCAATTACTTCCGAATTTCTAGCATAAGCAATGGTTACCCCTTCACGATAACCCCAATCCTAATGTTACCCCACATGATGATGCGCTAGTGCTGAAAATTAACGAGAGGATCAGCCAATTTACCAGAGCGGACTTGTCTGAGTCCGTAATTATCGAGAGTTGCGAGTTTACTGCTTTAGAGCCACAATTTATGGTCTAAAGTAATTCAGTAATTGTTTTGCAGCCTCGACCGTCGAACAACCGGGGGTAAAATCGTCCAACTTTTCTTGCGTAACCTGAAACACTTAAACAAAAATATCAGTACGTTCAGGAAATCAAGATAAACAAACTGTCTGAAGAAGTCGAGGTCTGAAAACGCCCTCACGCGCCGCCTCTTTCCTCTGCGCGTGTGCTTCACGCGCCAGCCAATAAGGTTCGCCTCCACCTGCAGAGGCCTCCTGTGGTGTTGGTTTCTTGAAATGGTCGCTCGTTTCACCGGAAAAGCCAAAAAACGTTCTCGGACTGATTGAAGAAACCTGCCCAGAAATCTGCCTGCACTGTTCACACGATTTCAGACCTGTTCTTGGTCGATTTTGGATCTGGAAATCACTCCTAAAGCTCTGATACCATATGTAAATTGTAGAACACCAATTTGCACCAAGAATAACCGGGCTCAGTCTCCAAATCGAACACCACAATCCACAAAACCACCACAAACCTTCACTACCCAATTCCTTTGGTTGCTCCAACCAAAGTGACAACCCACCAAGGGTTTCAAGAGGAGAAGGACAAAGCCAAGAGAGTTAACCACACAGATTAACTAAAGAAGAAGAGAACAATCCACTACCAAGAACACAAAGCAAGGCAAAGAAGTCACAAAGACAAGATGTGAAGTCGGTTTCTCCAAGGCACAAAGAACGACTTTTGTTTTCTCTCCTTGTTAGACAATTGAATGGGTAAGTATATATAGAATGGGATGGGCTTTTAGGTCATGGTCTATGTAAGGCCCAATAGCAAATAGAATGGTGGGCTATCAACCGGTAAGAGCCATCCTAATTCGGGTTGGGTCATGAGCAACCCTAATTAAATTAGGTTGCTTCGAATGGCCCAAGTGGGTTACGTGGATAGTTTCAGTAATTGTGGCGTCGATATATATTCAGTCAATTGGCCAATGCCGACTGGATAAAAACAAACGAGACTTTCATCATCGCCCAGGGAGGTCGTTTGACAACAAATTGCCTAACAAGAAGAACATCAAACAGGGCTTAGGCTACGATGGAAAAAGGTAAGGAAAAGGCATTTAACCAGTTAGAATTCGTCAAAGAAACCTTTCTTGCTGATTTGACTAGACTAACTCGTGACAAAACAACACAAGCAACAATTATAAAACTAGACAGAATGACAAACACATAAGTCAATCAGAACATGACTCATGCAGGAAAGTTTCAACCAAAGCCAAGGCTTCGAGTCCAATTATTTTATCAGGTAAACAACCAAAATATCATATTACATATCATAAATGTAAAATTCAATACTCTATCAGATACAATTTTTGTGGTAAGTTTGGGCATGGATTCTTTTATTACTTGTATTTCAAAAACTTAGCAGAAGTGCATAAGAAATAACAATCTATTGTCAAGTACAACTTACCTATAGGGACTTTGAAATGCACTGTTAATAGTAGAATAAGATTAGTTTGGATCTAAAAGAATGATTTAAATTGTTATGTTATCTATATTACCTATAGATCAATTGTTTCTAACTCCTGGTATTTTGACAGTGGTTGATCACGCATATAACTGAAAATCACTCTATTCTAAATAACTACAAGAGTCATGTAGGTGGATTAGTGACCTTTGGTGGTGGGGGTCAAAACACAATTGAAGGTGTAGGTACTAATGCAGTTGATAGACTCCCTCTATTAAATGATGTTTTGTTTATGTAGGCTTAAAGGCCAATTTGATTAGTGTAGAGCATCTGTGTAATGGTGATCTTATAGTTATGTTCACAAAAGAATCATGCAAGGCCTTAAAACATGACGGTAATTGTGTCTTGTGTGGAGCTAAGCCCAGTGAGAAATGCTATCTACTTGACTTTAAAATTACTTGTCATGTTTCAAATGCTAGTTTTACAGATTTTTTGTGGTACGACAGCTCTAACACTTGAACTATGGTGATTTGGTCATACTTACCAAACTTAATACAGTAAAAGAAGTTCCTAAGCTCATTGAAAAGCCTGAAGGTGTGTGCGATTCATGCAAAAAAGGTAAACAAACTAGAAATAGACACAAACAAGGTCAGTTTCTTACTACATCTCAATCTAGAATTATTGTATATGGAGTTGATGGAACCTATTCAGACCGAGAGTCTTAGTGGCAAATGGTATATCTATGTTTGTGTAGATGGATTTTTGAGGTACACTTGCGTAGATTTATTGAGGGAAAGTGTAATGTCTTTTAGAGTTTTACACCTTTGCACAAAAAACTGACCACTGAAAAAGATTTCGAATGGATCAAAATTGTGAAAATCAGGAGGGACCATTGAAATGAGTTTAAAAATGCCAGTTTTTCTAGATTGTGGAGAATATGACATATTTCACGAGTTTTCAGCTCCTAAAACCCTGAACTGATAAAAAGGAAAAAATAGGTCCTTATAGGAGATAGCTAGAGTTGTGTTAAATAGTAAGAAACTTCCTATTAAACTATGGGCCGAAGCTATTAATACTATATGCTATATTTTGAATCGTGTGTCATTGAGAACAAATACTACACAAACTCCCTATGAGATCTAGAAAGAAAGCCAAATATAAAGTAATTCCACACTTTTGGTAGTAAGTGTTACGTATTAAATGATCAGGAACACTTGGGTAAACCAATGGCATTTGTATCTTTTAGTCAGGATATCAATTCCCATACATTGTTTCGTTTAAAATGAGCTAACACTTCTTGTATTACAAGAACCCATGACTCATCTCCAAGTGCTTCAAGTACATTTTTGTGTTCAGTATATGAAGTATAGCACATATTTCCAAGTTTAGTGGCAAGTCTCCTTCTGGTCACCATACCATTTTCGAGGTCTGAAAGTACATTATCCAGTGGATGTACATTTTGTATCCAAGTAAGGGCTGTCTTTTGTTTTGTGGTTCATCATTTTCCTACGGTAAGTCAAAACCTCCAGTAGTTGGTACATAGTTGTCCAATTGTCGCTACCTGAATCGACAACATAGCTTTCCTGAATATTCTGATTTTCCCAAGTTCTAAATTTTAGCTTTTTGTGAATAAGATAAAAAGCCATCAGTGTCGACAAATTTAACATTAATGGAGTCAATGATGGATTTAGTCTGCATGTTTTATATTATCTAAGCTCGATTATTTTCTAAATAGCCAATGAATCCTCCTTCATCACTTTTTGGATCAAATTTACCCAAGTGTTCCCAATCATTCAATACGTAACACTTCTGACCAAATGGGTGAAAATACATGAGATTTGGGATCTCATAAGAAGTTTGTGCGATACCTGTTGTCAATGACACAGTTCAAAATATAGCATACTGTATTAATAACTTAAGACTATAGTTTAATAAGAAGTTTCTTACCGTTTAACTTAACTCTAGCCATATCTTGCAACGACCTGTTTTTTCTTTCTATCACTCCAAGTTGTTCAGGGACTTTAGGAGACAAGAACTCATGAAATATGCTATATCTTTCATAGAATTTAGAAAAACTTGCATTTTCAAACTCATTTCCATGGTGACTCCTAATTCTCACAATTTTGATTTTCTCAAAATGTTTCTCAGTTGTTGAGAAATGGACTCCAATACCCAAGTATTCGGGCTCAGTTTACCAACCAAATCGACACCCAATAAATCAATCCAAAACCGTCAAAATATTCATCTCTTTGGTTGCTTTCAATTGTATCCACTCAAGACATAAAGGGAATGTGTTTTTACAGCCACAAAGGCTGAAGGACAGTGAGAAGATAACGAGACAAACTACAAGTCGAAAGCACAAAGCACACAAGGAGGCAGCCGTGAAGAAGAGAAATTTATAGGATCACTTACGGTACATAATGGGCCGGCCCAACAAGGAGACAATAAGTAGGCCAAATAAGCCATCCACTAAGTGAAGAACTAGGCCATGACCAACTCTAATTAATTAGATTGCTTCCAATGGCCCCAAATAGTTTTAGGGTCCAGTCATCAATCTTAGGTGTCAATACAATACTTATCCAACATTGATTTTACATCATCACCCGAGATTTATTGGGTATCAAAAAACCCAACAAATCTTCACCTTGATATCCAATCAATCTGCAAGTAAACAAAACACACCGTTTATACTTGTATAATCAAGATAACCAATAAACTTGGTATCACAGACCTTACCTCATGTTTCGGACCTGAAACACATACCATACATGTCTCATATGCTCACTAGGGCTAAGATTAAGAACACCCAAATAGAAGTAGATAATCACATCAATCAATCAAGGGCAAATAAACATGCGATTGAGATATCGTATAGGCTAACACATAGAGCTTTTCAAACATGTTCATACAGAACTACAGATTAACACCAAGTTAATCAACATGCCAACACATATACAATAAATGCATAAATGACCCCATAAAAAAGATTTCACCACACTTATCCTATCTTATTCCATGTTGCTCATACCTCGAGAACACATCTAATTTTATCGTCCACCATGCTCACTAGACTAATCACTCAACTTATGTCTAATTGGTAAATCATAATAGATTCTAAGTCCTCGAGATAATCCTCTATCTCCACATTACTTCTCCCATCTACGTGGATAATGGGTCTCCATCTAACAGAAGTGATAGAAGTGTCTCTTTCACACTCCACCTGATCAGGATCTCTTCTCAGATAAAAGACTCAAACATTTGATTACGTCTCCACTCGTGATCCAAATGCCACACTCCACATCCCTGGTACAAACAACCAATGTACCCTTAAACATCTATACTCCATCTTACCAATAGACATATAACACATTACTAATTCATTTTCAACCTACTATGCACGCAAATAATTACACCAAGTAATCAGATTGCTATCAAATTCATGCAAATGCTCATATCAAACATATTTAATTGCACATATAGCCAAATTTGTCTCACCTCTCATCTTACCTTTCTTTTTCTCCTTGAGACAATTCCTAATAAAGTGTCCAGTTTACCACAATCGTAACACCATCTACCATTAGACTTGTCTTATCCCTTGCCCTTCTTCTTATCATCCTCATCACTCGAGTCACTACTTGAATGACTACATTCTACTTAAACTACATTCTACTCATCATCATATGCAAATCACCACTTCTCTTATCTGTTTTTTCAGCCTTAATCTCCATATCTTTACTCCTAAGGGAATCTATGACAATCTCGGTGTTGAAGTGTCTCTACCATACTTAATTGCATTATTCACCTCTCTATATGAATTAGGTATAGAATTCAGCAAAACAATGTCATTATACGTATCAGACACTTTCTCATCACAATTAACGATATCTTGAATAAGTTAGTTAAAAATATCAAATTATCATCAAGATCATTTGAAATATCCATTTTAAAGCTAAAAAATCTTTCAAGTAAGTACAACTTATTATGAGTAGACTTAAGCAAATATAAGTCTTCCAACTTTTGCCAAATTTCTTTGGTAGAGTCAAGTTTTCCAACTTTTCCCAAAATGGTGTTGGATATGTATAAAATAATTGAAGTTTAAGCAAGTTCAACATATTCTTCCTTTTGTGTTTCTGTTAAATTTGCAGAAAATTTGCCATCTATGGCCTTCGAAACTTTTTGTTGAACCAAAATTCCCTTCATCTTTTGTTGCCAAATTGAAAAGACCCCTTCCCATTGAAAATTCTAATTTCGAAATGTGAAAACATTTTGAAAAACAAAACAACCAAAAATGCACAAATAGATCACATAAAGTAATCATAAGGCAACAACATACACCATTATAGATTTTCAAGGTTTCGTGAGACTCGAGATTTTAAATCAAGGGAATGTTCAAACGGGTCAAGTTTAGGTATTCTAACATAATAGTCAATGCAACATGAAGGTATATCAATAAAAATTGAAGTTCTCACACAATTAAACATAGAAGCAATTGTCAACTTGCAGTTAAAACTAACACTTAAAATAGAGCAATTAATTCTTAAAATTACTAGCACAAGGAATGGTTACCCTTTGTGGTAATTCAAATCCTAATGTCACCCCAACACGATGATGCACTAATATTGAAATTTAAACGGGATTAGCCAATTTACCAGAGCGGACCTATCTAAATCTGTAAATTACGAGAGATGTGAATTTATCACTTTAGGGCCACCACTATTCGCTATAAAGTCTCCAGCAACTGCGGCAACTAACCGAGCAAAAATTGAATCACAAACACACAAGGGTAAAATCATCTAGATTTCACTGTATAACTTGAAACACAAAACTAACAACAAAAAATCATTAGAAATGTCAAAATGAATACTCTATCAAAAGAAATCATTGTTAAAAACTGCCCTACGCTACGCCACGCGCCTCGCCGGAGATGCCACGCGTCGGACCTCCTACGGCGCCTCCACCTACACAGTCCACATGTGGTCTCCATTCGTCCAACCAACCACTGGTTTGGCTGGAAATCACTTTTTCAAGTCCAATTAAAAATTGAAAATTGGACATATTAGTTTCTGTCGTCCTCTGCTATGTTTGTGGTGGAATTCTAGTCGATTTTTGCCAAAAATCAACCACAAACCATGCTTTGATACCAAATATTGAGAAATGGACTCCAATACCCAAGTATCCAGGCTCAGTTTACCAACTAAATCGATACCCAATCAATCGACCCAAAACCTTCAAACTATTCATCTCTTTGATCACTTTCAATTGTACCCACTTAGGACACAAAGGGAAGGTGTTTTTGTAGCTACAAAGGTGGAGCCACAAAGGCTGAAGGACAATGACAAGATAACGAGACAAACTACAAATCAGAAGTACAAAACACACAAGGAGGCAGCCGTGTCTCTCCCTTAATTCAAGGGCAAATCACACTTCAAAATGACAAAGCTATAAAGAAGAGAAATTTATAGGATCACTTAGGGTATGTAATGGGCCGATCAAATAAAGAGACAATAAGTGGGTCAAATAAGCCATCCACTAAGTGACGAACTGGGTCATAAGCAACTCTAATTAATTAGACTGCTTCCAATGACCCCAAATACTTTTAGGGTCTGGTCATCAATTTTAGGTGTTGATACAATACTTATCCAACATCGATTTTACATCATCGTCCAAGATTTATTGGGTATCAAAAAACCCAACATCAGTGGTTAATTTTTAGTGCAAAAGTGTAAACCTCTCAAAGGCATTAGACTTTTCCCTGAAGAAACCGACCCAAGTGTACCTAAAAAAAGATATCTGTATACACATAAGTATACCTTTCTTCCATTAAGAATCTTACTCTGTATAGGTATCATCAAGCCCATATATAATGATTCTAGACTATAAGATATAGTGAAAAACTGACATTGTTTGTGTCCATTTCTAGTTTGTTTAACTTTTCAGGAGTTAGGAAGAATTGATCTACAAGAAATATTGGCAACATAACAATTTAAATCACTCTTTCTGATCCAAACTTGTCTTATTCTACTATTAGCAATGCTTTTTAAAGTTCATGTAGGTAAGTTGCACTTTCTAATAGATTGTTGTTTCTTATGCACTTCTACCAAGTTCTTGAAATACGGCAATGAAAGAAATCATGCCAAATTTACCATGAAGATTTATATGAGGGAATTGTGAGTCTTACCTTTCTGATTTGTGGTATAGTATTTTGGTTGTTTACTTGATAAAATAACTTAAATTAGAGCCTTGGCTCTGGTCGGAACTTACCTACATGAGTCAGGTTCTGTTTTGACCATGGTGTTTGCTGTTCTGTCTAGCTTCATAACTACAACTTCGTGTAATTTAACTCATCAAGAAATTCCATGTATTGATTCTCCTTCTCCTTTAAGAGTTTGGTTAGGGTTTCTATTTCAACATCAACTGCAGCCTTTTCCTCTTCAATGAACTCTATCATTGCATAAAGAATGGTGTTCTTTTTTTGTTCAACTTCTAAATTATCTTTCAGAATGACACTTGAAACATTTATGGCTTGGGCATTCTGTCTCTCTTGCTTGTGAGTTTGAACCTTCATGAATCACTTACAACGAGCCCAAACCAGACAGTTGATTGACAATTAAAGAATTTACTTGGTTATCATAAGTTATGTCCTCCTCATTTGAATCAGATTCTCTTTTATCGTCTTTAGTCCATGTGATATTCACGCCCTTCGTTGTTTGAGACTTTTTCAGTATATTGGCACACTTAGATCGATGCTATGTGCCTATTTCTTTCACATTCATGACATTTAATATGGTTTTCAATCCTTTTCATAGGTATAGATTATTTTTCCTTAAATTGTTGAAAACTTTCTTCTTTTGTAGAGGTTGAAATTTCTTATTCTTTCATTTTTGATTATTTTTCAAGAGCCTCTTGAATTATTTGGCGAGCATGACCATATGTTCATCAGCTTCAATTTCTTCATCATCAACCTCTTCTACATCATTTTCAACTTTGAAGGCAATTTCAGATCCTTTTTCTTTCTTCTATGAAAATATAGCTCATATTTCATCAATGATCCCACCAGTTCTTTGACCTTCATAGGTTCAATATTCTTGCTTCCTTCAATGGCTGGTACTTTGGACTAATCGATTAGGTAAAGATCTGAAGATTTTCTTAGTATCTTGCTCCCCAAGTACTTATTTCCAAAAGTATATGCTGAATTGGTGACGTCGCTGAGTTTAGCATACAAATCCTTGAACTGTTTATCTTTTTATATTGTTAGTTGATCGAATTCTAAGGTGAGCATCTAGAGTTTGGATGACTTCACAATGCTTCACAATGAAAGTTCCTTGATGAGTAACTTGAAGTATATCCCAAGTCTCCTTAGCAACCTTGTATGTAGAGATTAGGTGAAATTGGTTAGAATCCACAAAATAAACTATAGTATTTAAAGCATTAGAATTTGAAATAGCATTATTGAAATCAGTAGTAGCACACTCTTCTGCTTTTTCTCTCTTTCTTTTTCATTCTCAACTATGGTGGGTACTTCATATCCATAGACAATATAGTACCAAGCTTTCTTATCAATGGGTTATACATAAACCTACATACTAGTTTTTCAATAGGCACAATTAATTCAATCTAGGACAGGAAGTCTAAAGGGTGCTCTGTCCTTATCGAGATTTTTCCTATATCCTACTTTCGAAAAGTGGACCCCCTCTAATATCAAGTGGAATTTCTAAAAACCTACATAAATTAAAAATTAATTTATTTTAACTTGTATAACTATGGACAGACAGTAGTTAGTACTTCCTTTAATCAATTATTTGGTCTTCTTGGTATGTGCAAGCTATTTTGTGTTTGTGATTGCAATTTAATGAATACGAAATTTAAATAACAACATAGAATATGAACACTAAATATAACGTGGTAAATTCCCAAGGAAAATATCCACGGCCCCTATGCCACCGGTCAAACAATTCACTAATAATTTGATAAAAATACAATAGTATCTGAATTTTGTATATTTGCAAAATTAATAAAAGAAAAATCAGAATAATTAAGAACAAGTCCCTATTTCTTGTTCTTTTGACTTGTTGATGAAGTTGAATCAAATTGACCAGTCTTAAGTTTACCATGACTTCCCTATTATACTCGACAACAACCACCACTTCGAATAAGAACCCTCGTTCTTGACTTCACGTCAAGTAGCTCGATCAAAAGATTGGATTGTGCACAAGCACCAATTTGCTTTGTATTCTTCAAAGGCTTGAATAAAACTTTGGCTTTGAAATAGTCATTAAAGTATTATGTCGTGAAGTCTTTCATGAAGATGGCTGCACCATAGCATAACAGAACACGGGTGAAAAATCTTTTTCCAACGCTTATTTTCTTTCTTGATTTATTACATTACTTGTAGGTAAGGTTATTATCAAAATAAGGAATTGATTCTTACATAATAATCATCAATAAAAATGGTAAGAGAATTAGTATAAAAATATACCAAAACAATTTTTAGATTTGTAGTAAACTAATATAAGGAAAGATAAATTTAATTTAACATATCGTTATATTCTCCTAAACAAATCTGAAAATATCTGGAATGATATAGAATATATTCTACATGAGCTGTATTTGTGTAACAAGAAAACTTATCATGTTATATAAGGAAAATTATAAAAATTGCAGCTTAGAGATTTTGATCGAACCACTTCCCATCCAGTTAGTCAATACTGGCTACTAGCAAAACATGTACTCTTTTCTCATAGTTTGACAACTAAATTCTCAAAATTTGATAATTAAAAATATCAATATATTAAGTAAGGCAATATATAAGATCTTTAAAAATATGACGCGCATATTTTTCCAACTAACATAATACACAATAGATGGATCTCATGTGAAAATATCACATATCTCTTTGTAGGAACGTTAATAGGCTTATATTACTCATAATTTACTACAACAATCGAACTACCTATCTTCAAAACTCAAACAACCACATAGGAGAGCACATATAGTTTATGCACGTATCATTACTTAACATTCTTGGCACAAAAGGCAAATAAGCCGTAAATTACTTACTCTACTCATAGTGTGTTGTCTTGTTAGACTCGAAAATGAAGGTCTTATTCAAAAATATAATGAATAGAAATATGTTTTAAACTAAAATCCTTAACCGGGTACAGCTAACTTGTCAAACAATTTAAAACCTTTATAAAGTAAAGATTTATAGTTATTGATACGTTTCCTGGTTCACAAAAGAAAGTGTCTTTCTCAACATGTGATACCAATGTCTGAAAAATGAAGGAGTTTGGGATTATTAATACCCATCATTGGTGAAGTGTCTTTCTCAACTCGAATATGAAAGTTTCGTCTATAGATGCTAATTTCCTTTGAGGGCTTTTGAAGCTTGGTTAAGTTCTGCATTTCCTAGCCCTAAACTTCTAATTAGTTTCTAAGTTTAAAGCTATAAGTATTATGCCCTAAATCCAATCTATTTTGGATGTAAACACTTTTAATATGATTAATGCATTATTACTTATGGCAAATCTATTGTTTAATTGAATTATTGTTCTTATAAATTAAATTAAATTAAATTAATAGAGTCTGTAAATTCAAGTCTTTATAATTTATTAATCACAAGAAATTGTGTGTGAGAAATAAATCACATGACTAAATCTGAAATTATCCACGGTCATAAGTAATATCGAGATACGGATATCGTTATTACGAATAGACCTACATGTGTGGCATTTCTCACTTATGAAGTGAGTAGTTAATCTCACAAGCTAAAATGTAATAACATTTAAAGGGACGCATGGATGTTTTGGTATAAGAACAAAGCATTGGAAACCGTTGGAGAGATTCCACATGGATCACTATCTGAATGTCAATAGTTAATCTCTAACTTTCAGTTGTGAAATTGATCTTTTGATTTGAGGTCATCATAGTACCTTATATAGGGGATAGTCATGATTTGATGATATTGGATGTTGCTCTAATCAAGAGCCATTAATACGACATCGTTTAGGTATGTCAAGAATTATATAAAGGTTGTGAATAACCAATAGACAATTCATTACTCTTAGATAGTAAGAGTTTACGATACGTATTTCTTTCAATCATCCGCAAATATGTGCTTGTAAGTGAAAATAAGTTTATGAGTTTTATTTACTTAATAGTAAAACAAAAGATATAATTAATAATCAAGGTTAACTCATTTACATATCTCGTAATTAATTAGATCATATTGACGAGGGAATTATAGTTTCACAATAAATGAACAAGTTTAATTTTATCATACCACGTGATGTTTTTCATCACATGAGTTGTTTGACACATTGTTAGATGTCAATCTGATACGACGAATGTAAATTGATTAATCTAGGTGAATTAATAATAAATTAAAAGAATGTTTTAATTTACCTTATTTTGAATGGAACAAATTAATAATTCACACGTTAGACATCGTGATGAGGAAACTAATAGGTCACATACAACTAACTAATTAATTGACAAGTGTTGGATAATTAATTAATTGAGCTATTTATTAACGAGCCAAATTAATTTATTAGATTAATGAATTAATAGACAAAGTTTGATTAATTAAATATTTGACTGAATTAATTTTAACTAATTGACCAAACACACTTCGACTTCTGTTAATAAGATGTTAGAGTTGAGAAAACATAACACAATAATTATCTTTCTAGTACAAGAAAAAATAGAAATCCTAATTCTCTCATTCTTGTTTGCTATTGCCACTGCACAGCTCCCACGACCGTGCACGTAGTTGCATTGGACATCGTTGTACATCATAGTGGCATCCATGCCATTGTCATGAACAGCGGTAAGCACCGCTGCTAAATACAATAGTACCGACTTCTATTTGCAACAGTGCACAACCCTATTCCCCTAGTGCAGTATTGTTGTAGTTTGACAACAGCTGCGCATCGCTTTGTTGTAGTGGTTGGCTGTCGATGCCACAAGAAACAAGAGAAAAGAGAAATGTATTTTAGGGTTTTTTGATAAGGTTGATTTGGAGGTAGGGGCTACATTTGAAATTTATAAAAATGTCGCCCCTTCTTGCAATTTTAAATCAAGTATCCGTTTGCAGTTTAAAGAAATGGTATGTTCCGCAATTTAAGAATTTGGAATGCTTTGTTTATAATTTTAAAATTAGGTAAAAATACAAATTTTAAAAAGGTTTTTTTTTTTTTTTGAATAATAAAATAACCACGCTAGTGGTCTTTGCTTAAAAAAAAAATTTGACCTATTTAAGATTTTATCTAAAAATTGATGATTTTTTTATATTATTGTTAAAATTGGATTTTAGCTTAAATATTAAACTTTGACCCTAAATTGAATTTTATTTTATTTAGGAGTTTTATCCGAAATTAAAATTTTGATTCAATAGAAATTAGAGTTCTAATTTTACCCTAATATATTCTTGAAATTAGAGTTGAACAATAATTTGGCATTTAATTAAAAATTGATTTTAATTAAATAAATTCGCCCTAAAATCTTGGAATTAGAGTTGTACTCTAATGTGATATTTAATTATGATTTGATTTTAATTAAATAGTCATGCCCTATAATTGTTAAATAAGAGTTGGACTCTAATTTGATATTTAATTAAAGAAATTCGATAATTAAATTAATTGATTAATATAATTATTTAATTGTTTTGATCTTTTCTCTAAATTAGTTTAGACAACCTTAATTGATAGAAATCTGAAATACTTTTGTATATAATATTAGATATTATATAGGAATGCATTTATTTCAAGAATGTATATTTAGTGGATTATTATGGACTCAATCAAATGGATGTGTTGAATGGATAATTTTTATTTTTTATTGTTTTCGGTCTACCGTCCCTTTATTAATTTTGAACTTGCAAGTCCATTATTATTATTATGGGTCTGTGTGTCCAATCTTTTACACCCTCGCGCCAACTAGTATAGGATACATGTTGTAGTTGGCTTAATTGAAGAAGTAAGAAAACGAGGATACCATGGAGACGGAACATTGAATGAGATAATGCTATACTCCCTAAAAACTAATCTTAAGTACATTTCAAAAGCATTTTCTATCAACTATTCTACCAACTTCCACTCCTACCATACTTGTCTGCAAACTGGACAGATACAAGACCAACTTACTTAAGTTACACTTCATGTCCTAGACTACACTTGAGTACAAAAATACATAGGATAAGTTAAACAAAAACATTACTAAGGTGACAACAAAAGTCTCACACAGTTCATCACTCCTCCTTGACACATTTGTTGGAAACACCAAGACATTCTCTTAATATTTCAAGTCTTTCCTAAAGTAAGGCTTTGATGAAAATATTAACAACTTGTTCCTCAGAACTGCAGTGCTTCAATTCTATCTCATCCCTTTCTTGAGCTTCTATAATGAAGTGGTTCTTGATCTTTATGTGCTTTGTCTTCCCATGGAACACTGGATTTTTCACCATAGCCACAGTAGATTGATTGTCACAAAGGATGATTGTTGCATTAGGTTGTGGATACCTCAAATCCTTCATCATTTTCCTCAACCATATGGCCTGATTTATTGCCTCAAATGCTGCTATATGTTCTGCTTCAGCAGTTGATTGTGCAACCATTTTTTGCTATATTGAATTCCAACAAACATGGCTTGAACTAGCATAGAAAGCATAGCTTGAAGTGCTCTTCATGTCAACAATAGATCTAGCCCAACACTATTAGTGAAACTAGTTAGAAACAGAGTTTTTGATTTCTTAAAACCGATTCCAAACTACTATGTTCCTCTTATATATCTCAGCACCCTTTTTGCAGCTTGAAAGTGAATTTCACTAAGTTCTTGCCTAAATCTTGACAGCATATTCACAGCAAACATCAGGTCTGGTCTGGTGGCAGTTAGGTATAGCAAATAGCCAACTAAGCTTCAATAAACTTTCTCATCAACCTTTTTTGCACCATCCTCTTTCATGAGTTTCAAGTTTTGAAATAAAGGAGTGTTAACTGATTTGCTATTCTCCAGGTTCAACTTCCTTAACACCTCTTTAGCATATTTCTTTTGGCAAACAAAAAGTTCATCCTTTGATTGATCAATATCCATTCCAAGGAAATACTTCATTTCACCCAAATCTGTCAT
Organism: Fraxinus excelsior; assembly: GCA_019097785.1. Taxonomy (NCBI): domain Eukaryota; kingdom Viridiplantae; phylum Streptophyta; class Magnoliopsida; order Lamiales; family Oleaceae; genus Fraxinus; species Fraxinus excelsior. Next base: position 20,988,205 of record CM032635.1, on the reverse strand, counting down.
CTCAAATACTTTCTTCATTTCATTCTTGACCACTTCAATTAAGGATGCATTGCTCCCTATAATTAATAGATCATCAACATACAGAGAAATAATGATCAAATCCTCATCCACTTGTTTGATGTAAAGTGTTTGTTCATTGATGCTTTTACTGAAACCAAGACTACTCAAGAGCTTGTCAATCCTGTTGTACCAACTTCTTGGCGCCTGATTTAAACCATATAAGGCTTTCCTCAATAGGTATACCTTATCATCCTTTCCCTTTATGATGAAGCTTTCAAGTTGTTCAATAAAAATTTCTTCATTCAATTGCCCATTTAAGAATGCAAACTTTACATCAAGGTAGTATATTCTCCATTCTGACTGAGCAACAATTTCAAACAACAATCTCATTGTTTCAAATCTAGCCACTGGAGCAAAGGTATCAGTAAAATCGACTCCATATTGCTAAGCATAGCCTTTTACAACTAGCCTAGCCTTGAACTTGTTTATTGAACCATCAACATTCAGTTTGGTCCTAAACACCTAGTTTACTTCAATGACATTCTTGTTTTTTGGTCTATCAACCAGCATCCAAGTTTCATTCTTTTCAATTACCATAATCTCCTCATTCATTTCATCTAACCAAGTTCGGGAATCAGCTACTTTAGTGTAAATTGAAGGTTCCAGAACTATTGTATCGCAGGTAGCATATATATCTTCAAGTGATCTAGTTCTGATCACTTTATTTTCAAAATTTGGTCCATCATCAGGTTCAGCCTCAACTTCAGCTTCTCCTTCATTAACATCAACTTTTTCATCCCATGGATTCAATCTTAGAACCTCAATTTTGTTCACAGAACTTGACTCCCAATCCCATGAAGAATTTTCATCAACCTTGATATCTCTACTAGAGATTATCTTCTTGCTATGAGAATTGAATACCTTATAGCCTTTGGCATTACTGCAGTAACCAATTAGCACTCCAACCTAAGCTTCTTGGCTTAATTTATCACATAAAGTATATGGGTGTAACAAAGGCTTCCAAAAACCTTTAGATGAGAGACATCTGGTTTCATTCCATACCATGCCTCAAATGGTGTCTTTCTGACTAAAGATTTAGTAGGCAACCTATTAAGTAAATAGACTGAGGTATTTATAGCCTTAGCCCAAAACTCTTTTCTTTAACATCAGGTACCTAGCCATCTCATAAGCGTTCTATTCTTCCTTTCACAAACACCATTCTATTGGGGAAAATATGGAATAGTCAGTTGATGTAGTATCCCTATATCTTCAAAGAATTTATCAAATTGGCTGCAGCAATATTCAATTCCATTGTCTGATCTTATAGCCTTTATTCTGCAGTTGCTTTCATTTTCAACTAAGTTCTTAAACATTTGAAATACACCAGCAACTTTAGACTTCTGTCTTAGAAAAAATACACAGCACATTTTTGTTAAATCGTCAATAAAAAGAACAAAGTATCTGTTGCCACTTAAGGTTGAAGTTCTCATACGGCCATAGACATTAGAATGGACTAACTGCAGCTTCCTTTGAGCTCTTCTAGACTAGTTTTTAGGAAAAGGCAGCCTAGTTTATTTTCTCAGTTTACAGATATCACAAACACAAGCATCATCAGTCACTTTTGGCATATTTTCAACTAACTCTTCTTCATTCAGATTTTTGAGTGAGGTGTAATTAGCATGCCCAAAATGTTTATGCCACAATACAAACTCAACCATAGTACTAGCAAAGGCATGTAAGTTAACATTCTTCCATTCCACATGAAAACTCCTATGCCTCATCTCTACTGTCATTAGCTCCAGGTTATTTTGATTCAAAATTGTACAACTACTATCCTTAAATATTAAGGTATAGTTCTTCTCAATTAATTGGACAACACTTATCATATTTTGGTCAATATTTGCGACATACAAAACATCAAAAATGAGCTCTACATACTCCCTATTTCCTACTTTCACTTTTGATCTGTAGCCATCATTCATCTCCACAAAAATATCTGAATTTGAAGTCATATAGTGGGTACAACCACTGTCAAGTATCCAAGTCTGAACCTTGCTGCAGGTTGTCTAATTTAAGGCTAAAAACAGATGTTCTTCAGCCTAATCTTCTGCTACGTTTACCTGCTAAAGCTCATTCTTCTCCTTTTGATTTTTGTACACCTTCTCCACATGTCCAAACTGCTTGCAAAACCTACATTGAACTCCAGGCCAGAACTAACACCACTTTGGTGAATGGCATTTTCTTTTCCGATGTGGACATGGATGATACTTAGCATCCTTTCCTGAACTTTTAACTTCAGCTTCCTTCTTCTTGTTTTGTAGCTTCTTTCCACCGAAACTTGTTTGAGTTCTCTACTTTCCCTTAGCAAATAGAGCACGCACAGTCTACTCTTCTTGCCTGAATAATCTCCTTTGTTCAATGGGTTAAAGGGCATTTACTAATTCAGGCAGAGAGATGCTAGCCAAGTCCCTTGAATCTTCAAGTGAAGAAATCTTAGATTCAAACTTCTCTGGCAAACTAATTAGCACATTCTCCATTACTCTCTTATCTGGAAAATCATCTCCAAGCAATTTGATCTGGTTTATACTTTCATTAACCTATCAACAAACTCCTTAACCATATTTGAATCTTCCATCTTCAATGTTTCAAACTCCCTCCTGAAGTTTAGGACCTGCATTTGTCTAGTCCTTTTATTACCTCTGAATTCCTCCTTCAACCTATCCCATGCTTCTTTTACAGTTTCACAGGTGATTATCCTTGTGAATATAGCATCTGAGACAGCTGAGTGTATTCAAGAAAGGGCCTTAAACTTCTTAGCTATTTCCTCACTATGCTGCTTCAGTTGAGCTATGGTAGGATTAGCTCTCAAGGGTGGTGGTTCTACTCTAGTTTCAGTGATTTCCCAGAAGTCATAAGCTTTCAAATATGCCTTCATTTTTCAAACCAGAAGTCATAATTTTCTCCTGTGAATGCTGAAGGTAAAGGGGCAAAAAATGACTTGAAGCCATCACTCTCACTCACACGTTTGGCTAGTATGAAGGTTCCTTACTGGTTTTCTCTTAGGACTGCTAGTTACCAGATTTGCACAAAGCTTACCAATTTTTACACAAATTACCAGATTTATCAATTATTCAACACTTACCGGTGTTTCCAGTTTTTTCAACTCTTTTCAGCCCTTCTAAGATCTGATAGCTCTAATACTACTGACGGAATAGACAAGACAAAGAGGAGGGAAAGTGTTCAAAAACATTCACTCTAAAATGGAGATTTCAAAAGCATTTTGTATCAACTATTCTACCAACTTCCACTCCTACCATACTTGTCTGCAAACTCGACAGATACAAGACCAACTTGCTTAAGTTACACTTTATGTCATAGACTACACTTGAGTACAAAAATACATAGAATAAGTTAAACAAAAACATTACTAAAGTGACAACAAAAGTATCACACGGTTCATTAGACTTTCACCACTTAGGTTGTTTAATTTTGTGTCTGGTGCTTACCAATTCTGCTCCAAGTAAAGGCACCCAGGAATGCCTACTTTAATTACAGCTAGCTCATAATCAAGTATAATGGTAACTTACTATACCAACGCTTCGCAGGTCTATCTAATGTCAAACGAAAACCCTGACATTTGAGTATGGGACTTATTTTCTTCAGTTAAGTCATGTACTCGAACATGTAGTACATCAAATCGCCATTTCCGCTATGTTTTTCTGTAATAGGGCGGATGAAATTATTCGAAATTGGAACTTCTATTTTCTCCTTTGAGAACAACAGATTCTCATCATTTGCATCTAACTTGTACAATCTCATAAGTCAATCTTCATATTCCTTGTATAAATGAATATTATATAAAGAGTTGATCGAACGTCTTGCTTTTCTACTTTCAAAGCTGTAGCGCTAGTTGCCTCTCTTATCATGATAATTCACTTCTTTTACAAACCTATCAAATGTAGTAGATATATTTGTCCGATGGTCTTTTCGCCTTTCATCAAGTAAATTGTCATAAGTTTTTGATACCTGAATGTTGCTAATATTCTCAAGGAAGAAACTGGTTGTAGGCTCAGCATCATTTTCATCAGATTTTCCTTACAGATTTACTTTCATATTTCTACTTCTATACACAGAGAAGCATTTTTCACCGATAATGCTTTGAGGCTTTTTGTTATCTACTGTATGGTCTTTGGTGTCAACATTTTCTTCCGCAAACGATGATGTTGAGCAGGAAAGAACCCAACTTGCAACTTCATCGGAGTCCCGCCTCGCTATTATTTAAGATTTACGTCACTTTTGACTGGATCATCACTATGTTCCACCACCCTCGCTTCTTCCTGATTTACCTGACTTGACTCATCTTATTATTGATTTCAATGATTTCTCAACTTTTGCGAACAAATTCATGGTTATCTTTACTCTCATTTCTCACAAACGACACCAATAATTTATTGCTCACAAAATTATGAACAAGTTTCTCACACCTAGACAAACAAGTTCATGTCAGCTAGTCATGATTGTCTCCTCCTAAATTGACAGTACTTAATGTTCGATAAGGAGCAAGAGGAAAATTGCTATTTGGGATAGAGGTATTTGAATTTGCATGCTTTTATCTTTCTTTGCGGAACTATCTATAGATTTTCTTGGAAGCCTTGGGAGCAATTAGATCTTTTTAATAAATGATAGGTTGTTGGGTTTTTTGATACCCAATAAATCCGGGCTATGATGTTAAATCGGTATATTTAGTTGGATAATATTTCATAGGTCTCGGCCGATGATAGAAATGATATATCGACACCACAATTTATGGAACTATCCACGTAACCCACTTGGGCCATTCGAAGCAACCTAATTTAATTAGGGTTGCTCATGGCCCAACCCGAATTAGGACGGCTCTTACCGGTTGATAGCCCACCCTTTCTTTGTGTTATTGGGCCTATGACCTAAAAGCCCAATCCATTCACTATACATACCCATTCACTTGTCCAACATGAGAGAGGAAAAACATAGCCGTTCTTGTGCCTCTTGAGAGAAGTCGACCTTCACGTTTGCTTTGTGCCTTCTTTACCTTACTTTGTGTTCTTGGTAGTGATTGTTCTCTTCTCCTTAAGTTAATCTGTGTGGTTAACATTCTTGGCTATTTATCCTTCTTCCTCCATAGCCCTTTGTGGGCTGAAAACCGGTTTTGGAGCAACCAAGGAGTGGAGGTGAAGGTTTGTGGTGGTTTCATAGATTGTGGTGTTCGTTTTGGAGACTGAGCCTGGTGATTCTTGGTGCAAAGTGTTGGTTTTAGATTTACATAGGTGATGGTCATTTAATGGTGAGTTTCTAATTATTGTTGTGTATTCACGTTTTATTCACTAGCTTAAATTTACTTCATTTATTGATTTTCAAGTCATCCTTTAAACACTGAACTGCGTATACTTTAGTAACAATTTCTGCCAACTTGGAATATTATAGAAACAGTTTTCCTTTCTCTCTTGCGAGCATTTATGCTTAAAACTTTTACTAGTCTCACGTGTTCTTGAGCTTCACATAGAAAGGTTATGACTAACTTGTTCTTTCTTTGTATTTTTTTATTTAATAATAACATCTACTCTTGGTAGCTGACCATTGTTGTGATGGCACTACAGTCGCATGCGAAAGTATGCAACAACTTCTGTAACTGATGCTTGAAATGGCATCGTGATAAAGGGTGCATCAGCCACAATAGTAGCATCGATGCCTTAGTAATGTGCCCTGTTGGGACTTGACCGTAGTGCCACCGCGACGGCAACACCTTTGGGTGTCGTTGCTGTAAGTGCATGGAAATGCAGCTGACTGATGGGCATTCAAGTTGCTGCCCCAACTATGTCATCACCACGATGGGTGGTGACTACACACCTTCGAAGCACTACTGTGGTGCAAAAGTGTCATCGAGATGGCCCAAATTATGCACGTTGTAGTGGCAACTTTCGAGCGCTATGATGGTATTTAGGTGATTTGCTGCGGCCCATTTTTCTGTGGCGAGTTTGGCATTTCGACGATAGCGAAATATGGTCAATGTCAGCATTTTAGGGAAAACAGTGAGTTAGTGATGAACATTAAATTGTTTAGGATTTCAGTCTACAATTTTCATTATGGTCGAGTCTCATCACTTGGGCAAGAACGTATTACTTTGCCTTAAAAAGCTTTAAAAAAACTCTTTGGGGCAATTAAGAAAGAGAAAAATTCATTACTCGGATTTACTATATACTATTTCAAAAATAAGAAAATAACTTTCAAATTTCTAAAATAATATATTGACATATACATATATAATTAACCCACCCCATCCCACTACCCCTACCACTCTACAGACTGTTCCGACGATCGTTCCAGCAACTGTTTCGACGACTGCTCCGATTCCGATGACTATTTCAGTGATCGTTCCTTCGACTGCTCCGATTCCAACAATTGTTCCAACTCTGACGAATATTCCAGCGACAACTCCGTCATACTATTTTTGAACAGTTGACATGATTTTTGATCTCTTGATTGTTGCCTATGACTAGTAATATGAAATGTAGCCTGTAAATTTGAATCGTAGCTCTACAAACAACATGTGACCAGTCTATATTGATTTGTGACTTATAAAACATGACTGTGACTTGTGAACTCAAACATGTGACAGTGATCCGTGACATTAACGACGAATTAATTAGCCACAATTCTATACAATATGGTCATGACTATCATATTAATTGATCATATTGATTTGTGACCCGTCTATATTGATTTGTGACCTATACAAAATGACTGTGACTTGTGAACTCAAAATTGAGACCAGTGAACTGTGACCTTAGCAACTCATTTATTCATTACAAATCGATCACAATTTATCAAATTATTGATCACAACTTATTTTATGGTGACAAATCAAGAATCTTATAGTTATTTCTCGATCACGAATAGATCACAAAATCAAATATTTTTATTCGTTACAGATTATTCATCAAACACAAAATCAAAATTTTTATTGGTCACAACTCGATTACATCTTAATAAATTGTGAGTCACGATAACAATTTTTAGATCACATATTATACATCCATGACGAATAGAAAATTTTATTGGTTACAACTAATTTATTTTATTGGTGACATTTTTAAATTAATTGGTCATGCATTATTTTTTGGCCACAAATCACATATTTTATAGGTCACAACTTATTAAAATAATAGGTAGTGTATTATTTTTCGATCACAAGTCACAGTTTATTTTAATGTCACAATTAACCAATTTATTGTTCACAAAGCCTGTACAGTACCACCTCACCACCACCACCACCGTCTTACATACCCTAACCCTACTCCGTCGTCGCTACCACAGCTGGCAACTCACCACAACTACTATCACCAACGTCGCCAACACAGCCGCAACTCACCATAAACGTCATTGTCGCCACCAACACAACCTAACCCATACTCCACCATCCCCCAGCCCCATCCACTCCACGACCACTACTATTCAAAACTACCAAAAAAATCGGTGAGCACCACCAAAGCTTCCACAAAGCAAATCGGAGGAAGAAACCAACCCAAAAGTCCAAAACCAACGCAGCTACACCCCACCTCCACCCGCCACACCACCACCAGCATCATCACTGTGACACCACTGCCACAAAAAAAAACAAATGACCTGCAACATCACCGATACCATCGCGACACCACTACGAGATCAGCATCATCACTTCTTATGGGACACAAAAAAAAAATCAATGAGCACTGCCAAAGCTCCGACCACCATGAAGCAGCGACGTTCATCACTGTTCATCTTCTTCCTTTGTTCTTTTTTTAAGGTTATGAAATTGGTTCCTTCTACTTCATCTTCGTACCTACCGCCGAGTGTACCAATCGGATCAGAACAAACATTGACTGCACCCACCGCCGTAGCACAATTGCATCGAACATATACCAATTGCACTAGAACACACCTATTGTCGTGCGCACCAATCACATCCATACCGCCGCACAGCCATTGCACCAAAATAACGAATGAGGACAGATCTGCATTGGTCGCCACTTCGAGCTCCAGCATCGCCAGTGAATGGAAAGAGAGAAAACAGAGACGGGATGGGATAAATATGGTTAAGGTAGAAAGAGAGGGATAGAAATGAATTTAGAGTTTGATTTGGGATGAAAATCTTATATATATATATATATATATATATATATATATATATAAAACTTCAAATTTGATTTTAGAATATAAATTTTCAAAAGTAGGGAATTGTGTAATTTTCACATTAAGAAAAGGGAAAATTAGACCAATTACTTTTCAAAATTAAATAATTTGAGTAATACTCTATTAATTGATTGAAACCTTTAACCACATAATTATTATGTTCTAAATCCCCAAAACTCCAAAGCCCAAATCAAATTCCCCAATTCCCGATTCCTACTCCCAAACGATTACAGGAAAGTGAAATCATCAACCATGCGATGACTCCATCCCTGATCCTCACCTACAACTCATCTTCCCCTTACCCATTATATATTTCAATTTTTTTTGAATTAAATGGATGTACAATTCATTTTTGGGTTAGCTGTTTTGTAATTTAAACAAGGGAAGGGTTTAAAATCTTTCATTGTAATACTGGAAGTCTCTTATATGAATGAGGTATATATATGTATATATTTGACTGTCAATTGAAATTCAATTTTTACAGCGTAATTTTGTTTTTAAAATCACCTATTGAAATTGGATTTCTGGTAAAAATTTTGGGCTACATAGTCAACCAAAGAGGTATTGAAGCTAACCCTGAAAAGGTTAAAGCCTTAACCGACATGAGAATGCCTCATAAACCGAAAGATGTACAAAGCCTCACGGGATGCGTAGCTGCTTTAAATCGTTTCGTCTCCAAGTCAACGAACAAGTTCCTACCTTTCTTTAAGATTCTTAAATGAGGAAGTAAGTTACAATTAACAGAGGAATATGAGGAATCCCTCCAGGAGTTGAAGAAGCACTTGGAACTGGCTCTTTTCCTATCCAAGCCCATGGCCAATGAGCCACTGTAGTTGTATTTGACAGTAACCACTGATGCCATCCGTTCAATTCCGATAAGGGAAAAAACGATCACAACCTACCCATCTACTACATGAGCAAAGCACTCTTGGCAACAAAAACTCGCTACCCAGACATGGAGAAGCTAGCCATCTCGTTGGTGGCAGCTTCTCAAAAATTGAGACCGTATTTCCAAGCTTACACTATTCAGGTACTGACAAACTTTCCCCTCAAGGAGCCTGATGCTTAAGGGATATTACTAATGTGGGATGTAGAACTTAGTGAATTTGATATTGTATTTAAACCAAGAGCTACCATCTACGGGTAGGCTCTGGCAGACTTTGTGGCTAAATTCACTCTTATTCCAGAAATGGAAGAGGAGATGGAACATGCCGAACCTCCAACATGGAGCCTTTTTGTAGATGGATCGTCATGCGCGGTCCTTGTTAGTAAAGGACATAAGCTCACTTGTAATGTATGGTTCAATTTCAAAGCCACCAATAATGCAACATAATATGAAGCCCTTCTCGCTGGCCTCAGACTAGCTAGAGAAATGCAAGCGATGAGGCTCACCATCAATAGCGATTCCCAACTGGTGGTAAGTCAAGTACATGGCAATTTTCTAGCTAGAGATAAATATATGGCTAAGTACTTGAAATTGGTTATGGAACTCATCCCTACTTTTGAAAACTTTGAGATTGTACAAATCCTACGTACCGAAAATGTTCATGTCGATGCCCCCATCAAAATTGGTCAACAGTAAATATTCAGAACTACTCACCATAGTGTCCATAGAGCATCTTCCTAAACCCTCCACCACCATTAACGAATTGGTAATGTGGGTCGAAGATAGTCCTCTATGGATGAAACCAATTATATCCTTTCTCAAGGGCCAAATATTGCCCTCTAAAAAAGAAGAGGCCATAAGCTTTGAAGATGAGCTGCACACTTCGTTTTCCAAGATAATGTGCTATATAAATGTGGATTTTCATTACCTTTACTCCGATGCATTTGAGTTGAGCATGCTAATTATGTGCTCTGAGAAATTCGTAAATGAATATGTGGGAATTAAACCTGAGGATGGTCCTTAGCACATAAAGTATTGAGGCAAGAATATTACTGGCCCACCTTGAAAAATGATGTCCAACAATTTGTCCGAAAATGTAAAAGTGCCAACGCTTTGCAACTATTCAGAGGCAACATTCTCAAGAACTAAATGTTGTCTCCAGCTCATTGCTGTTTGCCATTTGCTAAATAGAGAATTGACCTCTTAGGACCTCTTCCAAAAGGGAGAGGAAATTTGAGCTTTGCAATTGTCGCCATTGATTATTTTACCAAATGGGTAGAGGCTGAACCACTTGCCAAAAATACTGAAGCCAACACTTCCAATTTTTTGTGGAAAAATATCATTTGTATATTTGGAATCCCTCATTCAATTGTCTCAGAAAATGGTCAATAATTTAACAACAAGAAGGTCAGGAATTTATGCGAGAAACTAGATATTAAAAAACATTTTTCCTCCCCACATCATTCCCAAGCAAATGGACGGGTTAAGGCTATTAACAAAACAATCAAGTACACATTGAAAATGAAATTAGATGCCTCTAAAAGGACATGGGTTGAAGAACTACCTCAAGTCCTTTGGGCCATCACGACTATAAGAAAAATTGCTACTAGAGAATTCGTTCAAGGCAATTTTAAGTTATTTCATTGTTTTGAGTCTGTAAATTTCATTTGATTATTGACTTATATTGTAGTTTTGTCATAGAATGTCAAAGGAAGAATTTGTTAGGTATTTGATGTTATGTAATTGGCTATTTTTTGAACAAAAAGACTAAATTTGATATGTTCTAAAAAGTCAAGGAGTAATTTACAAATTGTCAAAAGTATAATTTTTAGGTCTAGTGTCTGAGAATGGGAAAAGAAGGAAAAATGGTGCGAATTTTTGCTAGACTGTCGCCAAGGCTTGGCTCGAGTTTCAAATATAAAAACCTCGTTGCTAGACTGTCTCCACTTCTTCGCTCGAGCGACAAGCCGCCACTGAGCCCTCGCTTGGGAAATTTTTATTTCATTTTCTAAAAGCTTTTTCCTCAACCCATTCGTTTCATAACCTACCTATAAATACTTGAACACTATTTTTCTAAAGTTGAACATTGAGCATACATATTGATTTCATATTCTCTTCATCCCTTATAGCTTTCAACCTTTATTATTCACATCGTGGTCTTTTCTTGGCAGTGGAAAACATCAATTTCATAATCCAAATACCAAACTGTTGTTTTTTCCATATCTGTCAGAGTTGCTGAAGATCAAGGGAAGGTAATTAGAGTTCCAGTTGATGAAGAACACAGTGTTTTTCGTGCATCCACAAGAGATAGACGATTTCACAAAGCTAGGAATTGTTGCAGGATAGTAGAATCTAGGAGAACTTTGGAAATTGCAGCTGTAATTGGTGCAGGAGTACCGAATTCAGGAGAGCTGTAGGAATTGCAGTTAGGAGACAATATTTACCCAGTTGGGGTATCTCCATGATCATTCTCGTGTTTCTTTATTGCTTACTATATCTACAGTATTTAAACATAGAAAAATGCATTTTGCATGTTTAACCATCTAGAATAATAATTAAATTAGTGACTTGTTGCTCATTAATGCATAAGTGATTTTAATTCCGCATTATTACCTATTCAACTCCCTCTAGGTATTGTTAGGGTCGAACTACACAACTTTCATACTGAAGTTCTGAAACATATTAAGGTACACAACCTCCTAACACTAATTTAAAATTTTGATTTCAGACATTGAAGTTGGATGTACTTAAGTTCTGAAACTTATTAAGGTACACGACATCCTAACACTTATGAAAAGTAATAAGTTTGATTTCAGCCATTGAAGTTTGATGTACTTAAGTTTCGAAACATAAAAAGGTGCACGATCTCCTAACACTTATGTAAAGTTATAAGTTTAATTTCAACCATTGAAGTTCAATGTACTTAAGTTCTGAAACATATTAAGGTGCATGACCGTCTAACACTTATGCAAAGTTATAAGTTTAATTTAAGTCACTGAAGTTCGATGAACTTAAGTTCTGAAACTTATTAAGGTGGATGACTCCCTAACACTTATGCAAAGTTATAAGCTTAATTTCAGCCATTGAAGTTTGATGTACTTAAGTTCTGGAACATATTAAGGTTCACGACCTCCTAACACTTATGCAAAGTTATAAGTTTAATTTAGGTCATTGAAGTTTGATGTACTTAAGTTTTGAAACTTATTAATGTACACGACCTCCTAAAACTTAGATAAAATTGCGAGCTTGGATCTAATTGATGAAGTTCGTGGTGCATAAATTTGTTATTTATAAGTTTAATGTGGTTGAAGAACTTCAGTTTGATTATATTGTTTCCTAAATATGCACAAGTTCGATGTTGTCATAAATCTGATGTTATCTTTAGTCTAATATGTAGCGATCGAGAATTTTTAAATAATATAAAATTATTTTTCTCGAAAAACGTATCGCTAAGTTAACCTCAAATTTTAAAACGAACGCGCGTTCGTCTAGCTGTTGTAAAAAAAAATCAATTTAAATCTATTCAGTCGAGCCCAATCTCGAGTAATTTTAAAGCATTCAATTCCTTATCATTTTAAAGCAAAATTTTAATAATTATAATGTACAATATTTTATCATTTAGGGTCCAAAATTTTAATAGACCAAATCCAAATTTATTTAGCCCAAATCTCTTAAGTCCAATTAGGAAATTCCTACAACCCAACTTCTTGACCCATTTAAGCACCTAAAAATTTGTGCCTAAATTGTTAGGGTTCATATAGCTCACTCCCCCCACTATTCACGTAGCCCCCATTGGTAAGAAACTCTTCCCTCCCTCAAACTTCCTCAATCCAGCTCACTGGGAATTCACGTGATGCTAAAATCAGATTTTTAGCACCAAAACAATCCCTCAAATTTGGAAACAATCAAGTTGATGCTAGAACCTAAATTTCTAGCATCAACAAGTTGATAATTCCACATATTCGAATGCCTCAAAACCAAGCAAACCACGAGCTGAAAGCAGCTTCTCACCAGCCTCAAACCCAGCTGTACATACACACGAGCTGTAGTTACCAAACAAACAAACAATTTGCAGCCATCCATTCCCACATTCCAGCCATCCCCGCTAGCCATCAATACCAAACAGCCACCCCACCATCTCCAAAGCTCCACCACACAGCCACCGCAGTCACAAAACAACCCCTAAACTCACTGCCCAAAATCGTAGCTCGAACAACCAAACTACAAACATTCACACCGATTCGGACCACCATCGCCAACCACACCCAATCGATAGCCACCACTCCACCCAAATGAAAATCAACGCCAATCAACCCCAAAGCCAAGAAATCATAGAACCCGGAGACTTACCACATTTACTGCCGAAAAAACCCAAGAAAATCGAACTCCCAAGCCTCGAATAACTCTCGGTTTGTGCACCAAAATACATAGCCACACCCACATACAAACCGACGCCACCACACGACGATGGTGCCAGCGCCGACCGTCTAGCCAATAGTCGGATTTGGGAAGGGCCAGAGCCCCTCCCGTCGCCATCCTCTGATTTTCGAATTGGAAGTGTGAGAGAGAAGGGGATATATATATAAATTGATTTTTATTTAGAAATTACCCCTTTAGCCCCCAAGTTTTAAAAGTGGTTGATTTCAGTCCCAAAGGTTTCAATTTTTGTTTTCCATCAGTTAGTCCCCTAATTTAGAATATTTTACTTTCAGTCCTTAAACTTCCAATTTCAGTTTCAATAAATTTCAATTTATGTCCCTGAACTTTATTTTTATTATTTTAAGATATTTATTTCAGACTCAATGTTTCTGTGATTAGTAAATCAGTCCCTGGAGTTCTTATTTCCCACAATTAGTCCACAAATTCTATAAATTTCAGTCCTTAAACTTTTCATATTCCAGTTTTAATAAATTTTCAATTAAGTCCCTAAACTTTATTTTATTGTTTTAAAATTTTAAAATTTCGAAATACTAATTCAAAACTTATTTTCTATTTTGGTTAGACGAAACGTACGGATGATTAGGAAATTGAGGTTACTTCTCGCTCCACTTTTCACATACCTCGAGATATATCGAGGTAGACTCACTACCATTAATTAGTTTAAATTATAATTGCATGTTTTATATGAATTTACGTGATTTATATGCTTTAATGCATGAGATGAGAATATGTCATATGAGATATATGATGTTGTTATGCCTACCATAATTTATATGCTTTAATGCATGAGAAGAAATGAGCATCTCTTATGAGATAAGATGAGAATGTTATGTACAACCTATGTGCTTAAATGTATGAGACGAGACTACCCACACCCTATAATTTTAAAGAGCCTATGATTTTCAAGAAAATGAGCCAATGATGATGACGATGATATCACTGTATGTTTCACATAATTATGTGTTCAATTATTATGTAAATTAATTATCGGCGATAAGTCTATTGAGTATTTTTTGGAAATACTCATCCCGTTATTTTAACAATATTTGAAGATTTCGCAGACGGTCGAGTGTGATGGGCAGTGGTGGCATGAATTAATAGTCGGTTATTTACTTTTGAAATTTAACATTATTATATTTCGGATACCTGTTTTAAGGATTTATGAGACTTAGAAGAAAGAGAAAGAAAGTGTATACGAATTAGAAAGAAAGACGATTTTGAGCATAATTTGAAGAGTTTTTAAATTATTTTCTTTACGTCCTCGTAATTTTAACTAAGAGAGATAAATAAACCCTAATTGGACTTTGCATAATTGATTTAGGACATGATACCCATTCGTAAAAATGTACCTAGTGATGCAGAACAAGCCATTAGAGATTATGACTGCTTCAGGCCTAGACTTGATTGGACAATTGCCCAACACGTAGAACAGCTGACTATTGTACGTTATCAGGCTATACGTTACGTGACTTGTAATCGCCGGTCGATCCATCACTTACACTCGACTTTTCGAAGCGACTATGCGGAGTAGCTTGTAGCATATACATAGATGCTCTTATGTCACCTAATGTGGATATAGAATATAACACTTTTTGTGTGAGATTCGTAGCATATTGGCCCATGTACTTTGAGCACCGCTTTAGTATTGTACCTGAAGGTAAGCCGGAACATGAGCCAATGCTCGAGCCCGAACTAGAGCAAGAAGATAAGTTAGCACTCAAGGGCGATCCCGAGGAGGAACTCGAAGAAGAACCAGAAGAAGACATTGACCCAGCACTAGGAGAGTTCTCGGACGCCGAATCATGTGTAACCGAAGGAGAGTGAAAAGATGGAATCTAGAGTAGATTTGATATTTTGTTGTATTAAAAAAATGCTCGGCATACATGCCTTCCTACTCATGTACTCCTATTGAAAGAAGTTGAGTTATTAATGAAATGATGTTTGGTTTCTACTTCCATTGCTCGAGTTATCTTTTATTGCTTACGTTGTTCGTACACTTAGTCAACTGTTACAAACTACCTTTAATTTTATGAAGGTTATGGCATGACCAACTTAAGCTGACGTCATCAGAAAATTACTTCAGGCGGTGCAAGAGATGAGACAAGCTCCATAGCTAGTTAACCCTACAGTGTCAGTGATAGAACAGCTCAAGAGATACAACCCACATACGTTCGATAGTGGAGATGGTCCACTAGCAGTGGAAAAGTGGCTTTAGGCCATCGAGAAGATCTTCAGGCACATATCTTGCCCCGAGGATAAGAAGGTAGGCTATGCGGAGTTCATGTTAGTCAGAAGAGCTGGTTTTTTGTGGAAATCTGCATCAGGACGAAGAGTGAAGAGCAGCAAGCAGCTTTGATGTGGGATGAATTTAAGGCTGAGATCAGGGATAAATTTTTCCCACAAGCCCACAAAGATTACCAGGATCTGAGTTTTTACATTTGGTACAGGATGAATTGGATATAACTGAATATGAGAAAAAGTTCGAGGAACTGTCACATTATGCTCCACACCTGGTGGAGACTGAATTCAAAAAGGTACGATATTTTGAAAGAGTCTACGCTTGGATGTCAGGTAGATTGTCAGTTTATATGAGCTGCCAACTTATAGAGAAGTTGTGAAGAAGGCTCAAGCAATAACCTATGCCGGTGTGAAAGTTGGAAACCAATGTAATCATCATGAGCGGAGATATTGGGGAAAGAGAAAGTGTCAAGGTCCGAATTGCAATCAAAATCAAAACGAGAATCAAACATTTATTAAGAGGTAGAATCCATGGACTGATAGGGAGACAGATGACCAATTTCATTCTACCCTGCCCTAAATGTCAAAGGTTGCATAAGGGAGAGTGTCTATTTGGAAAGGGCGTCTGCTACAAGTGTGGCCAGTCGGGCCACTTTGCATCAGACTGTCATACTACGTCCACCCAGGGTTCCAATCAGAAGATGAACTCGGACCAGAACAGAAAAAGAAAAGCAAGAGTATTTGCTATGGATGCAATTGAAGATTCTGACGTGATTGCAGGTATACTAGTTACACTAGTATTTTTGTACATGTCTTAACTATTTTCCATACTATATTTTCTTTCCCATCTTGAGCATGTTATTATGATACCAAGTATACTATCTATTTCTGGTATCCCCGTATATGTTCTAATAGACTCGGGAGCCACACATTCATTTATATCTGATGCATGTTTAGAAAGACTGAACCTAATAGGAGAGAAGACTGGTAGTACCCTTGAGGTTAGTTTCCCGTCGGGAGGAACTATTAATACTTATAAGATAGTCAAAGCAGTACAAATAGATTTTGATGGTCAAGTTTTGGAGACAGACTTGAATATTATTCGAATGAAAGACTTCGATATTATTCTGGGTATGGATTGGCTCAGCACCAATCGCGTTGTAATCACGTGTCACGAGAAAGAGGTTATTTTTCGCAAAGATGGTGAAGAAATATTCAGGTTTTATGGGACGAAGATCAAGTCACTTCCTTACCTTGTCTTCGCTTTACAAGCATAGAAGTTTTTAGCCAAGGACAATAGTCAGGGCTATGTGGTTCGTTTTCAAGACAAACCCGTAGAGGAGATTACTCTGGAATCAGTGCCAGTAGTATGTGAGTACGGTGATGTCTTTCCAGTTGATCTACCTGGTCCTCCGCTAGATAGACATGTGGAGTTTTCCATTAACTTGGTACCAGGAGCTGCATCAGTTTCTAAAGCTCCGTACTGTATGACGCCGAAAGAGTTGCAAAAACTGAAGGTGCAATTAGAGAAATTGCTAGAGAAGGGTTTCATAAGACCAAGTGTATTTCCATGGGGAGCACATGTTCTGTTTGTGAAGAAGAAGGATGAAAGCATGAGGATGTGCATCGACTATCGGGAACTTAACAAGTTGACGATAAAGAATAAGTATCCCCTTCCCATGATCGAAGATTTATTCGATCAGTTCAAAGGTACAACTATTTTCTCCAAGATTGACTTGAGATCTGGTTACCATCAACTAAAGATTTCGCCAGCTGACGTACCAAAGACAGCGTTCAGGACACGATATGGGCATTACGAGTTCATAGTGATGCCTTTGGACTCACGAATGCACCTGCAATATTTATGGACTTAATGAATAGAGTCTTCCATCGGTATCCTGATAAATTTGTTATTGTTTTTATCGATGACATACTGATCTACTCCCGAGATTCTGTACAGCATGAAGAACATTTGATGATTGTATTGGAAACGCTGAGAACAGAAAAGTTGTATGCCAAATTCAAGAAATGTGAATTTTAGTTTGAGAGAGTAGGTTTCTTGGGTCACATTGTTACAGCTAAAGGCATCGAGGTTGATCCTTCTAAAGTGGAAACTGTAACGAATTGGCCAACACCTACAAATGTTGGAGATGTGAGAAGTTTTCTTGGATTAGCCGGATATTATCGACAATTTATAGAGGGTTTCTCTAAAATAGCAGGTCCTATGACTCACTTGATCAGGAAAGGAGTTAAGTTTTTGTAGACAGAATAATGTGAACAAAGCTTTCAGGAACTTAAGAACGGACTTATCTCGGCACCAGTGCTAACTATACCAGATGGGTCTGATGGTTTCGTTATTTACAGCGATGCATCTAAACATGGCGTATGTTGTGTATTGATGCAGAATGGCAAAGTGATAGCATACGCTTCAAGACAATTGAAGCCACACGAAAAGAATTACCCCGACACATGATTCACAGCTGTGGTGCACGCTCTTAAGATTTGGCGACACTATTTGTATCGTAGTAAATGTGAGATTTACACCGATCATAAGAGTCTCAAGTATTTCTTCACTCAGAAAGAACTGAATATGAGACAATGTCGATGGCTAGAGCTCGTAAAAGATTATGACTGCACCATTCTTTACCAAAATGTATCGTGACTACCCTATATGCACGCCATTCAGGGGGGACAAAGATGTATCGTGATTTGCGCAATACTTTTTGGTGGAGAAACATGAATGGTTGCATTGCAAAGTTTGTCTCTCGATGCATGACGTGTCAGCAGGTCAAGGCTGAGCATCAGAGACCATCAGGATTGTTAAATCCCTTGGATATACCAAAATGGAAATGGGAGAAGATTTCCATGGACTTTGTGACAGGATTACCAAAATCGGTAAGAGGGCATAACGCTATTTGGGTTATTGTAGACCGACTTACGAAGTCAGCTTATTTCCTATCGATCAGAATGACTCTGAAAATGGACCAGTTAGCCCAGTTGTATGTTAGAGAGATTGTTCGACTTCATGGAGTACCAGCTTCCATTGTCTCAGATAGAGATCCGAGATTTACCTCGACATTTTGGAAGAGTTTACATGTTTCTATGGGCACTAAATTAAATTTAGTACTGCATAACATCCCCAGATAGATGGACAGTCTGAACGCACTATTATACAATAGAGGATATGCTTAGAGCTTGTGTACTAGACTTGAGTGGTAATTGGGAGACTCGTCTTCCATTAGTGGAGTTTGCCTACAATAATAGTTTTCAGGCTACTATTGGTATGGCACCATATGAGGCACTTTATGGACGACGATGTCGATCACCAGTCTATTGGGATGAGGTAGGCGAGAGAAGAATTTTGGGTCCAGAATTGATTGAGAGCACAGTTGAGGCTATTGAGAAGATCAGACTACGGATCAAAGCCGCACAAGACAGACAGAAAACCTATGCGGATAAAGGAGAAAAGATTTGGAGTTTGTGATTGGAGAGAAAGTGTTCTTGAAAGTAGCTCCTATGAAAGGTACTATCCGTTTCGGTAAGAGAGAGAAGTTAAGGCCTCGTTTTATCTGACCATTCGAGATATTAGAGAAAGTAGGTAACATGGCTTATCGTTTGGCGTTGCCACCCAAGCTATCGGCCATACACAACGTTTTTCATGTTTCTTTATTGAGAAAATATATCCACGACCAAAGTCATGTGGTAAATTTTCAAACTATTTCGATTCAGAGGAATATGTCCTATGAGGAGACATCTATGTGCATTATTGATAGAAAAGTCCATGTCTTAAGAAACAAAGAGATCCCTTTAGTCAACGTTCAATGGGGTAGACATGATAACGAACTAAGTTACCTGGGAAAAGATGATGAGATTCTGGCTAAGTATCTGATATTTTAGATCAAGTAAGTTTAAATTTTGAAGATGAAATTATTTTAAGGGGATAAAGTTGTAGCGATCGAGAATTTTTAAATAATATAAAATTATTTTTCTCGAAAAACGTGTCGCTAAGTTAACCTCAAATTTTAAAACGAAAGCGCGTTCGTCTAGCCGTTGTAAAAAAACCCAATTTAAATCTATTCAGTAGAGTCCAGTCTCGAGTAATTTTAAAGTATTCAATTCCTTATCATTTTAAAGCCAAATTTTAATAATTTTAATGTACAATATTTTATCATTTAGGGTCCAAAATTTTAATAGTCCAAATCCAAATTTATTTAGCCCAATTCACTTAAGTCCAATTAGGAAATGCCTACAATCCAACTTCTTGGCCCATTTAAGCACCTAGAAATTTGTGCCCTAAATTGTTACTGTTTATATAGCTTATCCCCCCTCACTATTCACACAGCCCCCATTGGTAAGAAACTCTTCCTTCCCTCAAACTCCCTCAATCCAGCTCACTAGGAATTCATGTGATGCTAAAATCAAATTTTTAGCACCACAACAATCCCTCAAATTTTGAAACAATCAAGTTGATGCTAGAACCTAAATTTCTAGCATCAACAAGATGATGATTCCACAAATTTGAATGCTTCAAAACCAAGCAGCTCCTCACCAGCCACAAACCCAACTGTACACACACGAGCTGTAGTCACCAAACAAACACATAATTTGCAGCCCTCTATTCCCACATTCCAGCCATCCCTGTTAGCCATCAACACCAAACAGCCACCCCACCATCTCCAAAGCTCCACCACGCAGCCACCACAGTCACAAAACAATCCCTAAACTCACTGCCCAAAATCGTAGCTTGACCACCAAACTGCAAACATTCACACCAATTTGGACCACCATTGCCAAGCACACTCAATCGACTGACACCACTCCACCCAAAAGAAAATCAACACCAATCGACCCCAAAGCCAAGAAATCACAGAACCCGGAAACTTACCTCGTTTACTGTCGGAAAAACCCAAAAAAATCGAACTCCCAAGCCTCAAATAACTCTCGATTTGTGAACCAAAATCCATAGCCACACCCACATACGAATCGACGCCAACACGCGACGGTGGTGCCACGCCGACCGTCTGGCCGACGGTTTGATTGGAGAAGGGGCAGGGCCCCTCCTGTCGCCACCCTCTCTTCTCTGATTTTCGAATTGGAAGTGAGATAGAGAAAGGGATATATATATATATATTGATTTTTATTTAGAAATTACCCCTTTAGCCCCAAGTTTTAAAAGTGGTTGATTTAAGTCCTAAAGGTTTCTATTTCTATTTTCCTTCAGTCAGTCCCCTAATTTAGAAAATTTTACTTTCAGTCCTTAAACTTTCAATTTCAGTTTCAATAAATTTCAATTTAAGTCCCTGAACTGTATTTTTATTATTTTAAGTTATTTATTTCAGCCCCAATGTTTCTGTGATTAGTAAATCAGTCCCTGGAGTTCTTATTTCACACATTTAGTCCACAAATTCTGTAAAGTCTATATCAATCCTTAAACTTTTCAAATTCCAGTTTTAATAAATTTCCAATTAAGTCCCTAAACTTTATTATATTGTTTTAAAATTTTAAAATTTCGAAATACTAATTCAAAACTTATTTTCTATTTTGGTTAGACG
Organism: Fraxinus excelsior; assembly: GCA_019097785.1. NCBI lineage: Eukaryota > Viridiplantae > Streptophyta > Magnoliopsida > Lamiales > Oleaceae > Fraxinus > Fraxinus excelsior. The sequence goes on along the minus strand of CM032635.1, from coordinate 20,966,884 downwards.
AAACGTACGGACAATTAGGAGATTGAGGTTACTTCTCGCTCCATTTTTCACGTAACTCGAGATATATTGAGGTTGACTCGCCACCATTAATTATTTTAAATTATAATTGCATGTTTTATGTGAATTTATGTGATTTATATACTTTAATGCATGAGATGAGAATATGTCATGTGAAATATATGATGTTGTTATGCCTGCCATAACTTATATGCTTTAATGTATGAGAAGAGACGAGTATCTCTTATGAGATAAGATGAGAATGTTATGCACAATCTATGTGCTTAAATGCATGAGACGAGACTACCCACACCCTATGATTTTCAAGAAAATGAGCCAATGATGATGACGATGATATCACTAAATGTTTCGCATAATTATGTGTTCAATTATTCTGTAAATTAATTATCGTCATGAGTCTATTGAATATTTATTCGAAATACTCATCTCGTTATTTTAACAATATTTGCAGATTAAGGAGACGGTTGAGTGTGATGGGCAGTGGTGGCATGAATTAATAGTCGAAGTTATTTACTTTTGAAATTTACGCATTTTGAACATTATTAACGTACTTCGTTATTTTAGTTATTTCAAAGACTTGAGATTTGAATTTTAAAACAATTATTCTAAGTTGTTTAAATGAGTTTTGTTGCCGACAAAGTTTGCTATTACAAATGTGATTTTTATTTTAAAATTTAGGTTATTTCTGCAAATTTGACTATTAAAACTAGGGCAAAAGACGATGACGTGGCAATCTGGGTTAATGAAACTCGAGGCGCTATACAATGTTACTTGTTACTTTAAATTAAAACATCACCAATAAAGTATAAAAGGTTCGAATCATAATAACAAACACATCAGTTCATAATCAGTAGAAGTAACAAACACAAGAAAGTTTAGGAAATGACTTCATTAATAATAGTATTTACATTTGGTGGGCCGAAGCCATTTACATAAAAAAAAATAAAGAAGGAAAACAAAGTAAAACTTTAGCTCTAAGCATGTGGGGGGACGAGAAGCCACAAAGAGAACTATGGCATTGGAAGCCACTTCTTCAACTGTCTCTTCAACCGCATCATGTTCAATTTCAATTACTTGACTTATCTCTATCGGAGTTTAAGGTTTTGGCTCCTCCTCATCTTCAAGGAGTTCTACTCTTAACTCAGAGGTATCAATGCCTTGAATGTTTACCTTCAGCAACTCTACCATGTCAGTATAAGCATACATTTGCAAGTATTTCGCAAAGCTTTTGTAAACTGTCAAATGGAAGTTGGCGAGGAAATACTTCTCCACATCACTACTAACAGTTTGAGCTTCCTGCTTAGCAGTCTCCATCTCTTCAATTAGGCCAACAACTTTTGAGTTCAACTCCCCCACTCACTCTTTTAGAAAAAACCCTGAGATATATGGACCTCTTTCTACAATTTCTCAATTTCTTCTAAGGTAAAAGTGAGCCTCATAGACTCCTCTGCCTGCTTCTTCTCAGAGCTTCCACCTCAAATTTGGCCATGATGGCAGCTTACTCAGCCTGGGAGGCTTTATTCACAAATTCTTTATTTTTTCATTGAAAGTCTTTAAAGAGGGCTTCAACATCTATGGCCACATCAAAGGTCCTCCTCACCTAGCTCACCACCGTGGAGAAGATGTCAACGATGTCGCTGGTCTCCACAAAGTCTTGTCACCTCTCTATCTAGTACTTGTGAAAAGTAACCATGGCAGTTTGAACCGCTGGAGGAAGTAACAAAAGGCTTTTAGGAGCCAACTCCTCGCTCTTGGTCCTGACAGCGAGCCTTTTTCTAAAGGAAGCCTCGGAAGCTAATGAGTCGCTAGTGGAGATGGCCTTCTTGGCAGGTTCGTGCCTCTAGGGCTCCACGGAAGATGGCCTCTTTTACCCCCTAGAGGCCACAGCTATTGAAACTGCCATCAAATTCTCTCTAGGTGTGACGCTGGAGCGAGGCGAGGAAACATTGTTAGAGCAACCTATCTCGATAGTGGAGAACCTCTACTTTTTCTTGGGCTCTTCTGCTACTTTTTTCCCCTTATCCACTTGGAAAGGTCACCACTTGACTGCCTGCCTCATAGCAGACCCTTTCAACCTTGCCTCTCACCTATTTGGCTGTCAAAGATGAGGGCTTCAACCATGTTTTACCAGAGTGGAGGTGGTAGCCAATATAGTGGCCAAAGTGGGGTGCCTCATCTTCTTAAAATTCTCTACAAAGGCAAACAATAGGGTTAGACATGAACAAATGGAAAAATGCTAAGTGAACTAGAAGTTAAGTGTAAAAAGGACAATGATATACCTCTCTTGGCCATCGGACAGAACTATTCAAAATAGCTCATCGAAATTATTAAACTCTCGAAGTCTCGTGATGAAGAGGATCGTCGATAGATGTCAAAGAGAGTTTCCCCGTCACTCTCTGACAATTCGAAGCGCTCAACCGACCTTGTAAAGCAACAAGTAAATATTAAGAATCAGATCTAGTTAGCCAAAGAAAGCAAAAGGAAAAAACTAACACTTACTAGCTTTAGAGTGGAGGTTGGGACTTTGATGTGGGGATGACATTACCCTCGTACTTTTGTCATTTTCCCCTGACCCAGAACTACGTTGCCTTCCATTCCTAGATGGAGGAGGGTGACCCAAGATGAAGGGAAAATGTGACCCCACGGGCACAAAGAATACCATCCCATCGAATCTCCCTTACCCAAGACCCGAGGTTGAAAAATTATTTGGAAGACATATAGGGGCATAACCTTACCCATAGAAGTCTCCTTCCATATGAAGTATGTCCCCACTAATTGGGCCCAGGCATTAGGGACGAGCTTGGTGGGGGCCAGCCCGTACAACCTGAGTATGACCCAAAAAAATGAATGTAAAGGCAGGTGAAGCCCAACCTTTAATAGGAACTCATTAATGGCGACATAACCCTGCATCAGATAGTATGCTCGCTCATTAGGAGAAGGATAAAGGAGCTCTATGTCATAAGGGATCATATGTTTTTCTCTAAGATTGGCCAACTGGGTCGATCTACTGAAGATGGGATTTTGGTTGGCCCACTCTATGTTATCACTCATCCTACCTTCCCCGGAAGGTAGTACACTTTGCCTTACCTGAATAACTTTAACCAGGCTGGCGGTGTTGGTAATTTGTATTCCTATCTCACTAGCTAGTTCACTTGAGTCCACATCACCACAGTAGAAGTAGAGAATACCATTGATTAAAATCTTTTAAAGGAAAAGATAAAAGATACTTACGAGTTGAAGGGGATGGTGAATGATGAAACACCAAAAAAAGGTTGCAGAGACACCAAAGAAAGCGAGGAAAAAGGAAAAAAAGAAGTTAAAAACCAGGAAGAGAAACAGAAAATTCTTGAGAAAACTTGAGGTTTTGAATGATGCTAATACTGAGTTCGTAAAAAGCAAAAGTGGTTTTTTCCACAAATATTTGCCTTTTATAGGCAGGGCCTCTTAATCCCAATAGCTGGATGTCGATTCGGCTCATCGACCGTTCGTTCGAAGATTAAATCTGAGCCACTCATCACATCTGCTATTTCGTCTTCTATGGCTCAGATCAGAGCATTTGTTCTATGCGCCCTCATGCGTCTAAAGTTCCCAAAATACATGGAAAACATCCATCATTGTACATTAAAAAGACAACGCTTGCGTATATAGGAAGTTGTACCACTTCAACTGTCTTTTCTTGGAAACATACCATGATAGCGAATCATTTGGGTGTAATATCTTAGGACACCTCGTGTTCCTCAAGCATGCTAAAGTCAAGCTCTTTGTAATTATCAATAATGAGGCCCAGAAAGGTCAGACACATCCCTCTTCGTTTAGTTCGGACGAAGCTTCAGCTTTGAAAAAGCACTTCAGGTGAGACAACCTAGGAATTCATCTGTTTTCCTGACCCTTCTTCAAAACTATTCCAGAGAGTAAGATGTCACCAAGTATAAGAATTCATTATAACACTATTAGGAGGTGTGCACAAGTCGTGCACATTGGAGATTACGGCATAATACAAATCAACCATTGATGAAATTTTATCTACTTCCAAAGTCCATGCATTATATAAATAAACATGCCTAGACTTGGGAGCTATTGTTATGCTTCGTCACCAAGGCTCTAAGTAAATGTTCCACATGGATAAAAAGTCAACAAAGACCCAGATGGTCAAGATACAAAGAAATTATGCAGATACCGAGGTACTATCCCAATTAGCAAAGCACCACACTTGGGATGAGATATTTTCTAAAGAAATAAAGAAAAGAGTTGAAGCCCCCTACTTAGAAGACCAACTACGAGTCTCTCAGTTCATCCAAATCTCATAAGCCGACATTGTCTCTTGCAAAATATTTAAGTATCTTTTAGAAGTGATTGATGTAACATTTGTAATAGAAGATGTCAGGGTGTTGGTCTATTGTGTAGAATGGCTTTGAGGCCTCAACTAAGGAGATGAAGACACGTGATTATGATCCAACGGACACCACGTCGGCCAGGACTGTATAAATAGATCATCTTTGTAACTTAGAAGAGGTTGGGAAAAATTATTGTAAGGATTGTCATCTTCTCATGTCTTGAACTCTCAAATATGGAATCAAGAAGAAATATTGACAAAGACTTTTACAAACACTTGTATTTCCATTTTTCATCATACACTTGGTAGAAAAATGATATAAGTAGATGATCATATAATTTATAATGCCTTTTTGTTTTCTATCATTCCATATATTCTAGTGATATCTTTGGTTATTAGTTTTGGTCATCGTATGGTGATCATTGATAGCGTGATCATCTTTTGTTTCACCCGTCGGAACTCGAAAATCTTTGTCTCTCGTCTGAAGCATTTCTCGCGTCCAAATCCGCCTACTTTTTCACCATTTCTCCAGTAGAAACGTCCTAAAATTGGTTCGATGTGGCAAAAGTGGGTACGATATTTGTTGGTTTATTTTTTAGGGGTCAACAAACACAATGGACAAGAGACCTGATGAATCGTGTCATATGTGACACTTTTGTTGTCAAGCCATTTGTTTTTTTTTTTTGTTATCCTTAGCTTGACATATATTTTTGTAACTTATGAAAGCTTAAGTTATATTTCATAATTCATACAAGTTGGTGTTGCAAGCTGTCCATATGTTCAGTCAAGTATGGATGAGTGATGTCAGGTAGAATAATTGTTGAAAATCATTTTGATTTGTACCAATGTATGGCTATATGTATCAACCAGTTTTCATCTTTTTTCTAGGAATGAATTTTAACATTTTCCTCATCTTTGTCTTTCATATTCTATCAGTGGTATCAAAGCCTTGATTGATCTTTGAAGGAACGAAAAAGAGAAGAAAAAAACTGAAGAAATCGGTAAGCTTCTATTGAATTCGGGAAGCAGTAAGCAAAACTGGTAAGGAACCTCCAAATACAGTAAGCATTAAAACCAGTAAGGCTATGTCAAATTTGGTAAGTTGTGTAAAAATCGGTAAGCTTAGTGCAAATCCGCTAAGTTTAGCTCTTTATTTCTTCATTCGTTCTCTTGTAAAACCAATAGTCCTGAGAGAACCAATAAAGAACTTTCATACTAGCCAAACGTGTGAGTGAGAGTGATGGCTTCTAGTGGTTTTCTTGCCCCTTTACCTTCGGCATTCACAGGAGAAAATTATGACTTCTAGTCTGCAAAAATGAAGGCATATTTGAAAGCTTATGACTTGTGGAAAATCATTGAAACTAGAGTAGAACCACCATCATTGAGAGCTAATCCCAGCATAGCTCAACTGAAGCAACACAATGAGGAGATAGCCAAAAAGTTTAAGGCCCTTTCTTGCATACAATCAGCCATCTCAGATGCTATATTCACAAGAATAATCACCTATGAAACTGCAAAGAAAGCATGGGATAGGTTGAAGGAAGAATTCAGGGGCAATGAAATAACTAGACAAATGCAAGTTACTGAACTTCAGGAGAGAGTTTGAAACTTTGAAGATGAAGGATTCTAAAATAATTAAAGAGTTTGTTAATAGATTAATGAAAGTGGTAAACCAGATTAGATTGCTTGGAGATGATTTACCAAACAAGAGGGTAGTGGAGAAGGTGCTAATCAATTTGCTAGAGAAGTTTGAATCTAAGATTTCTTCACTTGAAGATTCAAGAGACTTGGCTAGCATTTCTTTGGTTGAATTAGTGAATGCCCTTCAAGCTACTAAACAAAGAAGATTGTTCAGGCAAGAAGAGCAAACTGATGGTGCTCTGTTTGTTAAAGGAAACCATAGAACTCAAACAAGTTATGGTGGAAAGAAGCCACAAAATGAGAAAAAAGAAGCTGAGGCTAAAGGTTCAGGAAAGGATGCTAAGTACCCTCCTTGTCCACACTGCAAAAGAAAAGGCCACTCACCTAAATGGTGTTGGTTCAGACCCGGAGTCCAATGCAAGTCTTGTAAACAATTTGGATAGTGGAAAATGTATGCAAAATCCAGAAGGAGAAGAAGAAACTTCAGCAGCAAAAATAGCTAAAGATCAGGCTGAAGAACATCTGTTTTCAGCCTTAAATTACACAGCCTGCAGCAGACTTCAAACATGGTTAATCAATAGTGGTTGCACGCATCATATAACATCAAATGCAGGCATTTTGTAGAGATGAATGATGGCTACAAATCAAAAGTAAAATGGGAAATGAGGAGTATGTTGAAGTGAAAGGCATTGGCAAGGTTTCAGTTCAGACACCAACATGTACTAAATTCATTTCTGATGTTTTGTATGTCCCAAATATTGACTAAAAACTAATAAGTGTTGGCCAATTAATTGAAAAGAGCTATACCTTAATATTTAAGGATAGTAGTTGCACAATTTTGGACCAAACAAATTTGGAGTTGATGATAGTTGAGATGAGGATAGAAGTTTCCCATTTGAGTGGAAAAATATGAATTCACATGCCTTTACTAGCACTGTAGTTGAATCTAAATTATGGCATAAACGGTTTGGACATGTTAATTACACTTCACTTAAACATTTAAATGAACATGAATTAGTTGAAAATATGCTAAGAATATGTGATGATGCATGTGTCTGTAAAATCTGCCAAAAAGGAAAACAAACGAGACTTTCTTCTCCCAAAAAATAGTCCAGGAGAGCTCAAACTGACTTCAACTGGTTCATTCTGATGTCTGTGGACCTATGAGAACTTCAACTCTGAATGGCAATAGATTATTTGTCCTATTTATTGATGATCTCACCAGAATGGGTTGGGTTTACTTTCTCAAAATAAAGTCAGAAGTTCATGCAATCTTTCGAAAATTTAGAAGATTGGTTGAAAATGAAAGTGACTATAAATTAAGGCCATTAGAACTGATAATAGGACTGAATAAACCAGCAATCAGTTTGATAGATTTTGTAACGAAGTAGGGATTAAACATCAGTTAACAATCCCTTACTCGCCTCAGCAAAATGGGGTCTGTGCGAGAAAGAATAGAACAGCAATGGAAATGGCTAGGTGCTTAATGCCGGACAAGAATGTGCCTAAGTTTTTTTGGGCTGAGGCAGTGAACACTTCAATTTATCTACTAAACAGGCTACCTTCTAAAGCTTTGGACAAGTTGACTCCTTATGAGGCTTGGTATGGAGTTAAGCCAAATGTTTCTCATTTGAAAGTGTTTGGAAGTGTGTGCTATATGCATATACCTAATACAAAATAGATAAGTTAAGCCATAAAGCTAAGGCAGGGGTTTTGGTTGGCTATTGTGACAATGCTAAGAGTTATAGAGTTTATAATCCTCAAACCAAAAAAGTAGTTTCCTACAGATATGTCAAAATATATGAAAGTTCTTCATGGAACTGGGAGTCAAATTATGTGAATAAATCTAAGACTCTAAGACTGATTTCTCAAAATGAAGATACTAGTAATGATGAAGAAGAAGTGGGAGATGAAGCTGAACCTGAGGGTGAATCGGATTCAGAAAATGAAGTAATAAGAACCAGATTCACTTCAGGATATTTATGTCACATGCAATTCTGTAATTCTGGAGCTTGCAGCCGATAATAAAGTAGCTTATTCCAAAGATTGGATAGAAACTATGAAGGATGAACTTAAGGAATCGAAAGAATGACACTTGGTTGCTTGTTGACAGACCAAGAAACAAAAATGTCATAAGAGTTAAGTGGGCATTCAGGACAAAGTTGAATGCTGATGGCTCAATCAATAAGTTCAAAGCTAGGCTAGTTGTAAAAGGCTATGCTCAGTAGTTTGGAATTGATTTTATTGATACATTTGCTCATGTTGCCAGACTTGAAACAATAAGATTGTTATTTGCAATGGTTGCTCAATCAAAATGGAAGATATATCAGCTGGATGTAAAATCTGTCTTCCTGAATGGGCATCTGAATGAGGAGATCTTCATTGAGCAACCTGAAGCTTTACCAAAGAATGAGAAGAAGATAAGGTATATTTACTGAGGAAAGTCTTATATGACTTGAAGCAGGTGCCAAAGAGTTGGTATGGCAGAATTGATAGTCATCTCAGCAACATTGGTTTCAGCAAGAGTGTTAATGAACAAACACTATATATCAAACCAGTGGATGAGGATTTGCTTATCATTTCACTCTATGTAGATGACCTTCTAATCACAGGAAGCAATGCAGCCTTAATTGAAGAGGTAAAAGATGAATTGAAGAAGGTTTTTCAGATGATAGACTTAGGAGAAATGAAATACTTCCTTGGAATGGAGATTGATCAAATAGAGGATGGTATTTTTGTTTGCCAAAGAAGGTATGCTAAAGAAGTGTTAAAGAAGTTCAATATGGAGAATTTCAAAAAAATTAGCACTTCTTTAGTTCAAAATTCAAAGCTACTGAAGGATTATGGTGCAAAGAAAATAAATGAAAAGATATTAGGAGCTTGGTTGGATGCTTGCTTTACCTTACAACCACAAGACCATATGTAATGTTTGCTGTTAACCTGCTATCTAGATTCAGGCAAGAGCCAAGTGAAATTCACTACCAAGCTGCAAAAAGAGTGATGAGGTACATCATAGGAACAAAGGATTTTGGAATCAGTTTCAAGAGATTAGAAACTATGGGTTTGATAGGTTTTATTGATAGTGATTGGGCTGGTTCTGCTGATGACATGAAGAGTACTTCAGGCTATGCCTTCTATGCTAGTTCAAGCTTTGTTTGTTGGAATTCAATTAAACAAAAGATGGTGGCACAATCCACAGCTGAAGCACAATATATAGCAGCAACAGAGACAACCAATCAGGCAGCTGAGAAAAATTCTGAAGGATTTGAGACACCAACAAACTGAGGCAACTACCATTCTTTGTGACAACCAATCTGCTGTAGCAATTGTGAAGAATCCAGTGTTCTATGGAAAAACTAAACAGATAAATATCAAGTACCATTTCATAAGGGAAGCACAAGAGAAGAAGGAAGTAAAATTAAGGCATTGCGGCTCAGAAGAACGGATTGCTGACATCTTCACCAAAGCTTTGCCTAAGCTTGACATATATTTTTGTAACTTATGATAGCTTAAGTTATATTTCATAATTCATACAAGTTGGTGCTGCAAGCTCTCCATATGTTTAGTCAAGTATGAAGGAGTGGTGTTAGGTAGAATAGTTGTTGAAAATCATTTTGATTTGTACCAATGTATGGCTATATGTATCAGCCGGTTTTCATCATTTTTCTTTGAATGAATTTGAGCATTTCCCTCCTTTTTGTCTTTCATATACTATCAAGACCCAGTCGTGAAAATTATCCCTTCATTTCCTCAACCTCTTCGAGCCAGCTTGCTCAATCATGCAGTGTCTTCATATCTTTATGTCTCAATTTTGATACGATGCAAGTGAGTCCCCCCCCCCCCCCCAAAAAAAACTATAGTTGGGTCTAAAAAGATCATATATATTTTTATCTCTGAGTTTATGAAATTGCTGGGAAGATAAGTCAAATTTAGTCGGAGTTTGGTTTGGATAAAAATTAGATTTTTAGTAGATTTTCATAAATGTTGATAAAATATGAGATTAAAAATTTGATAAAAGTTGTGGTCCCACAAATTTGTGACTGAAAATGAGTTTTAAGAAATGGGGACCAAATAGGGCTTGGTTTTAGTCCATTACTATTAAGTGTTATCAACAAAGTTTTGGCTACCAACTGTGAGACCATGAGCTAGAAAAAACACAGCAGAAAGATGAGTTAACTGAACAATTGAGTGGTGCTAGAAGAATAGTTTTGGCATATTTGGATCTCTCTCAAATGTTAAAATACCAAAAATAGTAATACAACAATAAATTTTTAGGTTATTTTGATTTGTGGAATTGTTGACATTTCAAATGATTAGAGGAAATATTCCTTTCTTTGAGTATTTCTCATATCCTTGAAGCTTATATCCTTAAATCTTTTTCGTTTCTTCTCATCTCTTGTGTTATATCCATTAGTGAAAATAAATTGATTTTCTTTATATCTGTTTCAGACCTTTGAATATTCTCTATTTCATGTTCCGAGTGTAGGTTGATGTGGTGGATGGCAATCACAACATTCTATTAAAGAAGAATTTCAAATGATAGCTTGCAATTGTTATTGTGTAACTGCAGCTGGTTGGAGACCTACTCTTTTTAACAAAATTGGTAACCTCTATTGATGTTCCTTTCTGAACATCACCTTAAGTTACTTCATGTCCATTTTGCATGTGTGTTTGTTTATAACTGCTGAGTCCTTGAAACTTGTCCGTGGATTATCGTTCCTAATTCAGTGGAGAAGATAAGAATAACTGTAGTTTGTATATTGTTTTCCCTCCTCATGCCATCATCCTTTTCCAATCCCCCTTCCCTTGGCTTCTGCTCCTGTTTCTCTCATGGAGCTTGCTTTTCATGTTGGATATATTCGCTGAAATCAGCTTCCACAATCCTATATATCTAGAAGACTTTCATGGAGACTGTAAATCGTTTTTTTTTACCCTTTTTTCTAATTTCAACTCCAATCACATGATCCTACTAAATTGAAGCAAAATGTACAAAACCAGATACACATGAAATCTTGCCTGGATTCACATTTTCATTATCAGTCCACAGCAATCGAAAATGAAGCGATTTGCTGATTTTAGTAAATGGCCAAGAAAGACTTTGGTATGGGAGTAAGCCTGCTTCTCTTATACCAAGTTAAAAAAGTAACCTGCCCTTGGAAAAAGAAAATAAAGATGTATTTCTGATCAATGTTCTTCTGGAAAGAAATGCTTCTTAATTCTAATTTCAAGCGTTAATTTTCTTTTTCTGCAGAAAATACCGATTTTTTACCTTTGTTTCTGGATTAGCTTTATTGAGATAGTAATTACTCTTTGAACTAGACTGCGAATGTTTGACCTCTCTTTTTTCAGTAATGCATGTCATGAAAGCATCGGAAGAGAATAGCAAATGCATATTTCGCATTTTTTGTGACTTGGGAAAATCTTTGGCTCCGCAAGTGGATCCTATGCTAACTTATTCAAGATTTTTCCTTTTACCCTTCCATCTGCTTGCAACATTCACCTTGATAATCCTAAGCTGCCCTTTTCTGTTTTTCTTTTAACTACCACAAGGGGACAAAACCCGACCTCCACAAAAGGCAAACTTTTATTGACTCTTAAGGGACAACCTACTTCTTTGCGACTGTAGCAAATCGAACTCGAATATAAGGAACACGAGTTCTCTATATGCACTAGACCAATTACCCAACAACATCATTCGCACGGGAGAGAGTCAGAGAGCATTTAGTGGAGTGACCAAAAGATGCCACAAAGTCCACTACTTGGTTGTCTCGTGAAAAATGTGAGAAAAGGAGACATCGAGTTGTGGTGCTTGTTGGGAACCTACTTAATCATGCACAGCGGAAGTAAAGAAAATTTTGATTCCCAAATAGGATCTGCTTTATGTTTAGATAGAAACTATGATAGAAATAATACATTTGATGAATTCTGCAAATTCTTTTGCTGATTCACTACTCCAATGATCACGATCTGCAATCCAAACTGTCCAATTGTCCAGCCTCCAATGATGATCCACACAGAGAACAAGAATGACGGCTAGGGTTTCTTTTCTCGTGCTAGGAAGAATAATGAATAATTCTCTACCGTTTTTCAAACCCTAACAGCCTATTAATACAAGTCAAACGGGCTTGACCCATCTCTTAACTTAACCCGGTCCAACATTTAATTAATCAAATTAATTAAATCCGGTCCATGAATTAATTAATCCAATTAATTAATTCGTGCCTATTAATAAGCAACACTTGTCAATTAATAATTATCCAACACTTGTCAATTAATTAATTGGTAAATTTCATTCTTCTGATTCTCTTTTGTGTGTGACCCATTAGGTTCCCGATTCCAATGCCTAACAACGTGAATTATTATTTTGATCTAATCAAAATTGATAAATTAAAATACCCATTTTAATTTATCATCAATTCACATTCGTCGTCCCAGATTGACATCAGCAATGTGTTAGTGCAATATATGTGACGAGAAATATCACGTGGCATGATAAAACCAAACTTGTTCGTTTACTGTGAAACTATAATCCCTTCGTCAATATGATCCGATCAATTACGAGATATGGACGTGTGTCAATCTCAATTATCGATCATATCTTTTATCCTACTATTAAGTCAATGTAAGTCAAAAACTCCTTTTCGACTTATGAGTTCACCTTGGCCAAAGATTTCATTATCAACTTAACTGGATGAAATGTAGATCATAATCTCTTATTATCTAAGAGTGATGAATCCTTTATTGATCATTCACAACCTTCATATGATTCTTGACATACCCGAACGATGCCGTATTAGCGACCTTTGACAGAGCAACATCCGACATCACCAAAGTATGGCTGTCCTCATATAAGGCACTATGATGATCTCAAGTGAAAGGACCAATTCCACTACCGAACGTTAGAGATTAACCACTGACACTCAGATAGTCTTCCATGTGGGATCTCTCAGCGAGTCTCAAATGTTTTGTTCTATAACAAAACATCCACGTGTTCATTCAAGTGTCACTACACTTTAGCTTGTGAGATCAACTACTTATTTCATAAGTAAGAAATGCCACACGTGATGGTCTATCCGTAATAACGATATCCGTATCTCGTTATTACATACGACCACAAACGATTTAAGATTCAGTCATATGTAATTTGTATCTCACAATCACAACTCATTGTGATTAACAAATCATCAAATCATCAAAGTTGATTAGACTTAGGGCATAACACTTACATACTCCCACTTGCACTAGATCTAATCCCTTATGTATCTTATACCATAAGAGCCCACATAACGATCATGTTTATGCTGCGACAACTCTTTGTCAATGGATCTACAATTTAATAATTTATGGGAATTCATTCTTTCTTTAAGTCATTTCATTGTATTATCTTTTCAATGAGATAATACCGCCTTAACATATGTTTGGATCATTGATGAGATCTTAGTTCCCTCGCTTGCATGATGGCTCCATTGTTATCACAAGTAGAAGCAATTGATCAACAATGTTAGGAACTACTCCAAGTTCATTAATGAACCTTCTGATCCAGACCACAACTTTTGTTGCTTTCTAAAGCATTGCTGTATAAGGCTTTTATTATTGAATCAACGGTTATTTTCGATTTGGAACATTTCCAACACATCGCTTAAGAGTAAACCGATATCCTAATTGAGATATGCTATTATTCTAGTCTGACTAGAAGTTAGCATCAGTATATCCATGAACTCTCAATTCATTTTCTCCATATAAAGTCTTCTCAATATTTTATCTATATAGATTGGGATGAATTAAGAAATCTTTTAGATCTATCTCTATAGATCAACTTGCTTCTCCCACATCTATCATAGAGATTATTTGACAACCATAATTTCAACAATTGAAATATAAAGACGTCGTTTCCTATTAATAATATTTCTTATACATATAATATTAGGAATGCGACAATACTCCCACTACCTTCTTGTAAACACACAATTCATCTTCATTTTTGATAAAATCAAACATTTTGACTTTTACATCAAATCGAAAATTTCAGCTCCAAAAGGCTTGTTTCAATCCACATTGAACTTTTCTTGTGAACTCATTTAAAACCCATGGGTTCTAATCCATTAGGCAGGTTGACCAAGGTCCAAACCTTAGTTACACTAAGTTCATATCGGATCTCATTGCATTATGTCATCTCAATAAGTCAACACTTGACTTTGCTTATGCATAATTAGTAGGTTCATCATCCTTGATTAGTAATGCCTGGTTAGTAATCATGGATTCTTACCTTCCAGAAAGTCTAATGATCCTACAAGATTTACATAGAGCTGTCGTGATCTCAGGAGCCTTCACTTCCTAATCAAGAGAATGTTCCTCAACACGTTTGGGATCAGATTCAGGTTCATCTACTTAGTTAACTATATCTGTGAATCCTTGAACTCTTTCAAGATTTATTCTGCTCCTACTGTCCTCTCCTAGAATAAACACTTTCTCTAGGAGTATGACATGTCTTGAGATGAACACCTTCTTTCTCAACGGGATTATAGAATTGATATCTAATTGTCTCTTGAATATCTCACAAATATATATTTATCGAATTTAGTCTCAAACTTGTCCAATTCATTGCACTTCACATAAGCGTCACGGCCCAAACTTTCATATAAGAAAAGTTGGGTCTTCTGCCTTTCCATACCTCGTATGGAATTTTGTCAACCAATTTAGATGGGACACGACTTAATGTGTAGCACGTGGCAATCAGTGCATGATCTCAAAACAATTTTGAAGTGTTGCATGGCTTGTTCTTAGTTGCATTATATCTAATAGTGTAGGATTCCTCATTTCAGATACACTATCATGTTGCAGTGTATGTGGAGGAATCCACTGTGTGAGAATCTCATTCTCTTTTAGATAATCTAAAATTTTTACATTTTAGGTATTCTCCACATTGATCAAATCTTAGTGTGAGAATTTATTTACCTATTTGTTTCTCAATTTCTAGTTTGAATCCCTTGAACATTTTAAGTGTTTCATACTTGAATTTCACAAATATACATGATCATTTCTGAAATAGTCGTCTAGTAAATATGAAGAGATAAGAAAAACTTTATCTAGTATTATTTGACATGGGTCCACATACATCACTATGTATTAGACTCAGTAATTATGTAGATCTTTCTCCTTTTCAAGTAAAAGGAGATTTAGTCACTATGCCTAATGGGGATGATTCACATTTGTCAAATGATTCAAAGTCATTTGACCCAAATATACATCTCCATATAAGTTTCAAATTACGTTTTCATTTATGTGACCAAATCGTCAAAACCAGATATAGGTGTTATTCAGATTATCATTTTTATGTCTTTCAATATCTATACTTATTATAGAATACTTAATATTTAGAGTATAAATGTTATTGGTAATTTATCATAACCATTAAGATCTTATCAAGATAAAAAAAGAACAACAATTGTCCTTAACATTAAAATAATTTATGTCCAAAAATAAAATTTATTTAATGCTCTTGGTAATGGTGAGAACAAAATAACATTTCTCTAATTCTAATATTAAGACTAAAGGCAAAGGCAAGAAGTAGCTCTTATAGGCAATGCAACAACATTTGCTCATTTTCAATGTACAGGTCAACTTCTCCCATTTTGCAATGATCTACTTCTGTTTAGTTTCTGCATATTTATACAAATATGAGATCCATATCGGTATCCAATACCCATGAAACTAATGAAGTAGATATAAGTCTTGCAATTTCCTTTCCAATGACCTATCATTCCAAAATGATAATAATAGTCATTAGATTTGGTATTGTCTTTATTTGCTTTAACTTTCTTAGCCATCTTGGTTGTTTTCCTTAAACATCCTTTAGACTTCCCTGGAGGAATCTATGACTAAGGTTTGCCCACTACAAACATAGATATTGGGTTTAATAGTCGTAAGCATGTTCAACAACTCAATAAGTATGCATTCGAATTTATTCATGTTAAATTTATAATTAACTATGAATAATTCTCCGATAAAGATTGCAGAACCAAGTCATACTTAATTCTTTGTTCATGACTAATCTCGATCGAGACAACTTCTCAAAGTAGTCAACGTCTTCAGCACACCAGCACTAGCTGAAGACTATTTTGCCATTATGCACTGATATAGTTGCTATGAAATCTCATATCTTTCCACACGTGATTGTTCATCATTCAACACCTTGAGATGTAAAATCACGTGTCAGCATCTACACTCTTATGTTGCTTTTGTAACTTAGGTGACATAATTGCAAACATCACACATATGCAGTGCTATCGTCATCACCATGTTTATTATAGCAACCACATCTTCCTTTATTGAGTCATCAACAAGTGTCTCTAGAAAGGGCTACTCAAGGACAACCAATTTTCATGCCTGAAAACAATTCTCAGATTACGGTGCCAATCAAGAAAATTTGGTTTGGTTGTGGCATCCAGTATGCCTCTCAAATACATATGGTTACTCAAGATTCAATAAATGTAAACGACGAAAAGTAGAATAATAATATATAAAATGCATCGATTATACTTCACATTCATTAAAAAATTCAAATAACTCGGATGGCTTTTATGTTATTAGCCCACTTACCTATCTTGTGACTAATAACCTAAACCTAAACCTAAACTATTAATACCCGACCCTTCTACTATTAGAGGCGTGTGAGAAGAAAATAGTTAAAAGGTTTCCTACCTTTGTGGTTTTTGGCTTTGTGCTTCTATAAGAGTAATATGTTCTTATAGTTTTCTTCTGTGGATTAAATACTCTAGACATTGATTTCTTCTTCACTTTGTCAAGCTCTTTGTGGGCTATTAATATAGAGCAACCGGTTAGAGAGGAAAGGTGTAGGTTTGTGGCGATTTTGGTAACTGTGGTGTTCGTTTTGGGAACTGAGCCCGGATCCCTTTGGTGCAATTGGTGTATTTTCTTTCACATTTGGTATCAGAGCTTCGTGGGTGAGGAGAAACCTATTGAAAATCGAAGAGGGATAGAGAGAGAAGCGGCGCTCACGGGTTTTCTCTCAAATTTTCCCAGCCATCCTCTTTTCTTTTGTTGATTCCGGCCAATTCGAACACTACCCGGAGCTCTGTAGGTGGCAGAGCTGCTGGTTGTTGCGAAATCCAGCAGAGATCGACGGAGGAAAGACCGATTGAATCGTACAGGGGCGATTTTTTTTTAAAACTGAGAGGGTTTTTTGTCGATTCCGGCCAAACCATTAACCTGCCGAAAAATCTGACCACAGACCCATTCCCAGCAGGCCGGGGCACATCTAGTGGTGGTACGGGTCTTCTTGGGCGACGGTTTCCTTCCAGAATTTTTTGTGCAGTTTGTTTATTTCTTATTCCTGAACGTACTAATAACGTTGTTTCAGTATTTTAGGTCTTGCGGGAAATATTGGACGATTCTTCCCTTCGGTGGTTGATACGGAATCGGGACTGCAACTGCACAATACTTTACTGAATTACTTTAAGCCATAAATTGCAGCCTAAAGCAGTAAATTCACGACTCTCGATAGTTACGGACTCAGACAAGTCCGCTTTGGTAAATTGGCTGATCATCTCGTTAATTTCAACACTAGCGCGTCATCATGTAGAATGATATTAGGATTGGGGTTACCATGAAGGGGTAACCATTGCTTGTGCTAGAAATTAGGAATTAATTGTTCTTTCGTTCATTACGTGATTGAAATTTGTCATCTTGATTAATTGCAGCATATTATCGATTTTCTGATATATTGTGAGTAAAACTATTTTGTTATTATCTCTCTGGTTGCTTTTGATAAGTCTCTAGAATACCTAGACTTTACCCGTTTGAAAATTCCCTTGATCTAAGATCGTGAATCTTACGAAACCCTGGGAATCTAAAACGGTGTATATTTGCGAACCTAGGTCTAATTTGTGTGGCTTAATTGTGACTTTATGTTTCTTGTTTGAAAATAACAATGCGCAATTTTGATTTGGGGACTTTTACTGGAAAATGTGATTTTTCTATTTGGCAACAGAAAATGAGGGCTATTTTGGTTCAACAAAAAGTTTCAAAAGCCATTGATGACAGTTTTCCTGCTGATTTTTCAAAAGAACAAAAAGAAGAGGCTAATGCTTATACCTCTATTATTTTACACTTGGCTGATGCTATTTTAAGAAAAGTGGGTAAACTGAAAATCACTGAAGAACTTTTGAAAAAGTTGGAAGATCTGTATTTGCTAAAATCTACTCCCAACAAGCTTTACTTACTTGAGCGTTTTTTCAATTTCAAAATGGATTCTTCAAAAGAATTGGATGACAATTTTGATGTGTTTAACAAACTTGTTCAAGATATTGTTAACTGTGATGAGTCGGTGTCTGAAACATACAAGGCTATCATTTTGCTAAATGTTATACCTGATACTTATCGTGAAGTCAAAATGCTATTAAATATGGTAGAGACACTTTGACGATCGAAATTGTCATTGACTCCCTTAGAAGTAATGAGATGGAGATGAAAACTGAAAAACATGATAAGAAAAGCGGTGAGATTCACATGATGAGGGGTAGAACTCAGTTTAGGCAAAACAATCATGATGGTTACCAAAGTAGTGGCGAGTTGAGTAGTAATGGACATAGAAAGAAGAGCAAGAGTAAACCTATGTCCAAATCTAAGACTAAGGAAAGGAAATGCTATGGCTGTGAGAACACATGGGCATTTTATAAAGGATTGCTATAGAGAGAAAAACAAGAAAAAGGGAGGAGATCGAGATGAGGTGAATGTGTTATCTTCTGTTTCTGATGATTGTGATGGTGAAGTCTATCTGATTACAAGTCCTGATGTTTCTCCTGCTGAATTGAACTTAACTGCCAATTCTCATTTTTATGAGTGGATTCTTGATTCTGGTGCATCTTTTCATGTGACATCACATAAAAATTGGTTTGAAAATTAGCATGAATTGAATGATGGGCATGTTGTGTTGTATGACAATTCTTCTTACAGTGTTGTTGGCATGGGTGATATTACTTTAAAGTTTGATATTAGCTTTGTACATACTTTAAAAGATGTTAGATATATCCCTCAATTGTCTAGAAACTTAATTTCAGTAGGACGACTTGAGAAATCTGATTTCACTGGTAAAATTGGAAATGAAATTTTGAAATTGATTGAGGGTGCACTTGTCTCTATTAAGGGTGTTAGAAAAAATGATATTTACATAACCACTGGGGAAATGATGAGAGGCTTAAACTCCTCTATCTCTTCCGCTAAGTCTGATCACACACAAAAATGGCACAATATACTTGCACATGTAGGTATTAAGGAGATTAAGCTTCTTAATGAAAAGGGTTCTTTTGGAAATGACTGTGTATGATTTGTCTTTTTGTGACCATTGTGTGCTTGGTAAACATCACAAAACTACTTTCTCCTCGAGTGTTCATAAAACTAAAAGCATATTTGAATATGTGCATTCAGACCTGTGGGGTCCATCCAGTACTCCCACTCCAGGTGAAAATATGTATTTCTTGTCTATTATTGATGACTACACTAGGAAAGTGTGGGTTTATCTTTTGAAGGATAAATCCAACACTTTCGATAGATTTAATAATTGGAAAAGACAAGTTGAAAATCAAACTGGTAAGAAGATCAAGTTTTTGAGAACTGATAATGGCCTAGAGTTTTACAACACTGATTTCGATAATATGTGCAAGGAAAGTGGAATAACAAGGCATAAAATGGTTCTTTACACTTCCTAACAGACTGGGGTAGCGGAAATGATGAATAGAACTATTCTTGATAAAGTGCATTGCATGATGTTAAGTTAGGTAGTCCCAAAGTCCTTTTGGGGCGATGCTGTTATGACTGCTTGTTATCCGATTAATTTGACTCCATCTGCTACATTGAATGATGACACTCCGCATGAAAAATGGTTTGGTAAACTAAGTGATTACTCCATGCTTAGAACTTTTGGTTGCACTGCATTTTCTCATCAGAGTGAGGGAAAGCTTGAACTGAGAGCTAGAAAATATGTTTTTCTAAGTTATCTTGAAGGTGTCAAGGGGTATAGGTTGTGGGATAGGAACCAGAAGGGAGTTAAAATCATTGTGAGTAGATATGTCACATTCAATGAGAGCGAAATGCCATGTTTGAAAGCTAAATCCGAACCTGTGAGTGAGAGAATTCAAGGTAAAGAAAGTGATCAGCTGAAGGTGGAGTTAGAAAAACCTAGCACATCCATTCCTGTTACACAGAGTGGGGTGGAGACTCAGGAACAACCTGATGTTGAGAACAGAGAGGAAGTAGTAGTAGAACACCCTGAAAAAGAGAATTCTCTAGCTGACTATACTTTGGTTAGAGATAGAGAGGGGAGACAGACTAGAGCACCTATGAGATTCGGTTATGAATTGGAGTTAGCTTTTGCTCATGCGAGTTATGATGAGCTAGCTGATAGGGAACCAAAGACCTTTGATGAGGCAATGAAGAGTGACCAATCTGAAGAATGGTTCGAGCAATGAAAGAAACGACGAGTTCTCTAGAGAAGAATCAAACTTGGGAGTTAGTATCAAAACCTAAGAATAAATCTATTGTTGACTGTAAGTGGGTTTTTAAGGTGAAGGAGGGTACTAGCACATCGGAACCCTTAAGATTTAAGGCTAGGTTAGTAACAAAGGGATACACTCAGAAGGAGGGGATTGATTACAATGAGATTTTTTCACCGGTTGTTAAGTACACAACTATTAGGGTCATACTTGCATTGGTTGCACATTTTGACTGGGAACTTGAACAACTTGATGTAAAAACTGATTTTTTACATGGTGAACTTGATGAGCAAATTTTATGAATCAACCAAGAGTTTTTAAAGATAAATTAAAACCTGACTATATGTGTTTTCTGAAAAAAAAATCCTTATATGGCTTAAAACAATCACCTAGACAGTGGTATAAACATTTTGATTCTTTTGTACTATCTATAGGGTTCCATCGTAGTAAGTTTGATCATTGCCTTTATTTCCAACATAATGATGCAAGTAATGACTATGTGTTCTTATTGGCTTTATGTGGATGATATGCTCTTAGTTAGTTCATAATCTATATGGATAAGTGATAAAAAAAAAACAAGTTTGAATGGTGAATTTTATCTTGTTTTTGCATCAATCATCATATATTTCTAAAGTGCTAAAGAAATTTGGCATGCATGAGTGCAAACCTATTACTTTACCTTTAGCTAGTCATTTCGTATTATCTAAAGATCAAGCTCTTTGTAATGAATAGGAGGTAGAATACATGAGTAGAATTCCATATTCAAATGTGATTGGTTCTATTATGTATTTGATGGTTTGCACTAGACCTGATTTAGCTTTCGCTGTGAGCACTCTTAGTAGGTATATGTCTAATCCTGGTCCCGAGCACTGTGAAGCCTTAAAATGATTGTTAAGGTATTTAAAGGATACTTGTAATGCATGTCTAAAGTTTAGTGTTAATAATGATGGTGTTAAACTAAAGGGATATGTTGATGGTGACTATGCTGGGGATAGGGATAATATGAAATCCACTTCTGCTTATGTGTTTACTTCGTCTAACTCTTGTGTTAGTTGGAAATCACAGTTACAACACATAGTTGAACTATCCACTACAGAATCTGAATACATTGCTACTACTGAAGCTATTAAAGAGGCTTTATGGCTTGGAGGCCTTCTACATGAACTGTGTGTTCTAAATGATTATGTGGTAGCATATTCAGATAGTCAGTCTTCTATACATCTATGTAAGAATCCTGTTTTTCACGAACGCACCAAACACATTGATGTTAGACTACATTTCATTAAAGATATTGTGTCTCAAGAAGTTGTAAGGCTTGAGAAAACACACACACACACACACAATATAATCCTTCTAACATGGGTACTAAGGTACTACTGTTGGTGAAGTTTAGAAGTTGCAAACATCTTCTAAACATCGGTGGAGGTAAATGATTTCCAATTTTATTAGTTTTACCTTCTTGGATTATTACTAATGCTTAGTAATTTTTCTTTGTAGGTCATTTGACACCTAGGTGGAGGTTTGTTAGGCAATTTGTTGTCAAACGACCTTCCTGGGCGATGAGAAAGTCTCGTTGGTTTTCTTCAATCGGCATCGGCCTATTGACTGAATAACGATACCACAGTTACTTAAACCTTCCACGTAACCCACTTGGGCCATTCGAAGCAACCTAATTGAATTAGGGTTGCCCATGGCCCAATCCAAATAACCCGGATGGCTTTTATGTTATTAGCCCACTTACCTATCTTGTGACTAATAACCTAAACCTAAATTATTAATACCCGACCCTTCTACTGTTGGAGGCGTGTGAGAAGAAAAGAGTTAAAAGGTTTCCTACCTTTGTGGTTTTCGGCTTTGTGCTTCTATAAGAGTAATCTGTTCTTATAGTTTTCCTGTGTGGATTAAATACTCTAGACCTTGATTTCTTCTTCACCTTGTCAAGCTCTTTGTGGGCTATTAATAGAGAGCAACCGGTTAGAGAGGAAAGGTGTAGGTTTGTGGCGGTTTTGGTAACTGTGGTGTTCGTTTTGGAGACTGAGCCCGGATCCCTTTGGTGCAACTGGTGTATTTTCTTTCACATCTGCTAATGTAAAAAATTAATTCTCTAAAGATGACATACCTGTTTAATACTTCTCCACATTTTTGCTTGTGAATAAGACACCGAAGTTAACATTATCTTAAATCACCCCTAGTAATCGGCTATAATTTTAATTCAATGTATATGATTCCAAAGTCAATATTGTCTTATAATGAACAGTATGTAAGATGAATTAAAACAAGAACACATTGTTACAAATTTCTTTTGTATTTTTCTCCCTCTTGGGCTCTTTGTCGTGCATCACATGGATTATATGACTTGAAACAGGACTTGTAGGTTCTGCTGCAGGTGTACGTTTAGTGCTAATTAATTATTTTTCCCCTTTGGAAGAGTATCTTCTCTGCCATTTGATTTTCAAGACTTTGACTTGCATAATGTGCTCAGATAATAGGCACTCCAGTCTCCAGTATATGTGATAAAGCAGGAATTCTGGTTTTATGGTATTGCTATAACCACTATACCATGGAGCAGCTCGTATTACCCTTCCAGTTTGTGTCATCTAAGTGTAACATAATTGTATCCTTTTCTCCCCTGTAGCACTTATCTGGATTTCACTAGAAAGGTCAAAACCTATATTAAATCTCATACTGAAGAACGACTACTAGATCAACCATGCTCTACTGTATCAAGTGCTGGAATGTTAATGGAAACATATCTATAACATAAATGTAGCACAAATAGGATTTTGGATAGATGAAATAATGGATAAAATGAGAAAGGCTGGCCAGATCCTAGTTTCTCGAAAATATGACTTAGCTTGTTGTTGCAAAGAAATACTTACTTTAAAACCATTCAACTTGAAATAACATTTACTGTAAATTCGTATAATTGTGCTCAACTGCCCATCCAGTTTGGATTAAGATAGACTTGGAATGGGCGTTTGATTCCTAAAATTGCTAATCAAACTTTGGTTTAACAACTTGGATATAATCTCAAATGCATGTTGATTTATGGGAGTTTTAGTACTAGACCCATTTGTCTAGAATTTCGTTTATATTCTGGAGTGAAATATATAAATTTCCTTCATTGCACAACAAAAAACAAAATTTTGCTTACAATAAATTTGGGGCTGGGCACATACATCCTTCTTTGCTACTCAGTTCATTCATAACCTATTGGAAGATTTAAAGTAACTACATCAACTATAGTCCATTTTAGTTTTGCTTAACCCCTCCCTCTTCTGACTTGTCCTATCGAGATAGCTCACTCTTATAAACAGGAACCTCGTTAGACCCATGTAAATTATTTCTATCAATATGTGAACATATTTGTGTCCTTGTGTACAAATATTCATGTCTTTCTTCTTTTCTAAATTTTTACCACTTTAAACATAGTTCAAGATTTATTTGTCTCCGACCTCTAGTTGTGTTTGTGTATGTTATAATATACAGATGAATAGTTGGAAGAGAAGAAATAGAAATGATGTTATGAATTCCGGATCACAAGATAATGACGATAATGAAATAAAGATAAAGAAAATAAGAACACAAGAAATTTAGAGAAGGGAATCCACTATAATCAATAGATTTGTGTTTACAATATCAAGATTTCAATAATCTCAATTAAAATCTAAGCTCTCAAGAATGTTGTATGAATGTTCTCGCACTCTCTCTCTCTCTCTCTCTCTCTCTCTCTCTAGCATTACAAGTCGGGACCTATATATGTAACCCTATAGACAAGTTGTAGAAGAAAGCACGTCAAAAGATGAAACGAGCTTAGGCCGGATAGACCTGTTGCTCACTCGAGCGATGAGGCAACGATAGGCGGGCGACAAACTCTCAAGTTGTTTTCCACTGGGCTCGCTCGAGCTGCCAGCTAATGCTAGGCTAGCGAAAATGCAGCGACTTTTTCCTCCGATCCATAATTTTGATTTATTCAAAACCACTCCAATTTAGACTCCAATATTCATTAGAATTTAGGTCAAACCACAACAAATCTCCACATTGAACCAAATTCCAACACAAGGAATTCCAAGTCACAACTCCATCAATAAACAACACTCTTCCTCTTCCAAACAAGCTCTAATGGACTAAATCAATGACAAACACCAATTAAGTTCAAACAATGTTTAAAATCAGCAATAAGAAGTGGCTTTGTCATCATATCAGCAGGATTATCACCGGTATCAACCTTGCTCACTACAATATTAGTACGAGCAATCAAGTCACGCACAAAATGATACCTCACATCAATGTGTTTAGTCCTCTTGTGAAACATCTTATCCTTAGTCAACAAAATTATACTCTGTATATCACAAAATAATATAGACATCTGCAAGTCTTTACTGATTTCACCAATCAATCATCTCGGTCATATAGCCTCCTTACATGCCTCTGTAATGGCCATGTATTTTGTTTCTGTTAGAGACAAAGTTACTGTATTTTGCAAAGTAGTTTTCCTGATAGCACAGCCACCAAGGGTAAACACATACCCTATAAGCAATCTCATCTTGTCAAGATCCCCTGCATAGTCTGAATCCACATAACCAATGACTCCATCTGAATTTCTACCAAAATGCAAACAAGTATTTGAAGAGCCCCTCAAGTATTTGAAGATCCATTGCACTGTTTTTCAATGTTCCTTGCCAGGATTAGCCATATATTTGTTAACTACACTAACTACCTGTGCCAAATCAGTTATTGTACAAACCATAGTATATATGAACGAACCAACTGCACTAGAGTAAAGAACCCTATACATATGATCAATGTCTTCATCTACACAAGCTGGATGATAGTTTGAAGTGGACGAGGTAGCTTCTGCTGCTATCGCTCTAGCATGTTCCAGCGATAAGTTGGCGACATGTCAAATGACATAAATAGCGCTAAAAATTAAAAAAAAAATAGCATTTTTTTCAATAATACGAAAAATAAGCAAATCATGCTCCCGAAACCTTGATAATTAAAATCATGTATGCATTCACAAGTCAAGCATTATTGTTGAGTTTTTTTTTATATCGCAAGTGTACGATATCATAACAAATAATATAGTGAATTTTTTAGTCCGGATTATCATTTCCACGAAAACTATACTTCAGATTTTAATTAGATTTTTCTAATTCTTATTTGATGAAAGTAAACAAATAAAGTATGGTAAAAGTCGTGAATATTATTTTTCTTTTATGAACTAACTACCTAAAACTAACAAGAAGTATAAAAAAATTGCAAATAACAGATAATTGGAGAAACAAATATGTGATGAATATTATGGCATAACAATTTCATCTATTAATCACATTTATTCTTAATTCAAGATTCATAACTTAATGTAGTGTTCGATCGAATTTTTCTATTGTATTCAATTTACCCCTCTCGAGTTCTCATTGAGCTTATTTAACTAATTCAATTACATATCTCTATGCGAACTCACCCCTCGACTCGTAAATGATTCACAAAATCATTAAATTATTAATCAGATAATTTAATGGATTAAACTCATAGTAAAACCAACACATAAATAATTAACTCACATAATCTTGAATATAAAAATAAAGGATCATTAGTCGATTAAATTGTTTTTCCTAATATAAAAATTACTGATTCATACTGGAAAAATAAAAACAAGAAAAGATGGAAAGATATCACCAAAAATTGATCAAACGTGAAAATTTCTGGTATTTGCAGTTCAATTTCCTTTTCCCTTTTTTTCTTCATTTTTTTCTTTCTTTCTCTCTCTTGCACGTTTTCTTGCTTTGACTTTTCTCCTCTTTCTTTCTCCTCCTTTTGTTCTTCTTTATCTTTCTCTCTCCTCTTTCTCTTTTTCTCTTTGACTTTTCTGTTTTTCTTCTTTTTTCTACCTGTCTCTGTCCGTCTGAATCTGTATTTCTTCTCCGTGTTATATATATATATTTCCAATTACTTCGAACGAGTCCATAACTAAAACAAAATAAAATTAACCTAAGTTAAGTAAAAAGTAATAATTTGACGATATAAAAGTTTAGTAATTTGATCCAAATAAGTGCATAAATTACATTTATTAAACACCCCAAAACTTGAATCTTTGTTTGTCCTCAAACAAAATTAAAACTAAATAAGCAAACAAGCAAGCAATGTTAATTACCTAATTGATAGACAGTCAATCAAGTAAACCAATAAAATTTAGCTAGCTAACCTGACTTTTTATCTCAGGATTGAAATCATAATATCAAATCTATGCACAGTTTCAAAATCACAATACAGTAATTAAAATTCACTTTTCCAATATAAAATCGATGTGTGTGTGTGTGTGAAGAATTAAGTACAACATTATGAATTCATAAGTTGCTTTAATTCTCAACCCTCAGTGGTCAAATATGTTCTTTCATCACTCGTGAGATTCACACACCCTTAAACTTATTTGTTTTTACTCTTTTTCGGTGTGTGAACTACGGTTATATTTTTTTACTATCCCCACCTCTCTAGTTTGCTAAAATTTCATCAATTACAATTAAACATTTCAATAAACAAGGATTCTCCATTAAGTTTGATTGTTTCAATCTCTAGGATTTAACTAGGCTAACAATCTTTTATTAAAAGTCAAATTTTCCTAAACAAGTGTTTGGGACATAACCAAGGGATTTAGGTGTGTCTTCTGTTTCATGCACTTGCTTTTTCTGATTTTTTTTTATCTTTTTTTTTTAATAAAACAAAGAATTCTTGAATTAAAGAACTAAGAGTCTCAATAGATTACATTATTTTCCCTAATAAGGAATTTAGTTATACATAATGTAATAAGAACAACAAATAAATAAACTTGAATACATCACCGGATTATTGGAATAAATATATGGAAAATAATAAACTATTGCACCAAGGTCTTCTTCTTTCAATCTTTGCTTTGTTCTTGAATCCCTTGATATTTTTCTCATTTGAATTGTGCTCTTAATTTTGTATCTTTGTTTTCTCAATGTGTGGAACCCCGTTTTCAATGTTTCCTTAGGTCTATTTATACTTTCCTACACATTTTTGGCCAATTTGGAGTCTTATGTAGGGTTTTCATGGCCCAAACAATAAAAACTTAAAATATGTGGCGGTACCCAGCGTCGGGCGCTGAAAATCTAAAAATAATCGGGTTTGTAGCGCATGGGCGTGGAGTCACTATCCAACCCACATCTATTTCAGTATTTTTATCATAACTTCTGCTTCCAAGGTCCCATTAAGGTGATTCATAATGCGTTGGAAAGATAACTCAAAGGGCTACAACTTTGAAAGAAATAGCTCTTTTCCAATTCAAACGTTTACTAGGCCAAAAATGGATATCAATCTCCAACTAGAAATTTAGACATCCTTGTGCTGTTGAAAATTGATTTGTTTTCACTTCTTTTGATCTTTAGTTGTATCCGTTTGACCCCTAGCATTCTCGAATCTTCATCGTGAGCTTCGACACAACTTTTGATTATTTTCACTTTAGTCCCCAAACTTTGGATCTTGCCCTTTTTCTGTATTTTTCACTTCTTTCATTCCATTTCACTTTCATTCGCTGAGTTTCGCCTAATAACACATTATATAATAAATTAAGCTATAATTCCATTAAAAATATTACGAAATGTCAATATTTTAGAGCCCAAATAAGTGTATACATTACACTTATCAAACACCCCCAAACTTAAGCATTTGTTTGTCCTCAAACAAAACCATAACATAACTTAACAAACACACAAATATACAATGTTAATTACCTAATTGGTGGTCAATCAATCAAGTAAAGTAACAAGATTTAGCTAGTTAAACCGACTTTTTATCTCAGAATTGAAATCATAATAACAAATTTCACAGCTTCAAAATTACAACATAAAAATTAAAATCCACTTTTCCAATGTAAAATCGACATGTGTGTGTAAAGAATTAAGCATAACATTATGAATTCATAAATATGTTCTTTTAGCACTTGTAAAATTCACACACCCTCAAACTTATTATTTTCACTCTTTTCTAGTGTATGAACTAAGGTTAGATTTTTTTATTATCCTTACATCTCTAGTTTGGCAAAATTTCACCAATTGTAGTTCAACATTTCAATAAACAAAGATCATTCATTAAGTTTGATTGCTTCAATCTCTAAGACTTAACTAGGTTAACAATGTCTTATCAAAAGTCAATTTTTTTTAAACATGTGTCTGGGACTTAAACAAGGCATTTGATATGCCTTCTGTTTTGTGCACCTGCTTTTTCTTATTTTTGTTTTCAATATTTTTTTTCCTTTATTTGAAACATTCTCTCCCTTAAACTTTCTAAATGACACATATAACAAGCTTTCGGCCGATGACTCCCAAGTTAGATGACTATAGGGCACCAGGTTTTTAGAGACCCTTATAAGCTTAATTGCTCGAGTCATAAAGGCTATGAATAGAATTTTTCTAATAAAGTATTTTTGTATGCTTTGATTAGTGCAATGTTCCTCATTTAACACAAAATCAAGTAAAACGGCATCTAACTTGAGATTTTCACCTAATTGCATCTTATTGATTTTAGACAATCCACACAAGATTTTTAATTTCACACATGGAATCCCTATTTATCTCAACATCTTCATACAAAAGTGAAATTCGTCCAAACTATTCTAAATTTCGTCTAAAAATGTAAAATTTAGTGGTTTTGGGTTTAACATCTAAGGTCCACTATTTCAACTTATCCAATTATGAAATCAACTTATTCATACACAATGCTTAATTTAATTCATGTGCTCAATATATATCAAATTTTGCATGGAAAAACAAAAATTAATCTAAGCATGCAACTTATTCACCCTTCATAAATCAATTCATGATTCAAATTATTCATCATTGACAGCCATACCAACTAACTCATACAAGCACACAAAAAGATTTTTTTTAAAGAATAATTTTTTTTTTCAAAAACAATAAAAGCACACAAAAACACATAAAAAATGAAAACTCGTGTTTTCCACCTCAAACTTAAATGAAACACTGTCCTCCATGTCTTTAATTCTAAATCCGCATATAAAGGGGTGGGGAAGAAAGTGAAGAAAAGACTCCCCTGATATGACGTGTAATTCAATGACTAGCTTCCTTATTGCTCTCGTTAGCTCCTTGGTAAATATTGGTTTAAATGTTCCGTGACGTCTTGTTCCTAAAAAATTAAATAAAATATTAAGATCAAATAACTTAAACAAGTTGTACTTACCTCTAACATCTTATAAACCAACGAACATACAAAAGACCTAAGGGGAAACGAGATATAGATTATGAATCTAAATAAACTAAACTATCCTAAAACTCAAAAATAAAATAAATAAACAAATAAAAAGAAAAGCATGGGTTACCTCCCAAGAAGCGCTTCTTTAAAATCATTAGCTTGACTTTTTGCACGAGTGTGTTATGGTACTTTAAATATTGCTTTGGAGGCCTTGCTTAACTTGCTTAATTTGACTTTGTTCCATATTGCAAATTTTCTCCAGATTTTAGCATTGTTCTTCTCCATATAGTATGACTTTTCCTCATCACCCGTTGTGAATTCAATAATATAATTCAATATCTTCATAAGGTTTAATTACAAAATTCACTTTTGAGCAAACAATGAAGTCGAGGATTTCCTCTTCTTTGAATATTACAAGTTATTTTTTGCCTGTTGCGAATAATTTCTCGATTTTCTCATGCTCATCTTCTTTAATTGAAGTTCTCTCAAGTTCAACGTCGATATCCAAAACTTTTGGCACAGAGACAATGACATCTTCATCGAAAGTCTCTTCATCTTGTTGTATTTGTTGGTAGTTCCGTGGATTTGATTCTCCTAATTGATGTTCATTAATAATCTGTAGAAGAAATAATTCCATCGGCAAATCACCCACATCAAATTAATGTGAGAGAAATAATGCAACATGCAAGCTACCTAGAACAGTTTCATCAATTACAAATTCCGCTTTTAGGTCTTGTAGTCTCTATCCTATAATGAAATCTCCCACAAGCACATCTCCCTCAATAATTCCTGGAGCTGCCAATTGTTGCTGCCTTATGATAAAGTCACATACAAGCATATTGTTGAAATCAATATCAGTCATCTTTTATCCTGTTATTTTTGTTCTTTTATATATCCTGAAAAAGAAAAAGAAAACAAACTAAAATAGAAAATCAAATAAACAAATCAAATAACAGTTAAAAAAACTAAATTAAGACTAAAAGTTAATAGTCCCCGACAATAGAGCCAAAAAATTATTGCATTTTTTTTATTTCGCAAGTGTACGATATTGTAACAAGTAATATAGTGGACCTTTGAGTCCGAATTATCGTTCCCACGAAAACTATACTTTAGATCTTAATTAGATTTTTCTAACTCTTATTTGATGAAAGTAAACAAATAAAGTATGGTTAAAGTCGTGAAAATTATTTTTCTTTTATGAACTAACTACCTAAAACTAACATGAAGTATAAAAAAATTGCAAATAACGGATAATTGGAGAAACAAATATGTGATGAATATTAGAGCAAAATAATTTCATCTAGGGGTGGACGAAATGTCCAAACCAAACCAAAAGCAGAACTGAACCAAACCAAACAGTTCGATTCGATTCTACAAAAAAAAATTAAGAGTTTTGGTTCTTCGAACAAAAAAATCATTTGGTTATAGTTTTGGTTCAGTTCTGATTCTAGAACCAAGAACCAAACTGAGAACCAAACTTAACTTATAATTTTATTTTTTGTATGAATTTGATTTTATATTAATTGAAGCCAGCCAAGTAGCCATTATTTTGGTACAGCCCATAAAACGTGTTTAGCTCATTAATTTAAATTGTATTTAATATTTGTGTTTAAACATCACTTCAATGCATTATTTCAAATTCAAACCCTCAAAGTCCCTGGACATCTTCCTAAATTCCTAATCCCTCAAGCCACAACAACGTAGCTTTTCTGTGCAAAAACTCAAACTTTGTCGCCACTACTTTACAATTCCTCCAAGCCATCAAGGATAATGTATAGTAAAGAATATCATAATATATTGGACAACTTTCTTTTTTTCGTAGTTTTTTATGCAACTCAAGACATAATTTGCATTGATGAGATGGAGTTCTATGAAGAAATTGATTCTAGTAAAATTTATTTTATAAAATACTATTACCTTACATCTTATTAATTGTAAATGGTTTTAATTGTGTATTTTGAATTATGTTTATACAGTTTCTCAAAGTTACAACACAAGTAATGAAGTACTAAACGGTTGATGGTTATTTGATGGTAAGGGCTAAGTTGATTGGCTTGGTCATTTTGTCACCACCACTGCCTATTAGTTTCGAGTTTTAACTTTGTATATCAGTTTCATATTTCATTTTTCTCATGTAGGTCTAACGACTTCATGTAAAGGAACTGTTGGATGTATGATGAAAATGGAACTCGATATTATTAACTTCTCGCAAGGACTCATTCGTTTATATTTTGTTTGTTAGTTTGGCCTTTTATGATCTTGATTATTGATAATTTGAACTTGCTAAATGTTTGCTGCTTATATTTTTATTTACGTATATATTAGTAACTTATGAATACGATGCAAGTCTGAAAATTTAAGTAATAGTACTAGAACCAGACCAAACAGAACCAGAACCAAATGGTTCGGTTCGGTTTAGTTCCGCATCTTAAAAAAACTATTGGTTCCAATTTCAAAAAAAAAGTCCATTGGTTCATGGTTCGATTCGATTCTCTTGGAACTGGAATCAAATGGAACCACGTCCAGCCCTAAATTTTCATCTATTGATCACTTATATTCTTAATTCAAGATTCATAACCTAATGTAGTGTTCAATTGAATTCTTCTATTGTATTCAATTTACCCCTATCAAGTTCTCACTGAGCCTATTTAACTAATTCAATTCCATATTTTTATGCGAATCAATTTTAATTAAACGAAACACTAGTTCTAAGAATTCAAATTATGATCGCAATAATTAGTATAGGTATCTCTACACGTTATACTAATTTATCGATTTTTATTATATGGTCTAAATCCTCAACTCACCTCTCGACTCGTAAAGGATTCACAAAATCATCAAATTATTGATCAGATAAGTTAATGCATTAAACTCATAGTAAAGCCAACACATAAATAAATAACTCACATAAATCTTGAATATAAAAATAAAGGATCACAAGTCGATTAAATTGTTTCCCCTAATATAAAAATTAGTTATTCATACTAGACAAATAAAAACAAGAAAAAGTGGAAAGATGTCACCAAAAATTGATCAAACGTGAAAATTTCTAGTATTTGCATTTCCTTTTCCTTTTTTCTTCTTCTTTCTATTTCTTTCTCTCCTGCACGTTTTCTTGCTTTGACTTTTCTCTTTCTCTCTCCTCTTTCTCTTTTTCTCTTTGACTTTTCTGTTTTTCTTCTTTTTCTGCCTCTTTCTTTTTCTACATGTTTCTGTCCATCTGAATCTGTATTTCTCCATGTTTTATATATATAATTCTAATCAAATTAGAATTCCAAATGACCATTAAATTGTTAGCCCAATTGCAAGTCCAAGCCCATCTGTAGAATTTTTGCAATTTAGTTTTTCAATTTCTATAGTGTAGACTTTAATCCCCAAAGTTTTAGATATCATTCAATTTCAGCATTCTTTCTTTTCCAATTACTTCGAATGAGTCCATAACTAAAACAAAATAAAATTAACCTAAGTTAAGTAAAAAATAATAATTTGATGATATAAAATTTTAGTAATTTGATCCAAATAAGTGCATAAATTGCACTTATCAATTATAAAAAAGCTTTTCTCACGTACACAGTTAAGTTTAAGATGGAGTAAAGTGTATAAATGACTCATGCGTGTAAAGTACCACTATTTTCTTGTGAAAATGACTCCAAACCTTAAATTTGTGAGAAATGATATGCAAACTGTTAACCTATGATTAGTTCTACTTGTTTTGATTATAACAAACAATGCTCTTATGGTTCTAAAATATCTAGTTTTCTTGACAAATCGTCGTCAGTTGAAGAGTGCGCAAATCTAAAAAGACTCGAAGAGCAAGAATCTTGAAGACTAATATTTAGAAGTTGTTCATCGAAACTTCGTTTACAAGTAAAGGTATACTCATCAATTTTTAGCAAATTACATAAAGCTAGAACCATATTTCATAACTCATCACTTGCACACACAAAAAAAAATGTTTTAGAAATAAAAGTAATTTTGGAAAAATGAATAACTTGATATAAAATTTAATAATTCCAAAATTCTGCATCTTTCGGTTGACCGGTATGCTCGATCGATAGATATTTCGGTTGACCGATTTGATCGACCAAAGTGTTAGCCGAAACTCTAATTGTTTAAATTTTATAACAGCTATATTACACTTCGGTCGACCGAAAGTGACTGATTCTCATCCTTTTTGCTCTATAAATATCAATCTATCTAGCATTCAATGTCAACCAACTTACAAGACATTTCTGAAGAGCTCATTTATTAAATATCACTGAGATTACTTGAGTCTAAATTCTATTTCATTTATTACAAAAGAATTTATTGATTGATTCAATCTATTTCATTTATCTTATCAAGAATTCCATTTTGTAAAGAACTTTTCACAACTTCATATAATCTTCATTCTTGATAAAAGTTTTCTTTGCCAACACTTTGATTTAAGTGTAAATCTCTCTTCATACTTAACTTGTATTATTTATTAAGAGAGATCATTGTGTTGAAAAATTTGATACAAAAATACAAACTAATTCATTATCAATCGTTCATCAAAGTTTTCATCATAAACACTTGAGCTTTATTATTTGCTATCTATTGAAGTGTTATCCTAATTCTCTAAATACTTGACTCGATTATATCATTTGTTAAGAGAGTTCTTTCAATTGTAAAATTATCATTTGTACTTTGGTAGTTTCAAGAGCCTTGTGAAAACTCGATTGTTATTAAAGATAGGTGCTCCTAATTGTAAGTTACATAAGGATAAGTGCTCCTTGTTTATAAGTCACTTAAAGACAAGTGCTCCTTGTTTGTAAGACACTTAAGGATTGGTACTCTTTGTTTGTAATTTACCATTATAGTGCATTTGGCCTTACTCGTGACGGAGAGCTTGGTAACGGAGACGTAGAACACATTATGTATCGAACCCTATTAAATCGGTTTGTTATCTTTACATTATCGCACTTTACTTTACATTGTCATTTACTTTGTGCCATATTTATACTTGAATGAAGTCATCAAACTTGCATAATTAATTCTCGTATCATACTTTACATTTATATATTGTGTATCGAATTGTTTTGAGACTAAGTGTCGAAAAAGTTTCAAAAACCAATTCACCCTCCTCTTGGTTAGAGCCTAGGTGCACATTTTTAAGATTTCACTATCTTGGGTTATGGCTAGTCTTAATATTGAGGGACATTCTACAAATCGTCCTCCTTTGCTTGATGGTACACAATATAATTATTGAAAAACTAGAATGATGATTTATATTCAATCAATTGATTATAATGTTTGGGATGGTATTGAATTTGGTCTTCATAAGCTCACTAAGGATATTAAACTTGATGGAAAACCGGACCAAACTATTCCAAAGCCTAGAGAAGAATATGATGAGGATGATAAAAGAAAATTGTCATTGAATGCTAGAGTCAAAAATCTTCTTTGTTGTGCTTTGAACATAAATGAATTTAATCGTATTTACATATGTGATTCCGCATGTGATATTTGGCATGCATTAGAAATCACACACATGAGCACAAACAAAGTAAAATAAACTAAGATAAATCTCTTGTACATAGACTTTGAAAATTTCTTCATGAAACAAAATGAACCCATTGCTTGAATGATTACTTGATTCATTGATACTGTTAATGGCCTTAAAGGTTTTGATCGAAAATTTACTGATGGTGAACTTGTGATCAAAATTCTTAAGTCTTTCTCGGAAGATTGTGACTTGTTGAGGATGTTGATAGAAAATACCAAAGATGTCAACACATATCCTTTGGAAGAGCTCTATGGAACCTTGATGACTTACAAGCTAAATCATGTCAAAACAAATGAGAAATCAAGGAAAGCAAAGGGGAACGAAAAGAAGGATTCTCCTAGAAGGCAAATAGCTTTGAAATCATAAAATGATGAAGAAACCTCAAACTCAAACAAAAGTGATGAGAAACTTGATGATCTTGTTCTCCTTGTCAAAAAGTGGAGAGGCTTTGGCAACAACCGTCAATTCCAAAAGAAAGAATGCAAAGGTGAGGAAAAGAACAAGAAGGTTGTATGCTATGATTGTGACAAACCTGGTCACAAAAGAACCGAATGTCCGAATAAAAGAAAATTATTCAAGAAGAAAGCTCTACAAGTCACTTGGGATGATAGTGATGATGAGCAAGAAGAAGATAAAAGTCAAGATGAAGTTGCAAACATGTGCTTTATAGCTATAGAGGATGAGGTAAACACAAATGACACTCCTTCTTATGATGAATTATCTACTTCATATGATGAAATTATTAGTGTTTTTGAAAAACTTTCTCTCAAACACTCTACTCTCAAAAAGCAACATATTTTATTGAAAAATGAAACAAAAAAGCTTTTAGAAAATCAAAAGAATTTTGAGAAGGAAAATGATGCTCATAAACTCCTAATCAAAGAAAATGTTTCTCTAAAAGAAAAAGGTCCTTGATTGAACCAACATTGTGTACAAATTCACACAACGAAAGAAAAACTTTGAGTTAATGCTTGGGAAACAAAAATGCGTCTTTGATAGAAGTAGCATTGGATACAAACCTTCTCTAAAACAAAAATCCCTCGAAAACATGTTTGTCAAAGCCTCTAACACCATATTTAGTTTTTGTAAAAAATTTGGACATGCTGCTTTTAATTGCTCAATCAAAAAGAAATTACATTTTCAAAGAAATAAGTGGGTTCAAGGGCCCACTAGCACTAACTATCAATGACCCAAAGTTAAATGGGTACCAAGATCAAAATTTGAATTAACTCTTGTAGGTACCTTCAAAGATAAAGGGCAATTGGTTCTTGGATAGTGGTTGCTCAAAACACATGACCGGAGACAAAATATTGTTGTCAAGTTTCAAAAAGAAAGATGAATGCCATGTCACATTTGGAGATAATGCCAAAGGAAAAATCATGGGCATTGGAAACATTGGTAATCCTTCATCTCCATCTATTGAAAATATTTTTTTAGTAGATAATATCAAACATAACTTACTAAATATTAGTCAATTATGTGATAAAGGTTATCGTATCAAATTTGATTCTTCGAAATGTCTTATTATGGATGCTGCATCGCATGAAGTATTGTTTATGGGTAGCCGATGTAAAGATATTTATGTCATCGATATTGGATTTTAAAAGGAATTAAAATGTTTGTTAAGTTTTGAAGATGATACTTGATTATGACATAGAAGATTAGGTCATGTTAGTATGGACCTAATTTCAAAAATCTCAAAAAATTGTTTTGTTAAAGGTCTACCAAACTTAAAATTTGAAAATGACAAAATTTGTGATGCTTGTTAATTTGGAAAAACAAACCAAAACCTCTTTCAAAACCAAGCAATTCTCTTCAACTACAAAACTATTACAACTTCTTCACATTGATCTCTTTGGACATTCTAAAATCGTAAGTTCCCAACATAAGTTATTTTAAAGTTTTTGGTTGCAAATGTTTTATACTTAATATAAAAGAAATCTTGGGAAAATTTGATTCAAAATCCGATGTTGGAATTTTTCATGGATATTCACCTACTAGCAAAGCTTATAGAATTTTCAACAAAAGAACATTAGTACTAGAAGAATCCATGCATTTTACTTTTGACGAAACTAATTCTCTTGATCAAGAGAAAGGTATTAATGTAGGCTTGGAAACCCCTCTTGAGCAAATGAATATTCAAGATCAAAACAATGAAGATTCTAAAGAAGTTGAAGACAAAGAATCAAAAGAACAAATTCCTCAACAAGGAGAAGAAGAAACTTCCAAAAATCAAAATGATCCAACACTCCCCATTGAATGGAAGTTTTCTCCCTCACATCATTGGTGATACTTCCAAATGAGCTCATCATTGGTGATACTTCCAAAGGTGTAAGTACTAGAAATTCTACCAAATTTTTTTAAATAATTGTGCTTTCATTTTTCAAATTAAACCAAAGATTTTTAAAGAAGTCGATTTGACGAGTTTTGGATTCTTGCAATGCAAGAGGAATTACATCAATTTGAGGGGAATCATGTTTGGGATATGGTTGAAAGACCAAATAATCAAACCATTATTGGTACAAAATGGGTTTTTCGAAATAAACGAGATGGAAAATGGTATTGTTGTGCGTAACAAGGCTAGATTAGTGGCCCAAGGTTAGTCCATTCACATGTTTCGCTTTTGCTTGTTATAAAGGTTTTACTTTCTATCAAATGGATGTAAAGAGTGCATTTTTAAATGGTTTCATTTAAGAAGAGGTTTATGTTGAACAACTTCCCGATTTCAAAAATCACAAATTTCCGAAAAAAATGTTTAAACTTAGAAAATCTCTATACGGCTTGAAACAAACTCCTAGAGTTTGGTATGAAAGATTGAGTAAAATCCTTATCTCAAATGGATTTCAAATGGAAAATGCAGATACTACACTCTTTATCAAAACTAAAAATGATGACATGATTGTTGTACAAATATATGTTGATGATATTATTTTTGGTGCAATTAATATTTCTCTTCGTGAAGAGTTTTCCAAATGTATGAGCAAAGAATTTGAAATGAACATGATGGGAGAACTAAAATTTTTCCTTGGACTTCAAATCAAACAAACTAATGAAGGTATCTTCATTAGTCAAACAAAATACATCACAAACATGCTCAAGAAGTTCGGTTTTGAAGACTTAAAGCCAATGAATACTCCAATGAGTACATCAATCAAACTGAATAAAGACGAGAACGACACTTCAATTGACATAACCAAATATCGAGTTATGATCGGATCTCTTCTTTACCTAACCGCTAGTAGACCTGATATCATGTTTAGTGTTTGCTTATGTGCTAGATTTTAATCCAATCCTAAACAATCACATATAAGTGCTTTAAAACGAATCTTTAGATATTTATGTGGTACTAGGACATTAGGCCTTTGGTATCCAAAAGGCACATACATTGACCTCATTAGCTATTTGGATGTTGATTGGGCGGGTTGCACTATTTATCGAAAAGTACTAGCGGAACTTGTCACTTTCTAAGCTTTGCACTTGTGTCATGGTTTAGCAAGAAACAAATTTTTGTTATATTATCAACCGTCGAAGCCGAATGCATATCAGCCGCTAGCTGTTGTGATCAAGTTATATGGATGAAACAAACTCTATGTGATTATCGTTTAACCTTTGATAACACACTGATCATGTATGATAACACTAGCGCTATAAATTTATCAAAAAATCCCATCTTGCACTCTCGCACAAAACATATCAAAATTCGTCATCATTTTATTAGAGATCATGTGCAAAATGATGATATTTGTTTGGAACTTGTTAGCATCGATAAGCAATTGATCGACATTCTCACTAAACTTATTGCTCTCAATAGATCTTCTGATATT
Source organism: Fraxinus excelsior (assembly GCA_019097785.1). Classification (NCBI taxonomy): domain Eukaryota; kingdom Viridiplantae; phylum Streptophyta; class Magnoliopsida; order Lamiales; family Oleaceae; genus Fraxinus; species Fraxinus excelsior. Next base: position 20,927,800 of record CM032635.1, on the reverse strand, counting down.
CGTAGAGGCTTAGGCATTATCGATGAATCTGAAATTTGTTGTTGAATCTATGCATGATTAAACTAAAAATATGTGTATTTTGTTGCTTCAAACCCCTTTGGTCACCTTGAGTTTACCGAAATCAATTGCATTGATTTTATCTTTCCCAGCCTGTTTCAATTGATCTCTGGATCAATCGAAACTGAGTTTCAGTCGAGCCTACCGGTCAACTAAAAGTCATGTTTTAGTCGACCACCAACTCGACCGAAACTTCCTGCAGCTACCTAGAAATTTCTTCTGCATAATTTCGATCGACCGAATTTCCTACCGGACCGAAACTGTCGAATCTCAAATCTCTTAAAAATCAGATTTCATTCCCAAATTTTCATTTTCAACCCTAAAACTCGTAATTTCTTCTTCTCCTCATTTCAATTCACATACACTTCACCAAATCTCTCCAATTTTTCAAGAAATTCATCACAATCACCAACCTTTATCATCAAATTTCAAAGTTTTTACTGCATCTTCATCTAGGGATTTCAAAAAATTTGGGGTTTCGTTTCCTCACTCGAAAAATCTTGTTTCCTCTTCCAAAACCTAAGCTCTAATCTTGTTAAAACCTTTGTCTATTTCAAAATTTTGCAATCCTTTCATTTCCTACAATTGGCTACCCATTTTCAATCGAAAATTTGAAAAATGCCAACATCTCACTCTTTGCTCGAGCGGTCCCGTTTTCACCATGCCACCAAAGAAGAAATCAAAGAACGGAAAAGCTAGCTCGTCAAATGTTGAGGTTGACACACCCCTGCCCAATCGTTTCTTTGATTGCCCCATTTTAATTGGTAAGTCCATTAACGTTTTTGAATTCTATCTTCAAGCCCCTTCATTCAAAATAGAAGAATACTTTGAGGGCATAGGATGGAAATATGTTATTTCTATCTTCGAGATTGCCTATCCAAGGTTAATTCTTGAATTTTATCGCAATCTTTCTTTTTATCCACCACATACTACTTGCACTATCAAAGGAAAACGTATCACTCTCGATAGAGCTACACTTTGCACTATACTTGAGTTAGAAGATTGTGAAAATTTAGCCTACGTCCAAAATTATCCGGTTAGGTTTGATGGTTACAATGAACTTGAGGCTTGCTATCGGGTTACCGACCGACCATTGACTACCAAAATGGCCCTAAACCTAAACTATCTCACTATCCTTTGCAAAATCCTTCATCGTGTGATCGCACATATCATTGTCCCTAGGAGTGGTCATTTTGAAGAAGTTCATCATCTCGATCTATTTATTATTGACTCACTCCTTGTTGGTCGTAAATAAGATTTTACATACATTTTCTTGAAACACATTCAGCATGTCCATTCCTCTTCTCGAATCCTAGGTCTACCCTGTGGCATATTTCTCACAAAAAAAATTCAACACTGTAACGTACCATTGAACGATGAACCTATTCTTAAATCAAAACACACCGATATCATAAACATTAAAACTCTTGGATGTATGAAAATTGTTCGAGGTGATGGGCAATTGGTGTATCAAACTAAAGGCTTCGACAATGCTTCGGGCCCTACTACTTGACCATTCACAGAGGAAGAGGTGGAAGAAGAAATGGGTGATGACGGTGGTGATGGTGGTGGCAGTGATAATGCACCACGGCACGACATTGGCTTACTTGACAAGTTGCACCTTCCCCGGCCAACAACGGTCTGAAGATCACTTCAATATCCTCCAAGGGCATATTGATTATCTTTCTACCACCTTTGCTAGCTGAATGGATGCTCTTGAGCATCGCTTGGAACAAATGAGCCTATCTCAGGAGGCATTCTTTACACACGTGTATTCTATCTATCCTCGAGGCCCTACTCCTCCGGCGGACTATTGACTATTTTCTCTTTTCTCTTAAACCTTATGTTTAATTTACTATTATGACCTATGATTAGCTTCTTATTGCACCTATACCTCCACTAAGGGGGGGATTTTTTTCTTTTGGTGTTGTTTAGCCCCGTACTTTTTGATGATGACAAAATGGGGAAAATGGACTTGTGATTTTAAACTTAGACTTGTGATTTGAACTACTTAAATTTGAAATTGTTCAGATATTTGAATTTGAAATTGTTGAGATGTCTGAATTGTTAAGACTTGTGATATAACATTTTCTTCATAAAGAGTTGAGTTGAAACCTATGCTTTATGATGACTCTGATTTATGCTTCATGAAAAGTTATGATCAATGATCTACCTCCACTATCTGTGATTTATTAAATTGGAAATGCATATCGTTATATTTATTCCCATCAATGTGTAAAATATGGGGGAACAATTTGCAAATCACATATTGTTTGTCATAATAAAAAGGGAAGAAATTGTTGACCTATGATTAGTTCCACTTGTTTCGATTGTAACAAACAATACTCTTATGGTTCTAACATATCTAGTTTTCTTGAGTTTTTCATAATCCTACCCATTCAAAGGCACAAATCGTCGTCAATTGAAGAGCGCGCAAATTGAAAAAGACTGGAAGAGCAAGAATCTTGAAGACTAGTATTTAGAAGTTGTTTATCGAAACATCATTTACATGTAAAGGTATACTCATCAATTCTTAGCAAAGAACATAAAGCTTGAACCATATTTCATAACTCATCACTTGCACACAAAAAACGTTTTAGAAATAAAAGTAATTTTGGAAAAATGAATAACTTGATATAAAATTTAATAATTCCAAAATTTTGCATCTTTCGGTTGACCGAAAGTATACCGGTCGACCGGTATGCTCGACCAAAAGATATTTCGGTCAACCGATTTGATCAACCAAAGTGTCAGCCAAAACTCTAACGGTTTGGATTTTACACTTTGGTCAACCGAAAGTACTCAACCAAAAGTGACTAATTCTCATCATTTTTGCTCTATAAATATCAATCTATCATGCATTCAATGTCAAACAACTTACAAGAGATTTTTGAAGAGCTCTTTATTGATGAATATCATTGAGATTACTTGAGTCTAAATTCTATTTCATTTATTACAAAATAATTTCTTGATTGACTCAATCTATTTCATTTATCTTATCAAGAATTCCATTTTACAAAAAACTATTCACAACTTCATCTAATCTTCATTCTTGATAAAAATTTCTTTGCCAACACTTTGATTTAAATGTAAATCTTCATAATTAACTTTTATTATTTATTAAGAGAGATAGTTGGTTTGAAAAATTTGATACAAAAATACAATATAATTCATTATCAATCGTTTATCAAAGTTTTCATCATAAACACTTGAGCTTTATTATTTGCTATCTATTGAAGTGTTATCCTGATTACGCTCAAAGAATAACGCAGTAGTTTTGGAGTGTCGTATCCACAGAGAGATGGAAAATAATTTAAAGGATAAAAAAGTGATGAATTGTTCTCTTAAATGTGTAGTAAGATTCAATGTTGAAATGTGAAATTAAAATCAATAATTTGAAGCAGTGAAGCGTCGAAATTCCCTCAGTTGGATCAGATCATTCACATTAATTATTCAGTTTTATAACTCAATTAAAGGCTTTCATCTCGGCACTTTAATTGGAAGATATATCGTGTAAATCAATTTAATTTTCAAATGTAATAATAGAATCTAGACTTATGACATATTCGCTCAATTTTTATTGAAACAAGATCAAAGATCGACCATATACATCAAGCATATGGCAGTAATTAATCCACCAATAAAGTGAAATTGAGATTAAAATTCGATAACTAGTTCAATCTAACAATAGAAGAAGCATGACTGGATCTATGAGGATTTAATAATTGTTAAATCAATCTCAACAGTAAATAATTGAAATTAAAACTCAACAAATAGTTTGATTGAACAATGGAAAAAGTATGACTGAATCCATGAAAAATATTATAAATGTTAAATTGAATTTAATGTAAATTCAAGAGAATGAAAATCTAAATTATAGCATTGTTTGACAATGAAAAGATCAAAATAAATGAATAAATGAAATGAGATCACCCATTCCAACCGAGTTCCTTCATAGTTTCACCAAAAAATTTAGTTCCTCATGTGTTTCTTGAGCAAAAACCAGAGTAAAATCATATATGGAGGCATTCTGGGGTGTTCTGGGTTCTATTATGGTTGAGAAATTGTGCCAAAAGAAGTTACCATAAGTGTTTGAGTCGTAGAAAGAAACTTAAAATTTCATCACGAAAATTACCTATGCGGCCGCAAGGGACAAAGAATTGCTACCCTTGAATTCTCGGTAGATGACCATGCAGCCGCATGGTTATAATATTTCTCTGTCAAACAGCTTTCAGTATTTTGGTAGTATCTTTCTCTTTCAATGTCCGATTAAGGTGATGTAAGATGCGTTGAAAAGCTAACTCAAAGGGCTATATATTTTCTTCAGATGTAAACTTCAAATTAGATCGTTTTCCATGTCAAAAACCAGTTTCCATATGAGGCTAAAAACTGGTGCAAAACTTTTCACCTTGAAAGTTGATAAGAGATAATGTCTTGGCTATATTTTACCCATTTGACTTCTTTCTTCATCCAATTGACCTCTAACACTCCCAAATCTTCATCACAAGGTTGGAAAAAAAATTGTAGTATTTGCACTTTAGTTCTTGAACTTTCACTTTCCTCCATTTTGGTCATTTTTCACTTGTTTCTCCTTATTTCGCTACATTCATCACTTTATCCTGCAAAACATGAATTGTATAGAATTAAACTATATTCCAACATTTTAATCAACAATTGCTCTTGTTTTGAAAGTCAAATAAGTATGTGAAAATGCACTTATTATATCCTAACTATCTGAATACTTGACTTGATTATATCGTTTGTTAAAGAGTTCTTTCAATTGTAAAATTATTGTTTGTACTTTGGTGGTTTCGAGAGCCTAGTAAAAAATCGATTGTTGTTAAGGATAAGTGCTCCTTGTTGTAAGTCATCTAAGGATAAGTGATCCTTGTTTGTAAGTCACTTAAGGATAAGTGCTCCTTGTTTGTAAGACACTTAATGATTGGTACTCTTTGTTTGTAAGTTACCATTGTAGTACATTTGACCTTACTCGTGACGGAGAGTTTGGTAATGGGGACGTAGAACACATTGTGTATAGAGCCCCATTAAATCGATTTGTAATATTTACATTATCACACTTTACTTTACATTGTCATTTACTTTGTGCCATATTTATACTTGAATTAAGTCATCAAACTTACATAATTAATTCTCATATCATACTTTACATTTATATATTGTGTATCGAATTGTTTTGAGATTAAGTGTCCAAAAAGTTTTAAAAACCAATTCACCCCCACTTGGTTAATTATTCTTGGATTATCACAAGCATCACTTGTTAAATAAGTATGATCCCTAGAGATGAAAGTCAAACCCGAATAAATTTTAGGCCTTGAAAATGAGCTCGTTATATGATAAATTTTCTTTTCTCCCCCTGAATTTGAGCATATAATATTTTATATTGCTCTTCTCGTGAATAACATATTATGTGTAGACTTTTGTCTATTAAGTGACTAAATTGACCCATGTAACGAGCTTTAGACTGGTTAACCCAAGTCAAATCACCATAGGCACCAAGTTATGAGAAACCCATCGAGCTTAATTACTCGAGTCAAATAGGTTTCGAACAAAAGTATAAGATGAACCAATTAGGTATACACATTTCTTTTTCTCTTAATAATGGAACAATACAGGGAGACTATCACGAGCTAAGGTCATCTAAAAATGTAGGTCAATTCATGTTCATAGTCACCCTACTAACACGTGATTGTCGTCCCAAATTTTATACATGCGGTCCAAACTCACTCACAAGATCATAGTGTGTGCATTGCAGATGATTATATGATGACACATATACTCAATACTTCATATTAAACTGAACCAAGTAATAGAAATAACAGTGTAAAACGTATAAATGCTTACTTGGTCACACACGGCATGTTTAAAATCATAACGATATGTTATTTGTCAAAAAAAGAAAATATTTTTGTAATTTTTCCCATTTTTTTCAAATTTTTGTTTTTATTTTTGAAAAAAATACTTAAAACAAATAAATGCATAAAAATATAAACAACAAAAAAATAACATAAAAATAAATGGGATGCATGCATGAATGAATAGACTCGATGGACGACACAAGCATGCACCTAATTACCAAATCATGGTAAAATTTGTATGCCCTTGTCATGAAGAGCACGACTATTTACCCAGACATTCTTAGAAGTAGAAGTCAATTCATTTAACCGAGTCACCATCTCAGTTAAGTGGCTAACTTGATTGGAAAGAAAGTTAACCTCGCTAGTGAAATCCTGATTCCTACTTCTAGTCACACGATTACGACACCTAGGTCTAGTGTGTCCCAATGTACCACATTGGTGGTAAATAGGAATAAACATAGGTTCAAACCTGCTCAATGGTTGTTACCGAAGAGTAGAACGATTATCCTACACTATCTGGTAGGTCTCGATCCTATGCATGCTTACATTTGGGTTTAGAATAAGCAATCTCACGAGCTTTATTGGTGGTAGGAATGAACGTGGTCCTAGATGTGCTATCGGTATCATCATGGTTATCAATGTAACCCAGACCATGCCTATTTTCAGTAAGTTTGTTCATTCCAAGCAGATTGTCCAACTTCTGCGAGCCCCTCATAAATGATTGGAGTTGAACATTAGATTTATCAAGATTAGAAGTTAATGATCTAACTTTAATTTACAAGTTTTCATTAACTAGCTTCAACTCACTCAATTTTTTAGTCGAGTCCTAAATGTCACTTATTGGTTTTTCACCTTCAAGTTCAAGCTCAAGCCCATTCACCTTTTTGAAAACAGCTTTATTGACCTTCTTAATTTTGAGACTTTCCTCAAACAGTTCACGATAAGACTCGTGAATGTCGGTATCATCATCAGATTCCTCACTCTCATCTTCCCTTTCCCCTTCTCAATCTCACGGTCAGATTCGATTGCAGCAATCAAGGTAAAGGCTATATATTTTGTTCATCTTCACCGCCATATGTCTCATTCTAAGAACTGGAATCCGATTCCTCATCACTCATGGTCACGACTAAAGCCTTACGACGTTCTCTACCCGAACTCTTCTTCAGATTAGGACATTCATTCCTAAAGTGATCATATCCCTTGCACTCATGGCATTGGACAAATTGAGATTTTTTAACAGGAGTCCTAGAGGTGTTTTTCTCACATCTACCTCTCGAGAGTTTACTAAGGACCTTTCTATTTCGCTCCTAAGGCTTTCTCCTATTCCTCATCACTTTCTGAATTTTTTTAACGAAATAAGCAGATTTCGTCGTCCCTAAGGGTCTCAGTATCAGTGGACTCGCTTTCCTCTTCTTCAACAGTGTTCATGGCGACGGATTTAACCTTTTTAGGCTGTGAGACAGTGAGTTCATAAGTTTGAAGTGATCCTACGAGTTCTTCAATCTTAATAGTATCTAAATCCTTACTCTCTTCTATCGCAGTTACCTTGGGTCTAAACCTCTCGGACAGTTATCTTAGGACTTTTCTAACAATTTTAGACTTGGGGATCTTATCACCTAAGTTAAAGGTAGAGTTAACTATATCATTCGGCTTTGCATAGAATTCATCGAATGATTCAGAGTCCTTTATTCTAATCTCTTCAACTTTAGTGGTCAACATCTGCAATTTAGAGATTTTAATAGTTTTGGTTCCTTCGTGTGTGGTTTCTTATATACCCAAACTTCTTTAGTAGTTTCACACATCGACACTCGCCTAAACTCCTCAGCATACACAGTCATGAACATGGTATGAAGGCCCTTACTATTCTAATTACACTCATCCAAATTTGTTTTAGTCCACAGTGAGATATCAGTGGGTGTGACTGCACATGCAACAGTTGTTGTAGGCCAAGCCCACCCATTTTGAACGCTAATCCAAATATATTTATCCAATGCTTCAAGGAAAGCTCTCATTCAAACTTTTCAGTAAACATAATTGCTTCCGTCAAATAACAGGGGCACAAACAATGACTGACTCATCTAGAATAATAAACTAAGGGCCCAAAATCGATTTAAGTCTCTAATACCAATTGAAAAACATGTAGTTCGACCCTAACAATACCTAGAGATGGTGAATATATATTTTATATGGAATTAAAATTATTAATTAATAGGCAATAAGTCACTAATTAATTATCTTTGGATGGTTAATCATGCAAGTCATTTTTACCTATATTTAAATAACGCAGATCATACAATTAATAAATAAAGCAGTAAAGAACAACAGTATGATCACTGAAAAATCCAACTGGAAAAAACTCCGGGCACTTTGTCAGTCAATCTACTATAAATAATTCGTAACTTATAGTCTACTAGAGTAGACGACGACACGTATTATCTGATCTCCTAAATGCAATTCCGATAGCTCTCCTGAATTTTGCGCTCCCCTACACCAATTCCAACTCCAATTTCCAAAGCCCTCCTGGATTCTGCTCTCCTACATCAACTCCTAGTTTTGTGGAATCGTCTATTTCCCGTAGATCACGAAAAACAACCCGTTCTTCACCGACTGGAACTCAGTCACCTTCATTTGATCTCAGCAACTCTGACAGATGTGGAAGAAGTAGCGGTATGGTGTTTGAATTGGAATTTGATGTTTTTTCTCACTACCAAGAACTCAATATCAAAGAATTATGAATGTTGAAAGCTTCAAAGATGGAGGGAATATGAAAACACAATGTTTGCTTAATGTTCAACCTTGAAAGATTACATTATGTGGCTATTTGGTATTTATAGGTAGGGTATAAAATAGATGAGCTGGGAAAAAAGTCTTGAAATTGTGAAATAAATTTTTTTTTCGTATAGCCTTGTTGCTCGAGCGAAGGTCGAGCAATGGGCTGTCGCTTGAGCGAAGGCCTGAGACGGTCAGCGAGGATGTTTTTGCTTTTGTAGCTCGAGCAAAATCTTGGCGACGGTCTAGCGAAAATCCTTACTGTTTTCCTCTTTTTTGACATTTTCGAACCCTAGACCTAATAACCATATTTTCAACTATTTGCACATTACTCCTTGACTATATAACCAAAGTACAATTCAATCCTTTTGTTTACAAAATTGTCAATTACAAAACATCTAAAACCTAACATTTTCAATTCATCTTGTTGTAGCAAACAAGTTATGAACCATATGTGTAACATATTGAGCTAAGATTAAAGGGGATTAATTTTATGATGTGGTGAACATGTAATGCAATGGGTATTTTTTAATCTAAACAAAGAAGAAATTATTAGGACCTTTGCTTAAGTCTAGGATGCTTAATATTTTGAATGATAATGATTTCCATGACTTGAAGAATCCAACTCTGAATTTGATTATCATGTCATTCAACATTGAGAACACATTTCTGGCTATTTCTTTTGATGTTTCGTCATCCAATTATTTCTGCTCTATGCACACATTACACAAATACAACTTTTCAATAGCAGGATGCCATTGCTTACCTATGAGCATTCCAGTCTAATGTGTATAGCCAGATATTTTCACAGGACCTGTGAATCTATCTATGCCATGCAATATTGAAAATCCCATAGAGATAAGTTATGATTGAAACAGGCTACTCAGACCATTAGTTCTTTGTACACAAAATGCCAAATCAATTGTTGAGCCTCAGCATGTTTGGCTAATCTTAAAAAAAGTGAAATTTTTTACTTATTTTGAAACTAAATCTTCCTTACTATCTAAATAAGTTGCAAATTTCCAATTTTGATGATTTTTAATTTTTTAAATATTTACTACTTATTAACTTATAAGTAAATATTTAAATCATAGCCAAACGATGCCCTAATGTTGTGTGCCATAAGATACACATATACGTACAACCAGAGGAGATTTTTCGTGGGCTATCCAGATGAGGTTATTTGTTTTTCTGATTATTCTAATATCATTTTCAAGACTGCTTTACCTTATAAGATAAGCTGCTTGTCACTGGCACTTATTCCTGAAGGTAAACATCGTGTCATTTTTCAGTAATGCTGTTCTCCATTAGTGATGTTTTTGGATTCTCATGCAATTTGTGTATCAATTTGTGGCTAAAATTCCATAACAATAATGCATGTATGAAACCTTATTAAAGGCATGACTTTGTGCTCAATAAGAAAGCATGGCCTTCGTATATATGGAAGTTTATTCTCCTTTTCTTTAAACTTTGGAATAAATTCTAATGTTATGTCATTACATTTATTAGTATCTGTAAAAGGCTGGTTTGCCATGTTTGCCAATGTCATGTCTGCTTTCATGCAAAAAATAAATAAATAAATAATCTACCGCTTGTTTGGTAGCGGGTAAAAACAGGCTAAAATCTTGTTCGTGCTTCTTTTCTAGAAGGGCGTGGAAATGTCATTTTCAAAATTTGCACATCCATATCCTATATTCAAGTCTCGTGCATGGACAATTATTAAGCACAATATAAATTAAGTCTAATGTCGAAAAATGATTCAAGTAGCGACATCGGGGTGCTGCTTTTTTAACATTGAAGAAGACTGCTACCCCTTCATTCATTTTATTTTTTTAATTTCTAGAGGAAAACTCTAGAATTAGAATCATTAATTGTTTATCTTATTTAATTTTAACGATCCTTGTTGCTCTGACATGACAATTGCTTGTAAAGCAGAAAACACTAGAATAATTCCTTTGTGGTTAAAAAGTTGTTTTTTTTTTTTTTTTTCTTCTTAAATTCTGCTTGCAATTCTGTTGAAGATTGCTTAATGCATTTCAATTTTATATAGAATTGCTGATGTGAATCAGATGCACATTCTTGGTTGTCGAATACTGTCATTTCTCAATTCTCATTACCCTAATTGGTGAACTCCATTTTCCAATTTATGACAATAGATTCCTAATAACCATTCATTAAATACAGTCTCATATATGAAAAATGATTTTTTTTTTCGTTATTTATTATTATTTTTATGCTTAGATTCTTCAATTATTTGTCACTGGACCCACAGGTGAGATTGATTCTAAACTCGGAAAAGAAAACGGTGTAATTTTTTCATGTCTATTGTTCAAAGGAGGGAATAAGATTGGCCAAGAACTAGCATCTTTTGCCACTGTACTTAGCGATTTGGTTAGTTGAACTGATTTTATACTTGTTTTATATGATTAAAGCATGTTCGATAGAAATTAAAATCCAAATTTTAATTTAAGTCTAAGTCAACAATTATTTTAACAATGCATTTTATAGGAGCCACAATTTTTCAACCAAACGTTTCATCAGCTTTTATCAAAATCTGCTAAAAATTGGATTTTAATCTCTACCAAACAGAGTCTAAATGTTCACGGCCATCTGAATTAACGAAAGTTAGATTTCAGCTTTCACGGAAAAAGAAACCTTGACGAATTTGGTTGGGAGGTCCCCATTACGACGCCCTGCATCAATACTCGATAAACCTACAAACTCAACATGACATGGGCACCTAGATGTGCTGTGAAGTAAGCAAGGGTTTTGAAGCTCCGCAGATCAGAAAGTTAAGAATAATAGAATTAAGGTAGAAACTTGGAATATAGGAACACTTGTAAGAAAATCTTCAACAAGTAAAATGGGTAGAAGAACAACATGGCATATATACTTCGGCTTCCAAGTCAAAGAGATTGTTTAAAAGTATCTTTTTAGTGTGTAGGAATAAGAATGATATTAAGATCATGTTAAAGAGAGAGTGATTAGAATATACCTAACTTGAAAAGGCAAATTCTAATAGATGATTATTAGGCCATTCTAGTTTATCGTATTTGATTTACAAGACAAAATATACAAAACGAAGTTTTTAATATGGATGTATTGTCATACTCGAGTAAATAAAATAAGAAATATGAATATAAAGATGCTACTCGGAAAACATTAGCTACAAGCGGCTAGAGTTGGGAAGGATTGGACGTCAAGCACACAGTCGACAAAGTAGATTCGTCCCAGAGTGAGGGCTTTCCCGCCCAATGATAGGACATAGGACAGACTTGAGCTCTTCGTCTTCCTTGGAACCTTATAAGCACAAGGAGGAAAAAAAAAAAAAAATACCTCTTAAACTCATATCAGAAACGTGGCTTGCATATGCCTAAAAGGTTTTCATTCACACAACAATGCAAATCGAGTATAATATGTTAAAGGGTAGCAGTACTTCAAATTAAGATGGTTTATTTTAGTTGCAAAAGATTTTATGTTCTGAATTGAAGAGATTGGCGAAAAATATGCATATAACTGACTTCAAATTTGTAGTATGCTGAGCTAGTTCTCTTGATATTAGAATGAATAATGTCATCACTGGTGCTACCATATTGTACGTCTATGTATTTTTAAGTGATAAGTCATCTTAAATAGGACTCGTGTCCATACTGTTTAAGATCAATTAATAATACTCTAATGCCACATAGACTGGTGTCAGTGCTAAATATTATTGCTTTATTGGATTAGTATCATGTTTGATATGTTCGATTGAGATTGATGAAAAAATCTATGAAACTAGCATCAAATTTATAGTACGATCAAAACACTGAATTTTTTCTTGATATTACAATGGTGTAATATTTAGTATGCTCGACCGGATAATATTGAACAAAAGTAAAGAAAAAATGAAGGTTAAAATCTTATCGACGTTAACGTAATTCAATATTATATACTGAACACGGCATCAAAGTATATATAAAAGAAGTGAGGGGCCGAACTGTTGAAATTAATTGTTATTGATAGCTCTGTGAAGTCCATATGTATTGAGCTGGAAACACAACATGATGTATCTGACATGAATGATGCATTTTTTTAAAAGCAAAATGTTCATTTTCCTTTTTTCCAACAAAAAATTAAAGGGCACTATCAGACTGTTGCTTGGGGAAAATATATATAGAGAAATTCAGTGAGGCCTAGATGTTTGAGAGGATGATGCTAAAGGCTTCTGTTTTCAACAGTTCTGTTCTGTTTTCTTAAAAGATTACAGAGACAGACAGGGTGGGGTGGGGTGGGTGGTGAAAATGCCCCCACTTTGAGGCACTCTAATCCTTTGTTGTGAGAGAGGGATACAAATTAAATGGTTGCAATTGTTGCACGTAATAATGTGACACTATTTTTTCAGATTGTTCCCTTTCTTCCATCTGCCGGTTTTCTTCTTACACCCAATCTACTGTCACTCCCACTAACCATAGTACCATACTAGTGGTCCTTCTGCGTCGTAAGTGTATGTATGATTAGCAGTATTAAACATTACTTGACGGTATAATGAAAATGGAACTAAACAATATTATCTCGTCGTTCATATTCCTACATGTTTGATATGAAGTGTCAAATAGAACTAGTTTTTTTTTTTTTTTTTTTTATCTTATAATGTCCAATACTATTCAATCTCTTTCCACCAACAACCATAAACACTATGGTGAAAAGATTCACTAAATTTGACATCCATTTATGGCTTGCTTCGGTAGGCAAAAATGGTATGATAATTCAATTACTTTGAGGAAGTGGGAAAGGCCTATACAGGATGACGATACTCTGGATACAATCAACCGGCGACGTTTTTCAAATCAAGAAACTAAGCACTTGAAGAATTATGTATGCTTTCCAACCACCAATGTTTCCCTTCATTTAGACTTTCCTCAAAGGTCCACAAAGCCAATACACTTGTGGTTTTTTTGGTTATGAGGTGAAATCAAGACTTTGACGGTTGTATTGATAGAAACTTTTAGATGACTACTTGTGAGTCCTAATCAGTCGTAGAAGGCAGATTTATAAGCATATATGACGCATTCTCTCGAAGAAGTCGATTTTAAAGGTGAATTCTACTCAGGTCCTCGTAAATAACCTTTTGCTTCCTGCCTCCACTAACTAATAAGAATCCCAGCCACAATTTTATGCACATATAATATCCTTCTCCCCAAAAACAAGAGCCAAATTCATATGGGGCCACAAAATGATTCTCACGTAAACTTTTACATCTCAAAATGTGCTAGTAGCCAACCAGTGTTTGGCTGTATGAGTTGTAGACAACATAAGTCATGCTCGGGTTGTGATTCATCACATGGCTGGCTTTTGAGGGAATTTAAGTAACATGGCATGGTTGTCTTAAGACATGCCAACATTTCCATGGCCACATTTTACCATATTGTGGGTGCACGCGCGTGCACATAGAGCTATGATAAATCCCATGTCATATCAATTCAACACCAAATTTTAGATTGCTTGTTAATCCATTTACTCCTCCCCCACTTGCCAATACCAATATAACCTTTTTATTCCTGTATTTTGAAGGCAGATATCAAAACTAAATAAAAAAAAAGGGGGTTATCCAATTAGGTTAAAACAAGAGTCACCATTAAATTAGAGCAAAAATCTCATCATAATCATATGCAAAAAGTAGGCACTTAACTAAGTTTAATGGCCTGAAACTTACCGCCTGCTGGTCGGTTACAAAAAAAAATGTTAAACCACCAATCAGTAATCAAGAAATCTTACCATTAATCACTTAGTTGTATTAATCAAGATAAGCAACTTTATATATGCTTTTATTTTATTATTTAGTATAACCCACTAAAAATAAATGTCCATCAATCTGTCATCTATGGAGGCATACAAAGATGACATGGATTTCACTTATTTATGAAAATTGTGTACATATTCAACGTACATGTAATGTTAGTAAATAAATTGATCTTGCCTTTAACAACTTAAAAACTTTTAGATGAGGCATCAAGCCCTCGCTCTCTCTTTCACAAACTAGTAGCCGCTTTTTGCAGCATTCTTCTTTTGTTGACACGTTATTGGAAGCAAAAGCGGTCCAATCCTTCGTTGTTATATATACTCTCTTTTCTTGTATGCCTTTGGCTCATCACATTATACGAGTTCCAAAACAACACAACAAATACACAGGAAACCTAGACAGAAACTTTCCTTTTTTTTTCCCTTTTTTTTTTTTAACTTGCAATTAACATTACAAAACTACAGCAAAGCAAGCCTAACTATGTGCAACTCAAAACCTTCTTCTCCATCCTCCTTTTTCTCTTCTGAAAAACCCTATTTCTTAAACCCCGACAAACCTGTGGATTTTCAAATAGATCATGACCAAGAATTTCATAGATGGCCAACTACTTATGAGGTATTAACTCATACACATAATGCACAAAAACAGTTTCTTGAAAATACTATATATTATCTTTAAATTCACTTATTATTTGCATGTCTCTTGAATTTAGGCCATTGAAGAAATCAAGGCCATTGGAAGTATATCAGGGCCAACAGCAATCACAGGTCTGATATTGTATTCAAGGGCTATGATTTCCATGCTTTTTCTTGGATATCTTGGGGAGCTTGAGCTTGCAGGGGGATCTCTTTCCATTGGTTTTGCAAATATAACTGGTTACTCTGTAATCTCTGGCTTGGCTATGGGTATGGAACCCATTTGTGGACAAGCTTACGGTGCAAAACAGATGAAGATTCTTGGCCTTACTTTACAAAGAACGGTGCTTCTTCTTCTTTCTACCTCTATTCCCATCTCTTTCATGTGGCTTAACATGAAAAGAATCCTCTTATGGTGTGGCCAAGATGAAGAAATCTCATCTATGGCTCAAACTTTCATCGTTTTTGCCATTCCGGACCTCTTTTTCCTTTCACTCCTTCATCCCTTGAGAATTTATCTGAGGACTCAAAGCATCACATTACCATTAACCTATTGTTCAGCTATATCAGTTCTACTCCATGTACCACTGAGTTTTCTTCTAGTAAGATATTTTAATATGGGAATTGCTGGGGTGGCATTAGCAATGGCATGGACTAATCTCAATTTGTTCCTCTTGCTATGCTCATTCATTTACTTTTCCGGCGTATACAAGGACTCGTGGGTGGCTCCGAGCTTCGACTGCCTTCGGGGATGGTCTTCTCTGCTGGCTTTAGCGGTGCCAACTTGTGTCTCAGTTTGCCTTGAGTGGTGGTGGTATGAATTCATGATAATGCTTTGTGGATTCCTACCCAACCCCAAAGCAACAATTGCTTCTATGGGAATTCTTATCCAAACTACCTCTTTAGTCTATGTGTTCCCCTCAGCCCTCAGTCTTGGAGTCTCCACTAGGGTTGGGAACGAGCTCGGTGCCAGAAGGCCGGAAAAAGCCCGGATATCAATGATTGTCTCGCTCACTCTCGCAGTGGCATTAGGCCTCGCCGCAATGTTGTTCATGACGTTAATGAGGCATCAATGGGCTAAATTCTTCACAAATGATCAAGAAATCCTTAAACTCACGGCAGTGGTGCTGCCAGTAGCTGGCCTCTGCGAGCTCGGAAACTGCCCTCAAACCACTGGTTGTGGGGTGCTGAGAGGAAGCGCACGACCGACAGTGGGAGCAAACATCAACCTAGGCTCATTTTACTTGGTAGGAATGCCAGTGGCCCTTCTAATGGGATTTTTGCTAAAAATGGGGTTTGCTGGGCTATGGCTAGGCTTGCTTGCAGCACAGGGATCATGTGCATTGCTCATGTTTTATGTTCTAAGCACAACAGATTGGATTGTTGAAGCAGAAAGAGCAAATAAGCTGACAACAGAATCAAATATGGAAACTAACAGCAAAATGGACAGTAACCTTGATGAGATTTTGTGCAATAATTATGATGAGTTTATGATGAAGACAGCTTCACTTGAAACAGACCCTCTTACAACTACAACAAGTCCTGCATTAATTAATTAGGATTTCATTATTTTGTAATTTCTAACCCACATATCATAGAAGAGCTGATGTAAAAATTCATGGAAAATTTGGATTTGCACTTTTTTCTTTTTAGCTTCTCAATTTGTTGTTGGATTGCTCTGATGTCTACCGTGATATAACTTAGAAGGGAATTTTTCATATATATTTTCTAAATTTTATTTGTTACATTTTCATTCACTTTACATACTTTGAAATACATGAAAGTACACAGAATGAAAATTTTAATGTGTATCAGCTGGATTCTTCTTATTTCTTTATCATTCTCTCAGTAATTAACAACATAAAGAATAATTGTTCATGACATTGTAGCATAAGGGTGTCAGGTGAGAGAGAGAGAGAGAGAGAAGAGGTTGGTGTTGTTCCATTCGATATTAGGTCATAACCCACTTCCTGAAATGGAAAATTAGCATAATACTAATCATCTGCTCTGTTCTTGTAAATGTAAATTCTTTTCTTTTAAATACTTCGGCTTTAGAGCCTGATCGAGCCTTAATTTTTTGTCCAAAATATATTTTGGAATAAGATTTTAATTGAGAATGTGTGATTAAAAATGAAGAAAAATTTTGGATTTATATATAATATTATTTTATTGAAAAATATTTTATTAAAAATAAGAGAAAAAAAATATGTTTTGAAAATAATGAGGACCAAACAACAGTTTAAAAATCGTGGTTTTTCAACTATTCTTTTTTTTTTTTTTTTCCTGAAAAACTTATTACCCCCTTCTGCTTCTCAACGCAAGTTTACTTCAAAAGATATATATATATATATTATTTAATAGATTTCTTATTTAGTTTAAATTTATAATTAATCCAACCACAAACTGAAATTGGTAAAATAAAAATATCGAGGGACATAAGCTTTAAGTTTTTGGTTGGGTAGAGACACTTGCGAGAATCTCATTACTAATGCGTATAATAAAATCTACAAAATGTACAGAGTCACATTACTACCACACCATAAATAAGGGATAAAGAATTAGGAGTCTCGTCGATTAATGAATTATGAAGTCCAGTTACTACCACTGAGTATGATAACACTCTTTGCTTTAAAAATTATTATTATTAATAAAAATTCAATCTTACAATGGCTCAGTGTTATGGGTCAGATATGCTAACTATGCTTAATATATACTTTTATTGTTATGCGTTATCAATTTATTCTGTAAAATTTAAATTTGGACAATCTAAGTAGTGCTCTTTATTCTTTAAAAAGTTCGATTTTTTTCCCTAAAATAGTTCTAAAAATCATTTTTTTATAAAAGCTTTGCACATAAGCTTCACCTAAGTTCAGAACTTACATTTAACGTTTAATCATGCTTTACGTATGAGCTTTATCTTATCTCGCTTAAGTTTGTAAAAACTTGAAACTTGATCATACGTATGTGATTCAAAAAAAAAAAAATTTTTCTTGTTATTTTGGATTGTATTGGATTATATTTTTATGTGTATGACTTTTGTATTTATATTGATTGATTTTTTTAAATATTAATAAATAATTTGCTATTGCTATGGTTAGTGGTCAACTAACCACTTTAGTTCACTCCGCTTCCTCAATCCGCCCATGAGAAGAGGTGTATGTATATGTGGGTGTGTGTCCCAATTTCAAACAAAGAATGAAGTGATCTGGGGCTGGGCTAGGCTGGGGGGGTGGGGGGTTCTGGTTGTTACTGAAGAAACAAAATTGAGCTATTATTGCCCCTGTCTGCTTCCTAGATGACAACACAATGGAGCAGTGCCTTTGCATAGTAATTTCCAGCCCCCACCCACCCCACTATTTCAGGCTTCATTTCATCTGCAAAACCTGCACCTCCTAGGAGGATAAAAAGTTAGATCTTACTTTAAGTGCCCGTTTGTTTGATGTAACTAAAAATCAAGTTTTTAGTAAATTTTGATTTAATTTATGAAGTACGTAATTGAAAAGTGTTGTGAATTCAGTGAAATGTGCAGTTGAAATTAATTTTTCACATGTACTTCAAATTTTAGCAAGATTTTAATCTATACCAAACAAGACTAAGTGAAAAAAAGTTTATCGTAGAATATGCAATAGTGTTAAAAACACAGTTACTCGATTTATAGTGTAGTGTGATCACTCTGTTAATTTTTTTTTTTTTTTTTTAATATTTAGATAGGATGTTTGACGTAAAAGATGACAACTCGATGTAACATCAATATAGAGGTCTTTCATTTTCAATATTTCCTTAGAAAAACTTATGAATTTTAACTAAATGTTCAAATTGAAACAAAAAGTACATCTCAAAAATGCTACTATTTCAAGTGTGCGACGGGTTAACAAAAAATTAGTTGGATATCACAATTATGTTATTAAGCGTCAGTCTAATCATGCTAGACTTCCCAAAAAATCGATTATTTGCATGTGAAATGAGAGTTGACTTTCTCTGAGCTGATTCAACACCAAACTTGTCTTTTTTGTTTTTCTGTCCATTTTGCCCTCTAATGTAAGTGAACAGGTGCATTTATTTGGAAGGGGTATTTTGATCATTTGGACAGGCTTGTAGAGGGTAAAATCGACAAATTGTATGGAACGTGTGTCTACCATACTCAGCCTATTTCAAATTATTGTTTTGTGTGGCCTTCTTTTTTTAATTGTATATATCAGCATCAAATCTAGCAAAATTAGGCAAAAATCTCCTAAATAACCACATCAAACAGGGACTAAGTCAGCATTTTTTTGTAAATGAAATTGAACGAAGCGGTAGTCAATTCCAAACTTATTTAAAAGGATACTCATTGTATGGCCATTGTATCATTCTAACTGGTGTATTATACTCCTCCCGTCATATTTATATGAGCCGACTTTCCTTATTTTCATGTCTCATTTTTATAGTTCCATTTCTTTATTGAAGTATTATTTGTTTTGTTCGTTTACTAACATACCTTTTGTCTATTTATAACCAATTTTTCCCACTTAATATTGAAATTGTGTGTATTTTAATTTACATACTTATTTGAATCATCCAAATACATACACACGGTTCTCGAAGTAAGTAAAGTTTGAGTGATTCATAATATTTAATTTGTCTAGTTATCACCATTATTTTCAACGGCTTTGCTAGGGATACATCACCATATACATTGGGGTGTACACCCCCCTCACATAGAGGTGGGTCCCGTTCGAATAAAAAAATATTTTCTATAAGTGGGTCTCACCCCCATGTGAGGAGAGTGTACACTCCTATGTACATTTTTTGATGTACAAGTAGAATTATTCTATTTTTAAACACTACCACTAGTCGTTGATAATTAAATAAGAACATTGATATATGTATATCAAAGTTTATATAATAGTTTACATAATGCAATATAACACTCTATCATAGGACATGTTAAAACTCAATCAAATTTCTTTATCTAATCATTTCCCTCAAACTCATCTTCTGACCTGTCATTTCTGTACAAATAGCATAATTGATTATATAAGGGTAAATTACAAAAAATATTTTTTCAATAATATTAAATGAAATTTCTTAATCTGTGTGAAAGGCAGAGGGAGTACATGAATAGTTAAGAATATATTGATAAGATAAAATAAAAATTTAAAGGACATTTTATAATAAATGTAAAAATAATTATTCTACAAGTACATAGTTTTTTGACAAAAAATCGTTACAGACAATACATGGCGAGACATAATTGGAAGATGAGATAAAAAAAAAAAAAAAAAATCCAATCATATTTTACCACATCAACATTTGTATACATTCTGTTAAATTTTTCATGTACTTTTGACTTTATTGATGTGAAAATATGTGTGAAACCCGAAACAGTGTAAATTTCGCACTTCCTTAATTGGTAGACACTCAATAAATCCTCGAATCCAAGGTGGATGATATTCATCCAAGAAAAGGGTACTAATATTCCATTCTTTCAAGTTTTGTGGGGTTTGTAAATAATTAATTGTCCCGTCAATTTAATTGTAAACATGCTTTCATATCTAATGTGGCTCTATAAAATATTTACTGTTTTGTTGACGATGGGATTGCCGAAAACCTATTTAAAAAAAAAAAAATCAAAGTTTCAAAATAACCTCATGAAACTATTAGGCTTTGAACTCTAAATTTATTGACCAACTCTTTAATAATCTCCTATAAATATGCCTTGTAAATATTCCATGTTTCATTATGTGGAAACAACCTTAAGAGTAATTGGTACTTATAAAAATCATCGTTAAAATCCTTATTCAGTAGGAATTAAAATTTTGTTTTTAATCTAAATTAAAATCAATAATTAATTTTAACAACACATTTTATGGGATCCACAACTTTTCAATCATAAATTTCATCAATTTATATAAGAAATTTAATCCCCAGATGCACGATATAATAATTTATAATAATCTTTATGCATGGAAAAAAGTAAAAGAGACCATAGGTATATATATTAAATTGTTTCCACTATTTGTACACTTATCTTAGAACAAATTAATAGACAACACATATATGTGTGTGATCGTTAATAACATTATGTTCAAATAGTTATCTAGCAATTATTAAAAAGTTTTAAGCTTTATAGGATTGGAATCTCCTTAGTGGCCCTTTTCAATCAAGGTTTGTGCCACCTAATTGTAACTTAGAATCGAATAATTTAATGCCACGTCACATACTTTATTTTTTCGAAATTTTATTCGACTATAAATTGTCTATTAGTTGCCACGTGTGTCGCATTATCTTAATCAGTTTGCTTTGTTTAACAATCCACCATATCATATTATTTTGTGTGCTAATTATAAAAGGATTAATTAATGCATAAACAAACAACCGACCCACTCTATTGGTGCACGGAAGTGGTAGGGCTATGCAACAAGAAAATTTAACAAAAGGGGAACCAGGAAAAAAAAAAAAAAAAAATAGAAAAAGTATACATATATCTATGTCGTTCACGGTTCTTTCTTAGCTTGGAAATTCCACGAAACAAACGTTTACTAGAAGTCCTCTCAAAATGTCCGATGAACATATTTTGAAAAGGCAATTTACTCCGATACAAATAATAACAACTTTAAATAAAACTCACTTTTAAAATCGACCGGTAAGAAAAGAGACTTCAACAAGTTCTAATCCACATAAATGTTAGTTTGTCAATGGCTTACTTAAAAATGAAACGAGCATTTATGCTTGAGATTTGTTAGACAATGTTTTCGATAAAGGTTCTATCAGATTTTGATAAAAGTTAATGAAATGTGTAGTTGAAAATTTGATAAAGGTTAATGAAATTCTGTTAAAATTGTAATTTAACATGTTGAAAAATTGATAGAACTGTTGTAACTTTTTATCAAACAGCACTCATATATTTTCATGTAAATAAATGTCTTTTCAAAACCAAATTCTTTTATTAATGGAAAGTAACTTATCCTTCTCTTACCCTAAATGCAAAAAAATACCTAGGAAAAGTAGGCAACGCCTCTATAATGGGCAAATGGAATTGGAGGGTGTGGCCACTCTTATAACAGCACAGCACAGGTGTTGAAACCACTTTAAGGTGGTCTGTGAAATCAAATTCAAAGTTTGATTCCATCCATTACCGAAAGGCACATAAAAACACAGTGAAAACCCTAAAAATGTGGTAAATTATTTGATCAATTCAAAACTGTCAATCATCAACGGTCTTGAAAATTGACCCCAAAAACTTCAGAATGAGGGTCGATGCATTGTACCTCCAATGCGCAATTATGTTTGAATGGAAGTCGCACATAATAGAGTCACGTTTATATTGAACGAAGAACTTAGATTTCAAAGTGTCCCGATTTCACTTTATTGTTAGGATAATCACCTACGCCGACTCTAGCCTTCGAGCCTAAAGCTAGACTTAGGGTCTATTTGATGTACTCTGTGAATTTTTTTTTTGAGTTTTAAATGTGTGGTTAAAAATTAGAAAATAGTTATGAATTCAAGTACAAAATCAATTTAATAGGGGAATGTGTAATTTAAAATGGGTTTGGTGAAATGAATTTTAAAAAATCTGTGCCAAATATATGCTCAATTTTATCACCATATTTTCGCTAGCCTTTTGCTAGGTAAACGCTCGAGCGAGCATGGTGGAAACAACCCGAGAGTCTGTTGCACACCTATCACTGACCCGCTGCTCAAGCGATAGGTTTTTCCGACCCAACCTTGTTTCAATTTTTGACACGGTTTTAAACTCCATTTTCATCTACAACTTAAAACCTAGGGCATATATATAGTTCATGACTTGTAATCATAATAATACATTCTAACATACAGAGAATTGAGAGAAAACATTCTTGAGAGCCTAGATTTCAATCGACTATTGAAATCTCGATATTATAAATACAAGTTATTGATTTTATAGTGGACTCTCCTCCTCAAATTTCTTGTGTTCTTCTTTTTTCTTCATCTTATTTTATTATTGTCATATCTTGTGACCCGGATTTCATAACAAGTGGTATCAGAGAACAATGTTAATTGTTCCGCATGGCGACAATGAAGTATGATATTCCATCGCTGGATAGAAACACGAGATTTATATTATGGCAAGTGAAGATGCAAGCGTTGTTGGCGCGGATGGATTTGGAGGGAGCATTGCTTGACTTTGATAGGATGCCCATTACCTGGGCGCAGGATGAAAAGTGGGTAGGGATCAAAAAGCTCAATCTCAAATTCATCTACATCTCTCGAATCAGATTCTTCAAGATGTTCTTAAGGAGAAGAGTGATGTTGCATTGTGATTGAAGTTTGAGCAACTTTGCATAATAAAGAACTTGACTAGCGAGCTACATTTGAAACATCGCTTGTATTCTCACCAGATGTCTAAAGGCACGTCATTGAATGATCATTTAACTATGTTCAAAGAAATCGTATCTGATTTGGAAACATTGGAGGTTAAGTATGACGAGAAGGATTTGGCTTTGATGTTGTTGTATCCGTTGCCACTATTATATGTGACTTTTAGGGACACTATTCTCTATAGTCGGGACACTCTCACCGTAGAAGAAGTCAATGATGTTTATTATTATCTAAGGAGAAGATGATGCATCTTGTTCGAGGATCTGAAAGTCAAGTTGAAGGCTTGATTGTGCGTGGGAGGAATCAAGATAGAAATTTTGACAGAAATATGAGAGGCAGATCGAAATCTAGACATGTTGAGAAGACATGTCATTACTATAAGAAGAAGGGGTATACTAGAGCTGATTGCTCTGTTTTGAAAAATAGAAACAAAGTTGTTGGTACTACAAAGAAAGGGAAGCAATATGCCAATACAACGGAGGCTGATGTTATTGAGGATAAGCAAAGTAGTAAAGAGCTTCTTGCGATTTCTGACGGAGATACTAAATCTAGTGATGAATGGGTTCTTGACTCGGCTTGTACTTTTCATACGTGTCCTAACAAGGATTGGATTTCTACATATGAAGGAGTTTCGAGAGGTGCTGTGATTATGGGAAACAACGCGCCTTGCAAAATTGCTAGAGTTGGTACAACCAGAATAAAAAGGTTTGATGGGACTATCATAACACTTATAGATGGAAGACATATTCCAGAACTGAAGCGAAATCTCATATCTTTAAGTGCATTTGACTCAAAGGGCTATAGATACATTGGTAAATGTGAAGTTCTGAAGGTTAGCAATGGCTCTCTTGTTGTCATGAAAAGGCATAAAAACTCTACACAACTGCATATTTTGCACGACTCCTCAGTGGTTGGAGATGCATTAGTTTCTTTTTCTTCTTTAACAGATGAGGCTTGGGCATATAAGTGAGAATAGGATGGCGGAGCTGAGTAAAATGGGACTTCTTGATGGACAGAAGACCAATAAAATGGAGTTTTGTAAGCATTGTGTCTTTGAGAAATAGAAGAGAGTCAGATTTACTAAAAAAAGACACAACATGAAAGGAATACTTGAATATATTCATTCAAATCTTAGGGGACCAACCAGGGTACCATATAAAGGTGGCTAATATTACTTGTTGACAGTAATTAATGACTTCTCCAAGAATATTTGGGTATTATTCTTAAAGTAGAAAGTGATGTATTTGGGACCTTCAAAGAGTTGAAGACATTGATAGAAAAGTAGACTGGAAAGCAAGTGAAATGTCTGCGCACTAATAAAGGGTTGGAGTTTTGTTCAAATAAATCAATAGCTTCTGTAGGACTGAAAGCATCTTGAGACACTTGACAGTGCTTAGAACTTCTCAACAGAATGGTGTGGCAGAACGGATGAACAGAACCTTGATGGAACAAGTTCGTTGTATGCTTTCAAATTATGGATTGCCTAAATCTTTTTGGGCTAAAGCTGCCACTACAACTTGTATTCTCATTAACCACTCACCATCAGCTATTAATGATAAAAAAGACACCAGAAAATGTATGGTCTGGTAAACCTTCTTGCTATTTTGATTTGAAAATTTTTGGGTGTTCGATTTATCCTCATGTGGATAATAGAAAGATTGAGCCTTTGTCTATAAAGTGTATCTTTCTTGGGTATAAATAAGGTGTGAATGGGTATAAGTTGTAGTGTCCAGAGACTAGTAAGGTGGTTGTTAGTAAGAATGTGGCATTTAATGAACTTGCTATAGTTCGTGGTTTATCTCCTGAGGATTTTGATAAAACTAAGGAACCGAATTGTTCAGCTCAGGTGGAGTTGAAAATTGATTCAGATAAACAATCAGAGATTTCAAAACAATCTACTATAGATCAGTCCAGTTCAGGGTTGACAAACAGCAATACTTTGCCTACACTACTAGTACCACATTATTCTATAGCTAAGGATAGACATCGCAGATAGATTAAACCTCCACAGAAGTATGGAGAATCAGATTTGGTAGCTTATGCATTAAGTATGGCTGAAGACATTGATTCCACTGAGGAGCTTGTTACATATTCTGAGGCAGTAGTTGCAGTGATTCTAGCAGATGGATAATTGCTATGCAGGAGGAGATGGAGTCTTTGAGCAAAAATAACACTGGGACTTGGTGAAACTACCTAAAGATAAAAGGGTGGCTTGTTGCAAATGGGTGTTCAAAAGAAATGAAGACATATCAGGGACTGAAGATGCTGTTACAAGAATAGATTGGTATCAAAGGGCTACAGTTAGATTCCGGGTGTTGATTTTATGAAAGTGTTCTCACCAGGATTGAAGCATAATTCTATTCGGGCTTTACTTGGAGTGGTGGTTAAGAATGACTTGGAGCTTGAGCAAATGCATGTCAAGACAGCTTTCTTATATTGAGAACTTGAGGAGAGCATCTACATGCAACAACCAGAGGGATTCATAGCTTCAAAAAAGGAAGACTATGTGTGCTTATTGAAGAAATCTTTGTATGAATTGAAATAGTCACCGATGCAGTGATATAAAAGGTTTGATTCATTCATGACTACTCATGATTTTGATAGATGTAATTATGATAGTTGTGTGTAATTCAGAAAGGAAAGTGGTGGATCAACTATATATTTGTTGTTATATGTTCATAGTAGTCAAGGATAAAGCAGAGGTCAAAAAAGTAAAATTACAACTTAGCAAAGAGTTTGACATGAAGAATTTGGGTGCAGCAAAGAAGATTCTTGGAATGGAGATCTTAATGGATTGGAAGGCTGACAGATTGTATTTGAGTCAAAAGGAATACATTGATAAGGTGCTTGAAAGATTTAATATGGTGAAAGTGAAGGCTGTCTGTACTCCCTGGCTGCCCACTTCAAATTGTTATCTAACTTGTGTCCATAATCAGATGAAGACATTGATTATATGTCTCAGGCTCTTTACTCCAGTGCAGTTGGTACGCTCATGTATACTATGGTTTGTACAAGACCTGATTTGGCACAGATAGTTAGTACAGTTAGCATATATGGTCAATCATGGCAAGGAATATTGGAAAGCAATGCAGCGAAACTTCAGATACTTAAGGGGCTCTTCAAATACTTGTTTACATTTTGGCAGAAATTTTGATGGAGTCATTGGTTATATGGATTAAGATTATGCAGGGGATCTTGATAAGAGGATATCACTTACAGAGGCATGTAAGAAAGCTATTGGCTGAGAAGATTGATTGATGAAATCAGTGAAGACTTGCAAATGTTTACATTATTCTGTAATAGTCAGAGTGCAATTTTCTTGACTAAGGATTAGATGTTTCACGAGAGGACGAAGCACATTGATGTAAGGTATCATTTAGTGCGTGATGTGATTACTCGTGGTGATATAGTAGTGAGCAAGGTTGATACCAGTGATAATCCTACTGATATTATGACAAAACCACTTCCTATTGCTAAGTTTGAACTTAGTGGGTGTTTGACTTTAATTTGGTCCATTATTTAAAGAGGAGGAGTAGTGTTTATTGATGGAGTCGTGACTTAGAATCCCTTGGTGTTGGAATTTGGCTCAAGGTGGAGATTTGTTGTGGTTTAACCCAAATTTTAATAGGTATTTGAGTTTGAATTGGACAGTTTTGAAGAGATCAAAATTATAGATCGGAGGAAAAAGTCGTCGCATTTTCGCTAGCCTGGCGCTAGCTAGACGCTCGAGCGAGTTCGGTGGAAAACAACCCCAGAGTCTATTGATCAACTGTCGCTTGAGCGACAGGGTTTTCCTGCCCAGGCCCGTTCGATTTTTGACGAGTTTTTGGACTCTCTTTTCATCTACAACTTAAAACCTAAGGCATATATATAGTTCACGACTTGTAATCATAATAATACATTCTAATATAGAGAGAATTGAGAGAAAACATTCTTGAAAGCCTAAATTTCAATCGACTATTGAAATCTTGATATTGTAAACACAAAACTATTGATTTTATAGTGGATTCTCCTCTTCAAATTTCTTATGTTCTTGTTTTTTCATTATCTTTATTTCATTATCGTCATATCTTGTGATCCGAATTTCATAACAAATATCATTTGCAACTAAGATGTTGCTGTCCAACAAATGTCATGATACAAGGATTCACCCTTGGATTATTCTTGGTGTACAGGAGGGGTTTCACCGAACCCTTCTAGAGAAACCCCTCCTATACACCAAGAATAGTCATTCACCCTTTAATTAGCGCACGTTTCAAGGACGGATTGGAATGTAAAATGTCATTCATCGCTCACGCTAGAAATGACTAAATTACACAATAATTGATGATAGATTAAAATCATATAGACACATAGGGTCTTGAAATGCAATGACAAGTTGAGAGATTCATGCATCTATTATTTTTCCATACGCTCAATCTTTTCTATAGTTACTGTTCACAATATCAGTCATGTACTGCAGGACTTTGAGTAGCTTTCCGTAGTTATATGTACATAAAACTTTTTGAAGCATAATTTGCAGGAGTACGGCCAATGGATGATAAATCAACGGTGGAGATTGTTTTATAGTCATATCATTCAAGAAATTATAATTACCTGAAACTGCTTAAAAGTAGAAAATGGATCAATCTTTCTATTCAAAGATGCCAATCGTGTGGCATTCAGCAAAATACTCTGAAAACGCAGTGTTTTTGGTTTTTCCAATTTAGAAAAATAAACAAGGGTCCCCTTAGTCTTGTTTTTTCCATATATCTACAGAGGTGGACCATATTGGACTGGCAAATGCACTAAGAGACAACATCTATCTCTGACTTTTTATGTGATGAAAACTTTGTTGGGGCATTGTCATTTGTAGGGCACATGGGTGTTTGGTTTTTGGGATATTAGGAGTTCGACCAATTTAGGAAAATCCTTGTCTCTATTCAAGCTTGCGTGCTTCTTTTTTTTTTTTTTTTTTTTTTGAGGTACTAAATTCAGTTTTGTCATTAATTCTTTTATATAATGTTAAAGTTTTACTTTCGTGATCAACGTAGGATCGACAAATGAATAATACCCATTTGAGTTCAGTACTTGAAAAGTTTCAAAAGCGTGATCTTAAAGAGGAATAAGTTGTGATATTTGATAAAGGATATAACTAATGGTGAATTCAAAAGCATGATCTTGAAGAGCATTAAGTTATGACATTTGATAAAGGATAACTCTAATGGTGATTGATATTTAATGGACAATACATGGAGAAGCTTAAAAAGAGAGATGCTTAAGTTGACTTAATTAATTATTCTTACTTTTCTTCTAAGCGAAACATGGCAAATGGATATATGCCAGACTCCGAAGCTATCTAGTTTGACATTATACAAGTGTTTGACCCATTTCTCAGTTATTGATTTATTTATTTGTTAACTCTATCTATGGCGTGATACCACAAGTAGACCTTTCTTTTAAAACTTTAAAATATACATATAAAATGTAAAAAAGAAGCAAAAGCGGTGTCCAATAGAGTTACTTAAAGGAAAATGGAGTCCAAGAAGCCATGAACACCACAGAAGATAATGAAAGCAAGATACCCAAAAGATTCACTAAACAACATTTTGTTTTATATGTATGAGCCTAGTGGGGTTTGCAAAAAGGTCAATGTTGGACCGAAAGAAAGGCAAAATGACAACCATTATGGTTTGATGACCATTTCACAAAATGAGTCAGAAAACCAGTCTCACAATTCACAAGCACTATAGAAATAGACACATCTTCAAAAATTGATAGCGATTTGATCCTTCAACATAAACAATCTAGCATTTTCACTCAACCATAAGCTTCTACAACAGATGTAGCACGTTACTGCATCATCAGACGCATAAATGATAACATTAAAACTACAAATACTGGCGATTCTTAATATCAACCACTTTTTGGCAAAGTCTACTTAAACGAAGAGTAGCTAGCTGGTGGTTATGTCCCCATATCCTCCCGTGTGGTAACATGGGGGCGAATTTGTGCATGGAAGTTCATAGACCACCCAAAGAATGAAAGGAACGCGTCTAGTAATATTAGTTTGAGTCCATTCCCTATTCAATACCACCTTCATCGACGACTATATTACCATAGAATTATCTTAGTAGGGGCATGTTCTCCTGCCATTGTTAAAATTGGTCAATGCAACGTTTATGACTTTAAGCTCATACCATCGATCAAGGCATCAGTGTTTACCACACTGAAACAAGATCATGCAATATGAGGTTCAATCATCATGATAAAAATCCTCTGTAGTGAGTGTACACTAAGAAAGCAATAGAGAATACACAGAAACTGAGAGATCCGTACAGAAAAGTAAATTTCTTTCATGATAAAAATATTATGAATGCACATCTTTGCTAACATTGTGGCTTAACAACTTAATTTATCCTCGTTTTTCAGTGTTCAACATTTGAGACTAGTGGGACCTAAGAATATACTACCAAGAACTTCCAAAGCCAGGTTATGAATCACAAGCTGAAATTATGTAAAATTGAAAGACCTTTTTTTATATAAAGGGGCTTAGGATTTGTTTAAAGACACATTGCATATTAAATAAAATTATATTTCTTTCTTGTTCTATTGTTCTTTCAATTGTTCGTTGTCAAATTTTTAAGTTCGTCGTTAATTTGATGTCAGAGCAGGTCGTTCTCTTTTGGCTAAAGAAATTTCATTTTAAAACTCCAAAAATCAAGATCCCAACCAGACACCACCAATGTATACACCCACCGCCACCTTCCATACCCAAAGCCTTTGAACAACACAAAACACAAGAAGAATTTGACTTAGCGGTAATTATACATGTAGTCTTCCTCTGTTTTAGTAGTTCATGTTATGAACTGGAATGTTCCAATATCAGTTTGTTGTGAAAAGATAAGAGATTAAGTCACAATATAAAGTAATAAGATATGTGAGTTAAGAGTATCGTTCCCACGAGAAATAAGGTCTAATTTGTAGTTTAATAGCTATAATTAAATTCGAAGTGTAATGAAATCAAAAAGATGATTTGTATATTTTTTATACTAATTCTAAACTAACGATGCAAATAAAGTGTTTATCTAATATGTTAATATTTGTATTGGAATCGTGAATTCCCCTACTGCTATTTAGTTTAATTCTTAATCTAGTAAATTCATGTATTCAAGACAATCGATAATCCACTGTTATTCAATATTCTTTTCCAAGATATATTAAACCTATGTTTAACACAACCCGGTCCTATTCGTAGTCCGAATTCATATGAAAAACATGCATTGATTCACAAGATTTATCACACATGATTGCACATGCCATAGATATTATTTCTAATACCTATTGTCCATGTGTTGATTTTGCCGCATTCTAGATTTATTGTGAGTATTCTTACATTAAAACAAGCAACTTACTATCTAATTGGTGATCAAACAATCAAATAGTTCAATGGGAATGCAAAACCAATTGAGAAAAATCAAGAAGTACTAAATTAATTGTCTCGAATTAAAATAAATAAGCAATATGGTTCATCATTCATCCAATACAATAAAAAACTAGCCTAACATTCTTATAATTAAATTACATAAGAATAATTGGAAAAACATCACCCGGAAAAAAGAAATATGGAAGAAGTAGGAAAAATCCACGTTCTTAACTCAAAATTTTAAACCGGGCTATGAATCTTCAAAATCCTTGTATGATTCGCATTGAATTGATGTGCTAGGCTCTTTCTTGTGGTGAAAATTTGGATTTGATATGCTCTGAGTCGTTCATGCCGTTCACCTTCCTTAGAAAGTATGTTAAATTTGATTTTTTATAGGAATTTGGATAAAATCAGAAAATTGTGCCCATAATTGGCTTGTGCGCGCGCGCCGTGTATTTCTTTGCTCGCGCGCCATTCAAGTGTTTCACTCTCGGTAAATAAAAACTAACCACGTGCGTGCGCGAGAGATTGTGCATGTGCGGGCGCGCAGGCATAAAATCTTCCAATTGTTGCACTTTGGTTCCGGATTTGCATTCTTTATTTATTTTGGTTCTTTCTTTGTATTTTATTGACCCTCCATCTTTCAATTTCGTGTAATTGACTCCAACATCTCTCCAATCATCGATACTAGGTCCAAATCATCTATTAACACTTTGCAATTTAGTCCTCAAACTTTGGATTAGTCCTCAAACAATTGCTTTAGTTTAACGGCACAAATAAGTGTATATAATACACTTATCAAACACCCTCAAACTTGATTCTTTATTTGTCCTCAAACAAAACTAGAACATATTAAACACACAAACACACAATGCTAATTACCTAATTGGTGGCTATTCAATCAAATAAAGAAAAAAATTTAGCTAGCTAACCTGAATTTTTATTTCATGATTGAAATCATAATATCATATCTATGCAAGGCTTCAAAACTACAATACAGAGATTAAAATCTACTTCTCCAAGAAATCAATGTGTGTGTATGAAGAATTAAGCATAGCATTATGAATTCATGAGTTATTTCAATTCCCGACCCTCAATGGTCAAATATATTCTTTCATCACTCGTAAGATTCACACACCTCCAAACTTATTATATTCGCTCTTTTCAAATGTGTGAACTAAGGTTGAATTCCATACTATCCTCACCTCTCTAGTTTAGGTAAATCTCACTAATTGCAAGTCAATATGTCAATAAATAAGGATTCTCCATTAAATTTGATTGTTTCAATCTCTAGGATTTAATTAGACTAATAATCTCTTATCGAAAGTCAAATTTTCTTAAATAAGTGTTTGAGACATAATCAAGGTATTTGGTGTATCTGTTTCATGCACCTACTTTTTTTTAATATTTTTTTCTCAATTTCTTTCCAACACTTTTTTTCTTTATTTGCAGCATTCTCTCCCTGAAACTTTCTAAATGACCCATGTAACAAGCTTTGGCCCAATGACTCTCAAGTCAGTTGACTTTAATGTAATAGGTTTTAACACCCTTACATGCTTAATAACTCGAGTCATAAAGGCTACGAAGAAAAAATTTCAAATAAAATGTGCGTTTTTTCCTTGATTAGTGCAATGTCCCTCATTAAACACATATCCAAGTAAAACAACCTCTAACTCGAAATTTTCACGAAACTGCATCCCATTGACCTTAGACAATCCACACAATTTTTAATTTCACACATGGAATCCTTATTTATCTCAATATCTTCCTACAACTATGAAATCCCCCAAACTATTATAAATTTGATCTAAGGATGTAAAATTTAGTGATTTTGGATTTAGCACCTATGGCCCACTATTTCAACATATTCAATTATGAAATCAACTCATTCATCCGCAATGTTTAACTTAATTCATGTGCTCAATATATATCAAATTTCACATGGGAAAGCAAAAATTAATCTAAGCATGTAATTTATTCACCATTCATAGATCAATTAATGATACAATATATTTTTCATTGCCAGTCAGACCAACTAACTCACACAAACACAAAAAAAAAAGAAAATATTTTTGAATTTTTGAATTTTTTTATATATATCCAAAGCAATAAAAGCACACAAAAATAATTAAATACAAGAATGATACAAATACATAAAAAAAATGAAAACAAAATAAAAATGAAAATGAAAATGAAAACTCATGTTTTCCACCTCCAAACTTAAACTAGACATTGTTCTCAATGTCTTAATTCTAAATCCGCATATAAAGGGGTGGAGAACAAAATGAAGAAAATACTTCATTGATATGACTTATAATCCAATGTCTAGCTTTTCGTTGCTTCGTTAGCTTCTTGGTCAATATTGGTTTAAATGTTTAGTAATGTCATGTCCCTACACAATGTGATCAAATAAAGTATTAAGGCTAAAAAATTTGGAACAAGTGTCACTTAGGTATATCATATAATAAACCAACCAACAAATTGAAGACCTAAGTGAAAACGTAGTATGGATGATGAGTCCCTAAAATCAAATAAAAAAAATTAATCTTAATTATCCTATTACTAGAAAGCATAATAAATAAAATGGAAGAAAAATTGGGTAGCCTCCCAATAAGCGCTTTGTTAAAGTTCTTAGCTTGACTTTGTTGTTTCGGAATCATGGAATTTTGAAGAAGGCTTTCGATGTCTTGCTCAGTTTGCATCTTCCGACTTTGCTCCACTCTTCATTGCTTCTACAAATTTTAACACTGCCCTCTCCAATGTGATATAATATGTCTATCTCCTCTGATTTGAATTCAACTATGTAGACTTCTTCCTTTTCTTCGGGCTTAATTACAAACTCAATGAAAGGGCAATCAATGAAGTCAACAGAATGTGGGTTAGCGTTTTCTTCATTAATTGGCTCATCTTCGTTTTGTTCCTTTATAATTGATCTTTCATTGTCTTTGTACTCGTCTTCCATAACTGATATCTCATCGGGTTGAATAGCCGATTCACAATTTAAATCTACGGGCAATATAAACTTTTTCTTTCAAACTTTTCGAACGGATTGTATCCTCCCCACCTTTTAAATTCATAACAGAACACGCCATCTCCAATACACAGTTTGTTTTCATCTAACTAGGCAAGATCAATGTAGAATTTTGCAATTGCCCCCTCGTTCAACATGGAATGGCCAAATTCCACAAATGTGTCGGAAGGGATACACTCGCCTACAAGCATGTAGTCTTCAAAAGATGTGTCAATTGCTAGTCTTCGACATCTTAAATATTGTTTAAACTGTAGGAGCTTGAGCTGAAAGGGTTCAGTGCATGTATTCATGCAGTAGCCAGTATAATGCACCCCATAGCATAATTCACAATATATATCTTCTTCCTCGTCGTGTTCATTTCAAGATTATTCATTGCAAAAATCTTTTCAACATGCCGTGTTAGAATCTTACATGCATTGCTGAACGGCACCTGGATAGAATATAAAGTAAGAGAAATCAAGGTGGGTAGCCAAGATCAATAATAAAAAATATAAAAAGAATAAAACAAAAATCGAATTTAATATAAACGAATAAATTAAAATTAAATCCGTTATTCCCCGACAACGGCGCCAAAAACTTGTTCACGCATAACCCGCAAGCGTACAAGATTGTTGTACAAGTAATAAGATATGTGAGTTAAGAGTATCGTTCCCACGAGGAATAAGGTCTAATTTGTAGTTTAATAGCTACTATTAAATTTGAAATGTAATGAATTCAAAAAGATGATTTGTATATTTTTTATACTAATTCTAAACTAACGATGCAAATAAAGTGTTTATCTAATATGTTAATGTTTGTATTGGAATCACGAATCCACCTACTACGATTTAGTTTAATTCTTAATTCTTAATCTAGTAAATTCATGTATTCAAGACAATCGATAATCCACTATTATTAAATATTCTTTTTCAAGATATATTAAACATATGTTTAACACGACCTGATCCTATTCCTAGTCCGAATTCATATGAAAAACATGCATTGATTCACAAAATTTATCACACATGACTGCACATGTCATAGATATTATTCCTAATACCTATTGTCCATGTGTTGATTTTGTTGTGTTCTAGACTTATTGTGAGTATTCCTACACTAAAACAAGCAACTTACTATCTAATTGGTGATCAAACAATCAAATAGTTCAATGGGAATGCAAAACCAATCGAGAAAAATCAAGAAGTACTAAATTAATTGTCTCGAATTAAAATAAATAAGCAATATGGTTCATCATTCATCCAATACAATAAAAAAATAGCATAACATTCTTATAATTAAATTACACAAGAATAATTGGAAAACATCACCCGAAAATAAGAAATATGGAAGAAGTAGGAAAAATCCACGTTCTTGACTCAAATCTTTAAACCGGGCTATGAATCTTCAAAATCCTTGTATGATTCGCCTTAAATTGATGTACTAGGCTCTTTCTTGTGGTGGAAATTTGGATTTGATATGCTCTGAGTCGTTCACGCCGTTCACCTCCCTTAGAAAGTATGTTAAATTTGGTTTTTATAGGAATTTGGATAAAATCAGAAAATTGGACCGTTTAGGCCCATAATTAGCTTGTATGCGCGCACCGTGTATTTCTTTGTCCGCGCGCCGTTCAAGTGTTTCACTCTCGGTAAATAAAAACTAAGCCCGTGCGCGCGCGCATGCATAAAATCTTCCAATTGTTGCACTTTGGTCCCCGAATTGCATTCTTTATTTATTTTAGTTCTTTTTTTTTTTTTGTATTTTCTTGACCATCCATCTTCCAATTTCATGTAATTGACTCCAACATCTCTCCAATCATCAATACTAGGTCTGAATCATCTATTAACACTTTGCGATTTAGTCCCCAAACTTTGGATTAGGCCTACTTTAGCCAATTTTCATCCCATTTTCTTCAATTTCATGGTTTTGCATCGAGATGTACCTAGCAAACAAAATATATACAAAATTAAGGCTCAAATCATTTCAAGTAACGACAATTGCTTTAGTTTAACGGCACAAATAAGTGTATATATATTTATAAGGAACAAATAAGAAACGTCTGAACCCTTATAGTAGAGTTGTAGTTGAAGTAGAATGCCAAAAATGGAGTCCAAAATAGAAAATGAGACAAACAGTGTGGGGAGGCAGAATAGATGGCACCGCATCGCCAACCTTGCTGTTGAAATTTATGGCTATCGGTGTCTAGGCACCACGACTAGATGCATAGGTGTCTTGCCTCCGACTCAAACTCCTTCCAATGATTTTTCTTCATTCCAAACTCTTCTTCAATTCTAACACAAGTTTTTACTCTCAATGGGCTTCCAAATAGAACTTCATTTAGAATTCACCAACTACACTTGAATAGATTTCACAATTACATTTAAAATATGATTCTAATTAATGTGTACTTTAATTAGGATTCCAAATTATCTTCAATAAAGAATTCGGGGTCACACCCAAATTTTTGACAATCTCTACCTTAACATGAATTTTACTACAATGAACAAAACTTCAAAATTTCTCCACCTGAAGACAAATTCCATTGCAAGGAATAAATTTAAACTCTTCAATGAAAAACACAAACGAATTTCTCCTTCAACAATTTCAAATGGAAATTTCTTCACATTTGCTATCCAACTAGGGGCAAAAGTGATTTAATGACCACCGAACAAGGCTGAAACAAGCCCTACAACAAAATCACAACTGAATGCATCAAAAGAATGATCTTTACTAGAATCAACAACCTTAACTACATTCAAACTATCAACAAAATAAGTATAATTGCACCTATGTGGAATCATATGGCAAGAAATGTGTCTATTTATAGCAATTGAGTACGATGACACCATCGATAATGGTAGCAAGATTGATTTACCCCATATCTTAAAAATTCATCTGAGATGTATTCTTAAATGAACACCCTAAATTAGACTCCAACAGTATAGATGCGAACTCTAAATCCACCCGAGTTCTTAAAATAGGCTGATTGCTCGAAAATTCTGTATAACCCTACAAAATATATAAATGGAATTTTCTATGTCCCATCAACACAGCATGAGCTCTTTTGATAATTTTTAGAACTCCACCTTCAATAGTGTACATGTACCCTTTTGAATCAAGAGTACTTGAGGAGATAAGAGCTTTTTTCAGATCTGGAACATGTGATATGATCTAGGAGTCGAGTCCGACGAGGACAAGCTCGGGACAGGATCCGTTGATTATTGAATGAGGCCCGATGACACGTTCGAGGGCAAAGCGGGTGAAAGAGGTGATGAGATTGCTTGCTCAAGCTATGGTGGAAGAAGTTTCAAAGTTATCAAATCAAGGAACAAGTTTCATGTTGGGCTCGGAAGAAGAAACCAATTGGATCAACTCGGTTCAAGCAGCAAACAAGCAGCATTGATGAAAACGAGCATAACTTTCACCCCGGTTGTCGGATTTTCGCCCATGATACATTCTAGAAATGACACAAAATTTTGCACAAGGTTACGAGGGCGCATGGTACTTTCGGGCTTGCGGTCGTACAGAAACATGTCTAGAACAAGTTGGCGGAAAATTTTCAATTTTTTTGAGTTTCCTAGTTTGACTAAAATACTATTTTTTATATATGTGTAATCTTTCAGGAATTTGATTATGTTTTTACTAGGTTTTTTTGACAAATTATTATTAAGATATATTCGACAAGCTATTGTGCTTTTTCAACTTCGTTCTTCTTAGAACAATTTGAACTTATCAAGAGGATTATTGTGGCATTCAACATTGAGTTTGGATCTACGTATTGTGTAATAAATAGGTCTTTCAAACACCGTTTTTAATTGGTTGCTTGATTCATTTAATTCTTGGTTCAAACTCAAAATCGGGATTATCTTCTGGACTTTCTTGGGATCTTCAATTTCATTGTGGGTTGCGTAGTATTCGTTGCTACGTGGTTCTCATCAGTTTGTATCTGAGCAAGGTTTCAAAATAATCAGGTTATATCTTTTGTTTCTTGCTTGAGCCTTGTTTTTCTTTTTTTTTTTCATAGTGCCTCGCGTTCTTCGGGTCCATCTTATTTCTTGAGTTTTGATTTGATCCCAAAAATTACAAAAAAAAAAAGAGTCAAAGTTATTTTTCAGACTAATTAGAAGTCCAAATCAAATTTCGTTTATTTTGCTGGATTTGTTGTTGAATTCACGAGATAAAAAATTCGAAAAAAATATTGTTATTACCGAAAAATTTTCAGCAGTTTAAATTTCAACTTTGAGTAAAAAAAAAAGGATCATTCAAAATTTATTCCATTTTACGTTCTTAAATAGTCCATTGAATTCATTCTTCATCTTTTCACTTCTTTCATGTTATTAAGTCATTCTTCATGTTTTCCTTTCTTTCTCCTATCATAATTCGTAATCAATACTCAGTTGGATCCACGAGAATACAATAGATTGAGTTCACATTGTTCTTTGAAGTACTTAGGTGAAAGCACTGAGTAGTAAAAGGCATAGTGTCGATATTAATAGAGGGAAAAAGCTAACAATTGAGTAATACACGAGTGATCATTTGTAAGGCAGAAATTCAATAGAATTAGGATGTCAGACAAAGAGGGTTCCAATTCAAATAGGCAGCCGAATCAGAATCACATGGCAGATGATGTAATAAGGCAATTTGAGCGGGTGTTTGAGAATGTGAGTGAAAGTCTTGATAGGTTACCTACATCGGTGGCAAACTTTCATAGGAGACAATCAAATGCAAGGAGATCAGGTAGGTGGGAGCCTGGGATGGATGTGCATGATGATTATGGATTTAGTAGTGATATGAATGATGGTGGGTGATATGGATAGAATGAGAAGTAGATGAGGTAGGTTTGAAAGAAGGGGTAGAAGTCATTTTGGAGATGAAGTGGATGGGAATATGGGCAATATTAAGATGTTAATTCCACCGTTTAAGGGAAAGAGTGATCCGAAGGCTTATCTAGAGTGAGAGATGAAGATATTTGATTGCCATAATTATTCAGAGGAGAAGAAGGTGAAAATTGCAATTCTTAAGTTTGTTGACTACGATATAACTAGGTGGGATCAAGTGGTTACATCAAGTATGAGGAATTGAGAGCGAGCAGTTAATACTTGGGATGAGTTGAAAACTATCACGGGGAAGCAGTTCGTACCTAGTCACTATTACATGGAGCTGTACCAAAGATTGCAAGGTATATATCATGGGTTGAAGAGTGTGGAAGACTACCATAAGGAGATGGAGATTTTGATGATCAGTGTGTATGTGGAAGATGATTGAGAAGCCACCATGGCTCGCTTCTTAAATGGGTTGAACATAGACATTGCTCATGTTGTGGAGTTACAATATTATGTGGAAATTGAAGACATGTTGCATGTGGCCATGAAGGTGGAGAAATAGTTGAAGAGGAAGGGGACAGTTAGGCAACCATTGGGTGCTTCGGGGTCTAATTCATCTTGGAAACCGAGGTAAGATAACAAGGGTGATGGAGGTGTTGCTAAAGAAAAGACTGAACTATCAAAGGGAAAAGATGATGGAGATAGCAAAACAACTCCCAAAATAGAGTTACAGCCAGCTAGAAATCGGGATATCAAGTGCTTCAAGTGCTTGAGAACTAGACACATCACTTCTCAATGTCCAAATAAAAAAATGATGATAGTACGCAATAGAGAGGTGGTAAGTGACAGTAAGGATGATTATGAAGGCATGTCGACATTGGAGGAAGTTATTGAAGAAAATGACACTGAATTTGTTGTTGGCGAGTTCCTGGTTACGAGGCGAGCTCTCAATACTCAAATCAAGACAGATGACTTGGAGAAGCAAATGGAAAACATATTCCATACATGATGCTACGTTAACAACATAGTATGTAGCATGATCATTGATGGGAAAAGTTGACTAATGTTACTAGCACAAATTTTGTTGAAAAATTGGGATTAACCTTATTGAGACACCCTAGGCCATATAGGTTACAATGGTTGAATGATAGTGGAGAAGTTAAGGTGAATAAGAGGGTGTTGATTAGTTTATACATTGGTAGATATTTTGTTGGGTAGACCATGACAATATGATAAGAAAGTCATACATGATGGGTACAAGAAATACTATAGTTTTGTTAAGGATGTGAGGTCCATTACCATTGCGCCATTAACACCAGCACAAGTGTATGAACACCAAATCAAATTGAAAAATGAGGAATAAAGGAGAGTGAAAAAACTAGAAAAAAAGAAAGAAAATAGTGAGATGGTGAGTACGAGAGAAAATGTTGAGGTGGCTAGTGGAGAGCAAAAGAGAGGAAAGCTACATGAGGGAAAAGAAAGAGAGTCTTTGAGAGCAAAGAAAAACCGAAAGTAAATTTCTTTGCAAAGGGGAGTGAGTTGAAAAATGCGATAAATGAGAGATAATAAATGATATTGTTGGTTTATAAGGAATCATTTCTCAATTTTGAAGAACCTAACATA
Source organism: Fraxinus excelsior (assembly GCA_019097785.1). Taxonomy (NCBI): domain Eukaryota; kingdom Viridiplantae; phylum Streptophyta; class Magnoliopsida; order Lamiales; family Oleaceae; genus Fraxinus; species Fraxinus excelsior. The sequence goes on along the minus strand of CM032635.1, from coordinate 20,887,483 downwards.
CCCCTCCCTAATTTGGCAATCTCTTTATTGCAGGAATTTGAAGATGTGTTTTCGAAGGACATGCCTAGTGGATTATCACCCATTTGAGGCATTGAACATCAAATTGACTTCATTCCTGGAGCTGTCATTCCAAATCAAGCAGCTTATAGAATAACCTTGAGGAGATAAAGGAGCATCAGAGGCAAGTGGAGGAACTGATGAGCAAGGGACAGGGGCACGTGAGAGAGAGCATGAGTCCATGTGCCGTTCTAGTGCTACTTGTGCCGAAAGAAGGACGGAACTTGGAAGATGTGCATGGATTGCAGAGCCATCAACAACATAACGGTAAAGTATCATCATCATATTCTTAGGTTAGATAATATGTCAGATGAATTTGCATGGTGCTTGCATGTTTAGTAAAATAGACCTTAAAAGTGGATACCGCCAAATTCGAATGCGGGAAAGTGATGAATGGAAAACTGCTTTTAAAACTAAATATGGGTTATATGAATGGTTAGTTATGCCATTTGGACTCACTAATGCACCAAGCACTTTTATGCGCTTAATGAATTATGTCTTACGCTGTTTTATAGGTAAATTTCTTGTTGTGTACTTTGATGATATTTTAGTATATAGTAAAGACCTTAATGAGCATGTAGAACATCTTAAAATTGTACTTGTGGTTTTAAAGAAATAACAATTTTATGCTAATTTTAAAAAGTGTGCATTTTGTATGAAAAATGTTGTTTTCTTAGGATTTGTGGTGGGTGCTAATAAGGTAGAAGTTAATGAAGAGAAAATAAAAGCTATTAAAGAATGACCAACACCTAAAAGCACAACTGAAGTTAGGAGTTTTTACAGATTGGCTATGTTTTATAGGCATTTTGTAAAATACTTTAGCACAATCACTACATCACTCATAGAAATTGTTAAAAAAGTGTGGGATTTCATTGGGATGATGAACAAGAGCATGTATTTAATACAATTAAAGATAGGTTGTATAAGGCACCAGTTTAAGCACTTCTTAATTTTGATAAAACTTTTGAGATTGAATGTGATGCGTTGGGAATAGGTATTGGTGCTGTTTTGGTACAGGATAGAAGACCAATTGCGTACTTCAGTTAAAAGTTGAATGGAGCAGTTCCCACATATGACATGAGTTATATTCATTTGTTCGAGCCTTGGAGACATATCAGCACTACATGTGGCCTAAGGAGTTTGTGATACACACGGATCATGAATCATTGAAACATTTGCGAGGTCAAGACAAGCTAAACAAAAGGCATACGAGATCGCTGGACTTTGTAGAGACATTTCCTTATGTCATCCGGTACAAGCAAGATAAGGAAAATGTGGTGGCGGATGCATTGTCTCAAAAATATGTGTTACTAACTTTTCTTAGTTCTAAGTTATTTGGTTTTGAGTATATTAAGGACATGTATGTTAGTGATTTGGATTTTTGTGAAATTTATGCATCATGTAATAAAGGGGCTATAGACAAGTTCTTTAAGCAGGATGAATATTTATTTCGAGAAAATAGATTGTGTGTTCCTAATTGTTCAATGCCAGAGGTTTTAGTAAGAGAAGCACATAGTAGTAGATTGATGGGACACTTTGGGGTTAAAAAGACTTTAGAAATGTTGGGGGTGCATTTTATTGGCCTAAGATGAAAAGTGATGTTGAAAGAGTTTGTAGTCGATGCATAACTTGTAAATAGACTAAATCTAAGGTTTTAGCTCAAGGTTTATACATACCGTTACCTACGCGTAGTGAGCCATGGGTTGATATTTCAATGGATTTTGTTTTGGGTTGACCTAGGACTAAAAAGAGACAAGATTTAATATTTGTGGTGGTAGATAGATTCAGTAAGATGACACATTTTATAGCATCTCATAAGACCGATGATGCCACTAACATTGCTGATTTATTCTTTAAGGAAATAGTGTGTTTACATGGGGTACCTAAGAGCATAGTATCTGATTAGGATGTGGAATTCTTGAGTGATTTTTGGAGAGTTTTGTAGGGGTAAGTTAGGTACTAAACTTATGTTTTCAACAACTTGTCATCCACAAATCGATGGTCAGACTGGAGTAATTAATAGGACCACGACGCAATTATTACGCACTGTAGTCAATAAGAACTTGAAGAGTTGGGAAAAGTGTTTACCGTTCATAGAGTTTACATACAACAGAGCCACGCATTCTACTTCTTCATTTTCGCCATTTGAAATTGTTTATGGTTTTAATCCGCTAGCACCTTTGGATTTAATACCCTTACCTGTGAATGAACGAGGTAGCTTAGACGGCAAAAAAAAAAGGACAAGTTGGTGAAATCACTTCATGAAAAGGTAAAGATGCAAATTGAAAGCAAAAATAAACAATTTGCGTCATAAGCAAATAAGGGTCGGATAAGCGTGACATTCCAACAAGGAGATTGGGTTTGGGTACATCTAAAAAAGGAATGCTTTCCAGAATAAAGGAAATTAAAGTTGCAACCATTAGGGGATGGTCCATTTCAAGTCTTGGAGAAAGTCAATGACAATGCTTACAAATTGAATCTTCCGGGTGAGTATAATGTTTCGCAACTTTTAATGTGTCTAATCTCTCTCTTTTCGATGCAGGTGCAGATTCAAGGATGAATAATTTTGAATAAAGAGAGGATAATATGATCCAAGAGTCGAGCCCGACGAGGACAAGCCCGGGATGGGATCCGTTGATTATCGAAGGTGGCCCGATGATACGTTCGAGGGCAAAGTGGGTGAAAGAGGCATGGGATTGCTTGCTCAAGCTATGGTGAAAGAAGTGTTAAAGTTATCAAATTAAGGAACAAGTTTTATGTTGGGCTCGGAAGAAGAAACCAAATGGATCGGCTCAGTTCAAGCAGCAAACGAGCAGCATGGATAAAAATGAGCATAACTTTCAGCTCGGTTGTCAAATTTTTGCCCATGATACATTTCGAAAACGACATGAAATTCTGCATAAGGTTACGTGGGCACATGGTACTTTTGGGCTTGCGGTTGCACAGAAACATGCTAAGAACAAGTTGGCAAAAAAATTCAATTTTTTAGAGTTTCCTAGTTTGACTAAAACACTATTTTTTGATATATGTGTAATCTTTTAGGAATTTGATTACGTTTTTATTAGGTTTTCTAGACATTAGTATAAATAGGACTTCATTATTAATGTATGAACCTTTTGACAAATTATTATTAAGATATATTCGAGAGGCTATTGTGCTTTTCAACTTCGTTCTTCTTAGAACGATTTGAACTTATCAAGAGAATTCTTGTGGCATTCAACACTGAGTTTAGATCTACATATTGTGTAATCAAGAGGTCTTTCAAATGCCATTTTTGATTGGTTGCTTGATTCATTTAATTCTTGGATGAAACTCAAAATCAGGATTATCTTTTGGGCTTTCTTGGGATCTTCAATCTCATTGTGGGTTGCATAGTGTTCGTTGCTACATGGTTCTCATCAACATGTCTCAATGCATCAAGTATTCTAACCGTCCCATCAAACATCTTTATTCCACCCCGACCAAGATATGTTATTACCGATCATTACAACACGTCATTGTATTCCTCTTTTGACTTGGGAATACTTTGATCGGGTTACCATCAATTTTAATAGTCTTCGTAGGCACATATGGACCATATTCAATAATTTTCCAAATGTTATAATCAATAGATTGAACATAAATAATTATTCTAGCCTTCCAATAATTATAATGTGTGCCATCAAAGAAAGAAGATCGGTTTGTAGAATGCTCCTCGCGATTTTGAAAACCGCTGTTAGCCATAACTCAAGATTGTGAAATCTTAAAGAAGTGAATACCGAGCTCTAATACCAACTGAAAGTCCAAGATTGGCTAACCAAGAGGGAGGTGAATTGATTATTAAAGCTTTTTCGTTAATTACTTAAGATTTTAAACTAATAAACACACAAATGATAGAGAATTAAACTAAGCACAAGTACGCATGTAAATGGAACAATATAAACTTGCACAAAGTAAAACGTTAAGTAAAGGGTTAGAGAATGCAAACGATGTAATATGGAGGTTCGATCTAATGCAATGATCTACGTCCCCCGTTACCAAGCTCTCCGGCACAAGCAAGACCTTTTCACTATGTTGATTAACTTATGGTGCAATTCAACCCTTTACAATGCTTCCGGTGACTTACAACCAAGGAACATCGATCCTTTTACAATGTTGAGCTTTTCGGGACCTCAACATGACCCACAAATAAAAATGAATTTACAATTGTTCTCTTCTTATTGAATGATAGATTCGAAGTTTAAAACAAGAAGAGAAGAGGCAAATACTTCAATATATGGCAATGAGTATAGCTCAAAGTGTTGGATTGAAAAACTTCTTGAAGAACTAAAGATTTTCCCAAACTTAATCACTCAAAAGTTTTTAAAAAATTTAATGCTTTTGATCTTCTTAAAGATAGTGAATAAGGTGGTTGTTATCAATAAAAGCCTATTTTTAATGCTCAAAAAAGTTGTTGCAAGTGGGGAAATAATGAGGTATTCATAGCACTCAAACAGTCAAAAACTCTACCATACCGGACGCACCGTACCAGACGGTCAATTAATTATTATTTTTTGTCAGAAAATCAGATCGTTTGAAATTTGACTGTTGGAGCCAAAATTGGCCATACCGGACGTCCGGTACGGTCTTTTAGCTCGAAGTTTTTAATTTTTCTTAAATGTAAGTGTTAGAGGAACGTTTAAAAATGTTTTTCAAAGTATTTTTCATATTTAAAAATACGTGTTTCGATTTTTACTTTTGAAAAATATATTTTTCGAGTGAAACATTTTTGTCGTGAATTTTGGATCGTAAAATCAAAACTTTGAACTCGTCACGATTCATTACCAAGTATTGCAATTTTTTACCTTTACATATAATTGTGAAAAGTCTAAGTACTTTGTTTGAACATCTTGACATACATTGCTTGACGGTACATCAACTTTTGTCTCGATTTTTGTTGAGGCATCTTTTTATGGGTTTTGCAATATCATTCTTCATAGCCTCAATTGATTGATTTTGTTTCCTTGTTGATCATTGTATGCAAATTACTTGACATCGAACTTCATATCATCATTTTTATTCATGCGCAATAATCACTATGGACAATTGAAATCAATTTGTTAGTAATAAACATAATTTGTTTGTGATAATCAAAACGAGCTGTCAACCATAGGTCAACAACTTTTTGGAACTTCTTCATCCTGATTGGGAGATATAAAAATTGCAAGTTGTACCAAAATTCAAGCCTCATCAGGTTTGGAGTTGCAGTCAGACACAAGTAGAAGCTCTCCATCACTGCTAGAATCTTCTGCAATACTTCTCTTGAAATTTCTAATTGTTGATTTGTAGTTGACTTTGATTTATTTGACAACTTATAACAATCATTTACCAAATGACCATTTTTCTTGCAATAATTACAAAATCTGAAATTAGTTTTTGACTAGTCCCCTCGAACGACCACCATGAACAATGAGACCATCTTCATGATCCCTAGATGCTACAAGATGATTCATCTTCTCCTTTGAATATAGAGCATCCTAGACTTCTTCGATGGTGAGAGTATCATGACTATATAGAATCGTGTCTCTAAAAGACATGTATGAAGTGGGCAAATAACACTATAAAATCAATCCCAAGTCATATTCATTATATTTAACCTCAAAAGTCTCCAAATCAGCGATGATTTCTTTAAAAGTAGCTAGGTGATCCTAAAGACGTGTACCTTCTGTCATACGATGAGAATATAGCGTTGTTTCAGATAGAATTTTCTAATAAGACTTTTTGTCATGCATAATTGCTCTAATTTTAACTATAAAGCAACAACTGAATTCTTCTTCAAAATGTCATGAAGAATATTATTTGAAAGATGAAGATGTATTATTAGAGATAGGGCCTTTTGATACCTTCGTTATTTCTCTTCCATAATCTATGTTGTGGACATCTTATGAAATCTCAACAACGCGTCGTCCAAATCCATTTGAGCGAGTACTTCTCGTATCTTTACCTGCGACAAAGAAAATTTTGTATTGCGATCTAATAGTGGAATATCATACTACATTGTTGCCATCACGACAAGCCTTAATCTTCCCCATAAATTTTGGCACTAAAAGCTCTGATATCAATTGTTGTGGACTGGAATGCTCTAATACCAGTTTGTTGTGAAAAGATAAGAAATTAAGCCACACTATGAAATAATTGATCATAGGAACACAAGAACAAAATAATTTGCAAAGAATGGAGATTTTGTTATAATATGTAGAAAGAATACAAAGATTATGTATTTACAATATTTCTAAATTCTTCTAAATTATAATGAAGAGCCAACTATATATAGGTAACAAATGGATGGCATTTGAACCCTTATAATAGAGTTGTAGTTAAAGTAGAATACCAAAAACAAAGTACGAAATGGAAAATGAGACTAAAACATTATAAGGAGGCAGAACATGTGGCGTCGCAGTGCTGAGGGCTGGCTTGTAGTTGAAATTTATAGCTTTCAAAGCCTAGGCGCCTCATCTCCGACCCAAACTCCTTTCAATGATGATTTCTTCATTCCAAAGTCTTATTCAAGTCCAACATAAATTCTTACTACCAATGGGCTTCCATATAGAATTTCAATTAGAATTCGCCAAGTAAACTTGAATAGAATTTCACAATTGCATTCCAAATAGGATTCTAATTAATGTGCATTTTAAGTATGACTCCCAATTATCTTCAACAAAGAATTCGGATCACACCCAAATTCTAATAGTTCATATTAGTTGAAAAAATAAAAACGCAACAGTAAAATATGCAATTTGTTTTCTGTTTTGTAGTGGTTGTTATCAGTTTTATATTAAAAAAAAAGTCGAATTATCTTCGTTACGTTGTTTACCATTGTCACAAAGTCCCTTTGTCACTGACCAATAATGCCCACTGAAACTCGACAATAGCTCAATATACTCAGCCCATCGAATTTCTAAATACACAACCCATCAAATATTTATAAACCTAACCCATCCCAACAATCCATCAAGCCTAAAACCTGATAGACCCACAACTTACAAAAGTCAAAGTAAAACATCGGGCCAATAAAAACCTATAAACCATAACTGGATAGCCCATCAAGGCCAACTGGACCTTAAACCCACTACCCTAACCCCAACACACAGTGTTCTTTTTCCTCTACACACACTAAGCCCCTATTTGCAACCATTATTTGAAAACTTTTTTTTTCAGCATACTTATTTTAAACCACATATTAATACAATAGAATATTTTACACGTAAACTTCAAACTTTTTCCTACTTTTTAACCAAACATTCTCTTAAAAATTACTATTCAAACCATTGTTTTTCCTAAATGATGATTGTCAAATAGGGGCTAACTAGTTTTAACATTGGTCGATGCGCTAGTGCCAGTAGCCCACAATCCACTGCAACTCATACCTACAACCAACCTAATTGTTTGACCTTTCTTCTTTTGTCACTCAACTCCACAATCATTCAAACACCAACCCATGCGCTACTTTCATAGCTGCTGATTCAAAGAGACAACATCTGTCACTATTGCCGCCACTGCCCATGTCATCGCTATCACTACTAGATCTACCTCCGGCCCTCACCCCGTATTTCTACCACTTGTTTGAATCCACCAGCATCTTCTGTATTAGCTCCAACATCCACCTCTTCTCTCGACACTACAGTACTCCTCCATTTTACTACTATCCTACAAGTGTACCAAACGTTGCCGCAATCATCATTGCTCTCGTAAATCTAGTAATTATTATTTTTAAATATTTGTTATTTAAATTTCCATAAAAAGAAGAGGATAATAAAAAAATATATAAAAAAAGCATATAACAACAAAAAAATAAATATAAAAGAATATAATTATACTATGAAAAAAGAGAGAAATCTCATAATAAAAAACTATGTTGCTATCCTAACCAAATAATCAACTATTCTTAATAGGTAAAAATAATGCTAAATGATCTTGAACAGTCACATGGTGCCCTCTCACAACAGGTCGCCAATCTCTCAACTAACATAATGTCAATGAAATCTTATTTATCTAAACTTAAAACTCTTCTTCTCTACTTAAGTGAACAAGTCGAACAATCATCTCAAAATAAAAAAATAAAAAGTCAAATAAATTATCTTTCTAAGTACTTTATTGTAGGTTAAAATGTACATGATACAATTCGTCAAGCTCATAAAAATCCATTAAGTGATACACTGCCTAACCCATGCAACTTTGGTCTTAGGCATCGTGGACGGACCCACATGAGGTCGTGTGGGGTCAAGTGACCCTACAAAAATTTATGTATTTTTTTAAATATGTATATTATCCATACATTGTCCATTGCCAAGCCCTTTTTTAATTTGTAAATTAACCAAACCTCGTCCATTTCCAAGCCCAATTGCACAAGCCCATTTATTGACTATTTCACTTGTCCAAGTGACCAAGTCCATTTTCTCTCCACTTCTTCACGTGACTTTTTATTTGCATTTGGATTTTGCCCTAAACCCTACAGAGAGAGAAGAATTGACACTATGGTCTATGGAAAGGTCGAGACTGTCATTCATTATTTCGGATTTTCTCTGCTTGTGCTAATTTTGTAATTTTTCTTTCATCTAGGTAATAAATCGACGGCCTACTCGTTTGATTTTACATGTTTTTATTCTAAAATTCATTCGAATAAGAGATTTGAGAAATATTGTCTATCACAATCCCCAATGCTTGTTATCTCGTCTGAAACTTAAAGTTTGAGTATTTGACACAGATCAATGATTCAACCTAATGTTCATAGTTATTCAAAATTATGATCTCAAGTTCTCAGATAGTATATGTTATGCTTCACCACCTAGGTTCCCACATGACTCAGCTGACCCACTGAAGCACCTTTCGCCGAAGCCATGTGGCATCCGATGTAAAGTAGGATCTACCAGAGTCTAGACAATTCGACTCGCCAAACCCCACTCATATCAAAGCAATTCATGAAGTTGACCCCTTCCGAAGTCCCTATGCTGAAGACAAATTTGAAGTCCAAACGAAACTTCTTTGCAGAAGTGGCAATGTCCAACGAAGTAGAATTCGAGGCTAAACTAAAGCTGGTGATTTTCCATGTTTGAAGATCTTGAATTTATGAAATTCTTTTAGAATGATTGATTGGACTATTGTAATGCGTAAAAAGGTCATCTTGTCAGCATAGGGTATGGGGTGTCTACATTTTTTGTGGAAATTTAATGCATTACAGGCTAGTGGAGTCAAAATTGATACCTAAGATGTAATGCTTCGATAAAGGAGATGAAACCACGAGACCTCTCATCCAATGGTTACTATTTCACATGTAACACTATAAATATCCCCATTTGTGTCATTTGAGGATAATGTAAAGATATTGACTGCCGGCCACATATTCTTTTTTCTTTCTGATTAATTTGGTTTTTTAGTGTTTGAGGTCAACAACCTTGATTGTGAGTTTAGCTCTTAGTAGGTCGTTCATTATCGTGTTATTTGTCTCATATATTTTATCGGAATCCAAACATTTTTGTCTCGTGTTATAAATCTTCTTCCACATCCAAAACCTATTGTATTGTCTATTGACAATTGTTCCATGCATGTTGAAATGAGCTTGAGAAAACACGAGTTGGCCCAATAGATGTTGACAATGTCTACTGTTCAAAGAACGAGGTTAACATATTGGCGTTGTCTATTAGAAATGTCACTATAACCACGAACATTCTCTTGGAAAAAGTTTATCAGTGGATAGCTGGCCGTCCCCCTTGAAAAATGATTTGTTCTTGAAAATGAACAAGAGGAAACCCCAAAAATTGAATTTTCTTTTTTGACAGTTTAACTAAGGAAAGATGACTTCAAATTGTATTGGCCCTCATAGGATGGTAAGAGAAAATCTTGATAAAGAGGCTCTACGAACAGCGACCCCAGTAGGTCGACGTCGACCCCACCACCATCGCAGGGATGGTGGGATGAGAGTAACTGCTCAACCCACCTAGGAGATAGCTACCATGGCTGCCAATATGAGGAATACCACCCACTAAAGCATGGCTATGCAAGAACTCCTCATGCATATGCAAGGCCAGGGAAGACCTCAAATTCCTCTTTTTGCACCATAATGATACTATCCGCGCAAGGATGAAGTTTAAAGTCAGAGGGTCCTACCTCCCAAGTAGGCTTGGGAAGTTAGCCCCCTTGAAAGGGAAGTAGGGATTTATATTTCTTCAAATGATGCACCAGGCCGACCCACCGAAGTCCATGTTGACATGGAGAATAATTTTCCTCCCGAATACGAGCTAGAACCCATGCCGCGAAGGTATGTTCGTGTGTTTGAAAAAATCAGCCCCGTAGGAACTAGGCATGGGACATTTTATCTATCTCTTATACCTAGGAACAAGCTGCAACCGTTATCTCCTGCGTCTCAGCCACTAGAGAAAAGTCAAGAACATACTCCAAGTGTTGACCTACCTAGAAATACGTACCGTATGAGGGAGAAGATGGTAAGGGATTAGGCTGCGCCATCTCATCATTCGCCCAGGTATCAGGCTGATGAAAAGAAAGATTCAGATGAACCTTAAAAGATCTTATTAACTCGATGACGATGATTAAAATTTAAATTTTTTACAAGAACTAAGAAATGCTCCCATCCCGAGTCACTATGTAATGCCAAAAATACCAAAGTATATTGGAAGAGCCGACCTGACTAAGCATTTGAATAGTTACAAAACACTTATAAGTTTGAGAGGTGCCACCCCAGCTGTCAAATGCAGAGCCTTCCATCTAACTTTAAGTGGGGCAGCCGAAATTTGGTACAGTAGGATACCCCTAAGAGGTATTAGGAGTTGGCCAGGGTTCAAAAGTATGTTCTTGAAATGGTTCGCTGTGAGTAAGGAAGGAGATGCTCTTATCCAACATCTCCAAGGCATGAGAAAACAATTCAGGGAGACATTGAAGAGTTTTTTGGCCCGCTTTACTGACGAGATGACATATTGCGTACAATTCATCGATCGAGAGGCATTATCAACACTACGATGTGGGCTAAACAAGAACATTCTCTTTTGGAGGGTTGTACAGAACCAAAACCCCACTAGCTATGACGTCTTGTTGGAAATGATGAGACATGAGATCATCAACGAGGAGTTAATCCATTATCGAAATAGAGCTAGTAGAGGCTTTCAACCTCCGTAGAGACAGCATGGGAGAGGACCCATCTCTTACCTAATGGATCACCAATGGAATCAGGTTCATAATGAAGTTCATAATTCCAGTTAAGCACTTGCTACATCCATGTTGAACGCGATGCCATGTTGGCCTACGAGGAAGTGATGCCTGAAACTAATATGAGGTAAACTTTATCCGGTCAACGGGCCTCCCAAAGAAAAAGGTCAAAGGTAGGGTTTGGAACCAAGAAATAGGTCGAACATCCCTCAATATTATACTTATCATTATTCCCACAATCATGATATAATATATTGTAGAGATATAGTCCAATACCCTAGGCAGGTGGGCACATGACACAACCAAAAAAATAAGTGCACTCCTAGGGACATGCCCCCGCATAGGCAGGATCAAAGGCCTAGGCGTAAAGAGGCAAGATTCTCCTGTCGGAAGCCATCATTACGGTGGAGGGATCACGATAGAGAAAAGGCTTAGAGAGGCACAATGAAAAACGTAAGAATTCCTCAGCCATTATGGAAAATGCTCATATTCATGAAATCGATACGATTTTTGGAGGACCCTACATTGGGGATAATACAAGGAAATCATAAAGGAACATTTCTAGAGAAGCCAAGGACTCTTTAATGACTAGCTACATTGTGAAAAGTAGTTCTCAAAGGCAATTACTACCCATTGTCTTTACTCAGGAAGATGTTAGGGTGTACACTTCTCTCATTGTGACGCTCTCATGGTGAGGGCTATTGTGGCTCATAATGGGTTGAAGCAGATGTTGGTTGATAATGGTAGCCATGTTAACATCCTTTTTGGGGCCACTTTTCACAAGATAATCGTTGATCACGAATTAACCCACATCACAACCCCCTTGTATGGCTTCACCGGTGATAGAATTATCCCAAGGGGGATAATAACCCTTGCTTTGGAAATGAGAGAGCCAACCCAGACAGCTTTGAACTTCATGGAATTTTAAGTAATAGATAACACGTCAGCCTACCATAAGGTACTAGGTAGACCCATCTTAAAGGACTTATGGGCCTTCATCTCCATTCACCACCTATGTATGAAATTTCCTACTGAACACGGGATTGTCAAAGTTAGGGGTCACCAAAAAAGAGCAAGGGAATGCTACTTGAGCTCAATAAGAAAAGTTGAATCCAGGGATGTTAACGTGGTGCTAATGGACGTTGATATGGTAGATGCCCTAGGAGACCAAAATTTCAGTCATGTCGAGATGAAGGATGCCCTTGAGCGGGTGCTCATAGTTGACAAATTAGACCCTTGTATTATTGAGTTTGAATTAGGTTGGTAATGGCGGGATTCAAGGCCTAAGAATAGGTCGAACACCTCTCAATATTGCACTTATCATCATTCCTACAGTCATGACACAATAGACTTTAGGGATATAACTCAGCATCTTAGATAGGTGAGCATACGAAACAACCTGAGAGAAGATTGCCCTCCTAGAGACATGTCCCCACATAGACAGGATGAAAGGTTTAGGCGTGAGGAGACAAGATCCTCCCGTTAGGAGCTATCTCTACGGTGGAGAGAACGTGACAGAGATTAGGTTGTGGCACGTAACGGGTTCAAACGGATGCTATAATGGTAGCTCCATCAACATTCTTTTCGAATCCACTTTTGACAAAATGATTGTTGATCACGAATTGACCCAGATCACAACCCCCTTATACGATTTCACCGGTGACAGTATCGTTCCAAAAGGGAAGATAACCCGATGGAAGAGCCATCCAGGATAGCTTTGAACTTTAAGGAATTTTTCGTAGTAAACTATAGGTCGGCCTATTGACCTATGATTCAATATAGCTCCACTTATTTTGATTATAACAAACAATACACCTATGTTTCTAACAAGTCTTGTTTCTTGAGCTTTTCATGAAAAAATCTTCTTAAGCACTCAAAGGATCAAATCATCGTCCAAGTGAAGAACAAGCAATCAAAATAGACTCGAAGAGAAAACTTTGAAGATTAGAGTTTGTAGAAGTTGTTTATCGAAACTTCTATGTAAAGGTATAACTCATCGATTTTTAGCAAATTCATAAAGCTCAAACAAATTCTCATTATTCATAAATTTGCATAAGAAATGTTTGACATGATAATAAGTTTTTTAAAATTAAACATTTTGATGACGAAAAACTTTTCGTCAAAGCAACACATTTCGGTCGATCGAAATATGGACCGGTCGACCGAAGTATGGTTCAGTCGACCAGTTTGCTCAATCGAGGTGTCAGTCAAAACTCCAATGGTTTGAATTTTACAACGGCTATAATCACACTTTGGTTGATCAAAATTGATCAACCGAAACTTCCTAATTTTAAATCTTTTGATCTATAAATAGCCATATCTTTTGCATTCAATTCCAATAACCAACAAGAGCAATTAAGAGAATTTATTTATTGAAAATTAATGAGCTTACTTGAATATATATTCTCTTTCATTTATTACAAAGAATATCTTGATTGATTAAAACTAGTTTCATCTATTTCATCAAGGATTCTATTTTGCAAGAAAACTTCTCAATCTCATCTAATTTCAAATTTTTTTTATAAGAGTTTTCTTTGTCAACACTTATATTGAAGTATAAATCTCTCTTTATACTTAACTTATATTATTTGTTAAGAGAGATCATAGGTTGAAAACTTTGATATAAAGATACAAACTATTTCATTATCCATCATTTATCAAAGTTTACTACATAAACACTTGAGCTTTACTATTTACTATCTATTGAAGAGTTATCCTAACTCTCTAAACACTTGATTTGATTATATCATTTGTTAAATGAGTTCTTTCAATTGTAAAACTATTACTTACATTTTGGTGGTTTCAAGAGCCCTTTGAAAACTCGATTGTTGTTAAGGATATGTGTTTCTTGTTGTAAGTCAGCTAAGGATAAATGCCCATTATTGTAAGTCACTTAAGGATCGGTACTCATTGTTTTAAGTTACCATTATAGTGCATTTGACATTGCTTGTGATGGAGAACTTGGTAATGGGGACGTAGAACACATTGTGTATCGAACCCCATTAAATTTGCTTGTTATCTTTATATTATTATACTTTACTTTAAATTTCTATTTATATTGTGTCATATCCGTACTTGAATTAAGTTATCGAATCTACATATTTACTTCTCATATTATATTTTGCATCCATATCTTGTGAATTAAATAAGTTTGAGACTAATTGCCGAAAAATTTTTAAAAACCAATTCACCCCCTTCTTGGTTAGTTATTCTTGGGTTATCAATTCACCCCCTTCTTGGTTAGTTATTTTTAAAAGCCTAGGTGCACATTTTAAAAGATTTTACTATATTGTGTTATAGTTAATCTTAATATTGAGGGTCATTCTACAAATCGTCCTCCTTTATTTGATAGTACACATTATAATTATTGAAAAACTAGAATGATGATTTATATCCAATCAATTGATTATAATGTTTGGGAAGTTATTGAATTTGGTCCTCATAAGCTTACTAAAGTAATTAAAGTTGATGGAAAATCGGACCAAATTATTTCAAAACCTAGAGAAGAATATGATGAGGAGGATAAAAGAAAATTGTCTTTGAATGCAAAAGCCAAAAATCTTCTTTATTGTGCTTTAAATATAAATGAATTTAATCGTATTAGCACATGTGATTCCGCATATGATATTTGGCATGCATTAGAAATTACACACACGGGAACAAACAAAGTGTAAAAAATTAAGATAAATCTCTTGTTTAAAAACTTTCAAAACTTCTTTATGAAACAAGATGAACCCATTGCTAGCATGATTACTCGATTTACCGGTATTGTTAATGGCCTTAAAGGCTTTGATCGAAAATTTACTAATGGTGAACTTGCTAGCAAAGTTCTTAGGTCTTTCTCAGAAGATTGGGACTCATTGATGATGTTGATAGAAAATACCAAAGATGTCAACACATATCCTTTGGAAGAGCTCTATGAAACCTTGATGACTTATGAGCTAAATCATGTCGAAACAAATGGGAAATCTAGAAAAGCTAAAGAGGAAGAAAATAAGGATTCTCCTAGAAGACAAATTGCCTTGAAATCATCAAATGATGAAGAAACCTCAAACTCAAACAAGAGTGATGAGAAACTCGATTGTTGTTAAGGATCGGTACTCCTTGTTTGTAAGTTACCATTATAGTGCATTTGGTCTTGCTCGTGACAGAGAGCTTGGTAATGGGGACGTAGAACACATTGTGTATCGAACCCCATTAAATTTGCTTGTTATCTTTACATTATTGAACTTTACTTTAAATTGCTATTTATATTGTATCATATTCATACTTGAATTAAGTTATCAAATCTACATATTTACTTCTCATATTACATTTTGCATCTATATCTTGTGAATTAAATAAGTTTAAGACTAATTGTCGAAAAAGTTTCAAAAACCAATTCACACACTTCTTGGTTAGTTATTCTTGGGTTATCACGACCTACCATGGGGTTTTAAGTAAACCCACTCTAAATGATTTATGGACCATCTACTCTATTCACCACCTATGCATAAAGATCTATACTGAGTATGGAGTTACCACAGTTAGAGGTGATCAAAGAGGAGCAAGAGAGTTCTACCTCAATTCAATAAGAAGGGCCAAGCTCAAGAACGTCAATATGGTGGTAATGGATGTTGATATGGTAGACGTCCTAGGAGACCAAAATTCCATTCGAGAAGACGTCGCAATGATAGATGTCTTTGAGCTTATGGTCGAGAATGATGAATTGGACCTTCGTATCATTCAGTCTGAATTGTTAGCAATACCGGTGGAGGAGCTAGAAAGCTTCCTGGTAGATTCTCGAAAATCCCAGTAAAGCATTGCAAGTAGGAAAAAAACCTACATCCGGAGATCAAATAGTGGCTGAAGGAGTTTTTGCACAAGAAACTTGATATCTTTGCATGGAGGCATGAGGACATGGTAGGCATTGACCCGAAGGTTAGTTGTCACTACCTGAAAAATTGATCCTAATGTTGCCCTGCATAGACAAAAGAGAAAGGCCCTCAACCTAGGAAATATGAGGCTCTTAAGGACGAAGTACAAAAGTTGACAGAGAATGGCTTCATTAGGGAGGCCATTTATCCGAAGAGGGTCTCAAATCCAATATTGGTAAAGAAACACAACAGTAAATAGAAGGTGTGCATAGACTACTCCCACATTCACCAAGCTTGCCCGAAAGATAGCTTTTCCCTTCAAAGGATAGACCAACTTGTGGATTTCACTACTGGGCATAAAGTATTGAGTTTTATGGATACTTACTGAGGCTATAATAAAATTCCAGTACACTTGACAGATGAGAAAAACACCTCTTTCATCACAGACAGAGGTCTTTATTGTTACAAGATGTTGCCTTCTGGGCTAAAGAATGCCAATGGTACATACTAGAGACTTGTTAATAAAATGTCCACCAACCTCATTGGCAGAACCATGGAAGTTTACATAGATGACATGCTCGTAAAAAGGTTAAAGACGGATGACCATGTAAAGTACCTGGATGAATCTTTTGAATCCTACGAAGGTACAGAATGAGGTTAAACCCCCTTAAATGTGCATTTAGAGTTGCTTCTACTAAATTCCTAGGGTACATGGTTAATCAAAGGGGCATAGAGGCGATTCCAATGAAAATTCGGGCCCTGATAGAGATGAGGTCTCCCATAAAGCCAAAAGAGGTACAAAACTTGACTGGACATGTAGCACTCTAAGCCGTTTCATTTCCAGAGCCACCGATAATCGCCTCCAATTCTTTAAAGTCTTGAAATGGGGACAAGAAGTTCCAATGGACAAAAAAGTGTGAAGAGGCCTTCCGTGGGCTAAAAAAGCTTATAAGTCAAGCCCCACTCATCTCAAAACCCAAATCAGGAGAAGCTTTACAGATCTATTTGGTTGTTTCTAAAGAAGCAATAGTGTCGTTCTCATAAGAGAAGAAGACACCTACCAATTGCATGTTTACTATGTGAACAAGGCTCTTTTGGCTGCTGAAACCCGTTATCCCAGCATGGAAAATCTAACTTTAGCATTGATCACTGCATATAGAAAATTGAGGCCATACTTCCAAGCTCACATGATACTTGTGTTAACCAACTTCCTACTTAGGCAAGTGTTTTAGAAACCAGACTCTTTAGGGAGATTGTTAAAATGGGTAGTTGAGCTCAACGAGTTTGATATTGTTTTCAAAACGAGAACCGCTATCAAAGGTCGACCCTCACAGACTTCGTGGTAGAATTTTCCAACATCTCGGTAATAGATTAAGAGAACCCATTGAATTTACATGGAACCAATTCATGGATGGTTCGTTTGGGACACAGGCTTAGGGGCAGGAGTGGTCTTGATCGACCCTAAAGGACACAAGCTCAACTATGCAGTGAGATTCGAGTTCAAGGCTACTAACAATGTGGCGAAGTATGAGGCATTACTTGCCGGCTTACGGTTAGCCAAAGATATGCAAGTGAGAAAGTTGCTCATTAATAGTGATTCACATGTGTTAGTCAATGAATGGCAACTTCGTGGCTAGAGACAAAAGTATGGTGATGTACCTTAAACTGGTGATAGATTTACTCTCGTCTTTTAAAAAAATCAAGTTGGCTCATATTTCGTGCAATAAAAAAATGCCCACGCTGATGCTTTGTCCAAGTAGCTAGTAGCAAAGACTCAAAACTACTAACGATCGTCCCAATTGAGCATCTCTCGGAACCTTCCACTTCTAAAGAAAATGAGGTAATGTGGGAAGAAGGAACACTTAGTGGATGCAACCAATAATAGTTTTTTTAAAGATCAAACACTCTCCAACAACAAAGATAAAGCTTACAAACTTAGGAGAAGGACTACCCACTTTGTATTCCAAGATGTGCTCTATAAAAGAGGTTTTTCCTTACTCCTCATTCGATGTATAGGAGAGGAAGAAGCCACCTACGTCCTTCGCAAAATCCATGCTGGCATTTGTAGCAACTATGCTTAGGACTTATGTTGGCACAAAAAGTACTGCGGCAAAGGTATTATTCGCCCACTTTGAAAAAAGACTCGATCCAATTTGTGTAAAAGTGTGAATGTCAACGTTTCTCTCCTATCCAAAGATAGCCCTCCCATGAGCTAACAGTGGTATCCAAACCATGGCCATTTGCCAAATGGAGATGTAACCTTATAGGTTATTTACCCAAGGGTAGGGATAGTTCAATCTTTAATATAGTTGTCATTGATTACTTCACAAAATGGGTCGAAATCGAACCTCCAGCCAAGATTACAGAAGCCAACACTTCTAAATTCTTATGGAAGAACATAATATGCCTATTCAGAATTCTCTATTAGATTGTCTCAAATAATGGCCATCAGTTTGAAAATAAAAAGGTCAGGGACTTGTGTGAGGAACTTGGGATCAAGAAGCATTTTTCGACACCTCACCATCCTTAGGTGAATGGACAAGTAGAGGCTACAAACAAAACCATTAAATATACTTTGAAGAGAAAACTTGATGCCTCCAAGTGAACATGGGTCGATGAACTACCACAGGTACTCTGGGCAATCCAGACTACAACCCGAACCCCAATTGGAGAGACCCCATTCTCAATTGCTTATGGTACGAAAGCAATGAGTCAGGTAGAAGTTGGGCCACCTTCTCCACATTGATTGCAATTCAACGAGATATCCAATGACGAGTTGAGAAAATGTAAACTCGATTTCCTTGATGAAAAGATGGACTGATCCTAAGCAAAGCTAGCCACATATCAAAGGAGGATGACTCGTTACTATAATACCAGAGTTAAGAAAAGGCCCTTTTTGATAAATGACATCGTGTTTCAAAGAGTTTTCTCATCCTCTAAGAAACCAAGGATAAGCACGTTGGGTCGAAACTGGGAAGGACCGTATTGCATAAAATGAGAGATACGACTTAGTACCTATTAGATAGAAGATTTGGATGGCAAAATGCAACCTCGCTCATGGAACATAGAGCATCTAAGAACATGCTACCAATAAATAGGTCCTACAGCTGGAGAAACCCTCCTAGCCCTTGTAAATATCTTGACATGATTCAATAAAAGTACGTTTTGGTTAAAACGTTTAAACACAAGCCTCCCATGACAAAGTTGAACGTCATGAGAGAAGTTTCTACATGGATGAACCATCCACCATGTATTGAAGTGTGAGCGCCTCGGAGAAGATGATCAGATCCCAAAAGGGATTACCTCATTGACTCTTTGAGACGAACATCACAAGCCTCCCATGACAAAGCTAAACGTCATGGGAGAAGTCTCTACATAGATGAACCATCTACCATGTATTGAAATGTGGACACCTCGAACAAGAGGATTAGATCCCAAAAGGGATTACCTTATTAGCTCGATGAGGCAAACTTCACAAACCTTACATGACGAAGCTCACCATCGTAGGAGAAGTTATGTACTGTGATAAATGTAGTTTTTATACTTATTTGCGGCGCTAAATCATGATATTTTATTATCTTTTGAATTAAATTTTACTTAATTTATGTTCAATTGTATTTTGTAGGTAAAACTTTATGTCTAATGAAGAATTGAAGAAAAAAATGCAAAATAACGAAAAATGGCAAAATCCAAAGTACGGGGACTTAATTATTGGATGCAAAGTTTGGAGATTAAAGTTCGTACTTTGAAAAGTGAAGGACTTGCTTTGAAGAAAATAATACATTAAATGGGTCTCAATTGGACTTTTATTGGATGAATTAAAATAGAAGAATTTGAGGTAAATTAGGTTATATATATATATATATATATAGACACACACACACACACAAAGAAACATGCAAAGGAAAAAAAAAAGAGCCGATAGCCTTTCAGAGAACAAAAACTGTGGCTGAATTCATTAATATTAATATATATATTCACATTGTCGGCAACTATTCTGATGGGATAAAATGGGGAGAAGTGGTTTGAAATACATATATATACATTCAACACAAAGAAGCTGAAACTTGGAGAAAAGAGGGGCTGAATTCTGTAAAGTATATATACACACAAATGAGGCAGCTCCAGGAGAAAACAAAGAGAAAGAAAAAGAAAAGTCCAATTTTACTACTAAAATTAGAGAAGAAATTGACTGGAGCAATAATTTGGAAAATCAATCACGTTTCGTCATTTTTGGTGATTTCTTTTCACTTTTGCTTGTTTAAATTCAACATTACGAGTGGCTAAATATTTTTATGTTGGGATTGATGATATAGCTTAGGTTGTTATTATATGTCTAATTTCAAGATTTTTATGCCATTTTAAATATTTGTTAATTAATTATTGTGTGTTTAATGCTTTAATTATCTGTGCAACAATTAATTGATTTAGGGATAATGCTAAGACGGAAAGGTGATGTATAATTCTATCTCATGCAATAATTGACATAGACATTATAAAAGGTCGAGAGATAATTATAATCTATGCGATCTTTATTGATTTCTATAGATTATTGCGTTCGTATGTGTGTGAATTTACATAGAGATATAGTAAGTTCGAGCATATGAATAGAATTAGTGTTGCTTGAGAGAGATCACTAAATACAATAGGTTAATTCGATCATTGTCACGTATGAAAAATGATTGAATAAATTGGATTTAAATGTATGATAAATAACCTAAGTGAAATCGAAAATCCTAACTACCTCTTCACATAATCTTATCTACTGTCTTAATTTGATTTCGTTATTTTATTTATTAGAATCTCGCATAGAAAACAAAATTTGATTTGATTATTAGTTACTATTTTAATTTAAATTGAAACTAGGTTAGTTTAAAACTTTATAGCAGATAATAGTCTATGTGGGACGATATTCAAACTTTAAAAAATTCACTTTATTACTTGTGACAATCCGTACACTTGAGGAATCTCACGAACAAGTTTTTGGCACCGTTGTCATGGACTAGTTTATCTGCTTTAAATTGTTGATTAATTTTAGTTTTGATTTAGATTTATTTATTTGTTTTTGTTTTTGTGTGATTTTGTTTTTATTTACGTTGTTAGTGTCCTTGCATGCGAAGTTCTAGAGTAGGTAGTCTAGTACCCTTCGATCTAGAAATCGAATGTACTTTTAACTATAGAATTAGGCGACAACGAAAGAACATCATGGTAGAACAGCATAGAGAAGTGTAACCGGCACATGTTGAACAAACAGTCGAGATTGATGAAGATGATTTGCCACTTGGACAATTCATCACACCACTTGTTACACCAAATCAATCAAGCATTGTTTATACTCTATTTGGACAATCGAACTTTCAACTAAGGACAGACATCATTTTATTATTCCAGAATGGAGTATCATTCTATGGAAAATCTCATAAGAATCCACACAATCACATCTCATGCTTTTTTGACATCTACCAAATTATAATTTTCATGGAGTATCTGATGGAACAATCAAGTTGAGACACTTTCCACATACACTCAGAGATAGAGCAAGAGAATGGTTGGATGCGTTACCCGCTGGAAGTATTAGGACCTGGAATGTTCTCGTACAAAAATTCGTCACAAAATACTTTCCAAGTTCAACAGGATGAATTAGAAACTTTTCACCAAGCATGGGAAATGTTTAAAGACTTGATCAGGAAGTGTCCTAACCACGGAATTAAAAAAATCTGCAAGTTCAGTACTTCTACACTGGTTTAAACCCAGCATGTCGTATATCGATGGATGCAGCTTCAAATAGATCGATCACATTAAAGTCACCCAATGAAGTTGAGGAATTATATAAGACGATGGCAGCCAACAATATTTTATTGCCTTCTAAAAACCACACATAAGAAGCACGCGGGGTTACATGAGGTGGATGTCTTCTCGGTATTATCAGCACATATGTCAGCATTGGAGAAGAAAGTGATAGATCACTTAACTACGAGAGGTCCAGCAAAAGCAGTGCAAAAAAAATACTTGGTTTGTGGTGTAAGTGGTGGAGCTCACAATAGTGGGGAATGCTATATGGCATCTTGAGAGATAAAGGAAGTTAACTATACACAAAATTATCAACTCTACCACAACAATGCATTCAGCATTACATATAACCTAGGTTGGCATAATTACCCTAACTTCTCCTGGAACAATAACAAAAATAATCAGCAACAGCCTCCCCCTAATTTTCAACAACAAGAAAAAAAATCGTATCTAGAAGATATCTTGACTAAATTTATACAGAAGACTGACCCATATTTAGCAAAGACTGAAACAACTTTGCAAAATCATTCAGCAGCCATAAAGGGGTTGGAAACTCAAATAGGTCAGTTGGCCTGCACTATCTCAGAAAGACCACAAGGAACCCTATCGAGCAACACAGAAACTAATCCAAGAGAACAAGTGCAAGCAATTACAACAAGAAATGAAGTATAACTGCCTGAAATTATAATAAAAAGACCAATAGCAGAGACAAATAAAGTGTCTATTTCAGATGAGGAGCAAGTGGAAGGATCTGAAAAGTCAACTGAGAAAAATTTGAAAGAGAATTTAGACACACCACATGCTAAGGCGATCGTTCCTATCAGAGAATATGTATCCCCATTCCATTTCTTCAGCGACTACATAAACATAAACTGGACAAACAATTCTCCAAGTTCATTGAAGTGTTTAAAAAGTTGTAAATCAACATTCCATTTGCAGATGCTCTAGCACAAATCCCCAACTACGCAAAATTTATGAAGGAAATTCTCTCTAACAACAGAAAGTTGGAGGACTATGAGACCGTAATGCTAACTGAGAAATGCAATGCACGTTTACAGAATAAATTGTCCCCTAAGCTCAAGGATCCGGGGAGTTTTATTATACCTTGTATCATAGGAGATAGACATTTTGAACATGCTTTATGTGATCTTGGTGCAAGTATAAATTTAATGTCATTGTCTTTGCACAGGAAACTAGGAATAGGAGAGGCTAACCTAACAACAATATCATTGTAACTAACTAACCACTCCATAAAGCATCCAAGGGAGATTATTGAAGATGTCTTGGTGAAAGTGGACAAGTTCATTTACCCCGCAAATTTTATCGTATTAGATATGGAAGAAGACTGGGATATTCCAATCATTTTAGGCAGACATTTTCTGGCTACTAGAAGAGCATTGATTAACGTACACGAAGGAATATTGACACTGCGGGTTAATGATGAGAAAGTAAATTTCAACATCTATCAAGTGAAGAAACCTCCAAAAAAGGTTGACTCGTACGATATGATCCAATCAATTGAAGCAATTGTAGGTAATAGAGAAAAAGAGATTTATTCTATGGCCCCCTAGTGAAACACATGACTACCAATTATTCAATAAGGGATATATCACGTACTGGTGAATACTCAGGAATCAATGAAGTAGTTGGCTTCCTATTGGCTCATGAAGCCTATCCACCTGACAAAAAAGAAAGCTTTGTGGAAAAGCTTTGGAAACCTCCAAACAAAGTCAAACTAAAGAGGTTTTGAAGGCTATACCGGAGATGAAGCCGTCCAATTCTATCTGCCATTCTACAGTGAAGAAAAATACAAAGTCAATGATAAAATTTAGAAACCTAAGAGACATGACACCTGAAGATCCAACGTAGACAATATAATTA
The DNA here is from genome assembly GCA_019097785.1 of Fraxinus excelsior. Classification (NCBI taxonomy): domain Eukaryota; kingdom Viridiplantae; phylum Streptophyta; class Magnoliopsida; order Lamiales; family Oleaceae; genus Fraxinus; species Fraxinus excelsior. The sequence continues at coordinate 20,863,724 of CM032635.1, read as the reverse complement.
AGTCAAACTAATGACGTTAAAGAAGCGCTTCTTGGGAGGCAACCCAAGAGTTTTTTCCTTTTTATTTAGTCTGTTCTGTATTTTAGGATAGTTTAATTTTTTTTATGTTTATTTAGGACTCATCATTCATATCCCACTTTATTAGATGTTAGAACTAAGTAACATTTGTTCCATTTATTTGATCTTAATGCTTTATTTGATTTTTCAAAAACATGACGTCGCGAAACATTTAAACCAATTTTGACCAAGGAGCCAACAGGAGTTATAAGAAAGCTAGCTATTGAATTACACGCCATATCAGGGGAGTCTTTTCTTCACTTTCTTCTCCACCCCTTTATATATGGATTTAAGATTTAAAACATTGAGGAAAATGTCTAGTTTAAGTTTGGGGGTGGAAAACATGAGTTTTAATTTTTTCTATGTGTTTTCCTGTGATTTAATTTTTCAAAAAAAAAATTTAAAAATTCAAAAATAGTTTCTTTTAGTGTGCTTGTGTGAGTTAGTTGGCTTGCTAGCAATGATAAATGTATTGAATCATAAATTGATCTATGAATGATGAATAAATTGCATGCTTAAATTAATTTTTACGTTTTCATGTGAAATTTGATATATATATTGAGCACGAGAATTAAGTTAAGCATTGTGTATGAATAAGTTGAATTCATAATTGGATAGGTTGAAATAGTAGACCATAGATTCTAAACTCAAAACCACAAAATGTCTTTAGACCAAATTTATAATAGTTTGGGAGACTTCACTATTGTTGGAAAATATTGAGATAAATGGGGATTCCATGTATGAAAAAAAATATTGTGTAGATTGTCTAAGGTCAATAGGATGAAAGTGGATGAAAATATCAAGTTAGAGGTCATTTTTTCTTAAATTAGTGTTTAATAAAGGACATTGCACTAATCAAGACATAAAATAATTATTATTTTATTTGAAAATTTCTCTTCGTGGCCTTCATGAGTCAATTAAGCATGCAAGGGTCTTGAAAACCTGGTGCCATATGGTCATCTGACTTGGGAGTCATCGAACGAAAGCTTGTTACATGGGTTATTTAGAAAGGTTAAGGGTGAGAATGCTTCAAATAAAGAAAAAAAAATTTGAAAAAAAATTATAGAAAATCAGAAAAAGTACGTGTATGAAACATAAGACACACCAAATGCCTTGGTTATGTCTCAAACACTTATTTGGAAAACAAATTGACTTTTGATAAGAGATTATTAGCCTAATTAAGTTCTAGAGATCGAAACAATCAAACTATGAAAAATCCTTGTTTATTGATATATTGACTAGCAATTAGTGAGATTTACCTAAACTAGAGAAGTGAGGATATTGTAAAATTCAACCTTAATTAACACACTTGAAAAGAGCAAAAAGAATAAGTTTGAGGGTGTGTGAATCTTACGAGTGATAAAAGAATATATTTGACCATTGAGGGTCGGGAATTGAAACAACTTATAAATTCATAATGCGATGCTTATTCTTCACACACACACACATGTCGATTTTACATTGGAAAAATAGATTTTAATATCTGTATTGTGATTTTGAAGCTGTTATTAGATTAATATTATGATTTCAATCATGAGATAAAAAAAATCAGGTTAGCTAGCTAAATTTTTTGCGTTGCTTGATTGACTAGCCACTAATTAGGTAATTAATATTGCGTATTTGTGTTTTTATTAGGTTTTAGTTTTGTTTAAGGACAAACAAAAAGTCAAGTTTGGGGTGCGATAAGTGTAGTTTTTATACTTATTTCCAGCGCTAAATCATGATATTTTATTGTCTTTTGAATTAAATTCTACTTAATTTATATTAAATTGTATTTGTAGATAAAACTTTATGTTTAATGAAAAATTGAAAAAAAAAATGCAAAATAATGGCAAAATGGCAAAATCCAAAGTAGGGGACTTAATTATTGGAGGCAAAGTTTGGAGATGAAAGTAAGTACTTTGAAAAGTGAAGGACTTGCTTTGAAGATAATAATACATTAAATGGACTTCAATTAGTTTTTTATTGGATGAATTAAAAGAGAAGAATTTAAGGTAAATTAGGTTATATATATATATATATATATATATATATACATACACACACCTAGAGAAACACACACAAAAAAGAGCTGACAGCCTTATATATATTCACGTGGCTGGCAACTATTCTGACTTTTGAGGAGAAAGTGGGGAGAAATGGGTTGAAATACATATATATACAATCAACACACAGAAGCTGAAACTTGGAGAAAAGAGGGGTTGAATTCTGCAAATTATATATACACACAAACGAGGCAGCTCCAGGAGAAAACAAAGAGAAAGAGAAAGAAAAAGAAAAGGAGAGAAGAAAAGTCCAATTTTACTGCTAAAATTAGAGAAGAAATTGACTGGAGCAATAATTTGGAAAATCAATCACGTTTCGTCATTTTTTGGTGATTTATTTCCACTTTTGCTTGTTTAAATTCAACATTATGAGTGGCTAAATATTTTTATGTTGGAATTGATGATGTAGCTTAGGTTATTATATGTCTAATTTCAAGATTTTCATGCCATTTTAAATATTAGTTAATTAATTATTGTGTGTTTAATGCTTTAATTGTCTGCACAACAATTAATTAATTTAGGGATAATACTAAGACCGAAAGGTGATGTATAATTCTAGCTCGTGCAATAATTGACATAGACATTATAAGAGGTCGAGAGATAATTATAATCTATGTGGTCTTTATTGATTTCCGTTCATATGTGTGTGGATTTACATAGAGATATAGTAAGTTCGAGCATATGAATAGAATTAGTGTTGCTTGAGAGAGATCACTAAATACAATAGGTTAATTCGGTCGTTGACACGTATGAAAAATGGTTGAATAAATTGGATTTAAATGTATGATAAATAACTTAAGTGAAATCGAAAATCCTAACTACTTCTTCACATAATCTTATCTACCGTCTTAATTTGAGTTCTTTATTTTATTTATTAGAATCTCGAACATAAAACAAAATTTGATTTGATTATTAGTTACTATTTTAATTTAAATTGAAACTAGGTTAGCTTAAAACTTTATAGCAGATAATAGTCTTTGTGGGGAACGATATTCGGACTTAAAAAATCCACTTTATTACTTGTCACGATCCGTACACTTGCGGAATCTCACGAACATACCAAAGCATGAAACAGTAATTTACTCGAAAGATATGTACCTCATAGAGGTCTTAAAACTTTGAAGTTATAATTTATTTTTGGAGGTCACCATGATTACTATAATTTTGCTTGCAAGCATATTGTTAAAGTTATACTTTACGGAGGTCTCAATACTCACTGCTTAAGTTTTGATCTTATTGCAAGATATATTGTTTAAAGATATTGGTAGACGTCTCCAAACTTACAAATAAAGAAGAAATATGAATTTCATTAAACAAAGAAATTTTTACATTGCGGGGCCTTAGCCAGTACATTACAAAACAAAATATAAAACCCTATGCTATGTTGAAAGTGGAAGGGAGTCGACACCTCTATAGCAGGTACTTCAACAGTTGGGGCTCCTTCGTTTGAAATGTCGTCTACAAGATCAGCTAGGGTTTGGGGTACTTCCTCCAAAAACTTCGCCTTCAATTTAGAAGTATTGAATTATGGGTAAAACTCTCAAAACCTATATACTACTTCGATGTAGGCAAATCTCCTCCAATAGGTGCTGAAGCACCGATACTCTTTCGTCAAGTGAAAGTTGGCAATGTGGTCCTTCACTGCCTCCTCACCTACTTTCTGAGCATCATCCTTGGCCTACTCAGCCTCCTTTACGTAATGCCTTATGTAGCTTCCCAAAAACCCATTCGCGTTCTTTAGCCCAGCGTTTTCCAAATTAGCCTTCTCCAAAATACCATTAGCTTCTCATGATTATTTGAAGTTTCAACCCTTTTAGTCAAGAAAGTAACCTTGCACTGGGATTCGTAGACTTCCCTCTTCGGAGCTTCGATCTCCGCTAAGGCAGGATCCAATTTAGCCATCTGTTCAGCTTGATAGGCCTTTAACTCTTCAGCCTCGAACTTTATCCTCTTCATCTCTTCCTCCGTTGAGGCCAACTTTTCAACTGACTCATGGTTGCGTGTTTTGATATCTTTCAGAACTTCTTGGCACTCAAGGGCAACCCCAAAAGCCCTGTCATTTCGGCTAACCAGAGTTGTCGTTGATCCACCACGTCGCTGGTGGAGACATAGTTCTACCAACTTTCAGTCTAGAACTTATAGAAACTCGCAATGGCACAACAAACTTCAGGTGGCATCATCTCCATTATCGCTGGGGCGATCTCCTCATCCTGTCCCTCTAGAACCTTCCGGACTTCCCAAGGGTCCTCACCACCGGTGCCTAATTGATGACCACAAAGGTCTGCTTTGCCTCTTTTGTAGCCCCTTCACTAGCCTTCATAACCTTTTGGGCCTTGGCCGTATTAATTGAAGCCTGCATCAGCTTGGAAATGGAAGGGAATGTTTGCTGAGTGGGTAGAGCAATGGTTTGGCCAAACTTTCTAGTCGAATTGGTATTATAGGATAACTTCATCTTTTATGATGCTCCTCCACCTCCCAAAATCATCTGCAACAAGCAAAGGTCATGTTAAAACTCAAGCATTGTCTCCAAAAGGGTGCATCAAAATTTAGCTTTCGAAGCCATCAATCTAAAGTCCAAGAAAAACTTGTTTAAGTCTATGAGGCGGTCAAAGCGACGAGATCTCTGTAGACGTCGATAAATATCTTCAATAACTTCCCACTTAGCTTGGGAAAGTTTAGAGGTAGTTCCTGCAACTGCATAATGAAGGACATCAGACAAGTCACAAACAAAAAATAAAACCAAATTATAGAAAGTAACTCACGGGCTTCAGAATACTGGGTCGGCACAATGCAAGCTAAGGCCTTGTCCCCATCAACCATTTGCTATTTATCCCTTAACCCAGAACTACGATTCCTTACAACCCTTAATGGAAGAAGGAAGACTCACCACAAAAGGGGGCATGATCCCCTTATAAGGTCATGTAATACCACCGTTTGGACTCCTTTTTCCCAAGCACTCGTGGTTGGAAAAGTGTTTGGAAGACATGTAGTGGCATATCCTCACCCAGCAAGGTTTCCTTCTAAAGAAAATATGCCCCAACAAAATGGCTCCACCTATTTGGCCACAATTGGGTGGGAGCCAACATATATGACCTCAGTACCGCCCTAAAAATGGGTATAGAGGTAGACGCACGCCTGCCCTACATATGAATTTACTAATGCCACACATCCCAGCCTCGGATAGCACGCATGTTCATGGGCTTCGGACACTAAGAGTTCTACGAAGTCTGGGATTCTGTATCTTTCCCTAATTTCAGTTTACATTGTGGAGGTCATGGCAGAGGGAATTCTTGTAGCCTCCCATCCTGCCTCATAATCTACATGACCTTTACTCATCGTCCAATAACCTCCATCCGATCTCCGAGGTGTAGCTTATTCCCCAACCCTTGCAATGGTGACCTTACCACCACTAGCACTCAACTCGAAAGCCATTAAAATTTAAAAGAAAACACAGATGGAAATGAAGAGAATGCAAAAGTTGTAAAGAAATTACGTAAACGAAAGGAAAGCCTAGGAATGTAATGTCACCAAAGAATATGAATGATCGGAAAAGCTTTTGATTGCTAGAGAGATTTTAAAACTTGAAGAAGAGAAAAAACTGATACGGACAATATGATTTTGGCACTTCTAGGAAGAATAGGACAAAGCTCAGCTGTTGGATTTAGATTTACTTCATCTGAAGCGTTCATTATTAAATTCATCTAAGGTAGTGAATTCATACGATTTTTGTTTTTAACTCTTCATATTGATGCGTGTTTCTCACACATAATTTTCGGGGCATCGATCTGAACTTGCGGCAGCTTGGCCATCATTGTACATTTTACTATGAAACGCATCAATTGTCTTTCCTTGGTAATATGCAAAAACATCAAATCATTGGTACAATTCTCAAAAGTATGCTTTATGGACAACAAAACAAGAGCCTCAACAGTTCAACACTTCACTACTTCGGCTCCAAAAAGATGGATGTTTGGCTAACAAAACAATACCCTCAGCAGTTCAGCACATCACTACTTCGGCTCCAAAAATATGAAACTTCAGTTTTCAACAACACCCTCAGCAGTTCGGCTAAAAAATAAGTAAAATTCGATGTTTTCACATTGTGATAGGACAAGAATCAAGATGTGCGCTTTAAAGAAATTCGGCTCCAGATACAAATTAAAGCACCATCTGTTGAAGCCATGTGGCATCTGACATGGAGCTAAGTCTTCTAGAGTCCAAACAATCTGACCCACCGAAGCTTATATATATAAAAAGACAAGTCTGAGGTCCAAACGAAGTGGTATTACCGATGTGGCGAGGCCTAACGAAGAGAAGTTTGAGACTCAACTACGGCTGGTGACAATCCCTATTTGAAGATCTTAAATTTATGAAATCCTTTTAGAATGATTGATTGGACTGTTGTAATGAATAAAAAGGTCAATTTTGTCAGCATATGGCATGAGGACCGCCTTCCTTTTGGGGTATTTAATGCACCCCAAATTAGTGGCGTCAAAATTGATACCTAAAATGTGATGCTTCGATAAAGGCAATAAAGCCACGTGTCCTCTCATCTGAGGGTTGTTATTGCACATGTAACACTATAAATATCCCCTCAATGGCATAAATGAGGGAAAAATAAAAAAAATATTGACAAAGCACCATATATTTACTCTCTTTATGATTAAATTGATGTTTTAAGCAATTGAAGTATAATCTTACTTGTGAGTTTGATTCTTGATTGATCATTCATTATCGTATAAATTATCTCATATCTTTCGCAGGAGCTCGAACATCCCTGTCTCGTGTTAAAAAACTTCTCCCACGTTTGTACTCTATTTATTGTCGATAGACAATTATCCCACGTGTGTTGAAATTAGTTTGAGAGAACGCGAGTGGGCCTGATATCTATTGTCCATGTCAACCGTGCAGAAAATGAGGTCAACATTATTACAAAATAATAATAATAATAAATGACATTCTTTTTTACTTCCGTATTTTAAACACAACCGTAGTGTAAAAAATTATAATTTGTTTAAAATTTATTTATATAAAAATGTTTATATAATTATGTGCTATCTCAAAATAAACAATTTTAGCCCTGTTTGATGGACATTATAAAGAAATTATGTGAAAATGATATTTTAAATAGTGAGTTTTTTAGAGAATAATTAATTAAAAAGTAAAAAGAAGTTTTGGGATTATGTGTTGAATATTTTAATGTGATTGTATAATTAAAAATGAGTATGAGAAATAAATAATTTAAATTTAAAGACAGTCCAACAAGGAGTTAATTATCAAAACAACAAAAGGAATTATCTAATGTACTGAATTAAAGTTCTTTTTTTTAGTTATAAATTCAAGATTAATGTTATTCATCCCCACTGGAGTTACAGCCCCAGTTTATGTGGCGTTAAATGATATGTGAAATTAAAGGTGAAATTAAATGACTTATTTAATTTCACCAATCATTTAATTCCATATTAACGCCACTTAGACTGGAGTTGTAACCCAGTAGGGATGAAAAAATGGTAACTAGACCGAAATTTGATCTGATCATAGCATGAAAAACAAATGTAAAGAAATTGGTATTCATCCCCACTGGGGTTACAATTCCAGTATATGTGGCATTAATGTGGGATTAAATGATAGATGAAATTAAATAAGTCATTTAATTTCACGTTTTATTTAACCAATCATTTACAGCAACCTACACTGTGTTGTAACCCCAGGGAGAATGAATAGCATTATTCATTTTCAAAAGTTGAAAAATATTTTCAATAGATAAAAATAACAATCAAACACTCCAAAATAGAAATTTGGGTGGAAAACTAACACTTTCATGAAAATAAATGCAATCAAATACACCCTAAGTACTATACAATATGACTTACAACAGCCCGAATTGTAGTCATTTTCTTTTTCCTACCTTCTCTTGCTTGTTTTTGTTACCAAATTGTTGGGTCTTATTTCATATCTGCATAGCTATTTTCTCGAAGAACGGTGAACCTTTCAACTTTGTCCCATCTAAAATTTTATTTTACTTTATTTTGCTTATTTTCGTATGAGAGTGTTGCGACTTTGCAGAATTGGTAAGATTTCTTGATCACCAATTAACAACCATGGAGCGTAGCTGCCATTATCAATATGATGTGTAATTTGCGTTTAGATTGAGAAATCATGTAATTTTATGTATGAAGAATATATGATGATGCACTGTGTTACATCGATTTAGCACTTTATTGGTTTGTAACTGAAAGATGTTAATGAAGGATATGTATTTGTGCTCTGTGACAATTGAGCGTTGAGAGCCCAATATTGGCTAACCAAGAGGGGGTTAAATTGGTTATTAAAACTTTTTCGTTAATTACTTAATATTTTAAACTAATAACCACACAAATGATAGATAATCAAACTAAGCACAAGTTTGACCGTAAATGGAACAATATAAACTTGCACAAAGTAGAACATTAAGTAAAAGGGTTAGAGAGTGCAAACGATGTAATATGGAGGTTCGATCCAACGCTCTCCGACACAAGCAATGCCTTTTTCACTATGTTGATTGACTTATGGTTCAATCCAACCCTTTATAATGCTTCTGATGACTTACAAACAAGAAGCACTGATCTTTTACAATGTTGAGTTTTCTGGGACCTCAACACGACCTTCAAATCAAAATGAATCTACAAGTGAACTCTTCTCTTCTTATTGAATGATAGATTCAAGGTTGATAACAAGAAGAGAATAGACAAACACTTTAATAGATGGCAATGAGTATAACTCAAAGTGTTAGATTGAAAAACTTTTTGAAGAAATAAAGATTTTCACAAGGTTAATCACTCAAGCGTTTTCAAGATTTAAATGCTTTTGATCTTCTTAAAGATAGAGAATAAGGTAGTTGTGATTAATAAAAGCCTCACTTAAATGCTCTTGAAAAGTTATTGTAAAAGAAAAATGAATAAGGTATTTATAGCACTCAAATGGTTAAAAAATCTACATTACCGAACGTCCGATAAATACCGAACGATCAAATATCCATTATTTCTTATCAGAAAATCAGACCATTAAAAAATGACTGGTGGAGCCAAAAACTAGCATACCGGACGTCTGGTACGCCACTTTTGGCTCGGAACGTCCTTATTTCTTATTTTCATCAAATATAGGTATTTGAGGGACGTTTTAAAATATTTTTCAAAGTATTTGTTATATTTTAAACATACATGTTTCGATTTTTACCTTTGAAAAATATATTTTTCAAGTAAAACATATTTGTCGTGATTTTTCGATCGTAAATTTAAAACATTGAGCTTGTCACGATTCATTACCAAGTATTGAAATGTTTTACCTTTACATATGATTGTAAAAAGTCTAAGTACTTTATTTTGAACATCTTAACGTGCGCTGCTTGACGGTACTTCGACTTTTGTCTCGATTTTCGTTGAGGCATCTTTTTGTAGGTTTTGCCGTATTCTTCATAGCCTCGATTGATTGATTTTGTTTCCATGTTGACTATTGTATGCAAATTATTTGACCTCGAACCTCATGTCATCAATTGTATTCATGTGCAATAATCACTATAGACACTTGAAATAAATTTGTTAGTAATAAACATAATTTGTTTGTAATAATCAAAATGAGGCGTCAACCATAGGTCAACAAGCGTTACTTAATAATAGATTGTGTATGGTGAACATATTTTAATAATATGATGAAATTCTTATTGCAAGTAGTTGATGAAGTTATGTAATTTTGTTCGAGTTCGTGTATGTTACTATTAATAGTTGAGACCTTCAAAAAAATTGAAAATTGAAAATGTTAATTTTTGGTTTAAATTATGCATATTTGGATTTTAAAAAAAAATTCAGTATATTTTGTTGGAATTTGATTTAAAAAGGGATGAAATTGGTTAAGTATAAAACCATGAAAAAATGTTAAAAGTGACTTTCGTGTCAACTTTGATTAAATATTCGGACTTGATCTGATATTGAAATTATGAAAATAAATTTACTAAGTTATTCTACTAGTCAAGTAGATGATCGTGATATATTTGAAATCTAAAAATCAAATCTATCAGGATGAATGAGAAATTGTGGTTCAAAGTTGGAAAAAATCGAATTTTAGCACCTAAGACCGCTGATCGAGCGACAACCCAATGATAGGCGAGCGACAAGGTTTCTACTTTTGGCACTCAAGCAGCGCGCCTAACATGAAGGTTGTTGAGTTTCAGGGCATGTCTCTTCATCCACAACCTATCATCTTCAATAAGTTGGACCCTTTGGACATCATTTAGGTATCCCAATTCATATTTTTGAGTCTTGCAACAAAAATCCTTCCCAAAACTCTTCCAAACTTTGCATTCAAAGTCATTCTTTGTAGAGAGAAAATTCATTCAAGTGCATTGTTGCCTTGTAAATGGAAGTGCTTCCTCTATAAGAAAGTAATCCATTGTATCTTGGGAGACAATATTGTTACTCCATTAGCACTGATGCGAGGTAATTTGTCGTAAGGAAAGTGTTATCACTTACCTCGAATCATTTTCCTCTTCTTTATATTTTGATTTTGCCATTTTTTTATTTGTTGTTTAACATCATTTGTGTTGTTAAATCTGTGCCAAATTATTGTCAACATACAAAAACAATATTTATGCTATATCCCCAACATTCTTAAGACAAATTCTTCCTTTGTATTGTTAGATCAAAACTCTTTCTCTTCATCTTTTGGCATATGTATTTGAGCTATTTCTTTCTTGAATTTTACTTGTATTGAACTTCTATTTACATAATAGAAGTGAACACTGTTGAGACTACTTCGAGTCAACAAGAAGTTGTACAACCCATGTGCTTCTACCTTTGGCTATACCAGCTCAAAATACTCCAGTTCCATATGGGGTAAAAGAGATGACAACAAAATATCTTTTATCTCACCACTTTGAACTTGGCAAAGTTCTTAATAGAAACTCTTTCAGTGGTAAAAGAAAGAAAGATAATCGTCAATCAATTATTGTGTTGGATGCATGGAAGTACTTGGATTTCCTTTACAAAAACTTCATCCTAAATGGATTGGACAATATACTTTTATGGAGTGTACAGTGCAGTGAAATCGATCAATGAAAATTAGGATTCTTTGGGGAAAAAAGTACAAAATGGAGGACGTCGACACGCAAAAGTTCATTGTCGAAAAGTTTTTTGATTACAAGATGATGGAATCCAAAACCATCATTAGTCAAATACAAGAACTACAGGTTCTACTTCATAACATCCATGTAGAAAAAATGGAGTTGAGTGTGCTTTTTCCAAATTGCTGCTATCATCGAGAAACTTTCACATTTAGAACAAGATTTCAAAAACTATCTTAAAAAAAAGCAAGGAAATAAACTTGGAGGAATTGATAGTTCGTTTGAGAATTGAGGAAGATAGTAGAAAGATCGAAAGGAAATATATTGTTCAACTTGGAGCAAACTTTGTAGAATCCAGTTTAATGGTCAACAAAAAGAGTAAGGTCTTAGGTGATGCACTGAAAAGAGGCAACTCTAAGAATGCAAAGAAGTTCATAAACAACAATTTTGAAAAAGCAGACATCGCTCTAACAAATGTCAAAAGTCTAAGAAGAACGTACAAACAAATGTGATTGAAAGAGAAACCATATCTAAAGGGGTACAATAGATGAATCAGTCTGTGGTTGTTTCTGAATGCAACAATGTTGGTAATTAAAGGAAATGGTGGGTCAATACTAGTGCTACTCACCACATTTGTGCAAATAATACTATGTTTACGAATTACAAAGAACTAAATGGAGAACAACTTTTCATAAAAAAACTCTACAAGCTCAAAAAATTAAAGGACAATGAAAGATTACTTTGACGATGACTTTCGGTAAAGAGCTCGTCCTCAACAGTGCCCTACATGTATCGAACATTCACAACAATCTTCTATCCGGATCTCTACTTAGAAATAATGGCTTTAAACTTATATTTGTATCCGATAAATTTTTACTCACTAAGAATGAGATGTATTTTGGTAAAGGATACAAATGTGATGAAATGTTCAAAATAAACGTTCTTACAATTGTACCAAAATAAAGCATTATGAATAAAAGTCTGAATTCTACTTATATGCTTGAGTTGTCTTATTTATGGCATAATCGATAGGAATTAAAAATTTGTGTGTAAACTTATGCGTCAAATTTTAATTTCAACACTTAAATTTGATCCTAATCATAAATGTGAGATTTCTGTTGAGACAAAATTGGCCAAAGCACATTTTCATTCGGTTCAAAGAAACACGAAACCTTTAAAATTAATTCATAGGATATTTGAGATTTGAGATTTGTTCAAACTAAAGGTGGAAGAAACACTTTATTACTTTTATTGATAATTGTACAAAATATTGTTATACGTATTTGCGAAGCCTTAGATATTTTAACATTATAAGACGGAAGTTGAGAATCAATTTGAAAAACGAATAAATAACATTCGTAGTGATAGAGAAGGATAATAATGGGCATCATTTGAATAATATTTTTCCAAACATGGAATCATTTATCAAACAAAGGTACCTTACTCACCTCAATCGAATGGTGTTGCTGAACGTAAAAATCAAACTCTTAAGGAAATGATGAATGCAATATTGATAAGTTCTAGCCTACCCAGAACATGTGGGAGACAAATATACTTTCAGCGAATATCATTCTAAACAAGATACCCTTAAAAAATGGATGAAATTCCATATGAATCCTCTTTCTTATAAACACTTGAAAGTGTGGGAGTATTTGGTTAAGGTTGAAGTATCAAAGCTGAAATAAATGGGAATTAATCCTAAAATGATTGATTGCATATTTATTTGATACGCTAACAATAGTAGTGCATATTATTTTCTTGTTCATAAATTAGATGTTCAAGATGTATATGAAGGCACGATAATAGAATTGAAAAATGCATCATTTTTCGAAGATATCTTTCCATGCAAAGACAAAGAAAATATAAGTTCGAATAAAAGAGCTTTAAAACTACAAATGATACTTCAAATGATGAAGAACCAAGTCATAGTAAAATGGGCAAAACATCTACTTCGTGTGATCCTGATTTTCTAACCTACGTGGTAGAAATATGATAGGAAGAAATATAATGAAGCAATGTCTACATCGGAAACATCGCATTGAAAAGAAGCTATTAATAATGAGATAGATTTTATAATGTAAAATTATACTTGAGAGTTGGTTGATTTACCACTCGAGAATAAGCCTTTAGAGTGATTTTCAAGAAGAAATTAAAACCGGATGGATTCATTAATAAATATAAGGCTAGATTGGTTGCCAAATGACATAGGCAAAAAGAAGAACTTGACTTCTTTGACACCTACACACCTATGATTAGAATCACTTGGTTAAGGTTGTGTGAAAATGACATTTCTGAATGGAGAGTTAAAATAGGAAATATACATAGAGCAACATGAAGGAGTCATTGCTCCTAACCAAAAACAAAAATTTGTAAACACGTTAAGTCCCTACATGGGTTGAAACAAGTCCCTAAACAATGGCGTCAAAAGTTTGACAAAACAATGATGTCAAATGGTTTTAAAATTTATGAGTGTGACAAGTATGTATACATAAAACATACACCAAAGGCCTATGTAATTGTATGTTTATATGTAGATGACATGTTGATTATGGGCAATAGTCACAAAATAATCATACATACCAAGAAAATGTTAATGAAACATTTTAACATGAAAGACATGGGTGTGGCTAATATAATATTAGGGATTAAGATCTGTAGAACATTTGAAGGAATTGTACTTTCCTAATCTCATTATGTTAAGAGCGTATTTAAGAGATTTAATGTACTTGAGGAAAATCCTGTGAAAATCCTTATTGACTTAAATCTACACTTAGTCAAGAATATGAGTAAACCAGTGTCACAACTAAAGTATTCATATGTTATAGTCAGTCTAATGTACATTACGAACTGCACTCGATCGGATATAGCATTAGCTGTGATTAAACTTGATAGATTTACAAGTAATCCAAGTTATAATCAGTGAAAGGCTTTGACTAGAGTTCTTAAGTATTTAAAACATACCTTAACCTTTGAATTACACTTCATAAAATATCATGCAGTATAGGAAAAATATTGTGATGTAAATTGGATATCCGACATGAAGGATTCCAAATCTACTAGTATTTATGTATTTACCATTGTAGGACTGTTGTGTTATGGAAGTCTACAAAACAAACTTGTATAGGTTGATCAATGATGGAATCGAAGTTTATTACTTTGGACAAAGCAAGTGAAGAAGCAGAACGACTTTGTAACTTTTTGGAAGATATTCCATATTGGCCTAAGCTGATACCTACAATAAGTATACATTGTGATAGTCGACCGGCTATTGGAAGAGCACAAAACAGTATGTATAATCGTAAGTCTAGACATATACGTCGTAGACACAATATCATTAAGTAATTGATCTCAAATAGTATTATTTCCATAGATTCTGTGAAAGCTAAGGAGAACATCGTGGATCCGCTTACAAAAGGCTTACCGAGAGATCAAATATGTTGTCTATCAAAAGGAATATGATTAAACCCTACTACATAAAAGTCTTTGTAATGGTAACTCTACCTTGTTGACTGGAGATTCCAAGATCTTAGTTCAATTAAGTCATGAAGATTCAATGAAGCACTTAGAAAATTATTTATACTCATTCCTATGACAATGAAAGTGCTTTTTGCAGAATGATAAAAAATTAATGATTCTATATCTTGATTAATAAGTCAAGTTGAATAGGGTAGAATACACTTAATAGGTCATTATCTATGTAAGTGTGACTTTGATGATAATTGTTTGAAGCTAAAATTCTCTAAAAAAATACTTATGAAACCCAAGGGTGTTTCAGGGTCAAAATGAACACAATCATGATTACCATAATGATTTGGAGAAGATATTTGTATGAGTGCTATTGTCTTAATTTACACCAATGGCTTAATGGTTCAAGATATCACGTTTGCCAATTAGCCAAGTAAATTCGATAGTATTTCATTAAAAAAGGTTCAAGGTCGGAAGCTACCTCTCCTGATACAATGTTTTACCGATTTCTCTCTACAAGCATTTGCATATCATTTTTATATTTTAAATTTTCATTTATGTGGGGGATTGTTGAAATTTGGTTTTAAAATGAATGAAATTAGTTGGGTATAAAACCATGAAAAATGTGAAAAGTGACTTTCGTGTCAACTTCGACCAAATATTCGGAATTGATCTAATAGTTAAATTATGAAAATAAATAGACTAACTTGTTCTACTCGTTGAGTAAATGATAGTGGTATATTTGGAATCTCAAAAATAATTTCGGATTAATGAGAAATTGTGGCTTAAAGTTGGAAGGAAAATCAATTTTTCAACACCTAAGACTGCCACTTGAGCGACAGCCCATACCGACAAGCGATAGGGTTTCTTCTTTTTGTGCTCGAGTGGCACACCAGCATTAGGTGAGCGACAACAAGGTTGCTAAGTTTTGGGGCATGTCTATCCTTCTACAACTTCTTATCTTCTATAAATTGGACCCCATTGACGTCATTTTGACATCCCAATTCATATTCTTGAGTCTTGCATCAAAAGTCCATGCCAAAACTCTCCCAAACTTTGCATTCAAAGTCAATCTTTATAGAGAGAGAAAACTTGTTCATGTTCGTTGTTGCCTTGTAGTTGGAAATGCTTCTACTACAAGTAATTTGTTGTATCATGGGAAACAATTGTCGTTACTCCGTTGGCACCATTGTAGGGCAAATTTGTATTAAGAAAAGAGTATAATCATTTGCCTCGGATCATTTTCTTCTTCTTCTTCTTTTGATTCTACCATTTTTTTCATTTGTGTTTTAACATCATTTGTTGTGTTAAACTTGTGGCAAATTATTGTCCACATACAAAACAATATTTATACTATATCCCCAACATATTTGACAAAAAAGTCACCTTACCTTACAATTACCACTAGAATGGTCACACGCATATCTTCAACATAGATCTAAAGCCACATCACAATAGCCTACATAGGGTTTTACATGCATTACAACGTAGGAATTCATTCCCAATCTAATTCTAGTCCAACCGATGAACCCCCATTGCTAGAGTAATTGCGAAATGGGATTGCCAAATTTAATGGCCTAATTTAAGGTTTTTGGGATTCACTGTATCTCGAAGTTAAGAACTATTGATTTTGGGCCCTACATGGTACTGTGGAGTCAATCAAAGTGGTTTTATGTTTGGAAAGTGATTCTGCCAGTGATAAGTGGTGGGTCCAATGATTTAGATGGTCGTTCTAGGTGGGGTGAAGGTGGCGACTCTAAATCACTCTTTGGTTGAGAGAGTCTATGTAAGAAGGGTTTAGTTTAGTGGGGTCATGTGGTGTGGGATGAGGTGGTTTGATTTGGTTTGGTGTGAATATACATGATTTTTAATAAAAGAAATTATTGATACCTGATTTTTGAAATTGAAAGTTAAAAAGTAGCGATAAAAGATAATGGGGCAACTTACAAAAATACCCTTCAAATTAAGTGTGTTTTGAAAAATCATATGAAACATATTTTTTAAGTAAAAAATACTGTGTAAAATCAATTGTCACTTTTTTTAATAGAAAAAGTGATACAGTAAAAAAACGTAACATTTAAAAGTGGCCAACTGTCACTTTTTAAAGTTAAGTATCACTTTTTTATTAAAAAATGACATACAATGTCACATTTATTAAAAATTGATGTGTGTCACTGAAAAATGTGATAGAAATCAAGAAGATGACTGAAAAAGTGATACAAATTCAAAAAAAATGACGAATTTAAAAAAGTTGCACAAATTAAAAGAAGTCGTACAGATTAAAAAAGTGACAAACACTCAAAAAGTAATAAAATTTAAAAGAGTGATAAAATTCAAAAAAAGTTACAGACAATAAAAAAAGTGACAAACAGTCAAAAAGTAACAAAATTCAAAAGAGTGACAAAATTCAAAAAAGTGGCACAAATTAAAAGAAGTTATACAGATAAAAAAATTGACAAACACTACTACATTATCCAATGACCCGTTGCACTAAATTCCTCATCTAACTCAATACTCTCCACACCCTTCGAGTCATCATCATAGTCACTATGATCACAAACAAAGTAACAATTGAGCTTCCATAATCAAACTTTTGCTCCACACCAGACTATTGATTCTATAAAGAAAATTTCAATTTTTTGTATAAACATATTGCATAAACCACAATGCACTTATAATCCAGAATGATTTTAACATAACAATTGCCCATAAGAGGTTCACACAACCTCCTCGTACATGATAGCCTACTGCAACCACTACGCCAGAAAAGAGATTTTGCGACACATAAACGGCAACATTCAGTAGTTAAGTGCTACTAAAGGTGTCTACCGCAACAATTTAATAAGTGAATATTGCTATTTGGTTAATATAATTGAGTTTTGGCAACATTTGATAAGGGAATAGTGCTGATGTCACCTTTCGCAACGTTTTTGGGACGTTGCGAAAAATTTAACTTTTTTCAACGTTTAATAAACATTGCAAAAGGTGACATTAGCAACGTTTATTAAACGTTGCAAAAAGGATCTATCTTTTGCAACGATCGGTAAACGTTGCAATAGATCAACTTTTAATAAACGTTGCAAAAAGTGACATTAGCAACATTTATTAAACGTTGCAAAATGTAAGGAGGATTAGGCGAGCTGGGTTGGGCAGTTGGGCTGGATCTTGGGCTGATTATTGTGTAAGCAAATTAGGCCCAATAGAAAATGTCCAATTCCAAACCCAATAGCATAAATCGACAGCAACGTAAACCCTTTTTCCCAATTCATCATTTCCAATTTGGGCACCAATACGCGCGACTTTGTCTCCTTCTTCGACTCCAACTCCGACAAAGTGAAGCCTTTTCCCAATTCGTCATTCCCAATTAGAAGTTGAAGCGTGCAACTCCGACTCCGACTCCATCAAAGTGAACAATTTTCCTAATTTGTCATTTCCAATTAGAAGCTAAAGCGCGCGACTCGGACTCCCATCTGTAACAAAATTAAGGTTTGTTTATGTGTGTATTTCATTATGGATTTTTGCATTTTGCTATGTGTATTTGATTACGTATTTTACATTTTTACTATGTGTTACAAGGCAATCTGTTGGTGGGTATTTTAGTTTTCGACAACTAGTATTTTGAGATTTAGTAGGAGTTCATATTTTACCCTTGTCTTTGATTGTGGAAGTACTGGCACTAGAGGAAATGTTTATGAATGGATGGTAAAGACTTCCAGTGAGAACAATGGAGATTTGCCTATTTTATTGCATAGTTTCTCGGATAATTTAACAAAGAATAAGAGTTGTCAGTATCATTCTATGCAAACCGAGTCTGGGTTAAATAACTACAGTAAAAGCTTTCTTGTTTGGTTAAATAATTAAAGATGTATTTATAACTTATAACCATTGTCTTAAGTTATCAATAGAGAACTGGTTTTTAAGATTCTATATCATCCACCTATGATCATATGGTGCCATGTTATTTGACAATTTAGAAAAAAATTATAATCACTGTATTGGGTTAAAATTTGATGAGTTCAGATAATAATAGACTTTCCAGTCATGAAAAGAAACAAGTTGGTGATTGCTACCATTTTTACCTTCCATTCAATTGATGTTTCAGAATGTTTCACTAAAAAATATCAGAATACAGTATTCTTCTATTTATTGATTATCTGGTCTGCAAATGAGCTTAATTTTTATGGTTTATTGTTTTTTTCCTTTTTCTCATTTCTAGTACTAGCCTCCTATTTAATTCTTGATAAACATAATTATCACTCTCAAATCTTGACAATACATCTTATGTGTTGGATTTAGACTCTTGACTATGGGGATTTATACTATAATAATATAGGTTCATATCTAATTACATGTAGAATAACTTGCATAATTTTTGTATCATTTACAAAGTGTAGACGACAGGAATTCAAATGTCATTACGGGTTTTTGTATTATACATTCTTAAATGTTTATTCAGCATATATTCATTTTGTAGCATTCTAATTATTAAAAAAATATGTTGTGTCCACTATGAATTTGTAGTCACAACAAGGAAGTACCGTACCTATGACAAATGCAAGATGTCAACTGTTGCATTGGTACATGTTTGAAGAGGAAGAAGTTGTAGCAGAAGGGAAGATTGCAACAATAGACCCAAGTGCAAAGGTGCATCACTTGCCACTCGATCGAGATTGTTGGAAGGTTTGGGTTGAGGAAATGTATATGAGTAATTTGACTTTATACAGACCTAAAGATGAATTCCGAACTCTTAATGAAGCCATGGGAAGTACTGTTGCTTGGCCAAAGAGCAGTATTAGACTTCTTTGAGTAAGGTATGTTTAAAAAAAAATTGTCTCCTACAGGGGCCATTAGTATAATGTGATTTGAATAGATACTTTGTTGAATAGACACATGATTAATTTTATGATTAAATAGGCATAAATTGACATGTTTGTCTTTTTAATACGGCATTCTTATTTAAATTTCTTCGTCCTTTTTGATATCCTTTAAATGATGGTAAGGTAATACATAAATGGAGTATTAGGCTTTCTAACACTTGCTTTTACTATTTGAATTAGTCAAAAATACATTTAGAACTTGGAACTACCCTAATCTTTTAACAAAGTCATAGCCTTAAGGTCAATTGGGATAATAATAGCCTATGTAATATTATACAATACAACGAGCTAAATGTGCTATAAGTATTACATACCAGCTTCCCACCAACTAGTTTTCACATATATATTGCATCATCGGGACTTGGCAATAATCAAGACTATACTATGATATGTGTAGCCTTATCTGGTCTACCTTTGAATGGTCAATTTCTTACAAGAATCTTTTGAACTGTCAATAAATGTTCACCAAGACAATGATTAGTTAGTGTGGTTTTTAATGATAACATGACTTGTGCAAGAACTTGGGTCTTGAGGAAGGCATGTTGGTGTGGTTTTTAATGGTAACATGACTGTGGTAAATGATTTTTGAACTAATGGTATTACTTCGTTGCCAAGCCATGTGGGTAATATGTTTGAAGCTTTAAGGTTATGATGAATGTGGTATATGTCGTTTAAATCTTGACCAGCCATGCATCTCATTTGGAAGTAAGGTATGCTGGTCATGTAAATGTTTTCTGAGAAGATGTGATGTTTGGTACGAGAACTCAGATACGACTAACCATGTTAAGTTCTCCTCATTACTCTCTTATGCGTATTTTATGCTTATCCTTGTGCTAAAACTAGTTCCTAAACAGTAGCCAATACCCCTGTGCTAAACATCATAGGAAAAGGTTTCATAGGTATCATGAGTGATGATAATAATGGAATGGTCAGCATACTGAATAATAACCATTTAAGGGAATATGTAGCACTGGTTCTGACAGAAGATTGGATTGGCCGGAAATAATTATCTTTATGCAACAGCCATTTTATTTAATTATTTTTCTTCCTTGACCTTTGTTATCCTCTTCCGAAGAAAAGATGTTTACGGTGCTTGGGAGCAGTATCTAGGGTTAGAGCACTCTGATACTACTCCCCAAAGAAGTCCTATACTGATTGGAACTACCATATAGCAGTATCTAGGGTTAGAGTGTCTGACATTACCTGACTGTAACACATGTTCTGCTCAAGAATATATTTCACTATTGCATCTATTATTGCTCATGTGGTTCCTTCTTGTTGCTCCTGTGTTGTCTTACTCTAAAATCTCAATTTGGTGACTTTATGTATTGTCCTCTTCTTTTTGCCTCCATTCCTTTAAAATGAGATTGTCCCTGAAATTATTTACCCGGCACAAGTTCCACAATGAAAGTCATCCACCCAAAATAGAGTCGTCTTCTTTGCACTATTAGATATTATATATAAGGGTCATAATAATGAATAAATTAGGTATAGTCCGTTAATAGTCCATGTTCGGATATGCTTATTAAAATTTGATTTTAGTGTTTTCCTTTTTGCTCTAGAGTTCCTAGAGTATTGGGATCATCATCTATGATCTGCGTATGATACAAATTATGTGTTCATAACTTTACCAGAATAGCCCAATTCAATAGAAAGGAGATTGTTCTGCCTTTATTTCTGGCTCCATTCCCATAAAAATTTTGCTTAAAAGAAACTCAAGATTTGTGTGTGTGTTTGTGTTTGTAAACAGGAGTACATCTTATTTTGCAATGGTAGTGAACTTTTGTTAGAGCTTCAAGTGGTTCACATTAGAGTTATGTGGTATTGATGTAATGATGCTTTAGCAAGGGACGATTTGAATGGTGCAAGGCTGTGCGATGGGACCTGGTTCCCATGGAGCTCAAACAGGGGCTTTATTTCATTTTTTTTTTTTTGCAGCAACTCCTTTGTTGATACTACAGAATATCAATACAAACGGAGCAATGTACCAAAAATATGTTATGAATTATTGCACCTTTTGTGAGTGGTCTGATGAATTATGGAAAATAAGTTATTGATGCTGGGTTGATATTTAAAAACATGTATAATAGAGTGAATATTGCACAATGTATATGCCAGCATGATTTAATTTCAATGCAATTTGTTTTCCCATTTTAATCATGACTTCTTATATTTATTTTGATGTCTTGTCACTTCTCTTTATATATTGGATATTTATTCCTGTAACGTAGGAAAGCATATATAAAAATGTGAATTAATTTAAAAAATAATAAAAAGACCAACGACAATGTTTGCAAAATGTTGCCAAAACCAAAGGATGAGAATACGACAACGTTTAAAAAATGTTGCGAAAGAGTCATTAGCAACATTTTTTAAACATTGCGAAATGTACATTTAGCAACGTTTAAAAAATATTGCGAAAGGAGTCTTTCGCAACATTCACCCCTTTAGCAACGTTTTTTAAACGTTGCTAAAGGGGTCCTTTGCAATGTTTAAAAAACGTTGATAAATGTACCTTTTACAATGTTTAAAAAATATTGTTAAAGACTTTTTCGAAACGTTGCAGTATCTCTTCTCTTAACGGCAATTCTAACCCCCACAACACACGCTAAAATGTTGTAAAAGACTTTTTGCAGCATTTTTTGGCCGCTACAAAATGTGTTTTTTGGTGTAGTTAACTTTAAACAATTCATAGAGCTCCTTCTCTTTTGCCTTTTCCTCCTCTTTATTCTGTTAATTCTACCCCGTTTCCCCCCAAAAATGGAGCAATCAATCAATAAATAGTCAAATATAATCCACAAAATATAATGAATGAGTTTAAAGCATAAAGAATTGGATATTGGGCTTCTTCCTAACAAAATAAGGTTCCTTATTTAAAGCAACTCCACCAAAACTGAACCACTTTGCTCTTTCTTTCTCCCCAAACTCTACTGATTTCCCGAAAAAATCACAAATCCACTAAGCAAAACAAGCTAAGCTGACGTCAAAGGATAATAAAACAAATTGTCTTGGGCAAGTTGAATACATACAAATAGATATACATGAATATTTAAATACAAATACATAAGGAGAAGAAATAAAATAGTCTTTCACGAATCAATGACTTTTTTCCTCCAAAATCTTGGGCAAGGAAGTCCGAAATTCTTTGGGTTCGAATTCAGATTCGGGTGTAGCAGAACGATGACATTAATTAGGTGAGATGGTTTCTTTGGGAGCTTTCTAGAAGTTTTGGAAATTGGGACTGATTGGGGTTTTTGCAGTGGTTTTGATAGTTTTAGAACGTATTAAATACGTGATTAAATCATTTAATTAATTAATAGGGTATTAATCAAATTAGTTGTTTTCTTCAAGGTATTGGACCTAATTTGCTCAAAGATAATTCTCACTAGTTTGGTGTTCCATCCACATAAGCTTATTTAGAGTTTTAGTCCAGGCCATGCCCATTATTCTCATTGTATCAGAGCCTACCTCGTGGGTTTCTTCGTGACAGTCAATTGTTGAGTGAATTTTGTCAACGTCTGGTGCGGTGAAGGTGACTCTCTGATTTCATTGTCAGTTTTTTATCTCATTGCATGAAGGTGATTTGGACGGTCTTCATTGATCGTGAAGGTATGTGGGTGTAATTTCTTCGTATGGGCTATTGGTGAAGGTGTCGTCAAACCTATTCTTGCTTTCGACAATCTCATTGTCGGTGATTTCAGTGAACTATTGGTGATTGTGGACCGCAGTGGTGAAGTCAGAGATCTATGTCGACAAATTCTTCATGCAGATTGGAAAGTATCATCTTGGCAGTCAGTGTATTGGGCTGCGGTAGTTATTCTTTGTTTGGGCTTTTTTTTTTGGTGTGTTGATCTTATTATTGGGATAAAGTATTTGGTGTAACTATTGGGTTACATAAGTGTATTGAGCCGCAATATTTTTCTCAATTTGGTCCAAGTTATTTCAATTCAAAGATCGTATTTATTGGGTATTATTTTATTACATAATAAGATAAATTCTTAAGATAATTAGGAAAAGAAAGTAATATTATATTATATAAATCAACATTGTTAGGTCCAATGTTGTAATTGGCATATTTGTGAACAAAAATGTCTTAATTGAACACTTGTAAAAAGTCAAGGACTTGGATGCAAACTACAGTTTCCCTAACATAACCCAACAATCTCTTTCTCTTTAGAAAATCTCTCATCACAGTACTCCAATATGAGTAATTTTTACCATTTAATCTAACTCCAATGGATTGAAGTGAATCATCTCTTTCAGTTGTCATCACAAAGTTAACAAATAGTGAACTACAAATCAACGAAATTACCCAAAACAAAACCCTTTGATTTGTATCATTTAGAGTTAAAAAAAATTTCACTTTCTTCCACTTTCGGCCCAAAGTTTCTTTTTTTTCCTTTTTTTTTTTTAGCTTCAAAGTCGGAAACTTCATCGCTAAACTGTCGCCTTGCCTCCTAAGCCCTCGCTCGAGCGACAATATTGTCAGGAAAATTTTTAATTCATTTTTTAAAGGCTTTTTCCCCGACTCATTCATTCCATAACCTACCTATAAATACTCTAAAGCCACATAACGTATTTTATAAGGTTGAACAATGAGAGAGACTTATGCTGTGAGATCTAATTCATATATTTGGCTTCAACCTTCATCCCATAATTGACTTTTGGTAAGTAAAACATGAGATACACAATCCAAATACAAAACTGCTGCTTCCTCCATATCTGTCAAAGTTGCTGAAGATAAAGGGAATGTGATTGGAGTTCCCGTTGGTGAAGAACACGGTGTTCTTCGTACATCCACGTGAGATAGACGATTCCATAAAGTTAGGAGTTGGTGCAGGAGCACAGAATCTAGGGGAGCTGTAAGAATTGTAGTCAAGAGATCAGATAATATGTGTCATCATCTAGTATAATAGACTGTAAGTTAAAGAATTGTTTATAGTGGATTATTGACTGGCAAAGTGCCCGGAGTTTTTACCCAGTTGGGTTTCTCCGTGATCATTATTGTGTTTTTTTATTGCTTACTATATCTGCGGTATTTAAACATAGGAAAACTTGATTTGTTGTTTAACCATCTAGAATTATAATTAAATTAGTGACTTGTTGCTAATTAATTCTTAAGTTATTTTAATTCCGCATTATTACCTATTCATCCCCTTCTAGGTATTGTTAGGGTCGAACTACACAACTTTTAATTGGTATCAGAGCCTTAATTCGATTTCTAACCTTTATAAATTTCTAGATGAGTCAATCTTTGTCTGTGCCTCCATTCTTTGACGGAAACAATTATACTAATTGGAAAGTTCAAATGAGATATTTCCTTAAAACTTTGGATGAACGTATCGGATGAGCAATCGGACTGGGTAGACTCTACCTTCAACTACTGTTGCTGGTGTGATGATATGATCCGAGATAGATAATCACTTGATCGAGTTTTGAAGTCCAAATTGAAGAAGTTGACAAACCAAGATTCAAGTTTCGTGACGGGTTCGGGAGCCGAAACGAGTTTAATTCAACGTTTGTAATATATTTGAAAAGAAACGAGCATCATGGATGAAAGCGAGCATAACTTTAGCTCGATTGTCGAGTTTTCGCCCATGAGTACATTCTAGAAATGGCATAAAATTCTACACAAGACTACGTGAGCTCATGGCACTTTTGGGCTTGCGATCGCATAGAAACATGTCGAGAACAATTTGCCGAGAATTTTAATTTTACGCGAATTTCCTTATTTTGTTAGAATTTTAGTTTAGGTAAGATTATTGTAATCTTTAGGTGATATTTTCATTTTTTTTTATTTTTTTCTAGGTTTAGTATAAATAGGAAACTTTATTTCATTGTAAAAAAAAAGAACATTTTTTACATTATGAATTAAATGAGATTTCTCTCTTTTTGTTCTTGATTGAACATGTACCGAACTTATCAAATATTGTTATATTTGTAGCGTTCAAACCTTAGAACTTATCAAAGGATTAGGAACCCTTTGTGGCATTCGCAAATCGAAGTTCGTTGGTTTTGTAATCAAGAGGTCATTCAAACTTTATTTTTGTTTGGTTGCTTGGTTCAATAATTTACAGGTCGAGATTCTACCATCTACAGCCTAAATTTTGGTTTTTGATTTATTTGGAAAGTAGACATTATCATATTATCTATCCAAAATTCAAAATCTGTTTATATTCATTCCAATCCAAAAATTCAAGAACCGATATCTTGAATTTATATATCACTCATCCAATTATCCAATTCTTCTCTTGAGTCTTCTTGAATACGCCTACGTAAAGGATGGATTATGATTGGGATTTATTTTTCAAACTCGATGTTTTGTGGGTAGTACAGTATGTAATTTGGCTATTGATAATGAGTACATATCAGATTTGGCTAGTATCACGAAGGTGGAAAAATTGGGATTACCTTTACAACAGCACCCTACGCTTTATAGGAAAACTTGGTTGAAAAAGTGTGGGAAGGTAAATGTGACCAAGCGAGTTTTATTGAATGTCACCATTGGGAAATATAGTAATGAAGTTTGGTGTGATGTAGTTCCATTAAAATATTTTCATATCTTGTTTGGGAAACCTTGGAGGTATGAGAGGAAAACTATTTATGATATGGAGAGGAACATGTATAGGTTTCTTCAGGACGGGGTAAAAATTACTCTGGCTGGATTGACACTAGAACAATCCTCTGCAAACCGATAAAAGGTGAGAGGTGAGGTAGAACGGGAAAAGCAAGAGAGTGAGATGACCACACCTAAAGAAAACACCGGAGTTGAATTGTGGAAAGAGTCCAAAAATAGGGAAGTTGTGATGGAGGATGATGGATTGAAAAATCCAGTTGATGTTGGGCAGAGTGGACCAATTAAAGAGGAACACGAGTAGGCTAGTAATGAAGTTGATATTGGGAAGAGTGAACCAATAAAAAAGGAAGAGCATGAGCAGTCTAGTGTAAAAATTGTAGAGATGGTTCAGCAAGAAAGTGAAAAAATAATAGAAGAATGTATTGAGTAAATTGTTGAAAATATTGTGGGGAATGAAGAGTAGAGTTCCATTGTTAAGCATGATATGGTAGAGACGATGCATTATGAGTACGAGGACTCATATCTCATTGAGGGGGAAGCTAACAAATTCAACCGTGTTTTGCTTAATTCTTTCTTTCAGGTTGATCAATGTACATAGGAGTTCATACAACAACATCCATGGGTGATTGTGTTTGTGCTGCAATACATCCATAGCTATAAAATTGATGGGTACCGTGTATTGATCATATACCATGGAGGGAAGAAATTTCCATTTGATCTAGGTGGTACAGTGATAAGTTGTGTAGCATGCTGGTTATCCCATATGCAATCACAAGGCACGGATTCGGGATGAATCCTTTTCGAAGAGAGAATGGATGATATGATCCGAGATAGGCAATCACTTGGTCGAGTTTTGGAGTCCAAATTGAAGAAGTTGACAAGCAAATGTTCAAGTTTTGTGAAGGGTTCGGGAGCCGAAACAAGTTGGATTCAATGTTTGGAAGATATTTAGAAAGAAAACGGGCATAACTTTCAGCTCGGTTGTTGGATTTTCGCCCATGAGTACATTTTGGAAATGGCTCATGGTACTTTTGGGCTTGTAATCGCACAGAAACATACCGAAAATAATTTGCCGAGAATTTTACTTTTACTTGAATTTCCTTATTTTGTTAGAATTTTAGTTTATGTAAGATTCTTGTAATCTTTAATTGATATTTTCGTTTTTTTCATATTTTCCCTGGTTTAGTATAAATAGGAAACTTTATTTTATGGTAAAAAGGAACATTTTTGACATTATGAATTAAATGAGATTTCTCTTCGTTTGTCCTTCATTGAACATGTACCGAACTTATTAAATATTATTATATTTATGACGTTCAACCTTTAGAACTTATCAAATGATTAGGCACCATTTGTGGTATTCGCAAACCGAGGTTCATTAATTTTGTAATCAAGAGGTCATTCTTATTTTTTGAGTCGAAGACTTCTAATTGATTACAAGTTATAAAAGGATTCCAATATTATTATACTAATTATCACTTTATCAATAATTAATCATTTGACCCCAAATCATATTGGATTTAATACTATTTTACCTTAGTCTATCAATTTTCTAAAATTATAAAACTATGGCAAATAAAAATCGGGGCATTTGCCAAAAGTCGACTTGGTGAGGTACCCACAATTAGAATGTATTATATGGACAGAAGAAGGGAAAACTTTGAAGAGCTATTTTGCTCATTTCAACTTCTAGCTCATTGAATGTGAAACCATATCTGATGAGAATGCAATGGATGTTTTATGGAATGGGTTGCTAATGGAAATGCCTTTCTAGAGAGACGTTCTAAACAAGAATCCGACTACTTACCATCAATTGGTAAATCTTATTCAAACAGAAATTTTGACAAAAAGAAATTGTAGAAAATAAAAAGAAGATAGAACAAAGGTGAATTGAGAAATGAAAGTGAAAAGTCACAATGCATGGCCATAGGTGGCTGAAATAGGCATACTTACGTTATAACGAGCATAAAGGGAGAGTGCATACTATGTCGTTTGCTCCTTTGCAAGTAATTGGTGAAGCATACATTCCATCTCATGAGGCTCACAAACCATAATTTTACAAGTTGCATTGCACACGAGATCATAAAATAGACGAATGTCCCAAAATTATCAAGATGGCAAAGCATTGAAGTCTGGAAAGAGGAATAATCAAGGCTCATAGTCATCGAAAATCATTATATGTTGGGTAAAACAGACGGTGTCAAGGGTTAGGGCTAAGGAATGTGGGACTAACTAGGGATGGAAAAAAAACTCGTTTAACCAGATACTCGCGATGCCCCATCCCGAATAAGGCAGGGATTATCCACCTAATCGAGTAAATGGGACGAGGGTGGGACAGGGGCCATTGTCCCGAAGTAGATACGAGATGGGTACATGAGACATGGTCATCGCCCGTTACCTACCGGTTTAAAGGTAGTTTCAAATTTAAATTTTAAAAAACAAAAATGTATCATCATTTTTAAAGTGAACTGAGTTAGGTTAGAGTTAGAGGTTGAAAACAAGGAAAACGCGATGTCGGAATTTCACTAGCTGCTCGCCTAACTTACACTCGAGCGCAAGAAATAGAAGAGTCGTCATCCGCCTTTCGCCTCTCGTCGCTCGAGCAATAGCACCCTCGTTCGAGCAAAAGGCTCCCTCGCTCGAGCAACGTATTTATGCGGCCATACCTAATTTGTGATTTTGAAGAATTTTACACGGCACATAACACCTAAGTGTCTCCAACTATAAATATAAATGTCTGGGATGATTTTCATAAGATTGTTTCATTGTGCTTTCAATGCATAACACATCCACATCATAGTTTGAGAGATTCAAGAGCATAATTCTTTGGTGAAAACAAATATATTATTCTTATGATCCAGCAACCTGATTTTTGAAAACATCAGAGGTTCTAATCCAAAACACCTGACTTCCTTAACACTTTGAGGAAGGGATTCAAGCACAGAAAAAATAACAGGAATATATGATTCTTGGGTATCCACTTGAAAGAGACATTTTGATATGATCCGGGATGCTCTACCAATTATCAAGATTTTGATGATTGTTAGAGGGAGAGTAGAGCCAAGTTCGAGGCTTGAAAGAGTTGATAAATCTGGTCATTTACATGTTCGAGCAACGGAGTCCATAATATTGAAGAAAACAAACCAATGGTCAAGTAACATGTTGGGGACGGAATGTGGAACGAGCTGGAAAGCATTCGAATTTTTAGTCTCTGTTGAGACTCATTTTTTGTATAGAATACGTTCGAATTTGAAGATTTGTATTTCTAGAAGATCTATATCCCTTGAAGTAATTTTTCCAACTCATTTTGAATCATCTCAATCGGATATCGGGAGAGGGAGATATGACCAAAATACTGAAACCTGTCCAAGAAAACTGTTTTGACGCGAATTTCCTTGTTAGACTAGAATTCTATTTTCTTTCCAATTTTACAATATTTTGTAATCTAATTACGTTTTTATTAGGTTTTCTAGCATTAGTATAAATAGGAGATTTATTTCATTGTAAAAATAAGACTTTTCATAATGATAAATTAAACCTTTTGTTTTTTTCTCCATGGGTTCTTCCATGAAATTTCGAACTTATCAAATATGTTAAATATTTGTGGCGTTCATCCATTGAACTTATCAAAGGATTAGACACTATTTGTGACGTTCACAAATTGAGGTTCGTTAGTTTTGTAATCAAGAGGTCTTTCAAACTTTTGTTTTTGTTTGGTTGCTTGGTTCAATAATTTGCGGGTCGAGATTCTATTGTCTACAACTTGAATTTGGGCTTTCCCGGCGTTTTCAATTAATTTCGCAATTTCCATGTTTATTCCGTACCCGGGGTTCGCGTCATTTGGTATCAGAGCTTGGGCTCCAGATTCAGGTTCTATCTTTTTTTTTCGAGTCTTTTGTTTTTATTCTTATGTCCAGTAATATTTTGAGTCTCTGATCTTAAAAATTTCAAAAGTTGTTTTTGTACTCAATTTGATTCCAAATCAACTTCCGTCTATTTCGTTGTTATCGTAGTTTATTCTTGCGTAAAAATAAAATAAAATACTATTCATCCGTACCGTCCGAATTTTTTTTTTTTCCTTGAAAATTGTTTAATTCCATACTATCCATTCCAGTTCCAAAAATCTGTTTATATTCATTCTAATCCAAAAAATTCAAGAACCACTTTCTTGAATTTAAATATCACTCATCCAATTGTTCAATTCTTTTCTTGAGTCTTCTTGATTACGCCTACTTAAAGGATGGATTATGATTGGGGATTTATTTTTCAAACTCGGTGTTTTGTGGGTAGTACGGTATGTAGTTTGGCTATTGATAAGGAGTACATATCAAACTTGGTAAGTATCATGATGGTGGAGAAATTGGGATTACCTTAGGAACAACACCCTAGGCCTTATAGGATGACTTGGTTGAAGGAGTGTGGGAAGATAGATGTGACCAAGCGGGTTTTATTGAATGTCACTATTGGGAAATATAGCGATGAAGTTTGGTGTGATGTGGTTCCATTAAAATCTTTTCATATCTTGTTTAGAAAACCTTGGAGGTATGAAAGGAAGGCTATTTATGATATGGAGAGGAACATGTATAGATTTCTTCAGGATGGGGTAAAAATCAGTGTAATGCCCCAAATTCTAGGAACTAGAAGCGTTAAAAGTTTTTCTTAATTTGAGCTCTTTAACATCAACCAAAATAATTTTCAAACAATGGAGACTTGAAGTTTGAAATGTATTATAAAATATGATGGGAGGTAATTATCTATATCGACTTAGACGATTTCAGTAAAATTTGATTTTGTTTTGGAAAACATTCGGAAGTACTCAGCAATACCAATAGCGTTGCAGCGGATAGCTAAAATTGTTTGACCTAGCAAATATCGTCGAAAACTTATAAAATTTTAACTGATATCTTTACATCCATGTAGGAACAACATATAAAATTTGGGGTCTCAAAGATGACGTTTAAGGTACGAAAATATTTTTCAACCAAGTGGGACAGAAAACTCGTCACTGTTTCGACGCAGTTTACTAAAACAGGAATAACTTTTTCTCTAGATACTATTTTAAGGAAACTCCAAAGTATACTGTTATAAGACTCGTAGATCTTTCAAACCCATCTAATTTCACTCAAAAATATGTACCGTAGCCCAAGTTATGCCATTTTCAAATTAAAGGCAAAATCTGAAATTTAATTCAGCAGTAACTAAATTTCATGCATTGTCAATTCAACCTTTTTAAATTATAATTGTCATGCAAATTACATAAAACCAGACGAGATAAACATTAAAACATTGTCAAGAGTGTCATATAAGCATTCATAAAAGGTTTACATAAATGGAAATATTACTAGAATTTAAAAGCATTTCAAATTTGCCTGAACACTTGCCACCAAGCCATGCCACCACTATGCCTTCAATGAACCTGTAAATTTTGTAGGGATGAGTATCACAAGTAATACTCAGTAGGAAAAACACTTAAGTAAATGGTAAAAATATATATTTTCATAATGCAAACTTTGGTTAATTGTGTCACCGTCAATTTAGCAAAACGAACTGGTGATCAGTCAGCCGTTTACTCTTCGGATTGTGATAACCCCATTCAAGTATCATATATCATCTCTTTATCTCTTGTTTGAACCACCAAAAGGTGTTTCCATTCTCTCATAAGCAACACAATAACACATTTAAAGCAATTCGAAAACACATAGATTTTTACTTCAATACAAAAGTGTAGAAAACACCCCTACCTTAAATGCTTGAAGTTTGAATAACCTTTTGTGTCCAATTCGTAATAAAATGCAGCGTGCTCTTAGCTTATCCTTCAAATATTTTCCAGATTCAAAAGTGCTTTTAATCTATGAGAAAAGGCTAAATGAAATTTATGTGTGTATATTTGTGGTTGGTGAGACAAAGGTAGCTAAAGAAGTTGAAATCTGATTTTTCAAGTGACGGATAACATTAGCATTTACCTTAGAATAATAACAAGCATTTGAAACTAACTTATGACTCTTAAAATAAAATGGAACGGTTATTAATTTCAGATTTCAAATTAATTGTTGATGGCCAATGTAGTTACAAAGGATAATGTTAGTGGGTGGTTAAATATTTAATTGGGTGGACGTGTCATAGAATTCCACTTCCAATGGCAATTGACAGGAAAATGGAGGTTAAATGGTTAGTTTGTTGCTTTAAACATGGATTAGTGGTTATAATCATGGGCTAAAATCTGGTGAGTGGAGAATATTTGAATTAAATATACAAATTGGAAAATCAATTGACAATGGATAAGTGTACACAACTTTACTATTGTGACCAAAATTTTAAATTAAACTTTTAGGAAGGGTAGTAGCGACTTAATAATATATCTCAAATTATTTTTTTTCAAATCCTACAAGAGAAATTTTATTTTAAAACGAAACACCAGATAATATAAAATTTTTCTCGGTCGCTACAATCACTCTAGCTGGGTTGACACTAGAACAATCCTTTACAGACCGATGGAAGGTTAGAGATAAGGCAGAACGGGAAAAGCAAAAGAGGGAGATGACCACACCTAAGGAGAACACTGGAGTTGAATTGTGGGAGGAGTCCAAAAATAGGGAAGTTGAGATGAAGGACGATGGACTAAAAAATGCAGTTGATATTCGGGAGAGTGAACCAATTAAAGAGGAACATGAGTAGGCTGGTAATGCAGTTGATATTGGGGAATGTGAACCAATTAAAGAGGATGAGCGCGAGCAGTCTGGTATAAAAATTGTAAAGATGGCTCAGCAAGAGAGTGAGAAAATAATAAAAGAATATGTTGAGCAAATTGTTGAAAATATTGTAGGGAATGAAGAACAGAGTTCCATTGTTAAGCATGATATGGTGGAGACGATACATTATGAGTACGAGGACCCATATCTCATTGAGGGGGAAGCTCTCAAATTCAATCGTGTTTTACTTAATTCCTTCTTTCATGTTGATCATTGTACGTAGGAGTTCATACAACAACATCTATGGAGGATTGTGTTTGTGCTGCAAAACATCCATATCTACAAAATGGATGGGTACCGTATATTAATCCTATGTCATGGAGAAAGAATTTTTCCATTTGATCCAGGTGGTGCAGTGATTAAATTTGTAACATGTTGGTTATCTCCTACACAATCACAAGGCATGGATTCGAGGACGAATTCTCTTGAAGAGGGAGAGTATAATATGATCCGGGATGTGTCACCAACTATCAAGATTTTGATGATTGTTAGAGGGAGAGTAGAGTCAAGTTCGAGGCTTCAAAGAGTTGATAAATCTGGTCATTTACATGTTTAAGCAACGGAGTCCATAATATTGAAGAAAACAAGCCAATAGTCAAGTAACATGTTGGGGACGGAAGTTGGAACGAGCTGGAAAGCACTAGAATTTTCAGTCTCTGTTGAGACTCATTTTTTATATAGAATACTTTCGAATTTGAAGATTTGTATTTCTAAAAGATCTGTAGCTCTTGAAGTAAGTTTTCCAACGCATTTTGAATCATCTCAATCGGATATCGGGAGAGGGGGATATGACCAAAATATTGAAAGTTGTCCAGAAAAACTATTTTGACGCGAATTTCTTTGTTAGACTAGAATTCTATTTTCTTTCCAATTTTACAATATTTTGTAATCTAATTACGTTTTTATTAGGTTTTCTAGTATTAGTATAAATATGAGATTTATTTCATTGTAAAAAATAAGACTTTTCATAATGATAAATTAAAACTTTTGCTTTTTTCTCCATGGGTTCTTTCATGAAATTTCGAACTTATCAAATATGTTAAGTATTTGTGGCGTTCATCCGTTGAACTTATCAAAGGATTAGGCACTCTTTGTGGCGTTCACAAATAGAGGTTCGTTAGTTTTGCAATCAAGAGGTCTTTCAAACTTTTGTTTTTTTTTGTTGTTTGGTTCAATAATTTGTTGGTCGAGATTCTACTGTCTACAACCTGAATTTGGGCTTTCCCGACATTTTCAATTAATTCTGCGATTTCCACGTTGATCCCGTACCCGGGTTCGGGTCACGTTTATAGAAGATCGTGAGACTGAGACAGCATAGCTTGGTAGAAGATTGTAAGTTTGTAAGTACATCAGATCTTGGAAGCTACGAGAGGTCTAGTGGGGTTGGCTGGACAGTATCTACGGTAGCATATCGTAAGGCTGAAATGAACAGCAGATCTTGGAGTTGCAGGGTTTACAACAACTAGTGGAACTAGTTTGAAATTGAGCTGTAATCTACATTGTCTACGGTGGAGGTAACTGGCTTGGTCCCGACGTTTTTACCCAATTGGGTTTCTCTGCATCAAACTTTGTGTTGTTTATTACTTTTCAAATATTATAACTGCGGTAATCCAACTTCGAAAAATTGGATTGTATGCTTAACCATCTAGAAACTAACTAAAAGTGACTTGTTACTTTAATTAGCGTAATTCCGCACATAAAGACCAACTAACTTATAATCTTTAATCTAACGGCATTTAGCAAACTTACAAACATTTATCTTTAAATTTGAAATAGATTTGATTTATCTTATTTTTTATTTCATTTTAACCACCGAATTCAATTTCCCATGTACATGTAAATTTGAACCCTTTTGCATAGTAACCATGTTTGTGTGCGCACGCGTGGGTGTGTGTATGTTTGTTATTTTATATATTATTTGTTAGCATATTCTCACTAACTTCTAACCACCTCACATTATCCCATAAACTTGCGTCTCTTTCCCTATTTCAAATATATCTTAGTTTATCTTCTACTATATAATTATTTTTTTACTTCCATTTTATTTCCAACAGCAAAACAAGTAAAAAAAAATACCTTCAAATTCCTCAATCTTTTAGGAAGAAAGAAATTTTTTTTATAAATGTTTAGGCAGCTTCAAGATGTACAAAATCTAAAATTTTGTGAGTAGCAAATCAAGAGTTTCAAAGGTTTAAAGCAAGATTACGAAGTGCAAGTGAATTTTTTCCCGTTTAATTTTATTTCTTCATGTTGATAAATATTATGCTAATGAAAGATATGATACGATATGATATGATGTAATCATTAGATACCAAGATATGATATATTATGAGCTCTTACCGATTTCTAAAGATATGATATGACAATATGATTATTTTGATGTGTGAATTGATATTTTTATTCAGGATTGCACAATTACTCGTATCCTACTGAGTATTCCTATATGCTCACATTTTTACCTACCTTTCACATTTTAGAATGGGTCGTTGGTTGGCAGGTGGTGAAGTGCCGTTGTTGTGCCTAGATTTATTGAACCTAATAAAATAAATAAGTTGTAATGTGGTTGAATATTTTATATTTCCAACAGTAACCTTATTTTGTAAGTTTATTTATCTCGTTCCTTCATTTGAACTTGGAACACGTTTTGATTATGAACTACATTGTTTGTGATGTTGAATTTGTGAAATCAGTATTTTATCGTATATTTATTTGTCTAGCATGTATAGCAAAGTGTGGTATGCATAAATAAATTAAGTGGATTAAATTTTAGTGTAAATTGTTAGGAGAAATTGATCAATAAACATTATTTAAGATTCTCGCAACTGCAAATTTAGGGACAGTAACTATACGTATTTATTGTGGACTTCATTTTTGTAAATGTAAGTTTCTTGTTCATTTTTAAAGATCATTTTGGGTGAGATTTTCATGATATGCATTAATTAGGTGATAAATAGATAAATTTAAGAACATGGAGAATTTCAAATTAATCTTGTTTAAACCACCTTTACATAAATTTATTAGTAATTATTTGCGCGTAAAATTTTTTAATGAAATGATTAGTAGCGATTTAAGTTCTAAAATTTGACTCATTAAAAAGGTTTAGTAACTTTCCCACGTTTCAATTTGTTTGAGCCCCATTTTTCGAGAAAACTGAACTTTTGAATAGTGTTTTGATCCTATTTTTAATCACGTATTCTTCAATAAAATAATATTATATGCAAACTCAAAATTTTTCTTTATTTTTTAATTAAACATTTCTCATCAATACGCTATTAAAAAATGGGGTTCAAACAAACCCCCTTCCATGTTTTACCTCTTCTCCTAGCCTCTCAAATACGCTTGGGAGTCTGTTGATTCGACGGTATAAGGCTCTCGGCCATTTCTTGTATGATTGAAGTATTAGTCTTCTTCTGCTGGCGACGACATTTAGCAAGGAAAACAGATGTGGGCATTTTGACTAGAGACTCCAACAGCTGCTGCTTTAGATTTTTATATCACGATCTTGCCGACTTTCACTGAGAACATCGACTCTCACTTCTGGCGCTTCCACTTCTGCAATTTTTGCGTTCTGTGGACTCATTTTCGAACCATAAAACACTAATAAAAAAATTCATCTCACCTAACTAGGACTTTCCTCTCTTAAACTCTCGATTAAAGAGAAGAAATGATTATTTGAAAGAAATATACTCTAATTTGCATGCCATTCTTCATCCCCCACTATACCTATTTATAGATTTCTAATCAGGCCTTGGAAGTAAATAAGCCTTTTTGGTTGGTAACGTGGCAATTATTGATTGACTGACTACTAACTCAATCTGCTAAATATTCACATTTTATTCATTAGTCTGCATGTCCCTCATATTGGCTGTGAAGTCACTCTTTACAGTCGTTCATGTGTTTAACAATTTTTGCCATGTGAATAACTAATGAAACCAAATTTAAGTATATATGCCTCCCCATTCCCACTCAAAGTTTGATTTCAAGACCTCACGTTATAAATGTTCACTTATTTCATTGGGCTCGAGCATTATTTGATTGTTCTCGAAAATGTTCGCACGGAAGGGATAAGGGTTCGCAGTTGATCCTTTAAATTTTTACTTGTTAACTATTTTCATGTGCCTACAAGAAATAGCCTAACTAACCAAATATAGGCCGTGTCAAAAATGAGAGCCATGACCCCATTACATGACGTGATCAAAGGATCAGCAATGAGAAAGAAACTATTAATGCTAAGAGCAAAAAAATTACTTTCACAACCTTCCTAGTTTTTGGACGAGATGGTTTTCAATTTCAACTCTTTTCTTCATCAGTAAAGCATATTTGGACACAAGTTCTTGGTCTCCAGCAGTTGCAGCAAGTTTGCAATTCAGACATGTCTTTTCCAGTTTGTCAATGTACATGCATGATATCGGTACAATATCGTCCTTCTTGTGGCACAACCAACCATGAGCAGCCCTTAATGCAGCCCCCAAAGAAGCTGAATCTGTAAAGCAAGATAACATTTTTCATGACCTGAATGAAAACTTTATTCTCGATTTAACAAGAATTTTATGAATAGGAAGTCTGCAAAGTCATAATTGGGTGCTCATTCATAATAATTCAAGCAAAATACCAGATTTACACTTGGATTGGAGGGAAAACTGTTTTTTAAACTGTCAACTACACAAGCAGAACTGTAATTCAAGATCTTAGTATTACGATATGTCTATTTAACAAAAACAATTATAGGTTTGCATTAAAAACTAGACCAGAAACTACTGTTTACCTGGCCTTTGGACGGTGTATACATTACACCCAAAAATGGAAGCCATCAAGCTTAGGATGCAATTATTTGCAGATGCTCCACCAGTAGCAATTATCCGCCTCGGAGGAGAAGGCATTCCAATTTTCTCGGCATGAGCTCGCATCGAGAGCATTTGCCCCTCTATTAATGCTCGAACCTGCAAGTGCATATTTTTTTAATCTCGTTTCAACTTGTAGAGACATGTACAGTATAATTCAGCCAATTTTCATCAGTCATAATGAGTGAGGATCTCTATCTAAGGCTACAAACCTCTGACGGAGCATCAAACTCCCCAACTTCATGTTCTCTTGGTCCATCCACAAAGTCGTTATTGAAATCATCAACAACGTAACGGTGCTCACCAACTGGATACACATCATGGAAGTTTGAGTTCTATAAAAAGTTAGGGCAAAAGCACTGCTGGTCACATGTCCAAATCTTTATTAAGTTATTACACGTCTCTAATAAAAATATAAATCACTTCAATATTTTGACCATGAGCAAATTGAGAAGCAAAATCTGGCTTCATATGAAGTTGGGCATATGAAGGTCATGTTGATGCAAAGGTCACGTCATGTGGGGGGAAAATGCACTGCTGGTCCCCATGTCCAAGTAAATTATCACCAGTCTCTCATAAAAATGTACATCACTAAAAAATTTCAAACATAACTCCAAATTCAGAAGCAAAACCTAGATTTACATGGGCATGTGAAGGTCACATCAAGTGATGATTTGGCCGATATTTTGATGATTTCATTGAGGACTAATTGTGCAATTATAATGAAAGGTTGGGGACCTATCTACTTCATTGTATAGGTCGGAGATCAACCAGCTACTGGGACAATAAACTGGGAACCAGTAGTGCAGCTTTCCAGAAAACATTGGAAGCAGTGATATATGTTCAAGAACATCTAGTTTCTTGACTATATTTCGACTGATGATATAGAAATGGAAAAACATTGTGGGCAGGCCTTCTGCATTAGAAATGCAATGAAGCATTTCTTTAATTCCCCCTCGCCAAGTTTGGCAATCATAAACTCAGTGGACAATGAAGAAAAACCATGTATAATCTATGAGCAAGTGGGGTGGAGTCTAATGTGGTTTCAGCAACAGAGTGTAACAAAAATAAGCTTAAGGGAGAGGGAAGAGAGTTTTTTTTTCTTAGGCATGCCTTAGCTTAGTGGTTGATGCAAATCATTTGAGGAGATACTCATCATAATATTACTCAACTGGACACAGTAATCATTCAGGGGTTGGGGGGGGGGGGGGGGGGGGGGGGCGGGGTGGGGGGGTGGGGGGGGGCAATGCCTAGTTCTTTTTCAAAGAACAGTAGTTGCATAGGCAGATTAGTAGTATATTGATAGTAAACTCACTGGGGAGTGGCGGAAGAATTTCGTGCTCCTTGTAGTAAAAACCTATCTTTCCACCTGTAAGCACTGAAGGATTAGGAACTGCAACAAATTCACCTATGCACGCCAATTTATCAATCGAACTAACCATTTAAAGGTGGCGTTTGCTGCAAATATGTATTGAAAACTTCCCAAGATTTCCTCGCACATCTATTACGAATATCTATCAAGATTGTGTAGCATTGTTAATAAGAATCCAAATTCCAGTTTAGCAAAACTTGCAGTCTTAAATACCAGATACGTAAAGGGTACCTTCACGAGTCAAAGATCCATTTTTATAGACAAGCATTACCATATAATCTTGTGTATCTACTGGATTAGGAAATACATGTCCTTCAAGGCTTGGTTTATGGTCTGTGGCTATCCCAAACACCTGAGAGACTGAAGAGTATCAATATTGTTACAAATCAAATGAACAGAAGCCAAAAATATGATTGTATGCTATATGTTGAAATGTTATAAATTTCCTGCTCCATGACTGTCCAAAATATTTTTTCTGGGATCATGTAGTCAAAAGTTATGCTTCTTTGGCACTTTAACAACCTTAAATTTTATGCTTCTAGAAAAAAAAATGAATTGATAATCGACATAATTAAGATGTGGAAAGACTAAAGGTTAACAGGAGCTGAAGCAATGAATGACAGTTACTTGTACATGTTTCTGATTCACTATGCAAGGCCCGTGCAATCTGAATATTCTTTTTTCTCACCTGCCATACAATCTATGTAAGGCTGAAGCTAATCGCAATATTCTTGTTTCTTTCAGCCAGATAATCTAGAAACAAACTAAAGCAAACACAAGAACTAGTTGGCCATTCCACAAGAAAGTTTAAAAAGTCATGATAATTGGGTAGTGTCAAGACATTGTATCTAGACCATATATACCATCTGAATTATTCTGAGGATATGGACTCATCACAGATGATATTCATACTCAATTATTGTATTTTGCACACTCAACCAGATCTTCGGTAAGCTAACCCAGAGAACAAGACTTTCTTTCTCGGACCTCCCTTAGGCTTCTCAGGTCAATTAAGGGGAGCAAAGTTGGAAATAGCAGAGAGGGAAAACAAGATCCCCCAGGTGAAGGGCAAAGCCTATTCTAATCCACCTCCGGGTTCACAAGTGGCCGAATATTTATTCCAGAAGAGCTTCTATCATACATTGATAAATTGATGCCAGAAGCTATCGGAGAATTACGGGAGAAGGGGAAAGGGGAGAGGAGGAGAAATGAGGGAGAAATAGAAGAAGAGAAAAACTATGTTTTCTTATTTATTTTCTGTACAATGCACACTACTTATAGTACAAGAGGAGAGAACATAAAAGGAAAAGAAAATTTTCCTACCATATCTAAAGATTACAATAAACCAAGAATATTCTAAATATTCTAACTAAGGAAAATAATAAATTCTAATCTTGGTTGATTATCTCGTGATTTCAACACTCCCCCTCAAGTTAGATTGTAAATATTTATCATATCCAACTTGAAGATGAAATCATCGAATTTCTGTTTAGGTAGCCCCTTGGTGAAGATATTTGCAGTTTGCTCTTGCGTAGGGACATAAGTCATGCAAATAATTCATTTGTCAACATTTTCTTTAATAAAGTGTATATTCACCTCCACATGTTTAGTTCAATCGTGCTAAATCGGATTAAAAGAAATATTGATCACTGCTTTATTACCACAATAAAGTTTGATTGGTGGCTTTATTGTGACATGTAATTCTTCTAGAAGTTTCTTTAACCATAGCCCTCCACATATTCCCTATGCTACAGCTCTAAATTCAGCTCAGCGCTACTTCTGGCTACTACATTTTATTTCTTACTTTTCCATGTATATAGGTTTCCCCATACAAAAGTACAGTAACCAGTACTAGACCTTCTATCATCTATTGAACCTGCCCAATCTGCATCTGTAAAGACTTCCACTTCTTTTCCTTCATTCTTTTTGAAGAATAGCCCCTTTCCTGATAAGCCCTTGATATACCTGAGTATTTTATAGACGGCTTCTAAGTGGCTTTCCTTTGGAACATGCATGTGTTGGCTTACCAAACTAACTGCAAATGCAATATCGGGTCTGGTGTGTGATAGGTAGATTAGCTTTCCAACTAATCTTTGATATCTGTCTATTTCTACTGGATTTCCTCCATCGTCAATTCTTTTTCCCATATCTATAGGTGTATCACTTGGTTAGCATCCTAGCATGCCAGTTTCAGTGAGAAGATCAAGAACATATTTCCGTTGGATACACTAATGCCTTGTTTTGATCTAGCAACTTCCATTCCCAGAAAATACCACATTGATCCTAGATCTTTTACTTCAAACTCTATGGCAAGGCTTTTTTTTAGTCTTTCCATTTCGGCTACATTATCTCCTGTCAGAACAATATCATCAACATATACGATTAGAATCGTTTTAGTACTGTTTTCAAATTGTCGAACGAACATAGTATGATCTGACTGTCATTGGCAGTATCCTTGGCTTTTCAACACTTTTGCAAATCTGTCAAACCATGCTCTTGGTGACTGCTTGAGTCCATATAAGAATTTTTTCAGTTTGCATACTCGGCCTTTTTCTTCCTTTTTGCAAAAACCTGATGGTAATGTCATGAAAACTTCTTCTTTCAATTCTCCATTCAAGAATGCATTTTTAATGTCGAGTTGCTGAAGTGGCCAGTCCAAATTTGCGGCTAATGAAAGAAGAACTCGAATGGTATTCAACTTTGCTACTAGCGCAAATGTCTTCGTATAATCAATGCCGTAGTTTTGTGTGTATACTTTTGTGACCAACCGGGCTTTATACCGTTCTATTGTCCCATCAGCTGTATATTTCTATCCATTTACATCATACGGATTTCTTTCCCTTCGGTAATTCCATCACTTCCCAAGTTTCATTTTTTCTAATGCACGCATTTCTTTCAATACTGCCTCTCTCCATTTTGGAATTCCCAATGCCTCATCAACATTTCTTGGAACCACTGTACTATCAAGGTGAGCGGTAAAAGTACGGAATCCTGTAGATAGAGCAGCATAGGACATGAATTTTGAAATATGATGTGAGTACATGACCGTGGTTGTTTTCTGAGGGCAATAGGAAAATAGTATCGGCATTGGAGCTATCATCGGTTCTGACTCTCTTGGTGCTTCAGTTGTGAG
Organism: Fraxinus excelsior; assembly: GCA_019097785.1. Lineage (NCBI taxonomy): Eukaryota > Viridiplantae > Streptophyta > Magnoliopsida > Lamiales > Oleaceae > Fraxinus > Fraxinus excelsior. The sequence goes on along the minus strand of CM032635.1, from coordinate 20,821,514 downwards.
ATTCACTATGCACTTTGATTTTGGCTTTCGTGAATAAACCAATATCTCTTTATCAGTTTATTTTTCTACTTTTCCACCTGGATTCAAGTGTCCCTCTATTAATGGCATATTAGAATCAGATGGTGGAATAGGTAGGGCACGTGTAGGAGGGGAGAGGCTCAGGTCAAGGAACCGATCTTCATGTAATGTCTCTCCCTGAAGAGAGGTTTTTGAAAAGTACGGAGTATTTTCGAAGAAAGTGACATCAAGACTTACAAAGGTTCGCTTTGTGGAGGGATCATAGCACTTGTACCCTTTTTGTGTAGGGGAATACCCAAGCAGGACACATTTGATTGCCCGGGGATCAAGTTTGCTTCTTTGATGAGAATGGACATGAACGAAAGCTATACACCCAAAGACTCGTAAGTGTAGTTTGGAGCCGAGACGAGAAGTTAGGAAAGATTTCTAGAATTTTTGAATCGGTGTTTCGAATTTTAGGGCGCAACTAGGCATTCGGTTGATGAGGTAAATGGATGTAAGGATAGCGTCCCCCCAGAACATTTAAAGCATGTTTGTAGTGAACATTATGGCACGAGGGACTTCTAGTATATGTCTATTTTTGCGTTCAACAACCCCATTTTGTTAGGGAGTGTCGACACAAGAGCTTTGATGAACTATGCCATGTCTTCGGAGAAAGTCGCTTAAGATGTTATTAAAGTATTATGTGCCATTATCAATGTAAAGAATTTGAATCTGTGTTTAGAACTGCGCTTGAATCATTGAATGGAAGTTGATGAACATGTCTTGAACCTCGGGTTTACCTTTAAGTACGTAAACCCAATAGATTCGAGTGTAATCGCCAATGAAAGTGACAAACCATTTGGAGTGAGTCCGATTTGGAACTCTTGAGGGGCCCCACACATCACTATGAATCATGGTGAATGGATGTGATGGTTTGTATATTGATTTTGGAAATGATGCACGTTGATGTTTTGCAAGCTCACACATTTCACATTGTAAAGTAAATGGTTTTTTATTCGAGAAAATGGAAGGAAATACACGTTTCAAATATTGAAAATTTGGATATCCCATTCTAAAATGTCATAACATAAGTTCACTATTTTCTAGGACGGATGCAGAATCACAAACTTTAATTTGACATTGGTTACTCACAATTGCCTCGTCAAAGTAATAAAGTCCCTCACTTTCCTTAGCAGTGCTAATCGTCTTTCCCGATGATAGGTCCTGAAAAACACAATGAGATGAGAGAAATTTAGCAGAGCAATTTGAGGTTTTTGTTAGTTGACTTATAGACGGTAAATTGCATGATAAATTCGGAACATGAAGGACGGATTCCAAAATTATAGTATCATAAATTTGAATACTCCCCTTTCCGACGACCGTGGACAGGGACCCTTCTGTAATTTTAACTTTAAGATTACCCGCACATGTGGAGTAAGATGAAAATAGGTGGTGGGAGCCCATCATGTGATCCGAGGCTCCAAAGTCAATAATCCATGACATTTTAGATTGAGTGGTAGAGTTTAAGGCTCTTAAAAAATTACATTTGTGAGCTAATGAACCGGAAGGATTATTTGTTTGACTTGACGGTTGAAGGCTCGAGAACATTTTATTCAGTTGTTCCATTTGCTCAGGGTTAAAAGCACTACCTGTCTCCTTGGGTCGTCTAGTTCAATAGTCACTCGATGCTTGATATCCACAGGTTCTATTTTGTCTCGGTTTCCAATTGGTCGATTTTCCGTGCAAAACCCAACACATGTCCTCTTTATGTCCCGGCTTACGACAATATTCACACCAAGGTCGTCCATTTTGCTATCTTGGGTCCGGCCTATTTGGCGTTCCTTTTGAATAAAAGCCTATAGTTTCAGGTCCACCACTGGATTTTTTTGACCCAAAATCAGATTTTTGTAGCCCACCTTTTAAATAATCAGGCCAAACAAAATTTTGCCCATGATTTACACCTTTTAAATACTCAGGCCCAAGCCCATGCGATAATAAGGTCGAAGACTCAGCCCCAGACCCAAACGCATTGTCGTTCGTCTCCAGCATGATGTTCCTCCGGCTTTCCTCGCGTCAGACTTCTGCGAACACTTCCCTCGTCGACGGTAAGGGTTTCCGGACAAGAATCTGTCCCCTAACATCATCTAGGTCTCGGTTCAGCCTTGCCAAAAACTTAAAAACCCTTTCATTTTCCAATCTTTTCTTGAATCGAGCACTGTCGCCTATACAATCCTACTTTTCTTAGTACTTCAATCGAGTTCTTGCCACAGGCTATCATCTCCGGGTAATATTCAATGACCTCTCGATTGCCCTGCTTAATTTGCCAGAGTTTTGTCTTGAGTTCGAAAATTTGGGCAGAATTCTCAGAATCTAAATAAGTCTCTTTAACAACATCCTATACTTCTTTTGCCGATGACAAGAACAAGTAGGTGTTTCCAATCGTGGGTTTCATGGAGTTTATTAACCAGGCAGTCACCATAGAGTTCTCGAACCTCCATTTTTTAAGGAGGACAGGGTTGGTTGAGGCCGGTTTTGTAGTTTCTCCAGTGAGGTAACCAATTTCCCTTTTCCATCAATAATCAATTTGATAGATTGCACCCATTCTCGGCAATTCTTCCTATTTAGTTTTTCAACCGTTAATTGGAATGAAGAATTTTCTCCTGAACCTATGGCAGACGTAATATCAAATTCTGCGTTGAAAGAGTCAGAGGTTGTGGAGTTTCTGCTACTGGCGGTGGCTTCTGTCATGACTATCCTAGGTTAGGAGCACACCTAGGCTCTGATACCATGTAGAAGAGAAAAATTATGTTTTCTTATTTATTTTCTGTACAATGCACATTACTTATAGTACAAGAGGAGAGAACATAAAAGGAAAAGAAAATTTTCCTACCATATCTAAAGATTACAATAAACCAAGAATATTCTAAATATTCTAACTAAGGAAAATAATAAATTCTAATCTTGGTTAATTATCTCGTGATTTCAACAAAGAAAAAGAAGAAGAGGAAGAAGAAGAAGAAGAAGAGAGGAAGAAAATATCAATTATTCATTCATTCAAAGTTGTCTTATTACATTGCAAGAGCCCCCTTTATATAGAGTTTAAACAACTCTAATGGAAGTAGGAAAATAATATAAAATCAAACCATAATTATCATTCCTAAAATAGACTTCTAAAATTGGAAACTAAATAAATAAAATCCCTTATAATATTGCATCACAAATTCAAGGTTATAAACTTACCGTGTCACTAGTGCCAAGGCTAATTGCCAGGTCTCCTGTAGTGTTGAGGGTCAACCCTACATATTCAAAATGCTTGGTCAATGATGATTATAAGTCAAGATAGAAAATAACTACACGAGTTATATAGGAAGCAACACTAGTACTCCAGTAGAATAAGAACAAATTGTAATACATTCTTTTGAGTTTCCTGAACCACAGGAGTTAAAGAAGAATATAGGCAAAACATTGATTGGAATATGCTGATGCGTCAAACATTAGTTTTCAGTAAAAAAGAAATAATCCACCGGCCAAGCTGTTAGGGTTGTCTCCGGACCACTGCACGACGAAGCAATTCTTGTTGAAGTGATATCTGAAAGACATTTTATATAATACTTTAGAAGCAGAGGTACATGCATTTATTACATGTAATAAACAAAAAATTAAATTAATCAGAAAACAAGCAGATTTCACATTGATGCTAATAAATTAAGGAGCTTTATGTGCTTTTTCATAAGGATGCTTCACTCAATTACAATCAAGCGAACATAAAAGCAGATGGACACGAATCAACGTTACTAATAGCAATAAGACCCCAAATTATATATAGATCTTTTGAATACATTTCTCATTTTACAGGAATATGTATATGACAATGATCACAAGAACATGAACTGTGACAACAACTAACATTGCAAATTATGCTTCAACCTTTCCACATAATAGGAAGCCATGGAACCTGCAATTGCATGTGCAGGAGCTAAATCTCCGAGCTTTTCCTCCAAACCTGAAGCTGTGGCCTGTAATAAACGTAGGCAAAAAACAAAGACATTAAAGATTAACTGCTTAGCACCAAGATAGTCTCATATGATGAGAAACATTTACTCTTGTTGAACCAGCTCGTCTAAAAGTTTATGCTTCTAGAGGAGATTCATTTATTTATTTAACAATAGTTTTCATGGCAGGATTCATTGTTAATCAAATGCCCAAGATGTGTACAATTGTCATAAATAACCGGTGATGAGACACTCTTGATGATAAAATAAGAAAGTACTAAGAAAAGTATGTTGGGATGCAAAGAAACAAACCTCTAAAGCTATTTTAGACCAGGATCTTAGCTTAATATCCATCAGGTTCATCCCAGCCCCATCAGTTTGATCAATACAGGCATAGCTCCCTATAAGAAGAGATGCCATGAAGGAGCTAACTAGGGCAATCCTCTCCGTATTTTGATAAACTTGAGGCTGTGTCTCAAATATCTTCCTAATTTGCGGTCCTGCATATCTCTCATGAGCACAAGAGCCAGTAAGCTTCGACAATTCTAAAGCACCTCCAGCAGCTTCTCAATGGCTCTGCATTGCTGGGTGGTGCTGCAGTCCATCCATATAGGAGATTCGGTTACCGAAAATGCATTACTAAGTAGATCCACCAATGATTTCGTGGAATCTAATGAGGATAATATCTGAGAACTCCCATTTTTCCAATACACACTACCATGTTGCTGTGCACTACCAGAAACTGCAATAATCCTTCCAAAATTCAACTTCGATCTCACAAATCTTTCAAGGATGAGATCCAATGCTTCCACCCACATTAAAGGGGGCGAAACAATCCTCCCATTCACCAAAGGATCCCGGTAAACACCATCTTTCGTTTTGTAATGGGGCAACTCAGAATCAAAAGTAACTATCTCTGTTGCAAAAATGTTGAGGTTGGCATCTAAAACAGTTGCCTTCAGTGACCTAATCATACAATCGATCAATCATCGTAGATTTTTTCAGTCAAAGGTTCATTTTTTATGCTATAAGCTATCAAAAATTGCCATTTTCTTTTAAAAAAAAGACCCGAAATCAATAAATTACCACAAGGTTCAAGATTTAATCCTTTACAGAAAAAGAGGTGAAAAATTTATAAATTCACGGAACAACTAATCACTTATAGGATTATGGGTTTTGAGTTATCCACAAGAAAGCATCAAATACAATACAATATGTAGTAATCAAGGCATTAACCAGTGGAAATTTGAGATAACGTGAGAAAGAGGGGAGAGAGAGAGAGAGAGTTACTGAGTAGAGCAGTCAAACCCAAGGAAGAGAGAGTCCTGAGGAAGAGAGTAGTCCTCCATTGGAGGAAGCAAATGTCCAAGTTAGAGCACTACTGATACTGATAAGAAACCCGAGACTAGGAATTCACAGTTTGACTTAAAAACATTTTTGATGAGTTAAATATGACTTGCTGAATTTATACAGAGTCACGTTTTACTTTAAAATACTTTCGAGTAAATATTGAACTTTAACAAGTTATATTCCATCGCTCACTCACCACATTTTACTAGTCTCTGAACTTTAAAATATTTTTGAGTGGTTACTAAATTACTAGCCTCTGAACTTTAAAATATTTTTGAGTGGTTACTAAATTTTAACATATTACACTCCATCCATCACTCGTCATGTTTCGTGATCGTGTAAAATACTGTGAGTGCATAATATCGTAATGAGTCATAAATTGATGAATAAAGAACCATCCTATGAAAACTATGCATTTAATATACGATCAATTAATGCTATCTCTAATCGAATAGTCAAGTTTGAATGAATAATTCATACTAATTAACTCTTTAAGCTAAATATTCTAATGCATCAAATTATGAAGGTTTTTTTTATAAATTAGGTTGAATGCTTGCTAAGATTTCAAATCACCTTATTAATTCAATTCAATATCACGACAATATGTATTATTTTTGTTGGTCAATGTTTTTAAATTAATTAATAATCACTCTCGAGTAAAATTAAATCTATCATCTCATGTGCCCTTCTTATATTTCTATTAAAAAGATGTGAACATGAAAACATGCATTAAAACACTAGAATATTTATTAAAATCATGCAAGATATAGAGGCATATCTCTATCTCTATCGAAACTCACAACAATTGTTTTAACGTGCTATCTATCTTATTGTCTCTTTCGATAACAATAAAATTCACATATTAATTTAATTAGTAATCAAGTGATTAAAAAGTATAAAGCCATATAACTGATAACTCAAGAATAACTAATCAAGAGAAGATGAATTGGTTTTTAAAAACTTTTCGAATTAATCTAAATGTAAGCAAATAAAAACTAAATAGATTAATTTAAGTCCCTGTTTGAAACCCATTTTTAGGTGAAAAGAAATTTTAGAGTAGTGATTGATGTGAGAATGTGTGGTGAAAAAGAAATGAAAAGTTTTTGATTTATGTGTAATATTATTTTATTTGGAGAATGTGTGGTTGAAATGAAGAATGAGAATGAGAAAGAGAAATAGAAATAGAAATTAAAGGGTGTCAAACAGGGGCTAAATACGAAGCACAAATATAAAAGCGATAAGTAAAAGAGAGAGAGGATGCAAACGATATAATTATGGAAGTTCGATCCAAAACAATGATTTACGTCCTCCGTTACCAAGCTCTCTGGCACGAGCAATGCTTTTTCACTATGTTGATTGACTTATGGTGCAATTCAACCTTTTACAACGCTTTCGATGACTTACAAACAAAGAATGTCGATTCTTATACAATGTTGAACTTTACGGGATCTCAACACGACCCTTGAGCTTTACAAGGCCTCAATATTACCTACATGGTGACTTACAACAAAGAGCACCGATTCTCGTACAATGTTGATCTTTAAGGGATTTCAACACGACCCACATTTTATCAAAGTGATTTTACAATGAAATTCCTCTCTTAATAAATAATATAAACAAATTAAGTATTAAGAGAGCCTAACACTTCAATGAATAGTAATAAATGATAGTTCAAGTATTAGATGAAAAACTTTGATGAATATGATAGTCAAAAATTAGATTCAATCAATCAAAGTGTTTCAATGAGAAGATGAAGAAATAAATATAATGTAGATTCAAAAATCTTCTCAAGAAAGATCTTTCTTTTAATGGATGATTATAATAAATTAAGTACTAAGAGAAATGAAAAAAATTGATGAATATGATGATTTTAGTTCTATCAAGCAAAGTCTCAATGTGAAGAAAAAGAAGAAAAATTTATGCAATATAAGTGCAAAAATCATTTTCAAAAATATATCTTTCTTTTAAAATTGATACAGATGAATTAAGCACAAAAAAAATGAAAAACTTTGATAAGAGAGATTATTCAAGAAGTTTAATCCAACAATCAAAATTTTTACTATGTAAAAATAAATTTAAATGAATGTAAAAATATAAATTCAAAAAATATTTTTCAAATGAAAAACTTTGATGAGTAGATTTTCAAAAGTTAATTTCATCAAAAGTTTTTCAAAACTAAATGATTTGATCATAATAAATGAGATAAGAAATCAATATAATTTGCTCAAAAGTATCTCATTTGAATACTCTTAAGTGTTTAAAATATTCGGCAAGTGAGTTAGTATTTATAGCAGTCAAACTGTTAAATATTCTACCGAACCGGAAGACCCATCCCGATGTCCGGAACAGTACCGAACAATCAACTAGCCGTTCTGTCAAACTGGACGCCTTGTTCGGACGGTCCGGTTTATCCGAACATTCGGTTGACCGTTGACTATTGACTTTTTTTTAAGTGATTTAAGTTCAAATATTACTTTGAAAAATCAATCTTACTTTTGATCAAAAATATTTTATGCAAGTGATATGAAAATAACTTTTCATGCACAAAATGATTTTTGAGCTATTGTCATTCATTACTAAAGATCAAAGTGTTATATCTTTACATATGATCTCGAAAGTCTAGTCTTTGATCTTGTTTCAAAATTTCTTTCATGTTTGGCTTTATCTTGATTTTGATCTTTCTTGACGTTTGACTTTAATACTTGACTTTGATCTTTACCTTCTTCATGAACCCGATTTGAGTCTTGATTTTGATCTTTCAAGCTCTCGTCTCGAATGATTTGACTTAAATATTTAACTTTCATTTTGATCTTCATTTCGAGTCCGATTTATTATGTGTTGATTTTGACAACGCTTGATTGATTTTAACATTGAACTATCATCACTCAAAATCAATTGTTAGAAACAATATTAATCTTATTTGTTATAATTAAAATATTAAGGATGAAATCAATCATATGTCAACAATAACAATCATTAAAGGATAAACACGTGGTAAGCATCAAAATATTGAAATTATATTACGAATTCATAACAATGGTTTATCTATATCTTAGTAAATAAAAATTTAGCCTAGCATTACAAAGTTACAAAAAGTTATAATTGTTTTTTAGAAGATCGCTCAAATTTTATATGAACTTCTTGAATATCTTCAATAGTTTCTTGATTCTCACTAGTTGCACATTCATCTTCTTTGTCCAAAAATCAAGATTAGACCTTCAAATGGTTGAATTCTTGTAGCTCGCCTCTTGATTTTTTTATTTCTCTAAAAAGCATGGTGGTTTGCCTCCTTTCGATTGTAATATCTGATGAATTATATAATATGAGAGGTTATCAGAAGTGTTTTTCATTTATAAGAGTTGAATTTAGATAAAGAAATCGTTTAAACTTGATTTTCAAAAGGAATTTCAATCATAAAAGGAAAGTTTCCTTTTGCCCAGAAAGTACCCCATACTCACATACGGTATACTTCCATGCATGAGCATGGTGCACACGCATGGTTATAGAAAATGTCCCTGAATTTCTTTCAAGGTTGATTTGGTCCTTTTTCATGCAATTTCAGTTCGTTGTCTTCTATTTTCATCTAATTGACGCCTCACATTTTTCAACCATCAATATTTGGGTAGAATCAACTTTTGGTATTTTCATTTTAGTCCCCAAACTTTGAAAATCTTCCATTTAAGCTCCAATTTCACCTATTTCACTCCAAGTGCATTCAAATTTTGGGGTTTTCCTACAATAATCAATATTTAAACAAATTAAGCATTAATCAATTCAAATAAACGCCTAAATATTCACTTTTATAGTCTAAATAGGTATAGAAATTACACCTATCATTTCATTAGTCATTGAACATATACTACTTACTGAATTTTAAAATGTTTTCAAGGGATCGCTGAACTTTGCTCATTAAATTCAACTGTTCAAAAATTGAAAATTTTGAAGTATAAAATATCATACACGAAGACGGTGCCCTTCTTTTATCTTGAATTATCTTGTGAAAACTCTAAAAGTTATATTTTGTTAGTCTTGATTAATATCATTGACTCTAAATAAAACATTTCACTACATATTTGAGATATATTTTTTATGTTCTTAATTTAGGTCTACAATCTCAATCTAAAAGAATATTTATTACTTTATTTTCTCAAGGTATAGGAAGATTATGATCCAAATTAAGATTTATGTTAATTTGAAGTTAGCATTCTTTTCTTCCCTTGAACATATCGTTTGATGACTAGAAAAATTATATCTTCTTCACCAATATCAATATTTTGGTCTTGGATTGAGAGTTCATTATCTAGTCGATATTTTTTATTTATTTTCTTGATCTATGTCGAATCTCATAGAAAATCATCTTTACTCGAAAATATTACGAAGTTCAGTAACTATTTGAAAGCATTTTAAAATTCAGTGAGTAAAGTGTGACGGATGTACAAGTTCGGTGACTAATGAAATACGGTGAGTGAGTGACAAAGTACAATGTATTAAAGTTTAATAAACACTCCAAAGTGATTTAAAGTTCAGTGACTTATGAAACATGGTGAGTGAGCGATGTCATGCAACGTGACAAAATTTAGTGACCACTTCAAGTCATTTAAAGCTCACTGAATAAAACATAATGGAATTATAAGTTCAATGATTAATGAAACATCTAACTCCATTTTTGATAGACTTGAAATTATTTATTTCATATCAATTTTGCCTCTATGCTTTGTAATTTTATACCATTCTAGTCAAGGTTCTTAAAAAAACGCACGAGCATGAAAGTCAAGCCTTAAGCTTTATGAGTTTAAGTGTAATAAGATATATTTTTATTTTTAAAATTATTTTGACTATTATAAACTAAATAAAGAAATAAAAAATAAATGCATACCTTGAAAATATATAGGAATTTCACTTATATTTTTATAGTTTCCAACAATAGTGCTTTGTACATGGATTAAAAAAAAGGTTCCGACTAGGGTGATTTTTTTATCAAACTGATTTCTTTTTTTAAATTTTAGCTACCATTGGGCATTTTGTTGAGTTGGACTTCAAAACAAGAAAATTTCACTAGTCAGAAAAAGGCGCACGCCTTTTTTTGTCTAGAAGCGGCTTAAATGGTCAATGTAGAGTTAGTTGTCTATTTTTTAGTCTAAACGTGAGAAGAGGCTTTCTCCAAGCCCTAAGCTTAGTTAAGCCTTTTAGAACACTAGTTTTTAGTATATCCCAACTAGATCATTTATACGAACCTAAAAATAAAGACTTGTATTGTATGTTTGGTATATAGGGAATATGATTAAGGGATTGTACTAAAGGTGGATTGAGAAGGATTGTTGTAATACGACGTTTGATGTTGCATCATATAAGATATACAATAATGAAAATTTTAAAAATTAAGACAGTATTTTTTTTTATAAGAATTTTTTTGTAAGTAAGTGAATTTTTACTAAGTGTCCGTTTGATTGCAATGGTGAAAAATGGTTGGAAAGAAAATAATTGCCTAGAACTTGTTTTTCAGGGAATTGTTAATTAAGTGTGTTTGATTGATATAATTTTCCACCCGAAATTTTTTAAAATTTTGGATCTTTTTGTTTACGTTTGGCTTTATTTCACATAGAAATTGTTCATTAAAATGAATTTTTTTAATTGGTTATGAAACTTGTTACCATTACCAAAAAAAAAAGTTTGCTCCAAAACTATTTTTTCATCAAAATTTAATATTCGTTTTATATGAAAATTGTTATTTAAAGCGATTTTTTTTTTTACAATTAGTTATAAAATTTATTTCCATTACCAAAAAGAAAAAAAAAATTGCTTAGAAGCTGGAATTCATTTTCCCACCAAAAAAAAAAGGTGGGAAAATGAATTCATCCAAAAGAGAGAAAATAGGCGCGTGGGTGGAGGGTGGGAAAACATTTCCATGCCAAATTTTGGCTATCAAACAAGTGTTTAACATGTAAATAGAATTTTTTTTTTTCCATTTTCCATAAAAAAAAAAATATAGGCTATCAAACATAGCGATAGTCTAATAGTTTTTTGTATGAAATTCTTTCACACAAGTGAAATTTTTACTTTAGCATAACAGTGAAATATTTACTTATCATCAAAATTTTAATTTTAAATTAAATTTTTACTTATAAGTAATTTTTTTTAGTTATAAGTGAATTTTATACTTGTAAGTAATTTTCATATATGAGTGAGTTTTTTAAAGTATTAGTGGTCGTCTATACTTAGAAGTGTTTTTTGCTTATAATTAAACATATTAGTTATAAGTAACATTTTTACCTACAGACAATATTTTTACCTATAAGCATTTCTGTAACTTACAAGTTAATTTTTACTCATAAGTATTTTTTTTTAATCATACATAATCTGGTGCTTACAAATGGAATTTTAACATATAAGTGATTTTTTTGTCTATAAGTGATTTTTTAATCATAAGTCAATTTTTACTTATAAGTATAATTCTTAGCACTTATTTACTTATATTTAAATTTATATAATTCAATTTAAGTAATTTTTTCTTAATTCATAAATTGATGAATAAATAACTACTTAAACTCAAACCCACAGAGCATATAAATTTTATAGATTGAATAAAGTAATTTAATCCAGATACTAACTACACCAAACACAAGATGAAGATTAATAATGATTATTTTGATCTTTATCTAATCTAATATGACACCTGAAACGTGTCCTAAGTGCTCTAATATGACATTGAATAATTTATAATCATCATGACTTGGGAAAAAAATAATTTTTTTGAGACACGTGTCATGTGTAATTAAAATGAGAAAGGAGTGCAGGTTTCTAGCCTCCCGTTTGACCTCCATTATTCGAAATTATAATTTTTAGAATAGTGTGTTTTTTAAAAGGATGTGTCGTTGAAAAAGAGAGAAAATTTTCGATTTACGTATAATAGTTTTTTTTAAAAGATTATGTTGTTGAAAATAAGAGAAGAATATTTTTTTTAGGATACGGGGACCAAGCGGTTGGCTGAGCAGTAATTTTTGTACTTGAGTTTGGAGTAGTGTACAAGGAAAGGGATAATGACAAAGTACAAAGGAGGGGCTACATGTTGCACTGCTATATAAGTATATTCTAATTGCTTAATATAAAAAAAAGAAAATCAAAGTGTTACACTAGAGAAAATGTACCGGGCTATAATGCCGAAAGTTAGGCAGAATAGGCTAATCGATACAAATAGGAATTTGTTAGCAAAATTTGTTGCAAAATGAGTGGTTCATGTGTGAGGGTGACACCAAGATTCAATATAAGAAGATGGTAGAGTTTAATATCGTCATTCCAATTTAACCGAAGATCAAGCAAGATATTTACTACAAAGATTGGATTCCGACTAGTGGTGGCAATGGGTAAAGCTCAGCTCGTTGGTTTATGGACGAGCTCGGCTCGTGCCCCGAGCGGGCTCGGCGAGTCGAGCCAAGCTAAAGCTCGCCGACTCGTCCATTTTTTTTTTTTAATTATAAGATAAGCCTTTTTAGGAAAAAAAATATCCGATTTTGGACAAGCCCACGAGCCGCTTGTCAAAAAATGAGCCGAACGTGCTCGTCTTTTTGAGCGGCTCGTGGCTCGTTTGCCACCCCTAATTCCGACCAAGAAATACAACACAAGTGATGAAATTCGTCATTATAGGCATGTAAAAGAAATTTCCACTTTTTTTGCAAAGATAAATATCGAGCAATAGTATCTTTCATATACCCTTATGATTGTTAGGTTCATAATAGAATTGAAGTTTTTGTGTAGTCAATGCCTAGAACGAAAGCACTCATTTGCATCCTAATATACCACACCACACCCTTCCCGTTATTTAAATCAAGAAAGTAGAATGTAAGAGTATTATAATCGAAACAACAATTATCTTGGCTACTATTCATGCCACACCCTTCCCATTATTTAAATCAAAGAAAGTAGAACGAACAGTATTCTAATCGAAACAACAATTATCTTAGCTACGATTCATGCCTTTCTCATAATGGTGTCCATAATGGACACCTTTATGTTATTGGTTGTGTACCCATAGCATAACTCTTCTCATTATATACAACACATTATTCACAAAAACCCATAGCATAACTCTTCTCATTATATACAACACATTATTCACAAAGGAGTTATAATATTGATCAGATTTCCAAGAAATAAAAACAAAAAATGGACAAAATCCAAACCTAACTTAGTAAACTCTCCCCATTACCCAAAATGCAGTATAAGCAATTATTTATCCATATGATGCTTGTGATATGTTTCAACCCCTGTTTCAATCTCACAACCGTCCAAGTTTTTGGATGAGGCGATTCTCAATTTCCACTCTTTTCTTCATCAATAAAGCATACTTGGACACAAGTTAATTGGTCTCGAGCAGTTGCAGCATGTTTGCAATTGAGAGATATCTTTTCCAATTTGTCCATGTACATGCACGATATCGGTACAAAATTACCCTTCTTGTTGCATAACCAACCATGAGCTGCCCTTAATGCAGCTCCCATTGAAGCCAAGTCTGTAAAAGCAACAAGACGATTTGTTTGTTACAAAAAGTATAATCTTCATTATAGAACTAGATGGAAGAGTTGGTGTAAAAAGTTCATTTACAAGGCAAAAATTAAGAGGTACACCTGTTACAATATTTACCATGCTCATTCCAAGTTCAAAGTACCATTTGGACATTTCTTGGGGGCAAGGATCTAGGGTTAATGGCAATCAATAAATTGGAACAAAATGGAAGAGACTCGTAAAATGGCACAGGCAAAAGTATTAGAGGCGTGATTATGATTTATATGATTCATCTTTCCTTGTGTATACACATAATATCACATAGAATTAGGAATTTACTTTCTTTATTTTCTTTCCTTTTATGTCTATGTAATTTTATAAATTGGAAGGAAATACGTACACAAAAAGCTTCAGCCAATTCTTGTCATGGTATTAGTGCTTTGAAATAATTTTGAACCTGTGTCTACTTTGTGTGTTTTCCAACGCGGTCAATCACGGGATCCTCGTAGTCTCCCCATTGTTTTGTGTGTAATTGGTGGTCAGTTCCTGGTAGTTAAGCTTTTGTCGAGGTCGGAGCCTTCGTGTCGCATATAATCCGTTCCTTTCTCTTTCATTTAGTCACAGTCTGTAAGTGCCGCACCTTTCCTCTTTGTTCAGTCGTTTTTTTTTTTTTTTTGTAGATTTAGAGCTCGCCATCGTGGATTGCAGAACTGTTTCGGCGCCGTCTGAGTTGGGTTATGTGTTCGCCATCGTGGATTTGTCATAGGTGTATTTTGGGTTGAGTCTACGTATTCAAGATTTCATTGGGTTTTCATTTCACTTGGGCTATTAAATTGGTGAATAAATTGTTGGACTTGAGCTATTTTACTTTTTTGTTGTTGGGCCATTATTAATTGGACTTTGGGCTATTGTTGGGCTAATATACTGTGATTGTTGGGATATTATTGGTTGAACTTTGGGATATTATTAGCGGTCAGAATTCATTTGGGTTGTATTTAATTCTTTTAAATCGCATACGATTTCATCATGTCAACTGAAAAGAATGAGTGTTCGCATACGCTTTACTGGGAAGAATATTCTTCATGGGCTTTTCACTTTCAGTTATTAGTCAAAGGAAAAGACCTGTGGAGACATATTGATGGAAGTCTTCCACCCCCGATCAAGAGAATGATAAGGAAAAGTATATTAATTGGAAAACCAATAATTCTTGGATCATGGATTGGATCATCGAATCGGTTGATGTGCAGATTGTCCTTATTCTCAGACCTTACAAGTCAGCACTTGTTGTGTGGGAATTGTTGAAGAAAGTCTATACTCAAAGCAACAATGCTCGACGACTTTAATTAGAATTTGAATTGGCAAATTCTTAACGAGACTCGCGTTCCATTGAAGAATATTATTCTACTTTTTCTAATCTTTGGACTGAGTACACAAATATCATCTATGATTCAGTTTCACCTGACAGTTTGGAGGCTGTCCAAGTTGTTCATGAGGTTACCAAGATGGATCAATTTCTCAAGAAATTGCGGTCTGAATTTGAATTCACTAGGTCTAGCCTTATGATTATCGAGTCTATTCCAACTCTGGATGGCTATTTAGGTGAATTACTAAGGGAAGAGTAACATCTTATAACTCGTACCTTTTTAGAGCAACAACAAAATCACATAGCACCGATTCCTGTTGAATATGTAGCTCAAGGAAAATTTAGACCTCGAGATATATCAGTGTGCAATGTTATAGCTGTAAAAGGTTTGATCACATGGTTCTTCAATGTCCAAGAAAAGTATGCAATTACTGTAAAAATGCTGGAAATGCCATTAAAGAGTGTCTTATTCGTCCTCCCCGCAAGACTGGAGCAGGTTTTGTTGCTGCTACCACAATAGCCTTCAAGTCTGCCACGTTGCTTCCAACAAATGGTCTTAGGTAATCTTTCAAATGCTTCTTCTTGGTTATTAGACTCGGGTGCTTTTAATCATATGACTCACGATTCTGTATTTCTTAGTAACCTTAGACCATATATTGGATCTCTTCGTATAAACATTGTCGATGGGAACACTCTTCCTATTTTGGCCATGGGTGATATATCACCAGATTTGCCTTATGCTTTAGTCTCTCCTAGTTTATCGACTGACGTTTCATCTATTGATCAACTTGTAGTTAATAATTGCACACTATTTTTTTCTTCTTCTGGTTGTCTTGTACACGATCAATTGTCTAGGAGGATGATCATGAGGGGGTCTAAGGAGGGATGCCTTTTCCCTATTTCACCGATGTCTGTTTCGTCTTTGTAATTCCACTACTTTTAATATTTTGGATTGACGTAAGAAATTGGGACATTCCAATTCTAATGTATTACATCATTTGTTAAAATCAGGTTTGCTTGATAATAAGAATTGTGCTTCGGTTTCATCTATTTTCATTAATTGTACTTCATGTAAACTTGCTAAGAGTAAGGTTTTGATGTTCTGTTCTCATAGTTCTCATGCTTCGCATATTTTCAATATTGTTCATAGTAATATATGGGGTCTTGCACATGTAGTATCTCGTGCTCATTATAAGTACTTTGTTACTTTTATCATGACTGTAGTTGTTTCACTTGAGTTTATTTTCTTCGTACAAAAAGTGAAGTCTTCTATGTCTTTCAGGCTTTTCTTACTCTCATTGACAACCAATTTTCCTCCTCGATAAAGATCTTATGGTCTGATTAAGGAGGCGAATATATGTCTAATGCATTTCAATCTTTTTTACAAACTAAATGTATTATTTCTCAACGATCTTGTCCTTTCACTCCTCAACAAAACGGGGTGGCAAAATGCAAAAATTGTCACCTCCTTGACATGGTTAGAGCTAATCTGATTCAGTCATCTGTTTCTTCTCAATTTTTGTGTGAAGCATTTCTACTGCTATTCACCTCATAAATCGGTTACTTTCTCCCAAACTTGACAATATTTCTCCATTTTATAGACTCTTTCATAATCATCCCACATATTCCCATCTCCGTTCCTTTGGTTGAATTTGTTTTGTTCATTTACCATCAAATAAAAGGACAAAGCTCACACCTCAATCCGTCAAGTGTGCTTTTCTAGGATATAGTGGCACTCAAAAAGGTATATCTTTTATGACCCTACGACACATCGCATTTTGTAATCACTTTAGAAATTGTTGGTTCCCCTATTGTGTTCTCTATTTTACCTGATTTCTCTACAAATATTTCTCAATACAAGTCGAGTCTCGTTTACACTCACAGACATGTTCTACCATGACCCCTCTCTCGGAAGATTGCCTCATCAAGCCCTCTTAATCTTCTACCCAAGGCATCAGATCCTTCCCCAAATGATCTTCTGCCTCCGATCGCATTACTCATATTTTTTGACCTCCCGACATGTATGATTTTTCCTCCCATAGTACTATGTCTACTACCCTTAACTCGATTTCCATCCCTTCCTCCTATAGACAGGGCATGGAATAAGTGTTGGCAACAGGCGATGAATTCAAAACTTGAGGCCCTTGAGGCTAACCAAACCTGGGATGTTGTGTCATGCCCCCCGACTATAAAACCTATTGGAAGTAAATGGGTATATTCAATCAAACTTCGGTCTAATGGTTCTCTTGAGTGCTATAAGACTCGGTTGGTTGCTTTGGGAAATCGTCAGGAATATGAAATCGACGATAATGAGACATTTGCTCCCGTGGTTAAGATGACCACAATTCACCTACTATTATCACTTGTCGCTTCCTAGTGTTGGTTTCTACATCTAATGGATGTAAAGAACATATTCTTACATGGAGACCTCAATGAAGACATTTATATGAAACTTCCATCTGGAATGCCTCTTCCTGTAGTAGATTCCGTTTGTAAGCTAAAACGTTCTTTGTATGGTCTTAAGCAGACCCCTCGAGCATGGTTTGACAAGTTTCATGGCACTCTCTTAGATTTCTCATTTACTCAAAGTCAGTATGATGCCTCGAGCATTGCTCAAAGTAGAGACCAAACGCTCGGCTACTGTTCAAGCAACGATGATATTCGGACAACTTTTAAATTCTAATTTTTAGCATTTTTTAACTTTTATTTCATCTCAAATATTTCATTATTAGTTTTATCCATTGTATTGAAACTTCACCTTATATTAAACTTTTCATTGTATTATATTCCTAATATATGTATATATATATGTACATGTGTGGTGTACAATACATGTTAAGTCAATCCTTACATTCTACGTAATAATTTGTAATTCTCCACTTCTGCTCGTAGTAAATTTTTACCACGTAAATCTTATGTTCTAGTTGATTTTCATATTGCCATATTATATATAATCGTTCCTTTATTTACTAATCAAGTGGTACCAATTCGGTATGTAATTCCTCAACAAGCGGTATCAGAGCGAGGTTTGATCAACTTAGTTCGAGGTTTGATTTTTTATGATAGCAACTATAAAGAGTGATATTTCACTGCTGAGTCGCAACACCAAATTTTTGCTTTGTCAGGTAAAGATGTGAGCGGTGCTTGTTTAGATGGATTTGGATGATACGTTATTGAGAATTGATAAGATGTCATCAACTTGGGCTATGATGGATAGACAATGTAAGGATAACATATATCCTGATATATATTTAGCTTTATGTGGATCAGAGAAATAACTTGTATCTGCATATCCCACTAAGAAAGATCCCAATTTTTCAAAATAAAATAATTTCATAACAATAGTGCATTTTCAAGTAATGAAAAATGTGTTTGCCACCATTGTAATGTCTTTGAGTTGATGTAGTGTGTTGAACTATATCTTGTGGGGATATTTATATAAAAAAAGTTGTGTTAATATTCTAATCGCACTAAGATATGGTACTTCAAAATCAAGAACATTTTGTCCATCTTCAAGTGAATGAATAGACATTTTTTTCACATCAAGTGATCGACAACAATAGGTGATGTCAATGAATATGCTTTATTCATATAAAAATGTTTTAAATTTTTTTCTTTATATGATGAACAAATAATATTTATTGAAAATGTTCAATTTGCAACTCAAGATAAAAATTTGATTTTTCTCAAATCTTTCATCTCAAATTCATTTTCAAATAATTTGTAATTTTGTTGAGTTCTTCATGAGTTCCAATTAGATTTAAATCATCAATATAAAATGCCCTAATTACAAATTCAATGTTTGTTTCTTTATGAAAAACACTGACAAACGTCATCATTTCTATTAATCTCCTTTAACAAATATTCGCTAACGCGATTATACCACATGTGTTCAAGTTGTTTCAATTTATATAACGATCTTTACAACTAATTGAAAACATCGTTCTCAGGAAATTACGATTTCTTTAAGTCCTTAGAAAACTTTTGTATATATATGTCAAGTACATCACATAGATAGACAATAACTACATCGATAAGGTACATGTCGACCTTTGTGACATAGTCAAACTAATTAAAAATCTAAATGTATTGGCGTCCATTATGGGATAATATGTTTCCTCGTAATCGATACTTGATCTTTATGAGAAATCTTAAGTTACGAGTCAGGCTTTGTATCCTTTAATTTTATTGTTTAGGTGTTCGAACTAAAGGTCTAAACATTTTTCTTTTCTTCGAGAAATACAACACAAGCTTCTTTCCATTTTTAGCCAATCATTTCTATGTCGATAGCATTTAACTGACTATGATTCATTTTGTATGATTTCAAGAGCCACGTTAAAGTCAACTATTTCATTTTCATAATTTATGAGATAACAAATAATTTGTTGAAATCTCGTTATTTTTAGATATATATGGTTCTTCACAAACTATATCATCCATATTTGATTGATCAGTCTTTTCTATATTAGTTATTTTGAAGTTCTTGATTAGTTTCTCTCTTGCACTTTTCTCTTTTAAGGAACATAGTCTTTGGTACTAACTGGCCTATCATGTTTTCGGCATATTTGAGACACATTCGATATAGCAGATTGTCCTATAAAGACATCATTTTTTACTAAAATATTTTATGTTGGTACATATGACTATCATTTTTTAAGTTGATCATGTCAAAGTATAAAAAATTTTCGGTTAGTGAATTGCAAGTTCATGATAATGTTTGATTCATTTATTTTTATAAATATACATTCTGGAAGGAAATGCCTAGAATTTTTCTTTTATCTGCTTCCATTTAGTTATAAAAAAGTTAAGCAAATATATTTGTTATTATTTTCTTAAATCGTCTCAATGTGATATCTATTACAGCACATATCTTTAAATTTATAAGCAAATTCTTTTTGGATTTGACATCATTGATATATAATTTTGTATTATTTAATAAAATAATATTAGTTCTTTTGGAGTCTTCGACGATATTTGGTACACCTTATATCGTGTTAACGCTATTTTCTACTAGTGTTAATTTCAAGAAGCACTTGGAGAATTTGTGAATAGATGCACTATCTGCTAAGTCGATATCTTGATGATATATTTTAAATCTTATTAATATATCAATTTGTTTTGCTTTTTCGAGCAATATTATAATATTCTTTGAGAAGATTGTAATGCAGAATGTTATGCTCATCACGAGCAATAATTAATAATCTTCACGAATATTGACAAAATAGAAAGTCATTTCTTCAAAAATTAGAACTCAATATTCAGTTGTTTAATTTGTGCTTCTTGAGAAACATTGATAAAATATTATTATTTTTCATATAACATTTACCCTTTAGAAGTTATAGCTTTATATTATTATTAAATAATAGATATTGTAAATTCTGTTATTCGAGATCTACTTGAAGATTAACACAATATAAAATTGTGCTTGAGGTAACCATAAAATATTATTCTATAATATTTATAGATCTATGAAGTTGTGATTATGCTAGAATAAACAATTTATTTTCATAAATTTTTCATGTAGATCGTTTCACTTCATGAGATTTAATCATATAATTTTCTTTGAGACATGTGATAAACACAATAAAATAATACTATTATCATTTTTCTAAATAAATGATATTATATTTTAATATTGCTTCTTCAAGAACATTGGGTTTAATATTTCTAAAATATTATTAATTTTGTGCTACTTAAAAGCAAAAACAAACTATTTAGAGATATAAGATCTTTGGGAGCATGTATTATAGCAATATATTAATATCTACATAGTTGTGCTTTTTCGAGAGCAACAACGAGATATATTATCCATTTAAAGTTATAAAAGAATATCTAAAAATATTTAATCAAGTTAAAGACACAAAAAATATTCAATAATTATCATGAGCGTATATATATTTTACAAATTTAAATAAAAATAAAGCAAAAAACGAGCATAAGGCAGACGTAATTATTTAATTAGCACTTTAAAATTATTATAATATATAATTGATGAAGAGAGTTTAATTTAAGACATGCATATGTACCAGGTGCTTCAAATAAATGATATACAATTAAGCCAAGGCCGGCCCTGCATAGAGGCAAATGAGGCCATGGCCTCGGACCCAAAATTGGAGGGGCCTCATTTTTTGCCTTCCTCCTCCTTTTTTTTTTAGTTAGGCCCAACCCAACATTGGACGGCCTCACCCATGGCCGAACTTTTTTTTTCTAACCTAACAACATTCAAATTCAGTTCATTCACTCTTCTTCTACGTCTGAGCAGTGAGTCCCGTCCAATACTCTAGCCCTCCTTCGAGTTCAGTCCGTTCTTCACGCCGCGCTAACGCCGAACTTCATTCCAGTCTCCACACTCCACGCTTCTTCTCTTGCTTTCCCTTCCTTCATTTCCCTTTATTTTGTCTAACCGCGCGTCTATCGGAGTTTGGACCGTCTGCGACTGCGTAATCTTGGCTGCTGCCGGTCTGCTGGTAACTGGTAAGCAACCCAAAATTTCACGAGTTACCTTTCTTCTTAGCACAGAAAGGGACACCGTGCGGCAGTAGTTTGCTCCGCTAGACTACCTTCACCTTTTCTCGGTCGCGTCGGGACGAAAGTAAATTTGATTACAATTTTAAGAAAGCTTGCAACATGAAATTGAACACAATGGAAATAACATCTTCATTGATTGCTAGAAAGCTGAAAATTACAATAGACGAAAGCAGGAAATTACAATGGCTAGTGCATGGGGAAAACACTAGTAAGTTTGAAAATGTTTGAAAGATCAACACCCCCTATAATAGACTTCAGAACAAAAACCCAAATGAAGGGAGTAGACATCATTTGGCTCTAAAATCATACTTTTTCTTTTCTATTTTCTAACTATTTTACGAATTAAATAAACTATTTACAACACGGGGCTTAAGCAAAGCTACAGCCCGTAACATTCTCCCCCATTTGTTTTGACGATATCCTCGGAGCCATTGAGTATTCTTCTCGCTGTTGCATCCACTCCATTTGACCAAGTACTCTTGAAGATGTTTCCTAGAAGCTCGAGTAGTTTGGTAGCCAAGAATCTTTTCAGCAACCTTCATTTCCGATCGTTTCACTTTAAGAACTGGTTGTTTCAAATCTGCAAACTTCTTGTACTATTTCTGATCGGTATCTGCGGTATGGAGGAATAACGGTTGCTAGCTAGTAGTAATTTCAAAAGGACTCTCATTGAGAGAAGAGCTCTTTTGAACATTAGAACACGTCTTAGCTACATCCGAAAGTTTCACCCGAATTTTATGCGAAGCAAAGGTAAAGTACTGAAAATAGTCTCTCAGCATAGAATTGAATTGCTCTGTCTGTCCGTCTGATTTTCAGTGAATACTAGAATTCATGCTCAAATTTGAACCAAGAAGTTTGAACAAATCAGTCCAAAATATGCCAATAAATCGAGAATCTCGATCATTGATGAAAGGCGATCCCCACTATTTGATAATAGGCTTGAAGAAAAGTTGAGCTGCCTCTTCGGCTAATACATACTTGAGCGCTATGCTGAACCTTGAATCTTTGGATAAACAGTCCATCCCGATGATGATAGTGCCAAAGTCTCCAACTCTTGGCAATCCACTAATGTAGTTCGTCGATCTACTTTCGACTGATTCATTCAGGATGGAAAGGGGCTCCAGTGAGCCTGTATGCTGTGGTAGTACGAAAGTGCGCTCCATGATAGTCCCACTTCCCAACACTTCTCTCTCTTACTTCCGTAGCTCTTCAAGCTCCGGCTGAGCCATACGGCATGGTGCCTTGGTGGGAGGTTTGTCACCCAGAACAAGTGCAATCCCGTGATCAATTGTCCTCCTTGTTGGCAATTTCCTTGGTAACACATCCGACATGATGTCTTCGAATTCCTTAAACCTAGTGATAGGTTTTAGAGTAGAGCCGGTTATCTCTTCGATTTCCTCTACTCGAAGAGAACACGAAAATGAGGGTTCATTCCTCTTGAAACCCTTACTATATTGCATGGCCGAGACGCCTTTCTCGCCAGTTTTCCCAACCTGTGTGGGAATAATGAACAATTTGCTCCCCATCATTATTAATGAGTCAGAATGCGGTAACACTGCTATATTTGTATCCCGAAGATATTCGAATCCGAGAATCAGCTTGAAATCATCCATCTGAACTACCGACAAATTTGTCATTCCTTCGAATGGACCTACTTTGATCGGCACAGATTGTGCTATTCTCGCTATTGGTTGAGCTGCGGAGTTGATCGCTTTGACTTTTCCCTTACCTCTTTCCAGAATAAGTCCGAATCTCTCTACTTCGGAACTTGCGAGGTAGTTGTGTGTGGCAACGGTGTCCACCATAGCCCTGATTGGCTTTCCATTGATCCTCACATCAATGTATATTAGGCCTTTAGCCTTGCAAATGCGAGCATTCGATTCTTTGTTCTTCGACTCTTTCATGGAAACTCTATCCCTTTTAGTAGCTCGGTGTGATAATGTATTGCACCAATGCGAGAATGCACCAATTACATCTTCATCCCCTATGGAGTAGGTGTCACCACGACAGCTAGCTTGCGGAGTATTTTGCTTTGAACTCGAGCCCCCAATTGCTAGTTGACAGTATGCATTCACCATTTGTTTCTGAGGACACTCTGCAACTCGATGAGGTCATTCACATAGAAAGCACTTCAATTTAGGAGTGACATTAGATCTGCCCTCATTTACTTTTCCATGACTCCAGTTGGTGTGCTGTCGTAGGTACCCAAAAATAGTCCTTAAACCTCTAAAACTAATGTAGTAGTGGAAGTAAGGGTCGATCCCACGAAGAGTGTGTAATTCAATAGTTTATGCTCCGTACAATGATTGGGGGGTTTTTGTATGCAAACAATTGTAAATAATGCAATTAATAACAATGAAAACCAAATTAATGAAAATAATCAAAAGACTAACCTTGGTCCAAGTCAATATCCACCTTCGGAAATCCACAATTGATCATAGATGCAAGGGTAATTCAATTCATATTTTGAATATTCACCGTTGGAATAATTTTCCTATTTCTCCTTAATTTTAGTTAGTTAGAAACCAGCGTTCTAATTAACCCTAATTATTAAATAACCCCAGACCAGCGCTCAAGATTCAATTTAATAACAGCTTTAAACAATAAAGAAATCGATGAACTAGATAACACAAAACACCAGCAGTCACATTCAATCTATTTAAACATTCTTCTTAAGATTCAATAACCTCTATCGTAGAAAAATATCAAATCCTAGTGCTTCGCATGTTAAAGGGATCAAACAATTACGAATTTGCTATTTAACTCAGCGATAGATTGCAACGAATAATAAACTAGTAGGCCTCCTAGCAATTAAACATAACAATCATGGAAATAAGTTCAGAAGAATATTAAATACTCAAAAACATGAATTAAATTAAGAAAAACCATTTAGATCTCACAATATGTGATTCCGAGGCTTCAATCTCCTTCGACCAAGTGTAAAAGTTTAGTTACAATTCATGAATATAAGAGAAAAATAGAGAAGAATAGAGTTGGGAGGCGTTCTCCTCGTTCTGGATGTGTTCTAGGGTTTATAAAGTATAGAAAGATTTGTTTCCATAAGTGTTTGATTGAAATTAGGAAACCAGAATTTTCGTCCCGGAAATGAACCATGCGGCCGCATGGTTTTAGGAAACTTCCTCCGGATAGTGTTCAGTAATTTGGCCATAACCTCTTCTACCGATATCCGATCGAAGCGATTCAAGATGAATTGTAAAGCTAACTCAAAGGGCGAAAACTCTGATTCAGAGACCATCTTCAAATTAGATCGTTTACCATGTCCAAAGCTGGTCTCAATATGAGGCTGAAAATTTATGCAAAACTTTTCAGCTTGAAAGTTGATATGTGAAAATGTCTTGGCCATATTTCATCCCTTTGAATCCTTTCTTCATCCAATTGACCTGTAACACTCTCGAATCTTCATCACAAGGTTAGACACAAGTTTAGAATATTTGCACTTTAGTCCTTGAACTTTCACTTTCTTTCATTTTGGTCCTTTTTCACATATTTCTTCCAAATTACGCCATATCCATAGAATTGCCACCTAAATCAAAATATGAGCGTAATGAGTACATTTTGTCACAAAATAAACATACGAGCGCATAAAATAAGGAAGGAAAAAATATGCATTTTACATTCCTATCAAATTCCCCTACACTTAGCTTTTGCTCGTCCTCGGGCAAAACTCAAATTTAATACCCAAAAAACACCAGGTTATAATGTCAAAAACATAGAACCATCAAACTTTTTCAAAACACATAAAATATCATGAATAAACATTCCACACAACTCATAATCAATTAGCAAGCATTTTCATATGAAGATGGAGTAAACTAAACATGTAAACCCTCACGGATATAAGCACTCAACTCTCATGTGTTTAAAAGGGTAAGTGTTTCGCTCTAATTCATCCCAATGGAGATGTGTTCTACCATATGCTTGCATATCTTCTCATTCGCCACCACTTAGATTACATGCTTTACAAGAATCATAAGGATTTTTCAAAGGTTGTAATGTGGCTTATGGTCAAGGTGGGAAATATTTGGGTATGTGACTCAAGAGCCATCGAAACTATTGGAGTAAAGATAAAAAGACTTAGCTCAAACATATACATAAGACATGTAAACCAACCACTCCACATGATAGTTTCATCATTTTTGCATCTATTCCACACAAATCGAACTCTTTTTTGAGGTGTAGGAAGAGTTATGAATATAGACTTTTTCACATTAAAATCACTCTCATTCATCACTTATTTTCTTTTTCTTCACTCATTCATTTTTTTTTCCTTCTTCTTCTTGTATTTTTCTTGCACAATGTAAACTCCAAATTATACACCAATACTGGAACTCCTTGAATTGACATAGAAAATTTGTTCAAATTCACCAATAATAGCACTGCCATAAATCTTGATACCCCATACTTATTTTCTTGCATACCCACACTTCTCATGACATTCAACAATACTCCACTAGCTCTAAGACTTGGGTAAAGACATTATTTTTCCAGTTTAAAACTTGTAATGTGAGTTTATACAAAGAAAAGGCAATAAAGCTCAAAGGGGCTCAACAATGGAAAATTCAATTACAGGGTCGGTTATTTGGCTAATGAAGCTCATTTATGTAACAAAGATGGCCTTAATCATGTTCGTGCATGCATGTGTCAATGTGATCTTGAAGAGAATCAATGCAAATTCTAGAGAAACAAAACTATGGAAGAATATCACACATGAAAAGAAATAATGAGATTGTTATGGATGTATCAGTCTAAAAGCTCAAAAATCTCACCGGCTTTTGTATACAGAATTTAGTTACTACTATCCTCAAAGAAAATAACTCCACTAATCAACCATAAGTTGGAGAATTATTCATTCAATCATGTTATGAGTTCTTCAAAAGCTTAATTAATTCTAGGAAATAGCATACACAATCAAAAATAACCATTTAACTCAACTCATTTTCCTGAAAAATCATGCAAATTTGTTTTTTCTTTTTTTAAAAAAAAATTAATTCACTCAATCTAAATGCAACCTAGATCTAAATCTCTCCCACACACTTAAAACTTACATTGTCCCCAATGTAAGGTTCAATGCAAAGAAAAGGACAAATATAACTAAAATAAATGATGGAATACGAAAAATAAAAACAAAAATAAAAAGATAAAGGAACGAACTCCCCTTGGGTTGCCTCCCAAGCGGCGCCTTTGTTTATTGTCTTTGGCTCAACTCAATGTTTCTTTATTCAGCCCGGGTCTATCATGGTTGGCTTCGATCTTCTTTGCAGTGCACCAAGTCCATTGGGAATGATAACTAGGATTGTTCCTCCACCTTCATGGAATGTATACTTGTAGTGACTGGGGTGAGGCTTCAAATACGAAATGAAAGTCTGCAAAACAAAAGATAGAGGCTTCTCATTAGAAACTGGTAATACAAAACAAGAACTGGTACCTGACTTTGGAAGAACATTTAATGCTGCCACAGTTCTTTGTAACTCAGTGTTTAAGGCCAGCTCCTCTTTTTCCTTCCCAAGATGCTCAATATTGACAACTTCCCATTCTTTTGTAGCAACAAATTCAAAAACATCTTGTGCTAATTGATCAATCACATCAATAAAATGAACATGGTTATTATTACATGGATGTTTCATGGAATCATAAATATTAAGTGTAATAGTTTTATCATCAAATTCCATGGTTAGTGTGCCATTATGAAAGTCCATTTCAGTTTTGGATGTCCTTAAGAATGGTCTTCCCAACAAAATAGGGAGAGTTTGATTACTACTGCCCATGTCAAGCACATAAAAATCAACAGGAAAAATCAACTCATTAACTTTCACGAGAACATCCTCAACTACCCCCTTAGGATAGGCATTAGATTTATCAGCTAGTTGAATTATCACATCAGTGTCAATTAAAGGTCCCAGTTTCAAGGAAGTGTATACAGAATATGACATGACATTAATAGATGCTCCTGAATCTAACATGACCTTCTCAAACTTAGTATTGCCTATTATGCAAGGGATAGTGAACATACCTGGATCCGTGCACTTTGCAGGAAGTTTCTTTTGAATTATTGCAGATACCTGTTCTCCAAATTTTACCCTTTCAATCCCCTTCAATTTCTGTTTCCTTTTACTTGTGCACAAGTGTTTCAAAAATTTAGTATAACAAGACACTTGTTTAAACATATCTAAAAGTGGAATATTTACCTCACATTTACTAAAAATTTCATGCAACTCATCACGATCTCGTTCATATTTCCTAGATCCTACTAAAGTTTGAGGGAAATGAGGTACATGTTTATAATCAGAAAGAGGTGGAAACTTACGCTCAGTTACCTCAGTATCGTTATGATCACTCTTTTTTGCTGTGATATATTCCTTATTTTCTTCCATCGATGATGTAGGGGCTACCTTCACTGGAGCTTCAATCTCCGCTCCACTTCTCAACGTGATTGCACTTACATTTTCTTTTGGATTTATCACTGTTTGAGATGTCAATTTTCCCGTATTCTGTGACTCCAACCTACTAACCGAATTAGCCATTTGACTCATTTGATTCTCCAAACTTTGAATGCTAACCCTTCTCTCCTGTTGAAATTGTAAAGTGTTAGTGGCAAGAGATTTAACTAGATCTTCTAAAGACATACTAGAGTTAGAAGTTTGGCCATGTTGTTGTCTAGGAGGGTATGGCTGATTATATTGCTGGAAATTCTGCCAATTTTGATTCATAGGTTGATTCACTTGTCGATTCCCATAACTAATATTTGGATGATCCCTCCATCCTTGGTTGTACGTGTTTAAATAGGGATCATAATTCCTTTGTGGTTGTCCAGGAAAACTACCGCCTGCATTTATGTGTTCAACGGATTCTTCTTGAATTGTTGGACACATATCGGTTGGATGGCCTACCAATGAACAAATTCCACAAGTCTTTGATGTTTGCATAGTACCTACAGCCATTTGACAAATAAGAGTAGTTAGACTCGCAAGTTGTTGTTCAATGGATGAAACATTTACCGCATTAACTTGTCTAGAAGGGGGATCAAATCTGGCGCCAAATTGTTAAGAATTGGCAGCCATATTTGCAATCAAGTTTCTTGAGTAGTAGATCGAGTTATGGGCATAAATTATCAAGGAAACTAAAAAAAAAATATGAAAAAAATGAAAAAAAAAGAGTTAAAAAGAAACTAGAATAAGAAAAGTAAATAAAATTTTATGTTAAAATTCCTAAAAACAATAAATTGCCTAAAAACCTAAAAATTTTGATTTTTTTTAAAAATAAAATAAACAACTAAAGAAGCACAAAAATAAATTAACACCACTCCCCGGCAACGGCGCCAAAATTTGGTGTGCTGTCGTAGGCACCCAAAAATAGTCCTTAAACCTCTAAAACTAATGTAGTAGTGGAAGTAAGGGTCGATCCCACGAAGAGTGTGTAATTCAATAGTTTATGCTCCGTACAATGATTGAGGGGTTTTTGTATGCAAACAATTGTAAATAATGCAATTAATAACAATGAAAACTAAATTAATGAAAATAATCAAAAGACTAACCTTGGTCCAAGTCAATATCCACCTTCGGAAATCCACAATTGATCATAGATGCAAGGGTAATTCAATTCATATCTTGAATATTCACCGTTGGAATAATTTTTCTATTTCTCCTTAATTTTAGTTAGTTAGAAACCAGTGTTCTAATTAACCCTAATTATTAAATAACCCCAGACCAGCGCTCAAGATTCAATTTAACAACAGCTTTAAACGAATTTGCTATTTAACTCAGCGATAGATTGCAACGAATAATAAACTAGTAGGCCTCCTAGCAATTAAACATAACAATCATGGAAATAAGTGCAGAAGAATATTCAATACTCAAAAACATGAATTAAATTAAGAAAAACCATTTAGATCTCACAATATGTGATTCCGAGGCTTCAATCTCCTTCGACCAAATGTAAAAGTTTAGTTACAATTCATGAATATAAGAGAAAAATAGAGAAGAATAGAGTTGGGAGGCGTTCTCCTCGTTCTGGTTGTGTTCTAGGGTTTATAAAGTACAGAAAGATTTGTTTCCATAAGTGTTTGATTGAAATTAGGAAACCAGAATTTTCGTCCCGAAAATGAACCATGCGGCCTCATGATTTAGAGGCTTGCGGCCGCATGGTTTTACGAAACTTCCTCCGGATAGTATTCAGTACTTTGGCCATAACTTCTTCTATTGATATCCGATTGAAGCGATTCAAGATACGTTCTAAAGCTAACTCAAAGGGCTAAAACTTTGATTCAGAGACCATTTTCAAATTCCATCGTTTACCATGTCCAAAATTGGTCTCAATATGAGGCTGAAAATCTATGCAAAACTTTTCAGCTTGAAAGTTGATATGTGAAAATGTCTTGGCCATATTTCATCCATTTGAATCCTTTCTTCATCCAATTGACCTGTAACACTCTCGAATCTTCGTCACAAGGTTAGACACAAGTTTAGAATATTTGTACTTTAGTCCTTGAACTTTCACTTTATTTCATTTTGGTCCTTTTTTCACATATTTTTTCCAAATTACGCCATATCCATAGAATTGCCACCTAAATCAAAATATGAGCGTAATGAGTATATTTTGTCACAAAATAAACATACGAGCGCATAAAATAAGGAAGGAAAAATATGCATTTTACATTCCTATCACCAGTCATTACTGGTACTACTGGTGAAGTTTCCTTGACGGCTGTTTTGATAGTTTCCATGTGAATTATTCAGGCGGTTGCCTTGATAGGGTCCTTCTCTATTCTGAGAGTAACGCTCTCCCCCATTTGAGTTCGAGCTGGATTTTAAAGGTCTTCTTCCACCTTCACCCATTGACTATTTCCCGAAGGTCGATCCTCGCTCAATTCCGATTGATAGTCACTCACACATTCAGCAGCTTTCATAGCTGTGTTCAAATCAGTGACCTTCTGTCTCTGAAATTCTGTGCGTGTCCACGGTTTCAATCATTCCATAAAGGTGAATAGCTTATCATTTTCCGACATATCTCCAATGTTTAGCATATGTCCGAAAAGGCCTTCACATACTCCATGATGGAGCTTGTATGTTTCAGTTCTCATAAGGCTCGACGTGCCTCGTATTCCACATTCTCTGGGAAAAACTGAGATCTGATAGCTTCCTTGAAAAGTTCCCAAGAATCAATTCGGACCCTGTTGGCCTGAATATCAATGTACTTCGTTCTCCATCATAGCTTTGCGTCTTCACCTAGATACATGGTAGTAGTTGTGACCTTTCTCGCTTCGTCCTTGATCGAAGCCGCGAGAAAGTATTGTTCCATATCGAACAAGAAGTTCTCAACATCTTTAGCATCGCGTGCACCTCCCTAGGTACACGGTTCTGAAATTCTGAACCTATGCACCGGATCTTGTGCGATGGCTTGCCCGTTGCCAATCGCACGTTAAAGAACTAGTAACTGAGTTCTCAACGCTCACATCTCATCCTGCAACTCAGGTATGATAGCAACAACTTCAGTCATAGCTGCGCATGCCTCTAGCATTCATCCAGTTGGATGCGTAATTCCCAATTTTTCGTCTGTGCCGCCTTGACTTTATCCCCGAGGTTCTCCATAGCAACACACAACCTAGCGTTTGTCACCTCAAGCACCTCCAAACACTGTCGAGTGTTCCTCTTTCGAACATCTACCACCTCCATGGTGTTCGAGGAATTTGGGTCAATTTCCATAGCTTTCTTAACGAGATCTCGAGCCGCAACTCTGATACCAACTTTCACGGGTTACCTTTCTTCTTAGTACAGAAATGGACACCGTGCGGCTGAGTCTGCTCCGCTAGACTACCTTCCACCTTTTCTCGATCGCGTTGGGACGAAAGTAAATTTGATTACAATGTTAAAAAAACTTGCAACATGAAATTGAACATAATGGA
Organism: Fraxinus excelsior; assembly: GCA_019097785.1. Lineage (NCBI taxonomy): Eukaryota > Viridiplantae > Streptophyta > Magnoliopsida > Lamiales > Oleaceae > Fraxinus > Fraxinus excelsior. The sequence goes on along the minus strand of CM032635.1, from coordinate 20,789,863 downwards.
AATAACATCTTCATTGATTGCTAGAAAGCTGAAAATTACAATAGACGAAAGTAGGAAATTACAATGGCTAGTGCAGGGGGAAAACACTAGTAAGCTTGAAAATGTTTGAAAGATCAATACCCACTATAATAGACTTCGGAACAAAAACCCAAATGAAGGGAGTAGACATCATTTGGCTCTAAAATCATGCGTTTTCTTTTCTATTTTCTAAATATTTTACGAATTAAATAAACTATTTATAACAGGGGATTAAGCAAAGCTGCAGCCCGTGACACAAAGACTTACGACTGCAATACTACTCAGGCATTTACATTTAATTTAAGGTCCTCCATTTCAAGATTTTGCATTTGCTGGACAGTTTTGATTTTGCATTTACATTTAATTTTAATTTTAATTTTAGGTCTTCATTTAGTCATTTACAGTTAGTTTTGAGAGCTAATTATACTTTGCTTCTGGCTTTTAGTTTTGAGAGGAGCAACACGAATTTGCTGGAGAAGCTGATAAGATTTATAACATGTGTACTGATAAACTGATCTTGGTGGGTTCTTCCTCAAGGTATTAAATCAATTAATTCCTTTTTATTTACTTCAATCACAGTTATTTTCGCAAAAACATTAAGGCCCTGTTTGATAGCCTAGAAAATGAGTAGAAAAAGAAAATATTTTCCAACTTTAGCCAATTAAGGGTGTTTGATACCACAAATTTGACAGGCTTTTGTTTTCCCCACCTTTTTTGAGGTACAAACATTTGATGCACATTTGCTTGATTTTGTTTTCTCACCTATTAGGTGGGAAAGCAATTTTCACCTTTTTTTTTTGCTTTTTTTTAGCAATGACAACAAATTTTATGAACCATTGTAAAAAGAAATTTCACTTTTGTTGACAATTTTTATGCAAAACAAAGTCAAAGTGATAATTTTTTCTAATTTTTAATTTTTTTTAACTTTTTGGTAATTGAAACAAATTCTAGATGCAATAGTAGAAAAAATTATCACTTTAATGGACAATTTCCATAAAAAACAAAGATAAACGGACACCAAACTTTCAACATTTTTCAGGTGGAAAATTATACCAATCAAACACAATTAATTACAATTCCAGTAAAACAAATTCTAGGCAATTCAATTTCCAGTAAAACATTTTCTTTTTACCCATTTTCCACATTTGCAATCAAATGGACCCTAAGGGTTTTATTGTCTTTGTTTCCTTTTAGCCGTTTATGGTTCTTCCAGTTGAAAAAGTTCGATGAATTTTCTCATTTGATTGAAAATGATCATCTGTTAATTTACAGATTAATAGAATTATCAAATTTGAATTCGTAAGATTATTTGACATTTAATTTGCCTTTTCGATGTTTGCAATGTTATATGAAGCTCGTTAATGGGAATGGTGTAGGTCGTCCAAGTTATAGGGAAACTGATTTGGCCCCGGCCCATGGGTGAAAAGGCTAGTCACACTTTTAGTTTTGAGAGTATTTCATTTACAGTTAGTTTTGAGAGTTGATTATACTTTGCATGTAACAAGTGTTTTGGGTACAATATTAATCTTTTGGTATTAATTTTGTTATATTATGGGATGGTGAATTTCGGATACTTTAGGATTTTAGAAAATGATTGTTGACTTATGAATGATCGCGAATCTGTTTTTTGAAGAGTGTGAATTTGAATCTGATTGTACAGGCCTATGATTTTGATTTGAAGTTTGTAAGTTGCGACAGTGGAATTCTAAAGGGTGTGAATTGTGATTCCATAATTTTTGTCGATTTTCTACTTCTCTAGTAAGCAATGACTTGCCCTAACTTGATATTAAATATATTGAAAATGTTTGAAACCTTGTCAACTTATATAATTGTGGTCTGATCGGCTTATATAAATGTTCATTGTAGTATGTAGGATCAATTGCACAGGAGACGAATAGTATTTAACTAATTGTTTGAACTCTTGTCGGTTTTGTTATTATATAATATAAATCTTTTGTTATTTATATTTTTTTGTTCTACAGTTCAGTGTTATGTTGCATTTACGTTGTTTTGGGGAGCCCAACTTTAGGAGTTTGCCTCGGGTCCCGAAAATTACAGGACCGGCCTGAATTAAGCAATTACGTTATGACTATCGAGTGCACCAAACCTTTGGAAATAAAAAAGAAAAAGATCTAGGATATACCAAATTGATTTATGCATGTCACAAAACTGATATACATGCAATTACAACCTACATGAGCCACATTCTATGAAACATGGGCTAAAGAATTCTGTCAACTACATATAATTACAAAATCGAGTGCAGTAAATATTTATTTTAAAAGATTACATTTCACCAAAATCAAGTACATGTACACCGAAAAGTTGGACAGAAATAGAATTTGGGCTAGCATCTATTTTGACTTATCATGCATACGTATAAAAAATTATTACCTTTTGACAAGTTCATTTGTGTTACGAATATTGTTAGGTCCAAATAGTAATTGTCTAGTTCTATTCCAAAATCATAGTTATTAAGTTGTAAGTAAAGTCAATGAGTCGGGGATTGGTAATATATGTTTTAAAGGAATAAAAGAAGTCAAAGATGGAACAAGGAGAAGAAATCATCGCAAAATCGCTCGTTGGCCACGTGAGGAACGCTTAAGTAGAAAAGCAACAAAGACGCCACTCACCAATCGCGCCTTGGGCACTCGAGTGGTGGATGGATCGCCTGCTACCCCAGTCAACCGTTCAAGCAATGGTGTTATCCGACAGAAATCTTTTCGTGATTTTCAGCCTATTTTATAGTTTTATTCAATCTCAAATTCTTTATATTATAAATACTAACCATAATTCATCCTAAACTTGTTCTGCATCATTGGTTGATCAATATTTCATTTAAGAAGACATCCTATAAAAATCAAACATCAATTCCATAATATTCTTGATTCAACAAAAATATCAAAATACAAAAAATCAAACACTAAAAATATTATCTTCATGAATAAGCCTTCAGAGTTCTAAATTAGTTGGAAAGAGACAGCTGAAGTTCTATTGTTTCAGAACGAGTTCATTTTTGGTGATCCATGGAGAGGGAAAAGAAGTCCAGAATTACTAAAAAGTTCAGGTTGCACAATCGAATAGATTCTCCAGTAATTTATAGGTTGAGTAGTGAGAGTCTACTAATATTTAGTTGTGTCTACACTAATTATGACTTATCTTTTCTAATGAATCTTTTTTAAAAGATTTGCCCAGAAGATCTTTCATCCATGTGGAGTTTTTCAAAAGATTTTTCTTCGTTACCAACTTTGATGTTCTTTAATTTTATGCTCACTACACCAAAAATAGGCTTTTGCAGCGGCCAAAAAACATTGCAAAAGTATTTTTGTAGTGTTTTTCCAAACGCTGCGAAGGTCAGTGTTGCCGTTGAGGGAAGACTTTTTGCAGCGTTTATTCACCGTTGCGATAAACTCTTTTGCAGCGTTTTTTAAACATTGCGTTTGACCCTCTTTTGCAGCGTTTTTCGAACGTTGCGGTAGACCCTCTTTTGCAGCGTTTTTTAAACGTTGCGTTTGACCCTCTTTTGCAACGTTTTTTGAACGTTGCGGTAAACCCTCTTTTGCAGCGTTTTTCGAACATTGTGGTAGACCCTCTTTTGCAGCTTTTTTAAACGTTGCGTTTGACCCCATTTCGCAGCGTTTTTCGAACGTTGCGGTAGATGCCCTTTTGCAGCGTTTCTCGAACGTTGCGTTTTATCCCATTTTGCAGCGTTTTTCGAACGTTGCGGTAGACGCCCTTTTTCAAATTGATTTTTTGAACGTTTCTTTTGCAGCATTTTTTGGACGTTGTGATTTTAATATTTTTTAAAAATTAATTCGCATTTTTAATAAATGCATATTACGGTACCAAAAATCATATTCTTTATTCTGCACGTTGCAACCTAATTACAAAAATGCGCTTGTGGTAATAAATAAATACAAGAGACACAAGACATCAAAAAATATAAAAAAAATCATAATTAAAATGGGAAAATATGCTCTTGGATTGAAACTAATTAAATCATGCAGTATTCAACTCGCATATACATTGTGCAATATTCAAAATAATTTCATTATACATGTTTCTAGTTTAAAATATCGACCCAACATCAAAAACATCTTTTCTATCATTTCGAAGAGTACAAAAAGTGGAATAATTCATACTAAAGCTGGATTGACATTTCATATAACATAAAAAAAGGAGTTGCTCAACTGGCTTTTGCTCCAGCCAAAAACTGTAGAGGCAGAAACTTTTCAAAATCTCCTTCTGCTTCCAGCACTTAAGTTACCTTTTCTGGCGGGAAAAACAAGATTCAAAATCAATACGAAATCTATTTCTTAACAAGAAAAATGAAGTGCAAAACTAAAGAATTCATTGAATCACTAAGCAATTACTGGTTTATATATCCCTGCTTTTAAGAAGAAGGTAAAATGGACTGGTGTTTAGTCCTACTTCATTTTGCCATGCCCAAGTAAAGCCACTCATCAAATATATTGGTTCAAATTTTTGTCAACATCCGAAATCATCAAACCAGATCAAAACCTATTAAAAAATGTATGGCTCTGCAAAGTTATAAGCTTTATCATCAAAGTACAATATTCAATGTTTATTTTTATGCACATACTTCTTCATCTGCTGCCTTCCTTGCTTAAATACATAATATTTTCTTGTTCTAGATTTGTAGCTAACTTTGATAATTTCTCCATCACTGATTCTCGTCTTTCAGTGATATACATGGACCAACTTATAAGATTATTCTAAATCGTGCAATATTTACTGCTCAATAAACTGAATCGTACCACTATGTTCATTATCACTAGGTACATTATGTCGCAAAGTGGAATGGCATCACATAACCAGTAGACAAGGTCTTGGGGTTGATGGTGGAACGATGAGATTAGAGTTGTACCTTGTTGTCTATTCCAGTTATTTATTTCTTCTAAGGTAAGTCGTTACATAATTTCTATAATAACAAGATATGAATGTTAATACGACACTCCCTTATATAGGAATATGCTATACCTTGTGCACAATCACAGACATTTTTCCATTACTACACTTTTCTACCAAACTTAAGCAAGTTGAACATGAGTATATACACTACTCTATCCTACATGTGTTTGGATTTTCACAAAATATGCAGTTAAAATTATATTTTGATTTTAAAAAGTAAACTTTTAGGAAGATATACCAAAGTCATAACAAACCTAATACAAACACCCATTCAGATTAAGTAATAACCATTACTAGAAAACACCCTTAAAATATTGCTATAATAGAGAAGATCGATGAACAGATCATGTTATGAACAAGGTGTTAACAAACACAATGCTTTATAGAGAATCGACGATAATGATAATAAATGAGTATGTAGTTGTTGTTTATGACTGATGAGCTGTTAAGAGGCCCACAAGAAAAACCATGCCATGGAAGAGGGAGACACGGATCTCCTGACCAAGTTTTCAACACCTCACTATCTTGATGAGCTCTAGTAGCTAGTGCTTCACATTGGTAATTGTTGCGAAATAATCCCGCAAGCGTACGGGATCGTTGTACAAGTAATAAATGTGATGCGTGAGTTATCGTCCCACAGGGAATACTGCTTAATTCTAGTGCAATCGATATATCTAAATTCGAAACAATAACAAGATATAGTGGGTTTTATTTAACTACGTTCTAAAACTACGAAAGCAATAAAAAATGGTATTAAATCAAATGAGGGAAAGTGTATTGGATTTCTGATTCCACTAATTAATTCTTAGTTTCAATTCTCAACTAGTGAAAATTAACTTAATTCATGCAATTGTGACGTTCGATAATTCCACTTCTATTTATTATTCTTTTCCAAGATATAATAAACCTATATTGATCACGACACGATCCTATTCCTAGTCCGCATTCATATGATGAATATGCATTAAATTATAGGATTATCATACAAGATCGCACACTTCACAAATATTATTCCTAATATTTATTCTTCATGTGTTACACATACAGTGTTCTACTTATCGTGAGTTTTTCAACACTACAAATAAGCAACTTATTGCTCTAATGGTGCGCAAACACTAAAACAATATGAAAAAGCATGTATATGGAATCACAATGCGAGAATCAAACTAAAAATCACAAGTCTTGAATTAAAAACTAGAAATCAAATAGTTTCATCATCCATCCAATACAAATAAACTTAGTCTAGCATCATGTTATGTAAATCACAAAATAAGGTTTGGAAAAACATCACCCGGAATGAAAAATAATGAATGAAAAGTGAAAACTCAATTTCCTCTTTGTATTTCTTCAATCCGGATTTTGAATCTCCAATCTCTTGTGATAATCGCCTTTGAATCTTGTGCTAAACCCTTTCTTTTGGTGAAAAATTGGATTTGATATGCTCTGGGTCGTTCCACGCCATTCCTCCTCCAAGAAAGTAGGTTAAAATTGGTTTTTATGGAAATTTGGATAAAACCAGAAAATTGGGCCGTTCAGGCCCAGAAATGGCCTGTGCGCGCGCGCCGTATATCTCCTTGCCCGCGCGCAGTGTAAATGTTTCACTCTCGGTAAATAAAAGGTAAGCCCGTGCGCGCGCGAGAGATTATGCCTGTGCGCGCGCGCAGGCAAAAATTCTTCCAATTGTTGCACTTTGGTCCCCGAATTGCATTCTTTATTTATTTCGATTCTTTCTTTGTATTTTCTTGACCCTTCATCTTCCAATTTCATGTACTTGACTCCAACATCTCTCCAATCATCGATACGAGGTCCGAATCATCTATTAACACTTTGCGATTTAGTCCCCAAACTTTGGGTTAGGTCAACTTTAGCCATTTTCAGCCCATTTTCTTCAATTCCATGGTTTTGAATCTAGATGTACCTAGCAAACAAAATATGTATAAAATTAAGCCTCAAATCATCTAAAGTAATGACAATTGCTTTAGTTTAACGGCACAAATAAGTGAATAAAATACACTTATCAGTAATTACACCCACTGAACAGACAAGGGTGAGGATAAGTCATATATAAGCTATTCATGCTTCAAAATGATTCCTATTCTTATTATGATGACTATATACGAATTTGAAGTACCTGCTTTTACCTGATTTATGTCCTTGCATAGTCGGTCTTTTATGATGTGTAATTTAATATCACTATTCTAACAAGAAAGACGGGGGTTTCTATTTTACTCTTGGAATATGTTAATTACTTCAGATGTAGTACTAACCAAAATTTTGAGCTTATCCGTAGGTGATGATGTTTTCAAGATCTGCCCTTTTAAGGCTTCCTCCATCCACTACCCAATTGGCCTCCTATCCCCACCCCAACCTGCCCCAATTGTCTGGCTTCAAGTATGTACCTTGCTGATTTGGCTACACGGCTTATACAAATGTTCTATCCAGCACTTTTACTAATCTACAATTCAATAAACTAGAAAACTACTGCAAGATGTTGGATTGTGTTATTTCATCTTATTAATATGACAGGATTCGTTTAACTTAAGGAACATTATTTGTGTATCTATTAAGATGATATCTTGTGTTGAAGGAACATACCCACTTCAATTTTCGTCCTTTCTGGTAGTAACATGAAAGTATCTTCAGCTAGTTAGTTTTACACCTGTTGTGGCCATATTGCAGGTTTATGTCATAAATTCAATGGATCTAAAAGTCGAGTTACAAAGATTTTGTGGACATGTCTCTGGAGTGCAATATTTTCTAGAACATTACTCTGGCTTTTTTTACATCCTTACAAATGCTCCTATGAGGGACGATAAGAAGTTTTTTGGTAATGGTTATTACTTAGCCAGATATCTTCAGAAAGCACAAATAAAAAATTACCACACATCAGATTAAGATACTAAGATTTTAATTCTCATAGGCACTAGTCTAATAACTGCAACTCCATCATAGCTAAATAACTAAGCAAGGATGCATCAAAAATTCAAAAAGGTAACTAGATGAAAAAGACAGGATTCTGTTTTGCACTTAACCATGAATGTCAAAGAAACTTGTGTTTGCTATCATATCAAAACATCTCAAACTATTCTAGTACACATTCATGTGCCCGTTAATCAATCTAATTACACTTCTAAGCAAGAAATTCTTAACCAATATCTCTAGACCTCTAGAAAACATACCTTAATCATAAAAGTCTAATACTGCTCTTTGGCCAAACAACAATACTTCACATGGCTTCACTAAGAGTTCGAAATTCATCAGTAGGTAGGTCTGTATAAGGTCAAATTACCCATATACACTTCCTCAACCCAAACCTTCTAACAATCTCGACCGAGTGGCATGTGATGCACCTTTGCACTTGGGTCTATTGTTGCAATATTTCCTTCTACTACGACTTCTTCTTCCTCAAACTTGTACCAATACAACAGTTGACATTTTTGCATTTATCATAGGTACAATACTTCCAATTTGTGACTACAAATTCATAGTAGATAGAAAATAATTTTTCTTTTAAAATTACAATGCTACAAATGGATATATATTGAATAAACATTTATTAATGTATGACACACAAACCTGGGAAGTAATAGCATTTGAATTCATGTCCTCCACATTCTGTAACATAGTACAAAAAATTGTTAAAATTTATTCTTTATTTAATTGACTATATTAAGCTATATTATTTTATTATATATAAATGATAACTACTTATAACCTGTTGAGATAGTTTTAGAAGTGTTTTCACTTTTTCTTCTAATGCCTCCATCCTTTGTGATTGAGTTTGTAATTGACTTTCAAGTTCTCTAACTCTCCCACTTTTTTGTATTTGTCCATTCACTTTTGATGGTACAACTCCAAATCCGAGTCCCCTAACTCTCCCATGCCGTTCAGGACCTAAGATTCGAGCGACAGCATCATCGCGAATAGAATCTTCGGCGGGTGTATCAGAAATTGATACGACACAATCTTCAATCCTTCTTTGCACTTATGGAATTCAAATTTTTTACTAGCAAGTAACACAACTACTAAATCAAACTTCATTGGTCAATTAGAGGGGAAATGCTACACATACCAAAGTATCGGCAACTGCTTCATTTATTGGTTTCTCATCTTTCCTAAGATGTCCATAAGTCCATACTCTTGTTCGTAACCCTTTTAAATCTGGATTATTTTTTTTCTGCAGTACAAATTTAGTTACTACATATATTGGAATTGGACAATTCATGTAAGATAAGATATGTTTCTCAGATATACCATTTCATGAGTCATGCGTGGATAACCCTTTCGACCCATAGTATGGAGAAGCTTCTGATTATTTCTCATGTTGCTGAACCTGGAACTTTTTTCTTATTCCAAACATCCTCAAAGGGTTAAAAACACCAATAATTAAAAAAAATGTAAGCTACATATGCACATTATACTTACATGAAAATCATCAGAAAGAGTATCCTCGAAAAATTTTACCCAAGCTTTTCCAGAGTTGACATTCTTTGGTCTAAGAAGGGTAATAGTGCGTGGTCTATTCGCAGATGATTCAACTTGAGCTCTAATTTCTTTTCTCAGTCTAGATTTAAATGTCCTCCAGGACTTTCCCATACATTGAAGTGTCATTCTTTGATGACAATCACTAACTTTGAACCGTTGCTGTATTTGTGTACAAACATAAAGTTGAGACGTATGGGAATATCGTCATTAAGAAGGAAAAATGAACATCGTAATAATATTTAAACATAGTTGGAAATAGTACCTGTATGAAAGCCCAAAGCTCCATTTTCTTCTTTCCAGGCACCGAATGCCAATCGTTAATTACTATAGGCACATGTTCTCGAACTATGGCCCCAATTGTGCTAGCAAATTTTTTTGAGTTCTGGCCAACAACTTGGCCGTATTCATTGAATTCAAGATCTATCTTCTGATAATTATGTTCTGGAATCATCTTCACTTGTGTTGGACCTCTTTTCTTCTTCGGAGCATTTGTACTTGTTGGCAACGTGGTTTGTTCATCATTAGGTGGGCTAGTTATACTCTCTCTTTGTTCACTGGAATATCTTAGCCTCTTACCGGTCTCTCGAATTGCATTAGCAATTGCAGCTCTTCTTTTTTTAAAACTCTTGGAAGTTTGTTTAGTTGACTTTGAGAATACATCCTGAAAACAAAAGATAAGAGCATTTATTTTCAAAACACCCATTTTATAACTTTTATTTTAAGAAAACACAATTACCTGAGCCTTGTCCATCGTACAAAATATGTTTCTCACTACAAAAGAATCTCTAGACCCTTTTAAAACAACCTGCAACATCGAAATAAATTATAGTTAGAGATCTTAATAAATCCAAAGCATTCAACATTTCATCGCAATATGAATATATAGATAAATCACACAATAAAAAATAGTAGAACAAAATTGATCATTACGTAAAAAGTACATCATCTACTAATAAGAGAGTTACCGAACTACTCTACGTATCACAAAATACGCCTTCAACATCTATCCTTGCATAATTCTCATCATCATCATGGTTGCCTGTAATAGGCTGTGATATATCTAGTGGAATAGTTGCCTCATAGTTATAATCTTCTTCCATGCTTGATGCATCAAATCTCTTTGTGGCGCTTGCAAAACAACATATCAATTAGATGTTTCATTTTTCCTAGAATAAAAGACTTGTTTCGCCTGTGTTGCCAAGATGAAAGGATCATTTTCAAATTGTCTGTGTCCCTCGTTAAGGTTAAACAAAGTAAATTCATCTTCCTTTTTTATTCCGTTGACGATGTTTACCCAATCACACTTGAAATTGGAACATGAAACATATTATAATCAAGCATTATAACATCACGCAAAACTCCATAATAAAGAACTTGCCCAACTATATACGCATTATCTTTTGCACTAGATCTACATGTGGTCATTGGTTCAACTAAAACGCCACTGTTCTGGCAAGATTTTTCTACATCTTTAGTGTGAAATCGAAGACCATTTATGACAAATCTAGAATATGACATGGATTGATATCTAGGACCACGTGCAAGCCACTTTAAATTGTTCGATACTTTGTCCGTCAATAGCTGACCTTTAATCTGTTATTATTTTAAAAATGTTAGAAATAAAAGAATAAATAGCACAACTAGACATTTATTATTTGATGTGTATTCCAACCTTATCATCCAACCAGGTAGCAAAAGCATCAATGTGCTTCTTATACAATAGAATCCATTCGCATGCTTCTTGCATTTGCATGTCACAAAAACTTCGTTCTTTATCAAATGGATTTCAAAAGTGCATTCTTGAATGGTTTTATCCAATAAGAAGTCTACGTTGGCAACCACCCGATTTTTCAAATCATAAATTTCCAAACCATGTGTTCAAACTTAGAAAAGTTATTTACGGCCTCAAACAAGCTCCTAGAGCTTGGTATGAACGTTTGAGCAAATTTTTACTTTCAAATAGTTTCTCTATTAGAAAAATCGACACTACTCTTTTTATCAAAACTAAAAAACAAGACATGCTCATTGTACAAATTTATGTTGATGACATCATTTTTGGTGCAACAAATATTCAACTTTGTGAAGAATTTTCTAAAAACATGAGCATGGAATTTGAAATGAGCATGATGGGTGAACTCAAATTCTTTCTTGGACTTCAAATTAAACAAACATGTGATGGCATATTCATAAATCAAAGTAAGTACATCTTAGACACGCTAAAGAAGTTTGAGATGAATGATCTCAAACTAATGAATACTCCAATGAGCATTTCCATAAACCTTGACAAGGATGAACGAGGCACTTCCGTCGACATCACTAAATATTGAGGAATGATTGGATCCCTTCTTCATTTAACCACAAGTAGACCCGATATTATGTTTAGTGTATGCTTATGTGCTCATTTTCAATCTAATCCTAAAGAATCCCATCTCAAATCCATAAAAAGAATTTTTAGATATCTTAGTGGGACTCAAAACCTAGGACTTTGGTATCCAAAACGAACTCACTTTGATTTACTTAGTTATTCGGATGTCAATTGGGCCGGTTGTCAAGTTGATCGGAAAAGCACTAACGGCACTTGTCATTTTCTTGGTTTTGCTTTAATCTCATGGTTTAGCAAGAAACAAAACTCCGTGGCCTTTTCTACGGCCGAAACCGAATACATTTCCACCGTGAGTTGTTGTGCTCAAGTGCTTTAGATGAAACAAACTCTTAGCGACTATCATCTATACTATGATCATATTCCTATCATGTGCGACAACACAAGTGCTATCAATTTATCCAAAAATCCCGTTTTACACTCTTGAATGAAGTGTATTGAGATCCGACATCATTTTCTAAGAGATCATGTTCAAAACGGTGATATTTCACTTGAATTTGTTGATACCGAACACCAACAAGCCGATATTTTACAAAACCTCTTGCGATCGATCGTTTTTCAACTATTAGATGGGGCTTGGGACTTATCGAATTAAAATGATTTTTATTCCTTGATTTTCTTTTTATCTCTTTATCATTAAAAAAAGGAATAGCGGACGTCCTGTAAGACAGAAGATTTTCTACCTTCTGGACACGCCTTTATACAGGACGTACTGTATATTGAATTTTTTTTAAAATAGTCGCGATTCCCTTTCCTTTTCCTCCTCTCATCACTAATTTCTCTCTACTTTCAAATCCTACTTTGAGTCCTCACCCAATTCCCTTCCATCCCAACTTCTAACAAGCGTTTATTTACGAATTGATGTTCAAAATTTCAAAAATCATCCACAACCTCACACATTTTCTCCCCTAAAATCTTACCCTAGTTTGTGATTTTGGCTTCAAGCAGGCTTTGAATCTTCACTCCGGGGTAAATCCAACAATCTATAAGTTTTTAATCACTCAATATTTGATTTTCACTTATTTTCCTTTAAAACTCAAATCTCTTGTACACGGGTTCCTCAAAATTTTTGAACCCGAGCTTTTCTCTCCATTTTGGTTGTATTTGCTTAAATATTCTTTTTCATCCACAAGAAATGCTTAGATTATACTAAATCTAAGGTAACTTGCACTTGAACCTTGTGATGTCCAAACCTATGTGCACAAAACGCATCCCTCGGTAGACGGCTATGACCCTGATCGGAGCTTGTCGACGCGTTATGGGTACAGATTTTGAAAACGTCACGAAAATTTCAATGAACCAACTCACTCTACCATGTCGAGTCTTACAAAACATCATCACCAACGTCATTCTACATAGGAAGGGACATCGGGATCAAGTAAATTGTTTTGATATTTTCCTTCTCGGCTCTTTCCTTGTCGGTCGGCGGGTCAATTTCCCGACTATTGCTTTAGGCCATATGCAACTCATTCACTCTTCTCATGTGGCCAAAGCACTCCCATATGGCATGCTCTTAACTCAAATTTTTAAATATTTCAACATTCGTCTTCATGACGAAGCATCGATTACACCCCGTCATACCGATGCTATAAATTCCAGCACTCTTAAACACATGAAAATCATTAAGAAAAATGAGAAATGGGTAGCTGAAACAAAGGGGTTCAACCCGGCTTCGGGGCCTTCTACACTCCCAACTGAGGAAGATGAATGCCTCGAAGAGCAAGACATGCCTCCTATCGATGCCTCAGGATCAAGAACTCCTACCAGACGTAGACTTGACGAGGATCAACTCTCACTATTGCATGGGAGAATGGACTCCCTCACTATGACCTTCGATGGGATCACCAAAGCACTTCATCATATGCAAGCACATCAGGACACGATCCTTACACGGCAGGCTACCCTGTAAGATCAGATGACTACTTTTTTCCCCGATATGCTTGCTCGGTTTCCACCTCCCCCAGCTCCATAGTTACCTTCTTCAAAATGTTTTAAAACTATGGTTGACTCTTGATTATATATTAAACATTATCATGTTTATGGAATGATTATGGAATGTTTGCTATTATTGCTTATTCTTACTTGATTACATACTTTTTGCTTATACCAAAAGGGGGAAGAGATAGCCAAGATTTGCATGATCATACTTAAAAAGGGGGAATCATAGTGAAATTAATAGGGAGAATACTTGTAAACAATTTTTATTTTTTCAATTTCTTCAAACATATCTTGCAAATCATATTGTGTTTGTCATAATCAAAAAGGGAGAAATTGTTGACCTATGGTTGACGTCTCGTTTTGATTATCACAACCAAATCATGTTTGTTACTAACAAATTGATTTTTAGTGACCATAGTGATTATGGCACATAAATATATTCGGTGGCACAAAGTTCAAAATCAGCTATTGTGCACGCTATAGCTCAAAATGGAAACAAGAACAAACCATTGAGGCCTTGGAGAATGATGTTGCAAATTCCGCAAAAGTTGCTTCCACGAAAATCGAGACAAAGTCGAGGCACCAATCAAGCAATGCATGTCAAGTTACTCGATCTAAGTATTTAGACATTTCATGATTATATGTAAAGGTAAAACATTTTGATACGTGGTAATGCATTGTGACAAGCTCAAAGTTTTGATTTTACAAATTCACGACAAAAATTTTTTACTTGAAAAATATGTTTTTCAAATAAGTAGAAATCGTAACACATATTTTAAATATGACAAATACCTTGAAAGACATTTTAAAACGTTCATCTAGTGCCTACATTTGATCAATATTAAAACGAGGGCGTTACGGGCTAAAATAGGATGTACAGGACGTCCGCTAAAAACTTTTTTTTTTTTGCCAACGGTCCATTTTTCTAACAAAAAATAACGGCTAAATTGACTGTTAGAATTTTATAGGACGTCCGCTACGACCGTCCTGTAAGACAGATTTTTGACAATTTGAGTGCTAGAAATACTTCACTATTCCTCCACTTGCAATAACAATTTTTGAACATTAAAGTGAGGCTTTTATTGATCTCAACCACCTTATTCTCCATTCTTAAAGAGATAAAAGTATTAAAATTGTTGGAAAACTTTTGAGTGATTAATTTGTGATAAATCCTTTGTTCATCAAAACATTTTTTATTCAACACTTTAAGCTAAACTCATTGTCATCTATTGAAGTGTTTGTCTCTTCTCTTCTTGTTATCAATCTTGATTATATCATTCATCAAGAAGTGAAGTTATCGCTTGTATATTCATTTTGAAATTGTGGGTCGTGTTGAGGTCCCGGAAAGCTCAACATTGTAACGGTGCTCTTTGGTTGTAAGTCACCGAAAGCTTTGTAAAGGGTTGGATTGTACCACAAGTCAATCAACATAGTGAAAAAGGTCTTGCTCATGAAGGAGAGCTTGGTAACGGGGGACGTAGATCATTGCATTGGATCGAACCTCCATGTTATATCGTTTGCATTCTCTACCTCTTTTACTTAACGCTATTACTTTGTGCAAACTTATTTCCATTACCTACGTGTCTATTTGCGTTTGAATTGCCTTATTATCATTTGTGTGAACTTTAGTTTTAAATCTTGTATTATTATCGAAAAAGTTTTAAAAACCAATTCACCCCCCTCTTGGTTAGCCAATCTTGGGCTTTCAGTTGGGCCTTGGAGAAGTGAAATCGATAACCATGAAACTTGCTGATAGATCTCTCACGTACCCACTGGGAATCATTGAAGATGTG
The DNA here is from genome assembly GCA_019097785.1 of Fraxinus excelsior. NCBI lineage: Eukaryota > Viridiplantae > Streptophyta > Magnoliopsida > Lamiales > Oleaceae > Fraxinus > Fraxinus excelsior. The sequence goes on along the minus strand of CM032635.1, from coordinate 20,774,317 downwards.
TTTGTTAAAGTTGGAAATTTCATTTTTTTGGCTGATCTCATGGTGTTAGATATGGAGGAAGACCGTCATCCATTTTCAGCAACTGGTATAGCTTTGTTTGATGTCTAGGGAGGCTAGTTGTCATAGGGTCAAATCAATTGAAGCAGTTGTGGGAGAAAAATATTAAAAAAATTGTTTGATGACCTTTGTAGCGACCGCGAACTTTTAAATTATATAAATTAGTTTTCTCGAAAAACGTGTTGCTAAAACGTTAACCCTAATTTTCTAGAGTAGCGCGTTCGTCTAGCCGTTATAAAGTTGAATTCAAAACTATTCGATCGAATCCGATCCCGAATAATAATTTTATTATCAATTTCGATTTATTTTATTTAAATTCAATTTTTATTAATTTCAAGTCCAATTACATAAGTCCAATTATTATAGTCTAATTATATGAGTCCAACACCTTGAATTTTAATTCATTTAGCCCAATTCTTTTAAACCCAATTAAATGAGCCCAAAACCGGATATTATTTATTTTAGCCCAATTAGAAAACCCAAAAGCCCAACAATTTGGCACAATTACCCGTCTAGGGTTTTGTGCCCTAATTTTACCACTATTCATACCCCACTCCACTCCACTCCACTCACACTCTTCACTCACTTTCCCACAAGCCAAACAGCCCCTGGGTAAGACATTTCATCCTTCTCGGTTTCAGTTTCACTGGAGACTTGTGTGGATGCTAAAATCAATTTTTAGCATCAACATCAATCCCTCTAAATCTGGAAACTCTTGATGATGCCAGAATGACAATTCCTAGTATCAACAACTTGTTGATTCGACAAAATTCTACAGCACAGACACCATCAACAATCACCAACATTGCACTCACCAACTCACTGCTCAACACCACCTCCACTGCCAAACCACCAACACCAAGTCCACTGCAAACAAAACTGCAGCCCACACTCACGAGACCAACCACCATGCTACCACCCAATAGAACCCTCAAAGGTCGAACCCCAACTCACTGCCAAGCTCCAAGCCAAACCGTGACCTTCCACACGGCCCAACTCGATGACCACCGTAGCTCCAGGTCTAGCTACAACTCCAATCATCCCCAAACCCGAGACCAACTCCAATCATCCCCGAACCCGAGATCAACAAACCCATTCATCCCCAAATCGAGCCCAAAACCGTAGCTCGCGCCACCACTACAACATCCAAGAAAAAACGCCAAACCGCCACCTCAAATCAACCCCAAACCGGAACTCCACTACAGTCGAGAAACCAAAACCCAAATTCTACCAAAACCGAAAGCAAATCAACCTCAAGCAAAACCGAACCAAAAAAAAAACTAACCCGAGCTCGGCCCATCCCTACCTTAGCTTTGGCGCCACCTACTCCCGGTGGCGCGACGTCGAGCCGCCGGTGGAAGCCCGGAATAGGGGAGGGCTACGCCCCTTGTCCCGTCGTCTCTCTCTCTCGGTATAATGAGAAAGAGAAAGAGGATTAGACGGTTTTTATTTTGATTTTGATTTTTAAAATCAAACCCTTAGCCCCCAATTTTTAACGTTGTCCATTTTAGTCCTTAGGTTTTAAATACTTTGATTTAACTCTTAACATTCTCATTTTCAGTTTTAATAATGTTCAATTAAGCCCCTAATCTATATAAGTTATTATTTCAGCCATTTAACTTTTATTTTCAACTTTATTATATTTACAGTTTAGTCATTAAACTTATAAAAGTTATTATTTCAGTTTTTAAGTTTTATTTTCAGCTTTATTATATTTACCGTTTAGTCCCTAGTTTATATAAGTTATTATTTCAGTCATTTAATTTTATTTTCATCTTTATTATATTTACAGTTTAGTCCCTTACTTTCAAAAACTACTATTTTAGCCCTTAAACTTTTATTTTCGGATTTAATAAATTTCCAATTTAGCCCTAAACTTTACCTTATCATTTTAAGTCATTTATTACAATTCCAATAATTTTCAATTTAGTCCTTAAACTTAATTTCAACACTTTAAAACTTTAAAATCTCGAAATACTAATTCAAACTTATTTTCTATTTTGGCTAGACGAAACGTACGGACAATTAGGAGATTGAAGTTATTTCTCGCACCATTTTCACGAAACTCGAGATATTGAGGTAGACTCGCCACCATTAATTAGTTTAAATTATAATTGCATGCTTTATGTGAATTACGTGATTTATATGCTTTAATGCATGAGATGAGAATTTGTCATATGCTATCTATAATATTGTTATGCTTGTCATAACTTATATGCTTAATTGCATGAGAAAGAAGAAAATCTCTTATGAGATAAGAAGAGAATGTTATGCATAACTCATGTGCTTCATACGCACAAGAAAGAAAGACTACCCACACCCCATGATTTTAAAGAGCCTATGATTTTCAAGAAAATGAGCCAAAGATGATATCACGTTGTATATTGCATAAGTGTGTATTCAATTATTCTGTAAATTAATTATCGGCAATGAGTCTACTGAGTATTTCTTCAAAATACTCACTCTGCTATTTTAACGATATTTACAGATTTTGGAGGCGATCGTGATTGATCCGGCAGTGGTGGCATAGAAAAATTTGACTATCGAAATTATTAAATTTTGAAGTTTTTTTGTATTTGAATATTGATAACATTTTGTCGTTTCCGCTATTTCTAAAATATGATATTTAAATTTTAAATTCCTATGAGTTTACTTGTCGATAAAGTTTTTCAATTACAAATATGATTTCAAAATTAGGTTATTTCCGCGATTTTGATTTATGAAATTAGGGCAAAAGACGATGACGTGGCAATCCGGGTTAACAGAATTCGGGGCGCTACAACCTTCTAGAGCAATATATAGCAACCATTAATTCAAGAATTGATATAGCTGCTTTAAGTAGTTATATGGGAATCAAAGAAGTGGTTGATTCTATCTTAGCTCATGAAGTTTTGCCACTCGAAGGTAATGAGAACTTGAAAGAAGATTTTTTGTGGCCTTTCGACTCTATTAAATCCAAAGAGATCTTCAGTATTAATTGTCTTGTGCAAAGGATGATATGGAGAAGAAATCCTATTCCGAGACAACAAGTACTCCTCCATAAGTCCCTTTGGAAGTTGATCCCTGATAAGCTTAAATTGTAATGGCCAGGACCATTAACCATTCATAACATAGTCCTCTTTAGTGCTATGAAGTTGAAGGGCAAGAATGAATTCAGATTCCAAAACAATGGCCAACGACGTAAGCAATACTATAGGGAGAGCGAATTGAATATGGAAGAAATGTCTCTTGGAGACCCAACCTAAGGCATTCCGACAGTTAAAGAAGCAATTCTTGAGAAGAAACTCAAGCTCTATCCCTCTTTTTCAATTATTTAGATATTAGTTTATGTTTATATTTTTTTATTTATAATTTCTTAATGATTTATCTCTTCTCGTAGGTCGATGTTCAAGTTTGGGGCGAAACTAAAATCTACATCCATCATATCCATGATGCTAATAGTGATGAAGACAATTGACGTCTCGTAGTATGACTTCGCCTCATCATCCTTTTCAAGCTCAACAATATACACCTCAATCTCCTCATAAATTTTAATCACAAACTCCATTTTTTAGCAAACGATGAAGTCAAGGATTTCCTCTTCTTTGAATGCTACAAGTTCATTTTCGCCCGTTATGATTAATTTCTCGATCTTTTCATGCTCATCTTCTTCAATTGAAGTTTTCTCGAGTTCAACGTTCGTGTTCAACTTTTGGAAAAGAAATAATGACATCTTCATGGAGAGTTTTCTCCTCTTGTTGTATTTGTAAAAAGAAATAATCCCATAGGCAAATTACTCATATCAAATTGTGGAGAAAGAAATAATGTAACAGGTAAGTCACCCAGGACAATTTCATAAAGTTCACATTCTGCTTTTATATCACGTAGTCGTTGTCTTATAACAAAATCTCCCACAAACATATCTCCCTCATCAATTTCTCGAGCTGTCAATTGTTGTTACTTTATGATAAAGTCACATACAAGCATTTTGTTGAAATCAACCATAGTCATCTTTATCCTGCTGTTTTTTTCTTTTATATATCTTGAAAAAGAGAGAAAACAAAGAACTAAAATGGAACAAAAATAATAATACAAAAATACAGGTACAAGTCTGAATTAGTGACAAGGTAATTAAAATCAAATTAAAATTCAGTCCCCGACAACGGTGCCAAAAACTTGTTCACGAAAATATATTTCGGATTAAAACTATCGCAAGTGTACGGTTCGTTACCAAGTAATAAGGTGGATTTATTGAGTACGAATATCATCCCACAAAGATTGATTAGTTCAATTCGTATTACCTTAACCTTAACTGGAACTCGAATAAAGTGACGTGTTTGTTTTGATGAAGTTATAACTAAAACAATATTAAGTATGCAATTATAAATGATTTAACTAAATTAAATGTAAGCTATGTAAAAGCAAATTAATGTGTTTTAATAAATCCCAAACATATTAGGATCCCGAATTCTCAAGCAATAATCAGTTTTAACCCTAGTTTTACACCTTGACAACACGATTGAATTTAACGAATCAATGTTTCTAATTTATTTAACAATCTCTCTCGAGTAATGCCAAACATATTCTTATATATGACACAATTATATCTCTATGATGGATGCGAACATACAAGAATGCATGAGTTTTTATGAACACTTAAAAATTCACATAAGACATAGTGATATAATTCTATCCCCTATCGGACCGTATGACAATTTATATATATCAAACCTATTTTCCTTCCCTCGAATGCATAAAATAAGTCACCACATTCACACAACTACCATGCACAATAATTGTGGAAAAAATAAAATCATATAAATCATTCAATATTCAAAAATGTGTTTTTAATGTCAAATATATAAAACTAAAAATAAAAAACTCATAGTACATGGTTCATCGTTCTCCTAGCACAAAGAAATCTAGCCTAACATATTGTAAAGAATAAAGCAAAAAATATAAATATTGTTCATCACCCGAAAATTATTGAATTCAATCTTGAACTTCTTGAATTTGATCTTGATGTGTTATTTGCCTCATTTTGCAATTAGTTCTCCACACCCTAATTATTTTTTGAGAGTTGGTATTTATATCCTTCTAAAGAGTCCCAAAAGATCTCCCAAAATCGTGCATATCATGGTTCAAACGGAAGATTCCTTGTTGGAATTGAATTATGAAGGAAACATATTTTTTTCCCGACTTGGCTTGAGAGGGCGCCCAATAGAAAGTGGGGCGGCCGCCCGACATAAAAATTGACTTATGTTATTGAAGTATAGGGTCGGGCAGCTGCCCAGTTATAAAAATTTTGCAAAATTTCATTTTAGCCATTTTATTCATGCTTTCTTCCATTTTGGTCCTCCACATCAGATTACTTCAATCTTAGTGCTTTAACTTTTACTCAAATGCATATTAGTCCCCAAACCTTCATCCATTGGCCAATTGATTCTTCTTTCTTTTCCAATTGGTAGAAATGGGTCCAAAACTGAAATAAGATAAAATTAACCTAAGTAAAATCCAATACTAAAACGACACAAAAATTTAATAATATAGCCTTAATAAGTGCACAAAAATGCACTTATCAGGTATAATAAAGTTCGTTAAACTCCTTTTTCTCATCTTCAGTCACAATAGTAAAAAAAAAGTATTATTAATGGCTTTAGACACCTTTTGTTGTATTAAGATTTCTTTCATCTTTTGTTGCCAAATAAAAAAGTTCCAATAAAGAGACTCAGGTCAAAATGATGCGTAGGCATCTTAACAAATAAGATATGAAGCACATAAACAACCTTCAAAGAGCTAACCACACAGAATATGTCCTAAAGGTTGCAGATATACGTCGGTCTAGATTCCCAACGTTTCATAAGATTTTTGACCTCATATTAAAGGAATTTTCGAGCGAGCAAGGTCATGGTAACAATTCTAACCAAAATCAACTCAACAACAATATGGAATTACATAACAGTCAATCTAGCAAAAAAATGACAATATCAAATATAATAGGCAAGTAATCCTAACTTCTCGCAGCAGACAACAGTTACCTCATACGACTTCCTATAACAAAAATTTAAAGAATATCAGCTAATGTACCACAATGGACCTATTTGTGTCTATACAAATGACAAATGCGAGTTTTAATTAAGGGTTCAAGTTCTTATTGCAAAATCAGCAGCGAGAGATCACGTTAACACACGTTCTAAGTCACAACAAAATTACATGTTCAATTTTGAAATCATGCAAAGGTAATCGTGCCTCAGTCACAACCAGTGGCGGACCAACATGGGGTTATGTGGGGTCAAATGACCGCAAAAAAAAAATTTTGAGTTTTTTTTAACCTAAACATTTTTGAAATCTCATTTTTGACCCCACAAGAAAATTGGTCTCGGTCCGCCCCTGGTCACAATCACAAGAGCCAAAATTAGGCTTTGATACCAATTTTTGAAGTAAATTTAACCTTCAATCTATAAACTAGTCGACAGAATCAATTGATAAATAACAAATGAATAATGTAAATTAAGAAAGAAATCAACTTCCCTTTCGAAATGGAATTAGCACCCAAAGATGGATTATATAGGGTCAGATCAACACCCAAGCCACAAGGCAACTCCACACTTGACTATCCCAAAGGATCTTTGGCCACAACCACGAAGGAATCGCCTAAACGAGGTCGTGAAACAAAGGCAGAGAAGTTGCTGTGACAAGTAGCGAATATGGATGAACAAGAGGCGCAAACAAGGGCAGCGGGAGAGACAAAATAGGGGCCATAGACGGACTTAAGCAATGAGAGCAACTGTCGGTCATAGTTAATGGAAGAGGGCAATCAGAGGTTGAATACCAAGAACACAAAGGATGAAGCCGCTATTCTCTCAAAAAGGGGACAAAGGGAAAAGCCATGGATAGTGAATACACACAAAACCAAGGTAGGGATAATATATATGTGCCAGAAGAAGGGACTCTTTGTTAAAGAGCCTAGTCAAACAATGTATTTTGACAAAGAGGATTTTCTCAATGTTTGTTGGTAAAATGGCCTCCATTAAAAAATAGAATAAATAAATGGTATAAAATGTCCAAAATATCCCTATCATCAAAAGACTCAAATACCCTTTCAATCCATTAAATTTCCCAATTCGTCTCCATCTAATTAACACGAGCTCTCCATCTCGGCATCTCCTGTGCTTGCTTCCTCCCATAAAATCTTGTTATTTGTAGTATTACTCACCTATATTTTCCTACATCTTGAGTATTTGAATAAGAATTTTGGTTTTTAAATTATCTACATTGAAATCTTTAAATATTTGAAGAAAAAAGAAAGTTATTTTTGGTAATTTCGTGTACATTGGTCTTTTTATTGTTGAATATAGTATGAAATGATATTTTAGCTGATTAATTTTCCACAGTTGGTGTATTTCTGTCTTGGGTGTAATTATTGGACGATCTACAGCACAGAACGACACTCCAGTCGTTTTACGTAGTGCAGAACGATAGTACAGTCGTTATCTTCCATGTAAAATGACAATACAAATATTACATGTTCAGTCTGCAACTTAAATGAGTTCAGCTGATCATTATCGTGGCTCAGACGGGTCGCGAATCTTCAAAATCGATTTTATTGGCAGAACGACACTTGTGTCGTTTTCAAAACAGTAACGACAGTTGTGTCGTTTTCTTTTTCCTATCGATTAAGTAATAAGCATAAATCTCGAATGTTGTGAGGAGCATGTTCAGCCTGCAACTTAAATAAGTTCAGCTTATCATTATCGTGACTCGGACGGGTTGCGGCTCTTCAAAATCGATTTTATTGGCACTACGACAGTTGTGTCGTTTTCTTTTTCCTCTCGATTAAGTAATGAGCATAAATCCTGAATGTTGTAAGGAGCATGTTCAGCCTGCAACTTAAATGAGTCTCGTTTATCGATTACCATGGCTCGGACGGGTAACGGCTCTTCAAAATCGTATTTATTGGCAGAACGACACTTGTGTCATTCTGTTGATTTTTTCAATATTTTGGTACTTTTCAAGACAAGGACATCAAGGATTGGACCCCCCCAACCTAAGAAGAACGAAAATATTGATTGTGTAACAACTAGCGGTGAAATTGATATAGAAAATAAGGTATGAAACGGTGAAAGCACAAGTCTTAGTCTAGATTAGGTTGAAAGTACAAGGAATGGGCATATCTCAAGAATTTTGTAAGCGACGTGTTCAGCCCGCAATTTAAATGGGTTTCGTTTATTGAATATCATGGCTCCGATGGGTCGCAGCTCTTCAAAATCGTATTTATTGGCAAAATGACACTCGTGCCGTTCTGTTAATTTTTCCAATATTTTGCTACTTTTCAAGGCAATGACATCAATGATTGGACCCCCAACCTAAAAAAGATGAAAATATTGATTGTGTAACAACTAGCGGTAGAATTTATATATAATATAAAGTATGAAATGGTGAAAACACAGGTCTTAATCTAGATTCGGTTGAAAGTACAAGGAATGGACATATCTCAAGTATTTTGTAAGAGGCGTGTTCAGCCTGCAACTTAAATGGGTTCCGTTTATCCATTATCGTGGCTAGGATGGGTCGCGGCTCTTCAAAATCGTATTTATTGGCAGAACGACACTTATGTCATTCTGTTGATTTTTTCAATATTTTGGTACTTTTCAAGGCAAGAACATCAAGGATTGGACCCCCCAACCTAAGAAGGAAGAAAATATTGACTGTGTGGCAACTAGAGGTGGAATTGATATAGAATATAAGTTATGAAACGGTGAAAGCACAAGTCTTAGTCTAGATTCGATTGAAAGTACAAGGAATGGACATATCTCAAGTATTTTGTAAGGGGCGTGTTCAGCCTACAACTTAAATGGGTTCCGTTTATCCATTATCGTGGCTAGGATGGATCGCGGCTTTTCAAAATCGTATTTTTTGACAGAACGACACTTGTGTCGTTCTATTGATTTTTCCAATATTTTGCTACTTTTCAAGGCAATGACATCAAGGATTGGACCCCCCAACCTAAGAAGAACGAAAATATTGATTGTGTGGCAACTAGAGGTGGAATTGATATAGATTCATAAGGTATGAAACGGTGAAAGCATAAGTCTTAGTCTAGATTCGGTTGAAAGTACAAGGAATGGGCATATCTCAAGTATTTTGTAAGGGGCATGTTCAGCCTGCAATTTAAATAGGTTCCGTTTATCGATTATCATGGCTAGGATGGGTCGCGGCTCTTCAAAATTGTATTTATTGGCAGAACGACACTTGTGTCGTTCTTTTGATTTTTCCAATATTTTGCTACTTTTCAAGGCAAGGACATCAAGGATTGGACCCCCCAACCTAAGAATGACGAAAATATTGATTATGTGGCAACTAGCGGTAGAATTGATATAGAATATAAGTTATGAAATGGTGAAAGCACAAGTCTTAGTTTAGATTCTGTTGAAAGTACAAGGAATGGACATATCTCAAATATTTTGTAAGGGGCGTGTTCAGCCTGCAACTTAAATGGTTTCCGTTTATCGATTATCATGGCTAGGATGAGTCGCGGCTCTTCAAAATCGTATTTATTGGTAGAACGACACTTGTGTCGTTCTGTTGATTTTTCCAATATTTTACTACTTTTCAAGGCAAAGATATCAATGATTAGACTCCCCAACCTAATAAGGATGAAAATATTGATTGTGTGACAACTAACGGTGGAATTGATATAGAATATAAGGTATCAAACGGTAAAAGCACAAGTCTTAGTCTAGATTCGGTTGAAAGTACAAGGAATGGGCATATCTCAAGAATTTTGTAAGCGGCGTATTCAGCCCGTAACTTAAATGAGTTTCGTTTATCGAATATCGTGGCTCGGACAGATCGCGGCTCTTCAAAATCGTATTTATTGGCAGAACGACGCTTGTGTCATGAAACAACACTTGTGTCGTTCTGTTGATTTTCCAATATTTTGCTACTTTTCAAGGCAAGGTCATCAAGGATTGGACCTCCCCTCAACCTAAGAAGGACGAAAATATTGATTGTGACACAACTAGAGGTGAAATTGATATAAAATATAAGGTATGAAATTGTGAAAGCAGAAATCTTACTCTAGATTTAGTTGAAAGTACAAAGAATGGGCATATCTCAAGTATTTTTTAAGGGGCCTGTTCAGCCTGCAACTTAAATGGGTTCCGTTTATCGATTATCATGACTCGGACGGATCGCGGCTCTTCAAAATCGTATTTATTGGTAGAACGACACTTGTGTCGATCTGTTGATTTTTCCTATATTTTGTTACTTTTGAAGGCAAGGATATCGAGGATTGGACCCACCAATCTAAGAAGGACGAAAATATTGATTGTGTGACAACCAGAGGCGGAATTGATATAGAATATATGGTATGAAACGGTGAAAGCACAAGTATTAGTCTATATTCGTTTGAAAGTACAAAGAATGAGCATATCTCAAGAATTTCGTAGGCGGCGTGTCTAGCCTACAACTTAAATGAGTTCAGTTTATCGATTATCGTGGTTCGGATATGTTGTGGCTCTTCAAAATCGTGTTTAGAAGCAGAACGACACTTGTGCCGTTTTCAAAACAGTAACGACAATTGTGTCGTTTTCTTTTTTCCTCTTGATTAAGTAATGAGCACAAATCTCGAATATTGTAAATGGCGTGTTCAGCCTGCAACTTAAATGAGTCCAACTCATCATTATCGTGGCTGGACGGGTCGCGGCTCTTTAAACTCGATTTTAGAGGCAGAATGACACTTGTGCTGTTAAACGATTATCAATTTTCGTGGCTCTTCGTACTCATGTTTAGAGGTAAAACGACACTAGTGCCGTTCTTTTGATTTTTCCAATATTTTGTTACTTTTCATAGGAAAGACCTTAAGGTGTCGCGTAGAGGCTGAACGACAAGTGTCGTTCTCTTGGACTTTTATTTACAAATATAACGACAGTTCTGTCGTTCTAGTAGACGTTCTCAAAGAAGTAACGACACTTTTGTCGTTCTGTTGATTTCTCCAATATTTTGCTACTTTTCCAGCGGAACGACGTCAAGCATTGGATCCCCGAACTTAAAAAGTTCGACAAACTGATTGTCTTTTTGGTCAATCAATCTAACTTACCTATTTTTGTACTCAAATTTGTCGTTTTCAATCCTCTTAGTTAAAAAAAAATCGGGGGCTCCGCCCCCGAACCCCTAGGAGGGGGCCCAACCCCCGTATTTTTTGATAGAGAATATATGTATAAAACAGTGAAAACACAAATCTTAGTCTAGATTCATTTGGAAGTACAAAGTAATGGGTATATCTCAAGAATTTTGTAAGCCGTGCATTGAGCCTACAACTTAAATGAGTTCAGTTTATCGATTATCGTGGTTGGGATGGGGCGTGGCTCTTCAAAATTGATTTTAGAGCCAGAACGACACTTGTGCCGTTTTCAAGACAGTAAAGAAGTTGTGTAGTTTTCTTTTGCCCCTAGATTAAGTAATGAGCATAAATTTCGAATGTTGTAAGTGACGTGTTCAACATGCAACTTAAATGAGTTCAACTTATCATTATCGAGGATCGGACATGTCGTGGCTCTTCAAAATCAATTTTAGTTGTAGAACGACAATTCTGTCGTTCTCGAAGCAGTAACGACACTTTTGTCGTTCTGCTGATTTCTCCAATATTTTGCTACTTTCCCAGCGGAGTGACGTCAAGCATTGGACCCCCTAACTTAAATAGGTCGACAAACTGATTGTCTTTTTGGTCAGTCAATCTAACTTGCCTATTTTAGTACGCAAAATCGTCGTCTTCAATCCTCTTAGTTAAAAAAAAATTTCGGTTCCACTCCCCGTATTTTCGCCAATATGTTTTGCTTCTTTTCCATTATTAGAGGTCATTTCGTTGAAAAAATCAAATTACAGCAGATAACGACTGTAGTGTTGTTTTACGTTACGCTTGCGAACCTTTTTGAGCAACAGAATCAGAATAAATATTCTTCAATACTTCCTCCATACTCATAGACTCAAACTTTCGAGTCTGGTCAGTAACTGAAAGTAAAGAAGGAGAAGGAGAAGTTTAACGTGGCCGATCTGGATTGGGTGGTGATGTTGATGCCATCACCTTCGACAACGCCATTCAAGCCGATTTTATAGGAATTCACTCAGATTTTTTCCGGAGATTTTTTCTCTACTGAATTGAAATTCAAACCTTGTTATCGTTGAGCAATTCCCACCTTCAAGACTGAATTTTTAGAGAGTGTGAGTCTTCATGTAATGTAGTAAAATTTAGAGAGAGAATCTTCATGTACAATTTGAGAGAAGAAATGACGGAATGAAAGGTGGGAAATTGAGGGTTTTTGAGTTGATAATTGAATGAGAATTTTGTCATTTTGCCAACTAAAATATTTTGCTTTATTTTTATTATTGGTCAAAGGCCATTTCACCAAATACATTGTCCAACTAGGCTAAATGGCCAAATTCCCCCCAGAAGAAATAGGTTAAGTAATAACCAAATAGGTCGAGCCTCGCACATATAAATTATCCACACACACAAGAGTTGTTCACCAAAATATATTTTGAATAAAACACAGCGCAAGTGTACGGTTCGTTAATAAGTAATAAAGTGAAATTCTTGAGTCCGAGTGTCATCCCACAAGGATTTATTAGTTCTAATTCTAATTATTGTGACATTAAACGAAACAATAAAAATGAGAGTGTTTGTTTTGATAAATTTATAACTAAGTTAATGATTCGGATGCAATTATGAATGCTTTAACTAGCGTGAATGAAGTTTATGTCGAATGCAAGTTGAGGTTTTTCTAATATATGATTAATGTACTAAGATCATGAATCCCCATGTAATAATATTTTTGAACCTAGTTCTAGACTTTGACACACGATTGAAATATTGAATCAAATAATTCAGTTTTTCTCGAGTAAAGTCAAACATATTCTAATATGTGACCTGACTATATCTCTATGAATGCAAACATAAAAGAATGCATGAGTTTTTGTGAGTACTTAAAGATTCATATAGGGCATAGTGGTATATTTATATTTCTTATCGAACGCTGTGATGATTTATACGGTGTTGAGTTTATTCCCCTTCTTTCGAATGCATGAAATAAGTCACCACTCTTACACAATTACGTTTACAATAATTATGGAGAAAAGAAATTCGTATAAACCATTTAAACATCTCAAAAACGTGTTTCAATGTCAAAGATGTAAGAGTAAAATTTAAAAATCATATTACATAGTTTATATAACCCTAGTACAGAATTAACTTAGCCTAACATAGTGGAAAAAAGAAAATCAGAAAAATAAATAAAGAACGACATCACCAATTCAATTCTTGAGTGTAATTTTTGCTTTGTGGTGTTGCTCTTCTTTTTTTTGCCCTTTTTCTTCTCTCAGAACCCTTATGAATCTCTTCCCCCACTTTCAGACGGGTCTAGGGTTTTAATACGCGACCATGATATTGTTTCCATAAGTCTTTCAATCGAATAAGAAAATCAGAAATTCGCGTCAAAAAGCTAACTATGTGACCACATAGTTATGATCTATGCGATCGCATAGTTCTCTTGAAAGTGACCCTAGAATTTGCTGAAGCCATCTATGCAACTGCATAGCTTATTTAACTTTCAAAATGTTGCAATTTGGTCCTCGAGCTCCGTTTCACATTTCTCGACCTCTTTTCCTACTTCTTCTTCAAACAATACTTCATTCCTTAACTCAATTTGACTTAGACATCTCCACATCTTCAATTTCTCTTCCTGGTCATCTTTCGATTATTTGCATCTTAATACCTGAATTTTGATTTTCTTTCTTTTTAGTCCTTTTTTTTAACTTTGTTTCTCATAATTTTTGCCGCATTCATCACATTGTCCTGCAAAATACAAATTACATAGAATTAAGCTATATTTAAACATATTTATCAACAATTGTCCGTATTTGTAGCCCAAAATAAATGTGTAAGTCGCATTTATCAAGAGCGTTGGCTCGTCTCCAATAATTGGGTTGTCAGTTGCGGTTTGGATCGACTATTAATTAAAAATTCAACATCAGACTTCTAATGAACCTATGAATATTATTCCAACCTGACTAGTCATCATAGATTTGAGTTTATTTGATATTAAAATACTCAACAGTAATTATTTGCAATCATTGAGAGGTGTCTTCTAGGATAGAAATACATCAAAGAAAAACAATAAATGCTATGTGTTTAGGGATAGAATCCTACATCGAATGAAGATAAAAATATAGATCAATTATAAGGATTTGAATTACTCCTCTTAATAAGGTAGAATTCCACATCGAATAAAAATAAAAATATAAACTAATTTATAAGGATTTGTGTTACTCCTCTTAATAAGGTCGGCCTTTTAAAATAGAACATCAAATCTTAAAATGGTATCAGAGCATGTTAAGCTCCAACGAGCGATTCGATTCAACTAAGACTTAAAAAATTGAGCACACAAATTTTAAGATTGGTCTGCTCAAACGAGCCACCATCTTGTGGGGGCATGTTAAAGAATAGAATCCTACATCGAATAAAGATGAAAATATAGACCAATTTATAAGAATTTGAGTTACTACTCTTAATAAGGTCAACCCTTTAAGATGGAACTCCAAATTTTAACACTCTGCACGGCATAATGATGCTATGCAGTTTGAGAGTGTGGTGCTAGCTTCGGAATTTTGGCCTGCCCTTTTATTTTCTCGCCTTGTCCAATCTTAATTCAACGCTCTCTGATTTATATTTTCATCTATAGTCTAAAGTAATATCTAAACGAAATTCCTTTTAAAATCTCTCTAATATAACATCACATAATATATAATTATGAACACAATCCTCTAATAGTTAAAGCAGTTTGCTTATTCACTCACTCAAACTTTAAACAATGAAGGGTAGTTCGCCTCATAGTGGGTTGGATTAAGGCATAAAGCCCAATTGTGTCCAAAAAAAAAATGTGCCACGTCCGAAATTTGTTAACAAACAAATAGAATTTATTTATTTATTTTTATCACAATTACATCACTACAATAACCAGAAATTTAAACAATCCACAAAAAAAAAAAAAAAAAAAAAAAAAAAAATTAAGGAGTTTTCTCCTTTTTCCTGTCAAGAAGAAGTTTTTCTCTTAAGAGAGGCACTTTCCTCCTTTAGAAAAACGCTTCTTCTCTCAATTGATTCCCAATGGTGGCTCATTTCATTAAGAGTTGTGTAAAATGAAAGGGAGGATCTTCCAATTCGATTTACTATATACGAAGTTCGACTTAACTCGTTGGCTCTGCATTCATGAAATTCCAAGACCCAACAATTCTACTATCTAAGTTTTGGACATCCGCAATTCGTTCATCTCTAACGTTGAAAATAGAAGGAGAAGGGAAAGAGTACATCTTTGTTTTTGGCTCGCAATACAGCTAGATAATGTGAACCTCTATAAATATTATTAATTATATAGAGCGAACTTCATCGAGCAGTAATCAATTTGTAATTGAACTAATCTCTTATTTTTTTTTCCATCTCTTCACGTTAGAAAGTTTTTATGCTAAAAATAAATAAAAATTTTGATTTCTAATTGATTTCCCTTCTTATTTAATTGATTCAATAATGAAACATGATAAAATGATAAGATCAATCTTCAAACTTACAAGATTAGATGTTTCTCGGCGATATCTAAACATAATAAGGTGTTTCTCTATTTTTAATGTTATTTATATTCTAAGGTCATTAAAAATATTTTCATAACACCATTATTTTAATAAGATTATTATTTTAAATATTTTGAGATTATTAATAATTATTTATTGAAATTATGGCAGTTAAATTAGGTTAACTGCTTTTATTTTTAACAGGGGCGAAGCCCAGTTAGGCCCAGGATGGGCACGGCCCACCCTGAACTTTTGGGCTCAATTTTTTTTTTTTTTTAGTTAAGTTAAATCTCAGCCCAAAGAAATAAAGCTCAAACTAACTTATATAATACCCAATGGCCCAACTAACTGCCCAGCCCAATTCCTTTCAAAAAATTTAAACCTCCAGTCCACCTCTTCCCAATTCCCAAATCACGAGTCACGACTCCCGTTTCCTTCCAGTCCTCGAGTTCACACCACAGCACCAGCCGGCAACCACCACCAGCCACCAGTCCAGTCCAGCCGAGCCTTCTTCTTCGCCTTTCGCACTTCGCAGCCTCCATAGTCCACCTGACCACCTCCACTTCGTAGTTCCCCCTGACTACGAGTCTACGACAGCCTCCACAGTCCACTGGACTTCGAGCTCGCAGCTGCCGCCTGCCAGGCGCCGGCCTCCACTTCGCAGTACGACGAAACTGAAAGTACTCAAGTAATTTCTATTTTTCAGCAATTTTTGCAAAATGAAATCCTTAATTTGTGATTTGGTTTTAACCTCTTTTTCTCCAGCCTCCGTCGACCGCCGCCAGCTGCCAGGCGACTGCAGTGACATGATGACATCTCTAACTATCTCCCTCTCCGCCAGGATGCCGGATGGCTGGAAATGGAATGGAGACAAGGTATGTAATGTTCTTCATTTCTTTAGGCTTTAGGCTTTAGCAATTGGAATTTGGATTATTGGTATGTAATGTTCTTCAGTTCTTTAGGCTTTTTTTTAATACTATATTTTGGGTATTTTTGTGTGTTGTGTGCAGTAGCCAGTAGTAGAGATTAATGTTGTATGTTATGGTCCTTATGGAATTGGAATTGAAATTGAAATTGGGTATTGCTGATTGCTGAGTAGATATGGGTGAAGTTTGGATATTTTTTAGTTGAAAATGGTGAAGTTTGGGTATTGTTGAGTTGAAATTGGTGAAGTTTGGGTATTGTTGAGTTGAAATTGGTGAAGTTTGGGTATTGTTGAGTTGAAATTGGTGAAATTTGGGTATTGTTGAATTGAAATTGTTGAAATCTTATGAAAAGATACTTTCAAAGAAAGAATGATTTAGACAACGTAAATGTTGTTGGGACGATGTCGAATAATGTGGAATTTGATGTCGCTAAACTTCCAACTGATCCTGGTCTAAGGATACCCATTTTGGATTACAATACTAACATCCGAGATCAAGTTCGAAGAGCATATATGTTAATGGGTCCTTATCAACCACATG
The DNA here is from genome assembly GCA_019097785.1 of Fraxinus excelsior. Taxonomy (NCBI): domain Eukaryota; kingdom Viridiplantae; phylum Streptophyta; class Magnoliopsida; order Lamiales; family Oleaceae; genus Fraxinus; species Fraxinus excelsior. The sequence continues at coordinate 20,757,194 of CM032635.1, read as the reverse complement.
AGCATGACTTTCCAAAACGACAATTTTGAGTAAAAGCTAGACGATTTAATCCTTCTTGGTTTAAAGAGTTTGGTTCTTGGTTGGAGTATAGTGTAGAAAAAGATGCCGCTTATTGTTTGTATTGTTATCTTTCTAAATCAAGTTCTGGAAAGCAAGGTGGGGGTGAGTATTTTGTTGGTGAAGGTTTTACATGTTGGAAAGAGAAGAAAAAGCTTCATATTCATGTTGGAGAACATGATAGTGCACATAATCAAGCTCGCATTAAGTGCGAAGGTTTGATGAATCAAGACCAATACATTCAATCAGTTTTTCACAAGCAATCAGAACAAGTACGAAGTGCATATGTTACTCGTCTTAATGCATCTATTGATTGTGTTCGACTTCTATTGCGACAGGGGCACTCATTTCGGGGACATGATGAGTCCAAGGATTCTCTCAATTCAGGCAATTTCTTAGTCCAATTAGAATTTTTGGCTGCTCATAATGAAAATGTTAAAGCTGTGACATTTGAAAATGCTCCTCAAAATTGCAAATTGACATCACCTGATGTTCAAAAAGATATAGTAAATGCTTGTGTCGTTGAGACAATTAATGTTATTATCAAAAATATTGGCAATTCGTTATTTTCTATTCTAGTTGATGAATCTCGTGACATGTCAATGAAGGAACAAATGTCAATTGTAATACGTTATTTAGATAAAAGTGGGCATGTGAATGAACTCTTCATAGGGCTTGAACATGTCACAAGTACCACGGCTCTATCATTGAAGGCTGCAATTGATAAGGTATTTTCTAGATATAACTTGAGCATGTCTAGATTGAAAGGACAAGGTTATGATGGGGCAAGTAATATGCAAGGTAAATTTAATGGTCTAAAAGCACTCATTTTAAAGGAGAACCCATGTGCCTTTTACATTCACTGTTTTGCTCATCAACTCCAGCTAGCACTTGTAGCGGTTGCGAAGAAGAATATTCCTATTATTAACTTCTTTCGTGTAGTTGGTGATGTGATAAATATAGTTGGAGAATCTTCTAAACGTTGTGATCTTCTTCGAGAGAAGCATTCAGCTTTTATTGTTGAGGCATTAGAGAATGGTGAGATTTTAAGTGGAAGGGGACTTAATCAAGAAACAACCCTTCAACGTGCTAGTGATACGCGATGGGGTTCACATTATAATTCATTGGCCAGCTTACTTGTCATGTTCTCTTCTGTTATTGATGTACTTGCAGTGATTGTTGAAGATAACTCATGTTCTTGTGACCAAAGATCTGACGCGACAAATTTATTGGAGTCGATATAGACATTTGATTTTGCATTTAATTTACAACTGATGAGAAGTGCTTTGGGGATTTCAAATGAACTATCAAAATCATTACAACGGAAAGATCAAGATATTGTGAATGCAATGCAATTGGTGAAGTTATGCAAACAACGACTACAAATAATGAGAGATGAAGGGTGTGACTCCTTTTGGGAAGAAGTATGTTCTTTTTGCCAACAACATTATATTGATGTACCTGACATGGATGAAATGTTTGTACGTCGTGTACTTCGTGGTCGCCCACAACGGAATCCTCCAGAACTTACAAATTTACATCATTATCAGGTCGATTTGTTCTACTCTGTCATCGATCTTCAACTTCAAGAATTGAATGATCGATTCTTAGAGGTAAATACAGAGTTACTCATGTGTGGAGCTTGTTTATGTCCACAAGATTCATTTTCTTCTTTTGACAAGAAAAGTTTGATTCGACTTGCTAAACTTTATCCATTAGATTTCTCTCCATTAGATCTCGTTGTACTTCATGATCAACTTGAGACTTACATTTTTTACAGCGCTCTAACAAAGAGTTTGAAGGGTTGAACGACATTGGTTATCTTGTAGAAAAGTTAGTTCTGACAAAGAAAAATATGGTATATCCATTGGTTTACAAGCTTTTGACTTTAGCATTGATTCTACCGGTTGTACCGCTACTGTGGAGAGAGTATTTTCTGCAACGAGCATTGTGAATGATAGATTGCGTAATCGGATGGGTGATCAGTGGATGAATGATAGCACAATTGTTTATGTAGAGAAAGATATATTTTTGAAGCTCAATAATGAAATTATTGTACAACGATATCAAAATATGAAAACTCGAAAGGAACAAGTGTAATTTATAAACTATGTCATTTTTAATATTGTCGTATTTGTGTTTTATATTTTTATTATCATTACATCTATGAAAAAAACTCGATATTTAATATCCATAAGTTGTGCCCTCCCTGACAAGAAATTATGGCTCCGCCCCTGATTTTTAACATCTTCCTCATATGCAGAGAGAATCAATTCGCCATTAGAATCATCTTATGTTATCTTACAATTACATATTTAAACATTGAAAGGGAGACAAATACTACCACGTTCTCTTGAAATTTGACCACTTTACTTGAAATTCAATCAAATCAATTCATCGAAACGTAAAGCTCAATTACCACAAACTAGTGAAATCAAATCAAATCAAATCAAATAATCAATACAATCAGATCTTAATAATTACGACTAGTAAAGCTCATTTACCACAAACTATTGAAAGATATTTGTTCAATTGCAATCTTTTTCTAGGGCAGATGCAATGCAACTTGGGATATAACAATTTGTTGCCAATTTCAATTGGTGAAATGGTCAATTCTCTTATTGGAGGCTTTTGACTTTTGAGTTGTGAGTGTAACCTAAGAAGTATGAATGGTTGTAGGAATTGTTAAGGGATAGAATCTCACATCGAATAAAAATGAAAATATAGACCAATTTATAAGGGTTTAGATTACTCCTCTTAATAAGGTTGACAATTTAAGATGTAACCCCAAATCTTAACATGGAATCAGAGCTCATTAAGCTCCAACGAGCAATTCGATCCGATCAAGACTCAAAAATTGAGCACGCTTAGTCTGCTCAAAGCCTCAAACGAGCCACCATTTTGCTGGGACATGTTAAAGGATATAATCCCGCATCGAATAAAGATAAAAATATAGACCAATTTATAAGGTTTTGGATTACTCTTAATAAACTCGACCTTTTAAGATGAAATCTCAAATTTTAATAGGAGTTGGCAATAAACTTTTAAAATGTGTTACAAAACGTGTGGGAGATAATGAGACAATAAACAAATAAATACAAGATAGACCCCCAAATGATAATATCAACACAAATCTTGTTCTCTCCACACACTTGGACATTGATAGTTCGATGGACTACCTACACGAATTTATGCTATTATTGACTTCGCCTTTATTTATTCCACTTTATATTGCCAGGATCTTTTCTCATTGTCAAATTATTCAAGTTTCAATACATGACGTTGACTAAGTTTGTAGTATTAATTCTTACGTCTCAATTCTATAATTATGCCCTCGTTTGAAAGTGATCTTTTGAGAATTTACCTTTTAAAAGAGTTTTTTTTTTTTTTTTTGTTGCTTAAAATGTGTGACTAAAAAGTAAAAAGCAAGAAAAGACAATGGGAAAATGTGAAAAATTAAAAAAAATAAAAACAAATTTAAGGATGTATTGTTGAAAATAAGTACTAAGAATGTGTTTTTCAAAAAACCACTTTCAAACAAGAGCTTAGTTTACTAAATGAGATAGGGCGTCACATGCAAATTGAATGGACCGCCTTAAATAAGATGGAAGATAGTGATTCGAGATATAAAGGCGGGTCAAATTGTCTATATTAGAGTCACAGTGATTTGTAAATAACTTGGTTCTAGTTCGATTGATCACGCCGTGTAGCGATTTATTTTTCTGGATAGGTCGTAATAAGAGAAAAATATAAATTTTTGTAGTGAGTTTAATACCACTTATTACAGATTTCATAGTTTGGCAAAATTTTGATGGCGACAATTAAAATTGTTTGCGATACTATATGAGGGGTGTATTATGATATAACAAGTAGAGATGGATAGAATCATAAATGGTCCATCCAAGTCTGACATGAGCTGCTTTTATCGATGGACCGCTATGTAAAATAATGGAAAGAGCAACCAATTAAGTACTCTTGCATTTTGCAAGGAGCTGCAAAGAGCCTTCCACTATGTCACATGCCTCTTTTCTTTTCTATCATCTTATTATTATTATTATTATTTAATTTTATCAAGAAAACAAATACTAAAAATTAAATTGTTATAGTGTCTGGTGCACAATCATTGTCCATACCTGATAGGTCGCTTTTCATAAACGGGCCAGTTCAATCAACCTTGTCAAAAATTGAATTATGCAAGCTTCAGTCCTAACAAGTTAGACGTACATATGTCAAATGACAAATATTTTGATATACTTCTTTTCTTTAATCATATAAATGTGCATCACCATATTCAAACTGGCATGCCATGTAAACTATGTATGTCATATCGAGCTTTGTGCATGATTAAATACTTTGATTATCCAAAGAATTTAGCAATTAATTTCTTGTTATGGAATATTCCTATTTGTCTAAAAATTAAGGAAAAAAAAAAACAAAAGATTGTAAATGGAACTATCCTTATTGTCTCTTTCAATGCTTGCCACTAAGGTTTAATATCTCTTTCAATGACAACTCACTCATAATAAAAAGTTAAAAATCCTATTAATGCATTATTACAAACAAAAGTGAGGATAAGAAAACAGTTTACAAATCGTCCATGTAAAAAATGATAAATAATAACCCAATTGATATTATGTTGAAGATTCACTTACCTAGAGGAAATTTACCCTCGAAATCATGGAAAAACTTAGAGGATGTTCTTTTTGTGCTTTATTTTTGTGTTTTGAATTCATTTTGGATTTTGTGTTTTGAGTGCTCATTTTGAGATTGTTGAAAATGTGTTCTTTTTGGCATTTTGAAAAATTGTTTTAAAAAAAATGGAAAACCCGTTTCCCATCCTCCTCTCTCTCTCTCTCTCTCTCACAAAGCCCACCGCCACCACCTTCATCTCCTCCGCCGTTGGTAAAATTGGCCTTAACCCATGGTTGGGCAAGGTGCACTAGGTAGAGATGAGGCTAACCATGTGGTTCACGATCGTGGGACAGTCGAATGGCATCGAAATTTGCAAAACTCGAATTGCGACTATCGTTCTTATAGGATGAAATCCAAACATTGCAGAGTTATTTGGGGTGAGTTGTGGACATGGTTGGAGTCACCTGGGGATGAACATTCGACCAATGGTGTGCACGACCTTGGGCGTAGCCCGATGTGAAGTTTTCAACGGAAACATGTAGCGCTTGAATGATTTTTTGGCTTCCAGTTTCTGATGATTCATGTTGTTTCGTGGCTGATGAATGATTTGAGGTGATAGAAGGGAGTGAGGCGAGGTTGTTGGTGGTGGAATCCGACGGTCTAGGTGGCCGAAAGTGGCTTCCAATCTATTTTTGGCGGTGGTTGTAGTGATATTGTTGTAGCTGTGGCGGCGACGACAATTTTCAGGCAATGGTGGCTGGAGGTGATTGAAAACACAAAAAATGCATTTTGAAAATTTTGACTTGATTATAACTGAAGACACCAAAAACGACGTTTTAAGTTTTCTTTGTAAATTTTTAATTTGTTTTCAAAAACGCGTTTTCGAAAATAGGAAAGAGAACGCATTTTCATTATTTTGGAAAATCGAAAACAAAAATTGACTTGAAAACGGTAAAAAAAACAGATCCTTAGCTTTGGAATTAGTTTTCGGAAAGTCCTCTACTGTTTTGCAGGGTATACGTGATGTAGGACAACTAGTTTTGGAGTTTGAGGAAGTGCTGGACAGAAAATTGGCAAAGAAAAATCGCGTCAAGGGTAATTTTGTCATTTGTCGCGACGGTGTCGGATTGTGCTGAAATTTGGCATGTTGATTGGAAACGGCCCGAAAAGTTGGACTCGGGATATGTCCCGAGATCTCGTGATTTTAGCCAAATTCCTTTGTTTAGGCCCCCGAATGATCAATTTTCGTATTTTCCGTTTTAGATTTTCGCTATTTTTGGAACGATTTCTTTTTCTATGTTTTTAGGGTTTCTTTTAATGTCTATTTAAAGGCTTTAGGACTTTTTTCATTCATTATTGATTTGGACTAAAAATTTCGTTCTTGGAGAATTCCAGTTTTCTTGTTTTCAAGATTTACGTTAGTAAATCTTGTTACTTCCGTTCTGCATCAAGTGGTATCAGAGCGAAGGATTTGCCTTGTTCGATGGCCAACAACGAAGCCGGAAGAGTGAACCCTCGCGACGCTGGTCGCAAGGAAGGCGATGCAGATCTATGGGCAGCAATTGACGAGCAACGACAAGCGATGGAGAGGTTGGAGGGCATGCTACAGCAACTGTTGGGGCGGCAACCCAATCCCAACGCACCTGCTGTGAACCCCCCTGCCCCTGTCAACCGAGATAGATTCAAGGGAGTTGCCCTTGGCCGTCATGGAGGTGGGCGTCCACCTAGGGCAGCGAGACACGTGCAGATCGAGGATTTTAGTGATGAGGATTCTGAGGATGATTTTGCTGGTTATCCAGGGAACCATCAGCATATCCGAAACCAGCCTGATTATAGAATCCGCACAGACATCCCGTTGTTCCATGGGAAATTACAAATTGAAGAGTTCTTGGATTGGATTTCTGAGATGGAGAGATTTTTCAAATTTTCTGAGGTCGTGGAGGAGCGGCAAGTGAAACTGGTATCGTATAAATTAAGAAGTGGGGCTGTTGTCTGGTGGGAAAAATTGCAGATGGATAAGAGGCGCCAAGGCAAAACCCCTGTGCGATCTTGGAGGCGAATGAAACAGCTTATGATGAACAGATTTTTACCTCCAGATTATGAGCAGTTTATTTTCCAGAGTTTTCAGAATTGTGTACAGGGCAACAAATCTGTGGCAGATTATACTGAGGAATGGTCAAGGCTGTCAGTTCGTAACAACCTGAATGAGACTGAGGGACAGCAGGTTTCCAGATATTTGGGAGGATTGAAGCCTTCCATTCGAGACAAGATTGGTTTGCAGGTGGTTTGGACAGTGGATGAGGCGCATAACATGGCTTTGAAGGCAGAGTTAATGGAGAAAACGCCTCATCGCTTTTCCAATTACAAGAGGGACTTGGTGAGTCTTCTTATGCAAGTGTGAATAGAGGCATATTTTCACCAGGTGATGGGAGAATCAACCTAGGAACATTGCAGATCAGGTTCAAAGAAGTGCTGGACCCAACAATAACCAAGCTGGAACTCGCCCAGCAACAGTTACGAAAGAAGCCCCGCGAGTGCCAAACCCGTATGCTAAACCAAGTGGTTTTAAATGATACAGATGTGGCCAGCCAGGCCATCGCTCGAATGAATGCCCGGCCAGGAGGTCAGTGAATTTCGTGGGTACTGGAGATGATGGTGAAGATGAGCAGTATGTGGAAGGAGGGGCTGAATTGGAGAAACTGTTGGACGGGGCATAAATTGTGGAAGAGCTAGGAAAGCTTGTAAATTGTGTAGTTCAGCATTTCATGTGCTCAACCAAACTGGAGGAGTCCTCTCAGAGAAATAACATTTTTAAAGCTTGTTGCAGTGTGCTAGGTAAGGTCTGCGATTTGATTGTTGATACTGGTAGTTGTGAGAATTTTATGTCCAAAAGGCTGGTGGAGCATCTGAAGTTGCGGGTTGAAAAACACCCGAAACCTTATGTGATTGGATGGATCCAGAAAGGGCCTAAGGTGAGCGTGACAGAAGTGTGTAAAGTCCAAATCTCAATTGGTCAGCACTACAGAGATGAAGTGGTCTGCGATGTAGTCGACATGGATGCTAGCCATGTGTTGTTGGGGCGCCCTTAGCAATTTAATGTGGATGTGACCTATAGGGGGCGCGATAATGTGTATGTTTTCAATTGGGATGATAGAAAGATTGCAATGGTCCCGAAACAGAAATCAGCTATCTCAACTAAGGTTACTACAAGGGGTCAGTCCTTACTTTCTTTAGTAACTTCAATAACTGATTTGGAGTATGAGGTTAAGGAAGCACAGGAGGTTCATGTTGTGGTTGTGCGAGCTCTAGTGATAGAAGGAAAGGAAGAGAAGATGGAGGTGGTACCCAAAAAGGTGCAGTCTCTTTTAGCCGAATTCAGTGTGTTGGTGTCAGATGATTTACCAAATGACCTTCCACCATTGAGAGACATTCAGCACCATATTGATCTGGTTCCAGGAGCAAGTTTACCAAATTTGCCACATTATCGGATGAGTCCCAAGGAGAATCAGATTCTGCAGGAAAAAGTAGAGGAGCTGATGAAAAAAGGGTTTATTCGAGAGAGCATGAGTCCATGTGTTGTCCCCGCGTTACTGATTCCAAAGAAAGATGAGAGTTGGCGGATGTGTGTTGATAGTCGCGCTATAAACAAGATAACAGTCAGGTACAGCTTTCTAATTCCACGGTTGGATGATATGCTGGAGATGTTGGAGGGTTCGAAGTTGTTCTCCAAAATTGATCTGCGAAGTGGCTACCATCAGATTCGGGTGAAATCGGGTGATGAATGGAAAACAGCTTTCAAGACGAAGGATGGACTCTATGAGTGGTTGGTGATGCCTTTCGGACTATCCAACGCGCCGAGTACATTTATGCGGCTTATGAACCAGGTATTACGACCTTTCATTGGAAAGTATGTAGTCATTTATTTTGACTATATATTGATTTACAGTCGGAGTGAGAGTGAACATATGGAACATCTTCGGTCTGTGTTGGAAGTGTTGTCCGAGAATAAACTGTTTATTAACTTTAAGAAGTGCAGTTGGCTGACTGATAAATTGTTATTCTTGGGGTATGTAGTCAGTTCAGAGGGGATATTGGTTGATGAAGAGAAGGTGAAAGCCATTTGTAAGTGGCCCACACCAAAGACAATAGGAGAGGTGAGGAGTTTCCATGGGTTGGCGACGTTTTACCGTCGATTTATTAGAGATTTCAGTAGCATTGTAGCACCTATAACTGAGTGTCTGAAGAAAGGTAAGTTCCATTGGGGTGAAGCAGCGGACACGGCTTTTGCAGTGATCAAAGAAAAGTTGTGCACTACTCTTGTTCTAGCCTTACCCAGTTTTGATAAATTATTTGAGGTAGAATGTGATGCTAGTGGAGTTGGGGTTGGAGCAGTTCTTTCCCAAGAGAAGAAACCAGTGGCATTCTTCAGTGAAAAGCTCAGTGATGCGCGGCGAAAGTGGAGCACCTATGATCAGGAATTTTATGCCATTGTTCGTGCTCTAAAACATTGGGAGCATTATCTGATTCAGAGGGAATTCATATTATATACTGATCATCAGGCTCTAAAGTACCTCAATAGTTAGAGGAGTTTGAGTAATATGCATGCTCGTTGGTCGACCTACTTACAGAAATTTCCTTTCGTTCTGAAGCATAAATCCGGGGTTCTGAATAAAGTAGCCGATGCATTGAGTCGACGTACAAGTTTGTTGGTGACTATGCAGCAAGAGATTGTTGGGTTCGAGTTTCTGAAAGAATTGTATACTGATGATGAAGACTTCGCTAAGGTATGGGAGAAATGTGTCCTGAAGCAAACAGAGGGGGAGTTCCATATTGTTTATGGCTACCTGTTTCATGGTAATCAACTGTGTGTCCCTCGGAGCTCTTTGAGGGAGAAACTGATTCGGGAGTTACATGGTGGAGGTTTGAGTGGTCACCTGGGGCGTGACAAGACTATCGGTGGAGTAGCTGAGCGGTATTACTGGCCTCAGTTGAAACGCGATGTGGGTAATTTTGTTCGCAAGTGTTTTGTATGTCAGACTTCTAAAGGGCAAGCGCAGAATACGAGTCTCTACATGCCTCTACCTGTACCGAATGGCATATGGGAAGATTTATCGATGTACTTTGTTTTGGGGCTTCCACGAACTCAGCGTGGGGTCGATTCTGTGTTTGTGGTAGTTGACAGGTTCTCTAAGATGGGGCATTTTATCCCTTGCCGAAAGACTTTTGATGCTTCTCATGTGGCTCAGCTATTCTTTCGTGAGGTGGTTCGTTTGTATGGAGTGCCACAGTCTATTACTTCTTATAGGGATTCAAAGTTCCTTAGCCATTTTTGGATTACCTTGTGGCGACAAATGGATACTACACTGAAGTTCAGTAGCACTGCACATCATCAGACTGACGGCCAAACTGAGAACTTGAACCGCACACTGGGAAATCTGATTCAGAGTATCTGTGGGGACAAACCAAAGCAGTGGGATGTGGTGCTGGCCCAGGCGAAATTCGCATATAATAATGCAGTTCACACTACTATTGGTAAATCTCCTTTTGCTTTGGTATATTTGCAACCTCCTAAACATGCATTAGACTTGGCAAAACTTCCAAAGGTTGCTGGAGCAAGTATGGCTACTGAGAACATGGCTGAGCAGGTTCGTGATGTTCAGGCAGAGGTAAAATTACGGTTGGAGAAGAAGAATGCGAAGTATAAAGCTGCTGCAGATGTCAAGAGGTGTAGGAAATTGTTTGTTGAAGGAGATCAGGTCATGGTGTTTCTGCGTAAGGAAAGGTTTCCGGTTGGTTCATACAACAAGTTGAAGCCAAGAAAATATGGCCCGTACAAGGTGATCAAGAAGATTAATGACAACGCCTATGTGATCGACTTGCCTGCTGATATGAACATCTCTCACACTTTCAATGTAGTTGATCTTTATGAGTTTTGTGATGATGTTCCACTCTATCCGGAATATAACTCGGGGTCGAGTTCTTCACAGGTGGGAGAGACTGATGTAGGACAACTAGCTTTGGAGTTTGAGGAAGTGCTGGACAGAAAATTGGCAAAGAAAAATCGCGTCAAGGGTAATTTTGTCATTTGTCGCGACGGTGTCGGATTGTGCTGAAATTTGGCAGGTTGATTGGAAACGGCCCGAAAAGTTGGACTCGGGGCATATCCCAAGATCTCGTGATTTTAGCCAAATTCCTTTGTTTAGGCCCCCGAATGATCAATTTTCGTATTTCCCGTTTTAGATTTTCACTATTTTTGGAACGATTTCTTTTTCTATGTTTTTAAGGTTTCTTTTAATGCCTATTTAAAGGTTTTTGGACGTTTTTAATTCATTATTGATTTGGAATAAAAATTTCGTTCTTGGAGAATTCCAGTTTTCTTGTTTTCAAGATTTACGTTAGTAAATCTTGTTACTTCCGTTCTGCGTCAATACGTAAAGAAATATTTCCAATGGTTAAAAGCAAAGAAAGTAGACAAACTAAGAGAGATGACATAGCAACATTAAACCGACGATGACATGAGGAAGATAATAATTACTTATGTGATTATAATATATTTAGCAATGTTACGTTGTTTTACTTTTAACTTCTATGAAAATTACAATTATTGGCACTGACCATCACCGATCGTCTATATAGCCTTTAACTACATTAGAAAAAATAGCACAAAATATTTAAATTATGCATGTCCTTATATTTGTATCATGTATGTGCAAAAATATGTATATATTGTAGACAATATATAAATTATGTAAATTTTACCATTTTATTATTTTCATTATTATAAGAAAATGATGATACTTTGAAAATAAGTAAATGAATTATTTTTAATTTTACTAATAAAAAATACCAATTTAAAACTTATTTACTCGTTAATAATATAAATTTTTTAAGCTTGGTAAACAGACATGGAATAAGGTCAGTTTATTAATTGCTAGGCATGAAAATTTATAGAGATAGAAAACTTAAACTTGCTATTTTTGAATCAACAAAATTATGTGAATAAATATTTGAGGAGTTTGGAATGTCTGATTGTAGACCGATCAGTTTACCTCTTGTATATCATTCTGAATTGTCATCTGATTTTTGTCCCAAAATACAAGATAGAATAGAAGAAAGTCAGGGGTGACAAAAAAGCTTGGTGATTCGGGCTCGGCCCGGAAAAAGCCCGAGCCAAGCCCGGCTCGGGCTCGGGCTCGATTATACCGAGTCGAGGCTCGGGCCGAGCTTGGTTTTGGGGGTTGGCTCGAGCCCGGGCATGCCCATAGCCCGGGCGAGCCACCCCTTGATATTAAAATAATAAAAAAAAATTTAATTTTTTTAATTTTTAGCAGCTCAGGGAAAGGCGCTGCCTACAAAGGCAACTAAAATGCTTTCTAGCTGTCGTTGCCTACAAAGCCAACATTACATTTAAAAAAAAAACCAATAACCTGAGTCGGCTCGGCCAGCTAAGGCCCAGGCCAAAGCTCAGGACGAGCCTCATTTTTTTGCTCGGGCTCGATTCGGACCCAAAAAAGCTCGGTCCAATAAAACTCGAGTCGAGCCCGAGTTTTTTTTTTTTTTTTTGCTCAGGCTCGGCTCGTTGCCACCCCTAAAGAAAGAATGGCTACTATACTATATGCTAATGTTAAGATATGTTGTATCTTATGATTTAGCTCGTGGTAGCTATGTCAACGAGCCGAACCCAAGCCTAAAAAAAAAAAAAAAAAAGCTCGTATCGAGCCCGGCCAAAAAACACGAGCCAGCTCGGGGTTTTTTTTTTTCTTCCACCTTTTTTACTTAAAGAATTTAAATTTTGCACAGTTTATACGTGTTATAAATTTTAAAAATGTAAACCCTCCTCCTTTATTCGGGCTTGGGACCGGCTACAATTATTGAAGGCGGAGTTAAAACTGTACACGAATAAAATATTTCGTGTACAATCTTTCTTGATACAAAAATAATTTAAAAATTACATTTGTTTTAAACTAATCAATTTAAAAATTTACAATATCATAGATACTTGAATTTGATGTAACTCTTCGGTCATTATACTATCAACTTGTTCTTGAAGGCGTAATTCCGTACATTCTCAATCCTTCAAACATATTTCCATATATCTTCTTTTAGTTTTGATCGTTCGTCACATAAAACTTGACCACCTAAACTAAATGTAGCCTCCGATGCTACTGTAGACACCGGAGGTGTTAGTAGATCGCGAGCAATTTTTGATACAATTGGATATTGCCTTTTGTTACACTTCCACCATGATAAAAGATTAAATTCCTCTAATTGTTGTGGTTGTAACATACTACGAACGTCCACGCACATATACTTAGCTAACTCATAGGGAATTTCAATATTTGTACCACTGACATCTATTGCTCTAGATATTGACGAACTAGAACTAAATGAGGGAACACTAGTGTTGATCTCTAAAAAATTCCAAAAATTTTCTGTATTTGTTGATGTATTTCTTGAAAAAAAACTTTGGGTAGTAGAACTACACTGACCATTTTTTTCAACGTAATAGTTATACATTTCACATAATATAGATTCTATATGCACATGTGATAATTTTACATTCATGAAATTTGAAATTCCTTTTATAGTAGTTTTTGTGCCAATTAAATTAAGTCGATGGTCCATCACCGAAGCTAATAAAAATAAAGAAGGTATATCTTCCCAATATTTACGAAATTTTGCCTCCATAGAATAAATTACGTCAACAAGAATTGACAAACTCCTATGTTTTTTAAATGCTTGTGAAATATAGAAAAAAATGTTGTAAAACAAGTGAAGATGTATGATAATAAACACGACTACATTCTTTCGTGGCATCGAAAAAATGTTTTAAGAAATTTTTCACACGAATGCAATAGACAATGCCCAATCTTCTAAATTATGTTCGGGTCCATATGTATGTCTACCATTATAATACATTGAAACAACGTTATCATAACTTTCACACGAATGTAACATAAGATATGTAGAATTCCGTCTATGTGATACATCAGTGACAAATGATCTCCCTTCTAAGCCATACTCTGCACATAAACTGTTAAATGCTTGCTTTCTTGCTAGTGATATAGTAATAAAATTAATTGCTTGCCTAGTTTTATCTAAAGGTTATTTTATATGTTTCAATCCATCTTTTACAATCAAATTAATAATGTGGGGTTAATTACCCCAATAGTCACTGAACTTTACCAAAAGTTTCTACCAAGTCACTGAACTTTGAAAACTATGTGGTTAGTCATTGAACTTTCTAAAATGTAACCTCATCCATCATTGAACTTTAAAAATCACCCCATTAGTCACTGAACTTTGTAAAAGTTTCCTTGATGGTCACTGAATCCAGTAACCATTTGGGAAACTTTTGCAAAGTTCAATCACCCTATAGAAATATTTTGCAATGTTCAGTGACGAATTGGGTGATTTTTAAAGTTCAGTGATGGATGGGGTTGCATTTTAGAAAGTTCAGTGACTAACCATGTAGTTTTCAAAATTCAGTGACCTGGTGAAATGATATAACACAATCAAAAGTTTTTAGACTTTCAACAGCAATTTATTTTCTTCTGTTATATAATTTTATAGCATCCGAATGAATAGTATTTCTACAATAAGAATTATACTTGGGCTGGAGATAATTTTGCACAAGACGAGTAAAGTGTTTCGGCTCGATCATCGTTTGCGGCATCTCTGCTGCAGCCACGTATGCGGCCATTCTTCACGAAATATCTCCTATGAATATACAAAAGTGGACATAGTGGAACCAGAACCGGTAAATGTTTGTTCGGTCTGTTTCGGGTCAAGACCGACTAATTTCGCTTTGCAACTTCTTAAAATGTGTCTATTTAAATGCGATGTGTTTGAACTGAGCTTAAAACTAAATTCTTTACCACAATAATTGTAACATGATTTCCAAATATCAACTTCATTTTGAACTTCAACTTTTTTACAAGTCATATGTTGCCAACAATCAGCAGACTCTTTTTTCAACCTTTTAACCTTGACTACTTCCTCCTCTTCGTTATCTTCCAAATTAATTGGAATATTTTGAGATGCATCGTACCCCGATGGAGTACTCGAACTACCTTTAAAGTGATTAATTTCATCACTGGTAAAATTCATGTATAAGTATTATAATAGAGGGAATATAGGCTATATAGCCAAATGTGTGAAAGAGATGGAAGAGTAAAATACAGAATATTGTATTAAAGAATATAGCAAAATGTGTAAATTGAAAATAATAGTTAAGTAATTGGAGAGTAGAATATTGAATATTGCGTAAAGAGTTGAGCAATTGGAGAGTGATATGAAATTATAAATTTTTTCTCGTATTTATAAACCAAAAAATCTATATTCATTTTTAAATTTTTTTTTTTGCGTGTACGCAAGTAAATCTGCCTGAAATCAGGTAGATTGAAATATGCTTGCTACAAGCAGATTTTTCTGCCTGTAGCAGGCGGAAAATTTGTCTATTGTTGTCTGCCCGCAACATCAGGCTAAATTCAAAAAAATTAAAAAAAAAATTTCTCATCAAATTACAGGGGCCATTTGGGCCCGTGTGGCTCGGCGAGCCACACGGGCCAGCCCGGGCTTGGGCTAAGGCCACTAAATGGGGCTCGGCCTGAGCGTTGGCTCGGTGCCACCGAGCCCGAGCCAGGCTTGGCTCGGACCTTTTCCAAGCCGAGCCGTGCGAGCCCATGAACTTTTTTGCCACCCCTAGCTCATGGTAGAAGTATATTTAGCATATCTACGACCAACCCTGGTGAGTGTCTCTGGGAAGTTTTAAAATGATTACTTATGGTGTGTTTGAGTCATATTATTTTGAAAAAAAATGTATTCTGGAATAGTAGATTGATGGAAAATGTGTGATTGAAAAAGAAGGAAAAGTTATTGATGTGATAAAACATATTATTTTATTGAAGAATGTGTAATTAAAAATGAGTAGAAGAATGAGAATAAAAATTTGAATGTATATCAAACGGGGGTTTAAATACTTGAAAGGAACTGCTAGTTTGGGGATAGTATTTAAATTGTAGCTCATGGTATTATATTATTTAAACTGTTTAATTTAGACTTTAGGTTGTTTAGCTATGCTTAAAAAAATTCAATTTATAAGTGTGTGAATAAGTTTTCAACTTAATAACTTTTTTTATTGGTTAAAGTTAGAAATAAATAGGTTAATTTAATATTTTAACCCGTGGAGATTGCTATCATAGGTTAGCCAGATGGAGAAGGCGAATTTTAATTCGGAGGCATTAGTCTTGTCATTTGAGCAGATCCATGACATCATTCGAAGAAGGGTATCACCTGTATTTCAGCCAAGATTGCTAGGATCTATCTTGCTTAGAGGTTTCTACTCTGCATTTTCCTTCAAGGATTGATGACCTTCCAATGTAAAATACTCATTAACTTGGAAAATTTACTTTAATTTTAATGTCATAACTTATTTTTCAGAATCTCTCATTGAATTCTTGGGTTTTCCTATGAAGACCATGACACACTACATATCACTAATTTTGATATTTTTGGTTGAAGCCATCTTACAAATATCAACCTGCTACATGTTCTTCCATCATAGACGTTGTATTCAGACTGCATCTATATTTTGTAAAATAAATCAGTCCAAATACGATATTGAGTTGTCTTTCACTAAAATCTTTGTCCTTGGAGCATACTAAGATTTGAATTAATAGAACCTCCAACCAATTAGTTGACAATCGACCACCACTCTACTACAAAGATACAAAACTCGAGTTGGGCCACCCAAACCATTTATAATCTAAATCATGCCAATATTTATGTAGCCGATTAATGAATTTTTTTCAAGCCTTACAATTGATAAATGCATGACTAATTTTGATCCCACAAAAGATTTCAAGCTTTTGCAGTATTTGTAAAAATATCTAGGATGATATTTGCAATTCTTGATTTTATCATTAAACTTAAGTTTAAAAAAAAAGAGAGAGAGAATTGCAGCCACGATCTCAAAATTCTCATTTCGTTACCGCATAAGGACAAATGAAATGATTCCATCTTTTTGACCGTTGTTGACTCAAAAATAAAAATCTAACATCTTTGTGTTTTGCTTCAAGTACAGGTGCCAAAAGTAAAGGGGCTTGCCAGGTTACTCACTCTGCCGAGCCCCACACGTTAAAAAAAAAAAAGAAAAAAAATACACCCCACCCCCCCTCTATTAGTAGCCTGGCAGTGAACCCACCCCCTCCCTCCTGTACGTGTATCACTTCTCAACATTTTTTGACCAATAAAATGAAGGGCAAAATGATCTCTTTTAATCTTTATAAAAGAAAGAAAGAAAAATTAATTTCTTCTCCAACTCCAAATCCGCCCCCACACCTCTGGAAATAATCACCACCACTCACCCACTTTTCATCGGCACAACCTGTCGCAGCAACAATCTTGTCATTTCATATAATCATACATCTCCAATCCCCATGCCGACGCCAGCTCTAGCTAAACAGGCAATTCAAAAATTCCTTGATCGGAACCCGTACGAGGTGGACACATTGCAGCTACCGTGGGCATCACAATCAAACTCCCTCCGCAACATCAAATTATCAGTGACACACCTTACAGCTACCCAAAATATATTTTTTTTGCTCAAATAATTTTTTAATTAATGTATTTTTAGTTTTGAACAAAATATTAATTTATAGAGTAAAATTAGAAGAAATTTTTAGAAACGACCAAAAATAACCGTTTTAGTGGGTTAAGAAATACCATAAAAAAATACGCTATACCAAAAACAACCCAAAATAAGTGCTCCCAAAAAAACTAATAAGCACCAATTTTTCCAACCTCTCATAAGCGGTGCCATCCAAAAATTATCAAAATCCGTGAAAAAAAGAAGTTAAATTCCAAACACTTCCGTTAAGATCCCCAAGAAATTGAAGATACATGCCTCAAAGCCACATGGTACTCAAACCTTAGGCATTAGATGTGATCTGAGAATCACTACAAACCATTCATAGGGTATCAGATGTTTGTCGTGCAACAACACAAGAATAGCGAGAAACAAAAGTCAAACATGGATAACATTAGATGTGATCTAAGAATCACTACAAACCATTCATAGGGTATCAGATGTTTGTCTTGCAACAACACAAGAATAGCGAGAATCAAAACTCAAACATGGATAACATTAGAATTTGTTTAACCCTAAGGTCGGGATTCAACTATATCATTGTAACGCAATCTCCAATAATTTGGTTACCAATAGTATGAAAATCATAAAATCCCACATTTAACCCCTCATATTACTCATAAATATTAGAAGACTTCTCTCTCATCATCAAACTACACCAAATTATTATAGATTTCAGTGATAAAATGCTCTAATAACTCACAATCAAGCCCTAGATCGTGCATACATATGAATAGAGATGAAGATATCAGATCGCTTAACGGGGTTAAGGCACCTTCTAAATCACCAATGACTTGGATTGAATCTTGTAATCCAACGACGATAAAAGAATTCAAGCTTCAAGAGTCTCATTGCTACGTCAATAAACACTAAAGTTGCATCTTCAAGAAATTCGCTTTTACTAAGCTCGACTTTTATAACATTTTCAGTAATAGCATTTACAAACATGAATGCGTATGTTTGGTACGATAACTAGAGCAGAATTTGATAGAAATTTAAAACAACAAAATGAGACATGAATAAAAAACAAGTCACGCCAGATAATGTTCAAATTTGATTGCGACAGGCGGATCAATTGTAATATATATCGTCCTTGCTTTTGCTAGTTTAACTTTGCATTATATTATTAACATTGTTCCCTTTTAGAGTTATATTTTAGTGTCCATCCAACAAATCAACTTTCAGCCTAATTAATAACTCCAAAATATAGAACCTAATCCATGTCCCGTGATGACAACAAAATTTGATCTCTTCTGTATTGTATAGTACGAGAAGGCTAAATATCTTTCACTATAAGTAAAATATAATTTTCTTCGGACGATCTCTTAGAATAATAAAATCAAGAATTGAACATTAAAGAATGATAAATTGATCCAACCAATTCAACTCACGACCATTTCGATTAATACTTTTCCAACATCTCATCGCATTTGAATAGATTTTTCGTTTGCAATAAAAAATAAATAAATTTTTAATTCAAGAAGAATTTGATAGAAAATGCATAAAGGATTATAGATTTAATTCAAATACTATAATCTCACATAAACTTTAAATTTAAACTCCATGTTGAAATCTGAGAAACCAATAGAAAATAAAACATACCTCGATCCATAAATTTCTGATTCTTTGCTTGAATGAATCACGATCTTCCAAAGTGATTTGTGGCATTCATTTGAATTCTCTCTATTGACACTCACCATTGGGGACCATGACCCCTATAATAAGAATAAGATAATGAAAGGTCATTATCTTTCATTTGTTTCAAATCAGCCCCTCATCAATTTGAAATTCCATGAATTCCATAAAACCTAATACCCCATAGTCAAAATTCATTTTTGGTAGATCACTTTAATTGACTAATAAACTTTAAATAATAGTACCACACATTTTAATACGTTACGTGTGGCCCCAATTAGGTTAGAACTTTCCAACAGAATTGCATAGAGAAAACATTTGTCTAGATAACTAAATTATTTGTTTTCTAATATGCGAGCATGCATCGCCAAGTGGAGATTAACCAAATTAAATATGGAAGAAAAGAGTTTAAATAAATATATAGTTAGGATCCATGGGATATTGACAAAATTTGTAGCGGTAGTACATAAAAATTAAATTAGGTTGACTACCATCAAGTCATGTTCAATCAATTAATTATGAATTATCTCTAGCTCTATTTATATTAATATTATCAATATTTTTTGGTGTACGTTTTCTGTGATGCATAAAATTTGTCACGCTACCTTTTTTTAATTAAAAAATTTTAATCCTTTGTCAATGGGTTATGAATCAATTTCAGATTAGAGAAAATTTATTATAAAACTTTGTCTGACTTAAATATAAGAGGTGACGGGTAATATAACTCTTGTTTCTATATAGTGTAATAATTAAATTAAAGTATATAAGTAATTAAGAATATTAGCAAAAACCAATTAATTAGACATCACACCTTAAAAGAGTTCAAAATAATTAGATTGTATTTATTTCTTCAACATTTTTGGTCAACTTTAATAAAAAAAAATATCAAATCATATCATAAAATAAATAAATAATTCACATGCAACCATATCTGAGAAATGATAAGGTCCAACATAAGAAGACCACGTGGACTCTCCATTACTCCTAACTTTTCCACCCAAATCCACATCACCCTTTAGCACATGATATATACTTCATAATCAATGTGTCATCCATCTTTATCAAAACTCAAAATAATCTATAATCTATATCTATAATAATAACTAATATAAAAGATTGAGTATTATTTCTAGGGTAATTGGCGCAAAACGTCCCTACCTATGACGGGGTTTGTGGAAAACATCCATACGTTTGATTTTTTGGTGCAGAACGTCCCTACCTTTGTATTTTCTTGTGCAAAACGTCCTTTTCAACCACTTTTAATATAAAATAACCATTATACCCTCCTATATAAATAAAAAAAGAAAAATAAAGAATACATTGCAATATGCTCATAAACTTTTTTTAAAAATGCAAATCAGTCTAAGATAATTACAGAAAAATGACTCACTTTATCATAATTGCACCCAAGCCCCCGTCTCCATCCAAAAATTGAAAATCCTAGCTCTTCCCCAATACCTTCAGAAAACCAATAGTACTGATCCCAACGTTGAAGGATGAACCGGAGGGCTTAGAATTAAGGTAATGTTAAACGGATCGTTAGTGGTTAATCCAACAACTTGTAAGGGGCCCGACACAAGACCTCACACTACTGGTAGGGAAGCATTGCAGTTCACAAGAGAGGTTAAAACAACAAGGCAACAATTCAGGAAGTTGGGAAGAATTCCAATAACATTCACGTTGACATTAGGAATATATTGTAATTTATTCTTTATTTTTCTTTTCTTTTCTTTTTTTTTATTTATATAGGAGGGTATAATGGTCATTTTATGTTAAAAATTGGTGAAAAGGACGTTTTGCGCAAGAAAATACAAAGGTATGGACGTTTTGCACCAAAAAATCAAACGTAGGGACGTTTTCCACAAACTCTATCATAGGTAGGGACATTTTGCGCCAATTACCCTTATTTTTATAACTAAGCCATATCCTGATCCGAGCCGAGTCGAATGGCTTTATGGCTTGGCTCGGCTAAGCCGCATGAGAGGTTTTTTTTTTTTTAAACGTTTGATTCAATATTTTAGGTTACAAATATGCGTTTTAACCGATTTAAAATTTGTTGGAAATATTGAAGTGCGGTCATAATAAATATATGATCGATAAATTTTAAATATAAAAAATAATTTTACATTAATTATGAAACGTAAAATTGTGATTGTTTATGTTTCTTTTCAATCTCAACCTCATTCCAATGTCCTTTTTTCGAACTTTATTTTTCCTATAACGTTTGATTTGATATTTCGCTATATGAATATATATTTGGAACGATTTAAATTTTTATAAATATACAAATCATCTTAAATTATTAAACGTAAAATCATAATTGTTAATTTTTTTTACACACGCTCAACCCCTATATTTATACTAATTTTTCCCAATTTCATTTTTCTTCAGTTTTTATCTTAAATTATTAAACATAAAATTATAATCGTTAATTTTTCTTTTCTACCCACCATCAATCCCCATACTCACACCAATTTCTCTTAATTTCATTTTTCTTCAGTTTTTACGGTTAAAAATGTGATTTATGGCGTCAAAAATGGATATTGAAGGAATTCAATTATTTTTAGAAGAATCTTCCTATATCATGCAGTACTGGTAGACAAACATCTTCTACGAAGTGAATTATTTTAATTTTTTTTTTAAATTGATTTAATGTACGGTATCATTAGAATATGCTGAAAAGATATTCGACGAAATTTATGAAGTTAGGTGATCGTTTGTCATTCTTTTTGTCTCTATGATGAAAGTTTCATTGTGTTGTGGTTTTAATACTAATAGAGACCTATGATTTGTCCTAAATTCTGCACTGTATTATTATTACTTAATTAGTTTTGACTAGGTAGAAAAAAAAGGGTTATATTGAATTTTATTATCTTTTTAACAAGCCATCAACAAAATTTAGAAACATATATTGGAGCAAAAATACCTTTCAATCTAAATAGTTTAACATATCCATTAATTTCGACACTAACATAATTTTCAAAAGTATCACAATTCGTGCATTGCACGGGCTTTAACTAGTAATAATAAAAAAGTTGAAATTTCAAATACATATTATTTTTCCAAGTAATCTATTTTAGGGTTTTTTTTTTTTTTAATGATTTAGGGCTTAAATCAATTTGAGTAGTTAGTTTTAGGGTTAGTAAAATTACAAAGGAATGTATAGTTTTATGAATTCTGAATAGAAATAATGTAGAACCATGATTTCAGGTGTAGATGATTGTTGAGACTCGAAATTGGGTTAATAGGATTTGGGGTTTAAGAAATGACGATGATTTTAGGGTAATATTGGTATACGCAACTCCTCTTTATTGAAACTCAAAATCACGAAAAAAAAATAAAAATAAAAATCCGATATGCAAATTTAATTTTATCTTTTCTGTCTTATGTTTTACAATTTAGATCAATTTTCACACAAGTTATGGGATAATTTTAACATGTAACGTCACATTAATTTACTACTCTATTTGTCTTTTTCATATTGTAGTATATATAGTAATTAATATTACAATTTTAACATGTAACATCACCCATTAATTTAGTAATATACTCATTTGTTTTAGTAATGGGCAACATTATAGATGGAAATAAAGTTAAATTTTTATAATATCGAATTCATTTTTATCAAATATTGTGTACGAAACATGCATGCATATATGCGAGTATACAAAACAATCATATTGAATTAAAAAAATATTTTTTTTAGTAAATTTTGATAAAATTTAATAGAATGTGTTGTTAAAAAGTTATGCATCTCATAAAATTGACTTTAAATTTTAATTAACCTTTTAACTGAACCAAATGGTGCCTTAATATGCCAATCAATACTCTTATTTTCCGTTCAACTTATCAAATATGTCCCAACATGGACGTCTTGTTCAAATTTCCAGTATCCAAAATGTTGTCTCTTTACGACCTTCCCGTTAAAATGTCAAAAAGATAGACGTTGTATTATATTTTTTTGGTGTCAAAAACTCGATAAAACGGAGAACAATTTCACGGGATAGCAAAAATCTAAACTCGGAGAAATAGTTCAGCGACTGATCATATATGCATAAATAGTAAGATGGTTCTGCTTCATGTACATAATAATATATATAACTCATGTTTGGTGCACATTTTGAGTTCAAAAATGCATTTTTTGTTTGATATGATGAGTAATATGTTGTTGAAAAAAGAGAAAAATTTATTGATGCGATGAAAAATATTATTTTATTCAAGAATTTGTTGTTAAAAATGAGTAGAATAATGAGAATGAAAAAAATAATGTGTATCAAACAGATGCATAATGATTATCAACACATGATTTGTAATTATATCAAAATATTATCAATCAAATAATTTTTTCACTTATATTTTAAACTCATCCTTATGTAAAATATTATTTAAATAATTATTTACAATATTATCTACATAAAATTAAGATACCTTAACTGGCGAATCACTTAAATTAGCTTGTGTTTGTCACCTATTTTGGGAAAAAAAAAAAAAGAATTTTGAAATAGTGATTGATGGAAGAATGTGTAATTGAAAAAAGTAATGAAAATTTTTAAATTTGTGTGTAATATTATTTTATTTGAAAAATATATGATTGAAATGAAAAAAGTGAAAAAAAAAAAAAAAAAAGGATGAAAATGAGAATGAATCTCAAACAACGCCTTAATAGTTAATATATTCACGTTTTTTGTATTGACTTACAAAATATGAACAAATTGGCAAGTGTTTTCCACGTCAACTAGCGCGTACAACACCTGCGTACTGCATTCCCACTATATATATAATGGAATAATGCCCATCTTCTTTATCCACGCGTTGCATTTCGACTTTCTAGAGATCTCTGTCCATAGCAGCATAGCTCATCTCTCTCCCAGCCTCTCCGCTGAATCTCTGTTTTTTGGTACCCGCAACGAACGCTAATTTGAAAATTTCAACAATCTCCTTGTAATTTTGAGTAATTTTTCATCAAACTGACAACAATTGATTAAATCTTGGTTTGGCTGAAAGATGAGATTGAATTTCGGGTGAATTTTACAAGCGTAAGCGTGTGCGTGTGCGTGCATATATACGTTGTGAATGAGAATGGGTGGTGATGTAACGTACAATAAAGTAGAAGAGGAGGAAAAGGTGAGAAACGAGGAGGAGGTGGAGGAGAAAATGTTAGTAGAGAGGAAATATAAGGCGGTGGTCGGAGGAGGGTTTCCGCCGCCGACTAAGGTGGTGGTGGTGGGATATGCTCTCACATCTAAGAAAATTAAAAGCTTTTTGCAACCCAAGCTTGAAGGTTTAGCTAGGTATATCTTTCAGTACTTTTTCCCTGTTTTCTAATTGCTAAAGAAAATATAGGAAAATAAATGTCATTTTGATGCAGCAAGAGAGATGGACTGCGTACTGTTAATCATATTGTGTCTTTTCCTTTGTTTTCTCTCGTGGTTCTCTTTTTTATCATGGTGTTTGCCTGCAATTTTTTATTTCTTTTCTTTTACCGCACTTTCCAGGTTAGATGTCTTCTGCTACTTGCAAATTCCTGAGTTAAGATTTGGGATAATTGATTTAAATTTATTATTATTATTATTATTTTATTATTTTTTTGGTGATTGAAATTGTCTTGTGAATCTGTTTAAGGTTTTTATGTGTGCAGGATGAATTTTTTGTGCCTATTTGTATGTGCTGGTGTATTACTCCCACACAAAACTGTAGTTTGTCAAAGTTCACATCTTGTGTGTGCGCAAAATGCAGGAATAAGGGAATACAATTCGTTGCTATTGACCCGAGTAAACCCCTTTCAGATCAAGGACCCTTCGATATCTTGTTGCATAAGGTTCATGCTTTGCTAATCATTTGTTTGTTCATTTTTAGAAGGATGCTATGTTATTATACTTTTTGGAACTACTACATCCATTTTCACTAACTAAAATGTATAACATCTAATAGATTTCACCTCTTATTGCAGTTATCAGGAAAGGAATGGCGACATGTACTTGAGGTTTGTTCCTCTAAACATACTACAGTATTATCAAGAAAGCATCTATAATTTCTACTATATGATTAGGAAAGCACATATTTGACTGCTTAGGCTATCGCACAATATGATTGATGATGTGAATGGATGCGGAATGTCAATGACTGATGGTAAACCAGCAGTCTTTTTGCTTGAAATTGTTCCTGTCAGACATAATGTGCAGAATGCTTTTTTCTCTCGTCTGTCATGGATCATGACTTGATAATTGAGGTCGAAGCCTCGACTTCAGCACGAGAATGTTCTCCTTCAAGGGGCTGGTGGTTTGCAGGTTTTTTAAGTATATCAAACAAAGGATTCCTGGTTTTATCATTTAGTGGGTTCTTTTTTCCAGGGCTCACTATCAACCCTTATTAACAGCTTAACCGGAGTGGGCTATAACCTAATTCATGTTTTTGGGCTTCAGTATTTTAGTTCAAAGTGCTTGCTATTTTGTTTTATTTAGGATGCTTATT
Source organism: Fraxinus excelsior (assembly GCA_019097785.1). Classification (NCBI taxonomy): domain Eukaryota; kingdom Viridiplantae; phylum Streptophyta; class Magnoliopsida; order Lamiales; family Oleaceae; genus Fraxinus; species Fraxinus excelsior. Next base: position 20,731,750 of record CM032635.1, on the reverse strand, counting down.
CACTGTCCTTTTATGCTATTAAATTGTTGAACCTCTAGTGTGATATATTTCCAGTTAGAGCAATAGATATTTATGGGTAGTTATTTACTAAACAATTAGAAATTGTTAATTTGCTTTGGAAGGTCTGGAGTTTTTCAACTTGTCAATATTTGGAATTGAATTCTTTTCCCTTCCCTTTTTGATGATCATGCATGTGATATGCCTGCACATGCTTGGAATACAAATCTGCTATACGCTGACTGTGGAAAGAAAAATGAAATTCCCATCCCATGGCTTGAATGACTACATCGGATAAATTTGTTGAACAAAAATCCTTTTTAGCTACCTTATAATGCTAAAAGGGTAAAATACACAGTAGAACTTGATTATAAATTTTTATTCTATATTTTTTTATTCATGATTTATTTTATGGTAAATTTATTATGCTAAGTGTATATCTTCTAGGAATGAAGATAATCAGAACTAAGATGTGGTTCTTAGTTTTTGGATTGTTTATTGCAATTTGATTTCTTATTGTAAGAGCTTCTTTTTTATTTCATGAAAATGAATCATTTCCTTTTTAGTCCCAATAGCCGAAACAACTACAATAAGCGTACAAATTTAATTGGGCTAGGTTGCCATTTTTATCTCGCTCCATTGATAAGGAGTAATTTTTACTAATAAATCTAGTTACCTTGTGAATTACACAGAATTTATATATATTGCATCCCAACAGAGCACTTCTTCATCCCTCAGGTGTTGTCGATTCAATTTTACTCATTTTATAACATAATTGTCAGTTGTGGTCCTGAGTAATAATTTTCGACAATAACTCTAGAAATTTAATTTGTTTCATTTCAGCATTCCATATGTCCTGCATCGATGAATATATGATCTTTGATGTTAAAGCTTTCTAGGTTCCTTTCATTATTAAGAAATCTAAGATTCAAATGCATTATGCGAACCACACACTTCTTGATCTTCTGAATCTGTTACAGATATTAAAAAGAAAAATAAAAAATAAAAACGTTATAACATTATAGGGGTCAAATGATCTGCTAAAAAATCTGCCAGTAATAAAAATGTCCAGAAAATCAAGGCCAACAAGCTCATACTTCTAACACCCTGAAGCTTAGCCTTGAGGTGGGAGCCTCAGTAAGTTGAGGGGTACACCTTGACAAACGACACTCAAGGTGTAAGATTTGAGACATTAAATGAAGATCTCATGTGAGGTACACTGCAAGGGTTATGTCTTGGGTGGTTTTAAAACTATGAAGGATCTTTGCAGACATTCCTGTCCCTGAGGATTGTTCTTGCATATATATTAAACCATTTTGTGGGAGAGAATGTAGTGTGCCTGTGTTGATTTGGAATGCCAGCTGTCTTTTAATTTGTCCACGTCCACTGTTCTCCTGTAATTTGATTTTGTTCTCACATGAATTTGCTTAATTCATTTTCTTTAGCTTTGTTTTTTCGTATTGTGCTTTCTTTGGCTTGGGAAGCTGTAAATAATGCAATGGGGGATGCAGTAATGGTTGTCGTCCATTATGCACCAAGTGTGACAATATAATGTCATGTTAGAGATGGCATGTGACTAACATTCCTAATCTATGTTTCACAATTTTATTTCCCTGGTTTAGAATCTGGAGCTTCTGACTTTACAAGTTGTGCTTGTTCTAGTCGCTATACAAACTTATATAATCTTTCAAAAAGTCATTCTTTATCTCTTTATCATTTATTTACCTCTTTTTGAAGGATTATGGACAAAACCATCCTGAAGTCACAGTTCTTGATCCTCCAGATGCCATACAGCATGTGCATAATCGCCAGTCTATGCTTCAGGATGTTGCTGACATGAACCTGTCGAATGCCTACGGTAATTCTCGATATACATTAGGATGAATGGCAAACTTCTTGTTTCCTGATGCTATCATTCTCTCAACTTCTTTTTCTTGGGTGGAATGGTGTGTGCATTTAAAGCATGCTTGGTGCTTTATTATGTTCTTGCTGCTGTAGTAGATATAATTTACAAGTGTTTTACCTAAAATTGTTCTTGCTAAAATACTTCTGCATAATTATATAGCTCTGTTTTCATCTGGAGTGTAGGAAAAGTCGGTGTCCCAAAACAACTGATATTCAAGAAAGATCCATCATCAATTCCTGATGCAGTCAACAAGGCTGGGCTGAGGTTTCCCATTGGTATGCCTTCATCTTGTTTATTACATACATCAGTTTAATCACCAAATTTTGAAGAAAGCACGACATTGTGTGTGGGTGGTATGAGCACTTTTGTAATTATTATGATGTATGGTAAAGTTCTCAATTATTTGGACAAATGTGATGATTACAACTTGTATGGATTGTCACTCTTACTTTAGGAAATTTAATTGTTTTTTGCTTCTCACTTTAAATATTTATTAATTTTGTCATTCTCTATGTTACAGTGGCAAAGCCCTTGTTTGCAAAGTCGCATGAGTTATCTCTTGCATATGATGAATTCTCCCTTCAGAATTTGGAACCGCCACTTGTCTTGCAGGAATTTATCAATCATGGTATGGGGTTGTAATTGATGTGGTGTTCTGCAGCTCTTCCATTGTCTGCATGGTGAATGTATCATCACTTTCTTTATTTATATATTTTTTGTGTCTGTAGGTGGTGTCATGTTTAAGGTTTATATTGTCGGTGAAGCAATTAAGGTGGTCAGGCGTTTCTCCTTACCTGATGTCAGTAAGCGTGAACTCACTAAGAATGCTGGTGTATACCGCTTTCCAAGAGTATCTTGTGCCGCTGCATCAGCCGATGAAGCAGACCTTGATCCATGTGTCGGCGGTGAGCTTATACTATTGGAGCACACAGATTGTTCTATGCAATAGATGTTATATGAATTAACTCATTGTCTTGTAATTTGATGCGCTGGAATATGTTTATGTTTCTCACATGGAGCTCTTAAACTTATCTATATCTGTTTTGATCTCCTGTTATTTGATTAAGCTAGTCATTTGTGCATGTACCATGTTTTGAAATCCATTTCTGACCATGGTAACTTATGCCAGAGCAGCACTTACGTTTTAGTTGTAACCTTCTTCCCTGCAGAGCTCCCTCCACGACCATTACTTGAGAAAATGGCGAAGGAACTACGTCGACGACTGGTATTCTTATTTCCCTTTCTGATAATGCAGTTATAAGGATGAAAACTGGTGTTATTTTGCGTGTTATTGGTTCTCTTTGTATTATTGTTTGATCATTATTTCCATTTCTTTCTGTATTATATTCGATAGGGTCTTCGGCTGTTCAACCTTGATATGATTAGAGAGCATGGAACTAGAGACCGTTATTATGTCATAGACATCAACTATTTTCCTGGTATGCGACTGTCCATTGTATGTATTCTAATATGAGTTAGTTATCATTATGATAGAGACAGTGAGGGATTGCATTTATATTTGAATTGCAAATCCAACTTCTTACCTGCTTGTGTATAATTTGCAGGTTATGGCAAAATGCCAGAATATGAGCACATATTTACAGATTTTCTTTTAAGTCTGGTACCAAGAAAATAGAAGGAATAAGTGAAATGTGTGCGCTGTATGGGAAGTGTTTCACTAAATATGGAAATATTATTTTGGCTATGGATGTGCAAGACGAATTGAAGTTAACTCCCGCGACTCAATTCCATGTGGCAAACAATAATATGTGCTCAGTTTCTGTTTACCGTCCCATTGGCATGAATTTGGTGACTTGAGGAGAAATCATCTTGGGTTGTGCCCCTTCGTTTCAAAATTTCTTGTTTTCTTCTAACTTGATGCTTTTATTTTCTCTCACATATGTTTCGAGTTGTTTGGTTCAGCGTGGCTGAATCCATTGTAGTTCAACTTGGAGCCCATGTAAATCCTTTTTAGTTCGACAACATGTACATTCTATTCTGATTAAAATTTGTTGGTCCTTCAATTTTTGCTTGTTCTGGTTTTTGCTGTGCGTCATATGAGCGGTGGAGATAATTGCCGGATTGTTGTCCCGGTTCTGGTTAGGTGACTGACATTCTCGCCTGTGTTTTTCACTGTGGGGTTTTCATCATTGTTACTATGTTAGATCTTTTTCTCGAAAGGATTTCCTTCTCTTTTTGAACGAAAAAAATTGCTTTTCTTATTCATGTGTTCAGTTTTACCAAAAGAAAAATGACCTATTATGCTTGATTCATTTGTTCGAGACGATAGTAAAAATAAGTGTCCTTGAAATGATTGCAAGTTTTCGACAAACAAAACAAAAATATACGTGGCCTGAGGGATTGAGTAGAATATAATTTGATTGAATGGTAGCATGCTCTTCTTTTTTCTTCACATTTTGGAGTCTTGGACATTGGTTCAACTTTTGGATTTAATAGTTCAACAATGGTGGTGCTTGAAGGTTATTTAAGGACTTCACGTTTTTTCGAAAAGGGTTGACGCAACACGACTTTTTAGAACTTGTTCTAGGTTACTTGGAAGGCGCTCAACCCGATCATTTCCATTTTTACGACGTAGTTAGAATAGAGTTTCTTCTACGTGTAAGTAGCCAAAGCAACGATGTATAGGGGGCAAAATATACAAGTTTAGAGCACAATCTACAAGTAGTTTTGGATCACGTAGAATTTTGTGTATGGTTAAAACTCTTCTGTATTTCTTTTTCCATTTTAGGAAGTATCTATAGTATTGAATAAATCATTACCATTCATCTGTAGGGATATTGAGTATAAATAAAGCCAAGTAATCTGACCCTTGTGCTGTGTTTGACCGTTGAATAATACTGTACATGAGGAGTTATATAATAGTTTACATTACATAAAATGTGTCAAAAGAGAGCGAAAAAGTTATTTGATTGAATAAATTATGACTTAATTATATCCAACAATATCACGTGTAAGTAAACTATTATGAACATGTAATACAATCGTTGACTGTTTAATGATATTTTTTACGATTATACTACATGTACATAACGATTTATATTATATACCCATGATATGGTGAGATATGAAAGTAAGAATTTAAAAAAAAAAAAAAAAATTCAACTCTCTTTTTGACACATCATCTATATGTAAATCATTATGTAGTTGTTCATATAAAAGTAGCATATATTTTTTTTTTCTTATTATGGATTTTGTTGGTTGTACATCAAGCATGATCGAGAGGTGTACCGAATGCTGAGCTATCACTTTTTAACTTCAAAATCTTGCGATCCTCATAAAATAAAAAAAAACCCCTCTTTGCTGCCCGTAAAACTACTTCCCAGAAAATTGGGGTTCCTTTAAAGAAGGTTTGGTCAAAGGTCCATATTACTACATTGACTTTTCATTCATTATATATTTTCAAATAGACTTATTTGAGTTCAAAAGATAAAAATGCCCTTAAATGTGTAAAACAATTATAAAATATGGTTTTGTTAAAAAGACAATACTACCCTTTTAGTTAAGAGATAAAAACCAAACACTCCCCATTTAAAATTTCAAAATCAGCTCCAACACAGATAAAAACCTTCTCATCTTCTTCAATATGAAAATCTCACAAATATCGATAGTTGAAGAAAAAAATTGTTTTTTGTCAATTACTTCGAATATGTAAGTATATTTACGTATGTTTAATTTTGTTTTCGTTAAATTTGTATACGTTTTTATTCAATAAATTAAGATTCGACATAGATAAGAGGCAGATAAATTTTTTTAGAAGATGTATAATTTTTTTAAGCACGAACGAAAAAAACAATTCATCTGCAGGTTACTTTTCGATTGCCTTAACGACTGTTACGAAAAAATAACCGGCCGACTGTTAACAACCGATAACAGCCGAAAAATCGGCCGTTTTTATTTTAAGAAGTTTATGTTCCCATTGTAAGCTGAAATTTTGAATGAATGGTTTCAAATTCTGTTTCACCATGCACATATATGAGGATTATACTCCTGATTTGTTATTTTGGTGATTTTGAATTGGATTAAAATAATCGATGGGCATGAAAATGGATGAATGACATACAAGGTAGTATGTCAACACATATAACATAGACTACATCGTACGACCATGATATACAGAACAAGCTGAACATTGATTCATCTCGATACAATATGGTACTAAGATATCAATTCAAAGAGCATTTACCATTTTCAATTATACCTTTAAAGGTTACATTTGATATTGAAGTGAATTATCTGTTTGAGTTGAACAAAACGCAAATGACACCAACTTGAGTGACTTTAGTGAGGAAGGACGACGCGGAATGTAGAAATGAACATTCGGATGGAGGTGATGATAATGCAAATGATTTTTGGGATACAGTGGAAATAACTTGCCAGGATGACGCTAATATTCTCGAGACAATTGTTCATCATCGTGACATCGCTGTAACGCACAGAATCCAATCGATAGTTTAGGATAGCGAGAATGTAAATGAATTTACAAATGATGATTTAATTGCTTTATCTCGTCAGAGATATGAGCAGGGTGGGAGCTCAGGGATCGGAACAAGAGGACCTTCATCTAATTTTTCACGTGTAGTTCTCGATGATGAAGATGTGCATGTTGAGAACCTGTTTGAAATGAAGAAACATTTGCAGGAAGCTATGCACCTGCTGGCATTGAAATTCAGCTTTCAGTTCAAGGGAAAGAAATAAAACAAGTCCTTGTTGACACTTGTTTGCGTCAATGACAGTTGTTGGCGGGTGCGAGCGACTAAGATGGATACGAACGAGTCATTTGTAATTCACAAGTGTATACGAGAACATACTTGCGAATTGGGGATTCGTCAAAATGATCACAGGAAAGCTCGATCATGGTTTATTGGTCGACAGATAATGCACAAGTATCAAGACCCACAGATGATCTATATATCTTCAGACATCATTAACGACGTTTGGCGAGAGTACAGAGTATTCATGAGCTACTGAAGGCTTGGAAGGCTAAAGAATGTGCATTGGATGATTTAATGGGCTCGGCTGAGGAGAGTTATGCTAAATTGCTAGTTACTACCATAATTTGGGGACAACTAATCACGGTTCCACTTTTTTCATTGAGATGGAGGGCAAGAATTGTTTTAAGTATTTCTTCATGGCATTTGGACAATGCATTAGAGGATTTCAAAATGCGATGCAACCTGTAATTTTAGTCGACGGTAAATCGAGATACGGGGACAAGCTGATTATTGCTACATGTCAAGATCCCAATATCTAGATTTACCCACTTGCATTTGGCATAGTCGACAGCGAGAATGATCTGTCATTGCGTTGGTTATTTACGAAGTTTAGGGAAGTGATCAGGGAAGTCGAGGATCTTGCCTTTGTAACTGATCGAGGTCAGTCTATAATAAATGCTATTGCTAAATTTTTCCTGAGGCACATCATGGGTACTGCATGTACCACATACATGGTAATTTGAAGACTAGATATCGAGGCCAAGGTATCGTTTCACTGTTTAGGAGGGCGGTCGAAGCTTACAGTGTCGATGAATGTAATAAGTTTATAGTCAAGATAGGAAGTAAGTCATTCCTGGCATGGAATTATCTTACAAAAATGGGGATAAAACATTGGACGCCACATTTTCTAAGATGTCGGTACAACTTGACAACGTCGAACAACGTGGAGTCTTTGAATGCATCGTTATTATCAATTTAGGTAGAAGAAGAAGGAAACTCAATTAACCTTTGGAAGATGAGAATTTTACTTTTTACGGCAACCATTGGGGAGGGCTCCCTTTTCAACATTTTTAACATCGACACTCTAGCATTCTCATTTTCAATTTGATCGAACACTGAAGGTCTTGGCTATTCAGATTTCTCTCCTACAACTTCGTAAATTTGAATCTGATTGGATTCGAGAAAACCTTCTTGATTTTAATCTTTCTTGGTGGATTTAGATCATATCCCAAACCATACATGGGTTGCGACATAAGGGTTACATCAAAATTAGAAGAGATACGCTCACCAGAAAGGACAACATCAAGATCACCTAATTTGTGAGGCTCTCCTTTCCTAAATCCAACATTCTCAAACAACTTTTGACTTGAGGATTATAACATCATTTGAAAGTTTGTTTTAATTCATCGGCTCTTTTAGTACCTGGCTTGTCTTGTTTAGACGAGCTAGAAATATTGAGCTTTGATCTTTTTGGAATAGATGTCGAAGCTTCCAATGTTGATTTGCGTTATCCCGGGACTGCCATGAGTTGAAAGGGCAGAAACAAATTTGGAATACTAGGTATTAGAAGAGTTAACTCTTTTCTCAATACCTCAACATTGGTCGATTCTGTTTGAGGTTTTTTACATTTAGAGAATCATTCAGATGTAAATTTTAATTTACCTTTGATAAGCTGATGAGATTGAGCAACACCAAATGTATCACCATCATTTGTATTTCCTTTAGTTTTGAATCTGGACATGGTCAACCTTACAAAATTACATTCTTTATCTTTATGTAAAATCTGGCATCAGCAAAATGAGATTCTTCTTCGGGAATGGTTTGGACTTAGCTACTACGCATTTGACTTTTCCATCTCGACTGTATTTGAAGCATTGGTGCCAAGTGAAAGGTACTACATTTTCATGTAGCCAACGCGTCCAATGAGTAACTCATATGATGTTTTAGCATCGATGATGTGGAAGAGAGCTGAGGAAATTAACTCCCATATTTGTAGCTTCAAACGAATTATGCTAATGGCTTGCTGACCTTTGTAGTTGAGTCCTTGAATCATGATCTTCCTCCTGGATAGATCACCAACATTAATTCCAACCTTCTTCATCGTTTTGACTAGCATGATGTTCACATCAGAACCAAATCGATCATTATGCGATTTATCTTGCATTCTCGAATATAACCACTAACATAAAGTGGCTTATTATGCAAATGAGAGCACAATTGTAAATCTTCATCGTCAAATGTGATGGTGGCCATATAGTTTTGTCAGGTTGTGGATCTAATGTATTCTAAGACTTTGCTTTCATATTCTTCCAGATCTATCAATGCCGCGATTAAAGCCATTCAATCATCGAAAGGAAGTTTAATAGACTCTGCTAAACTTGTATCAGAAGGAATATTATTGAGTCGTGAGATAGTTTCTTTCTGTTTTGAACTCTTTCTCGGTACGTTTTTTGCCTCATCTTTCTTCTCCACATTGATAACATTGGAGGTAAAACATTTATTGTCGAAGAAAAATGTATGTTTCTTTTTTGCAATGGGAATTGGATCAAACGATCCAAACGAAACCATCGAGCAGGCGACCGTTGGGTTTTCTTCGGTTTCAAGTTTAATCTTATTTTCTTTGTCCAAACGAACAATAAGATCTTTCAATACAAAACATTTTTCCACTGGGTGACTGAAGATTCTATGAAATTTACAATATTTAGGATGATCGACCTTACCAACTTCCTCAGGTCTCTTTGGTGTGGAAGTTCAATCATAATATGTTCGAGAAGTTGATCCAGAATTCCAGAAACTTCAGAATCTGAGAATGGGTGCTCATTCTCTTCAAGTTCTTTCAAAGTTACACGACCTCTGCTTTAGACTAGTCCTTTAGTAGGTCTGAACTCTGATTTTAGTTTTGGTATTGGGTTTTATTTCGACCCTTGGAATGCTATCTTTGTAAGGATAGTGAAAATTGTCATTACCTCTTTAGATTTACCTGCCTTGACGTCCTTCTTTATTTCTTTCTTATCACGTGGATTACTTGGTAAGTAACTCCCATGCCTTGCAAATTGGAGTTCCAGGTCATAAGCACATGTCGTCAACTCTTCAAAGGAAGGAGGCATATTTTATTGGAGATTATAGAGTAATCCCCAATGCATGTCTTGGGTTTCTAGATCTTTAGCTTTGGAAGATCCTGGTTTTTCTTGATTTTCTTTAATCTTGCAACTCTAGCCTGTACATGAGTGCATCAACCTGTAGGTCTTTCTCTTCTAGTGACTTTATTAGCTTTTCAATGGCTAAAACCATTTGTTGGATCCGGTCATTTGAACCTGACCTCGCTTCCGTGTCCATTATCGGCTCGAGTGATTCTTCAGATGAAGTATCGTCTCCCCACCTTCACAGAGAAGTGGCATGATGTGATCTAGAGAAGGATCTACCACTGGAGATGGAGCCCAGCCTGAACGAGAGCTTTTCGCTGAACTCTTGGTCTTTTCTGTTGAACGAGAATTTGGCTTTGTGAAAACAATTTTCATTCTACCTTTGTTGGAGAACTTCTTTAGTGGTGGGACCAGTTGAGTTTTCCCACTTCTTATTTAGGCTCTAGTTGTACATAACAGTTTAGCAAGTGTCTCTTCGAAATGAGTCATGGTTTGCTTCGCTTGTTCGTTTACCATTGTTATGTAGTGATTTAAAGTTGAAGATACTGAGATCAAAAGATGAGAGGACAAAAAGGTCCCATTGAGCGTGCCAAGAAATTTGTACAATGAATTTCGTGTATTAAAATACAGAAATTGTTACAAATTATATTTTGAGAAATACAAATAGATTTGAATCTTCTTGTAATTGCAAAATTGTAAAAAAATCATCTGATTAATGATTTAAATGTTTGAAGACGAGGAGCCACGTGGCTTGAATCCTAAGCTTTGAGATTTGTTGAGAATTTGATCTGCTGAGAACTTGACTTGTTCGACATTTGAATTTTGGAGCTTGGATTTGCACTTCGAAACTTGGACTTGATTTTGATTTAATTCGAAAAAAAACTTTGATCTTCTTGGGTTTGCTTGATTTGAAGAAGATTTTGATCTTCTTCATATTCGCTGGACTTGGAGTTAAGAGGATTTCTTCAAAACTTTGTGATTTTCTTCTGCACTTTTTTTTTTGTGAACCTTTGGTCCTGTTTATAGGGAAATTCTTGACCAAATTTGGTAAACACTCAATTAATTCAATTAGAATTATTATAATTGAATAATTGTGAATTTTGAAAGAGTGGGATGGACCTTTAAAATTTTATAGGCCTTAGTAGGCTTTAATTTAGTAAATTTAACTGGGCTAGTTATTTAAATTGACCCAACCCCTTATTTGTTATTTTTTTTTATGTCTATAGGGTGCTTATTGTAATTAATTTTGGACCTGCGAATCTGTTATTATTATTTCATGGGTCTGTGTGTTTAATTCTTTTAAGTCGTGCACTCAATTCTTTTAGGCTTGCGTGTCAACTAGTATAGGTTACAAGATGTAGCTAGATTAATTGAAAATGCAAGAAGAGAATGAGATCATAAAGATGGAACATTTACACTTGAATGATATCCCTACAAATTGACCAACTAACCTTCATTTTGGCTCGGGAAGGCTATATAGTATAACTCCATAATCATCCACACTATTTATCATGTGTATATTTATTTGCATGATATTTAAAGAACAATACATATACATAATTGTGAAAAACCTTTGAAAGCAAAACCCATCACTTATAATATTAAGTCACTGTTTGACAACTGTTATTTAAAAAAAAATTCCAACATACTCATTTTCAACTACATATTCGCACAATAAAATATTTTGTACCTAAATCCAAAACTTTTTCCTTCTTTTTAACCACACATTATCCTAAAAATCATTATTTAGAACATTGTTTTCGAGAAAATATGGCCATCAATCAGGGGCTAAAGAAATCATAGTCCCTCATCAATGTCATCATGTTGACTTCACTACAGGATGCTCTATTAGAGATATGTTTGACTTAAAATTTTATTTCGTTGAGCTCACTCAAGGTAATGAATTCTAGAGAAAAAAATTAAGCTAACACATAAGATGTGTAAAGAAAAAGAGTTGTTGCTTAATTATCTATAAGTTATATTAAGATACAATTGATAATAGTAATCTACTCAAATGTTTTATTGAGTTTTATTGAGCTTACTCAAGGTATTAATAAAAAAAAAATAGGATCCTAGCCCGTTGGGAATTCGATTTGGGTTCCATACATTTATGTTTGGGGGTCATATAGTTGAGTTGAATAGTGGAAGTACAATTAATTTAATAAAAGTCCATGTTCAATTAGTTTCTACATTGAGAAATATTGATAGTTTTATTTTTTATCATTTACAGTTTTTAATCATGAGTAATCATATGAATTTAAGAGGCATATGGAAGTTAACAAACTAATAAAACCCAATTTTATGGACTAGCATTTTAATTGGAGAAATGTTTTCAAGCACGAAAATATAGGATATATCCTTGGACAATCCTTTCTAGAGGTTCCCATTTAGGACTCAATTGTGGAAGAGGTGTGTGCTTATAAGAAACACATTGATGAATATAATATTGCAACATGTGTAATGCTTATGTTACCTGAGTTCCAAAAACGGCAAGAGGGTATGGATGTTAAAACTATAATTTTTCATCTTAAGACTTACAAGCAACTGTACTAGTTTAAAATGACTGAAGGATCTATGGTTAGTGATCATGCACTAAATATAATTGGTTATATTGAGAAAATGGCTCAATTAAGTTTAGTAATGGACCATGAACTCAGCATTGACTTGGTTCTGCAATCTCTACCAAAGATTTATTCACGGTTTATTATTAATTTTAACATAGAAAAGCTCGAGTGCACTCTTCCTAAATTGTTGGACATGCTTAAAACTATCGAGCCCAATATCCAGATAGGTACACTAAGAGAAAATGTAAACGAGGCTTTAGAAAAGCATACCAAAAGGATAAGACAAATAAGAGGTAGTCAAAGCAAAGAAGGAGAATCCTAAGTCTGATGAACTTTGTTTTCATTGTTGAATGAATAGTCGTTGGAAGAGGAACAACAAAGTTTACCTTGCAAGCTTGAAGGGAAAGAAGACTGTTAAGGCTTCTACTTCAAGTAATTTTGTCATTAAGGTTAATATGTCTACTTCATTAGCTTCTTGAATATCAGATGTCAAATGCATATCTCATACTTGTATAAATATGTAGGATTTAAATAATAGTAGACCACTGTAAAAGAGAAAAGTTGACATGTGCATTGAAAATGAAGCAAGGGTATTGCATTAGCTATACGAACATGCTTCTATTGTAGAAGGGATAAGTTGACATATGCATTGAAAATTAAGCAAGGGTATTGCATTAGCTGCACGAAAATGTTTTTACGATTGTCTTTAAGCTTGGTATTAGAATTAGACAATGGTTATTTTTCTCCTGTTATTACCAAAAACATCATTTCAATTTTATGTTTGGACAAGTACAAATTTTTTATTAATATTTAAAAAAATGTTGTTATTTTTATTTTAATGAAATATCTTATGGTTGTGGTAGACTATAAAATGTCATTTATATTCTAGCTACTGAGTCTTCTATTATAAGTATAGATAACAAAAGGTACAAAAGTGATAACACAAATAAGTCCTATAACGCCCTAAAAATTCAAGGTATCATTTTATGGGTATTTTTTCAACAATAGATCGATAACACCTAGAAATAAGGCAGTGACACCCGAACATTTTATGCTCTTTGGGTTTACCGCTGGAAACAACCCCAATCGCCGCATGTAACCATGAGTCCAATCACGATTTTTGCCCTATAACCACTACCTCCGGCTACCTCTTTAACGCGGATGACCAGCACCCAATTCTTCTCAACCAGGTGCATCTAATCATACTATGGGTCACCCACAATTTGGTCTAGAATCGACATAACTCAGGAAGGCAATTCGTGAATTATGTGATAAATTTTGCCCTAACAAAATTAATGAATTTATGTTGATGCAAACTAGCAATTCTGCTTTCAAAACATCAATTCATGATGGTAATTCAATGGATCAACCACCAATTGATCTAATTAACAATGAAATTGATGGATTGAAATCGGCCAATCTCAAGGCAAGCACGATGAATGATATGATTCCAATTGAAGATATTCTTGATGTTAATGTTCAAAATTTGACCAAAATGCATGGTGTAGAGGCTTTTACGAATATGCGTAATGATTCAGTTGAAGAAACTAATGGCCATTTATCCCAATTGCTCCCCCAACCCGTGCCAGTCGAGTTCCATTCAATTTAAAATTTCAGTTGTGTGAATGATACCCATCGAATGACGGTACCTCCAATAGTTTCTACACCTTCTAATGATCGTATAGTAGCTCAATCATCGATCAATAACATGGTAAAACTCACTTCCAATTTTGAACCTCCTTTACGAGTCCCTTTCAAAACTAATCATACTGCCTCCAATTGGTAAACGGACCACAGATTCAGACACAGCAGACCCAAAATATGTAGAATAGGTTCGACCTTTCTATGCCGGTAGCCCCATGCGCCACCAGTCCCAGGTGTGTGGCCTTCACGTGCTGCCTCTGCTTGGTATTTCCAATGCCCTAGTCTCAGCTAGATAGTGTGGATTGAGAGGGAGAAGAGAGAAGGTTATTTGCAGCCGATTGTATATGATAAGTTGCCAAAATTGTGATTTTGTTGTAGATACTTTGGACACTTGGAAGAGAGTTGCTCTATTGGTTCATATTCTACCCTACCTTCTATTGTCCTAAACCTTACTTCTAGGCCTATTTTGGCTAAAAGAAAGGGAAAGGAAAATGATATTTTGAAGGAGATTCGCCAGAGATGGACACCAATTAAGAGAGATCAGAACAGACAGGACAGTACATCAGGTGTAGCTACTTAGGCTAGTATACATATTGCTCATCCTATTGCCCTTAGTGTCTTAGTCACTACAATTACTTCATCACAGATAGTTGCTCCACATGTAGCTCCTACTCTCTATCTACTAATCCACCTGTCATTAGCACGACCACTCCACAGACTGCTACTTCTTTGCCATCAGAGCATTCTACAGTTCCCATTATGTTGGATACTCAAGAGTCTCCCTACTGATACATCAGATGGTCATCCAGTAGTTCAGTCATCGTCCTTTATCGGTAGTGCTCCTATGATTGTTAGTTCTACATACTATGATCATTAGATTAGTTCTTCATCACTATCAGTTTGTACCATAGTTGCTTTTACTGGGGCTTCACCCCAAGGAATCAGGGCTGTCAATACTTCATATTTTGATCCCCTTGTGGATTTTTTTAGTTCGAGAACTACTAATACCAAATGACTTAGAGTTTGCAAGTATTAGAGCTACACAAAATACAGGTTCATCTTTAGCTCGGACACAGGCACCTATTACCATTATTGCGTCCTCTATTCGCTAGCAGAACGTTAAGACATCTATCCCATCTCTGAGTAGTCAGATATGGAGAGCACATTACAAATTGAGGTTCATCATCAGGGCATATTCCTTAGGTCCTCTATTGAGATTTGGTTAGTACGGCTGGGAGGATAAAAGATCATGATTTCATCCATGTTACACAGAAAAAACACCTGAATGCTATTGATACTCCACATCTGAGCAATAAGATCACCAAGAGTCAGTTATATGATGTATCCTCACATTTCTTATCCTTATGAGTGCTATCACATGGAATGTGAGAGGTGTAGCTACTTGTCGGCACTTGAAGAGACTTATACAGCTTCATCATGTTTATCTTTTGGTTATATTGGAAATTTTTCTACTTCAACATATATTTGATTGTATTCGATGATATCTACGCTTTAACATTGGAGTTCAGAATGAGTCAAACAAGATATGATTTTTTTGGAATGCAAAGACCATTATTAATGTTGTTGATGATCATCGACAGTTCTTTCACATTAGAGTTGACGATCCAAGACTAGTGCGTCCCATTTATCTTACTTTAGTTTATGCTTCATGTGATGCTACTATCAGGAGGGATTTGTGGGCGGGTCTTTACCACATTTCTTTCGATATGCATGACCATTGGCTAGTTGGGGAAGACTTTAACATTATTAGACATAATGTTGAGTGCACTGGTCATAATACTTGTGATTAAGGTACTACTGCTTTCTCTGATATGATGTTAGACTGTGGTTTGAAAGATACTGGTTTCCTTAAGAATCGATATACTTGGACTAATGGTTGTGTTAGAAAGAGACTGGATAGCTACTCATCAATTTTACAGCTGTAGAGTTCTGTTGACAGCCTACAGTGAGGCACTTGAATCGGACTTCATCTGATCATTCGTCTTTACTACTTCAATGAATTTCTTATGATGATTTGGGACCCATTCATTTCAGATTCCACAACGTTTGGACGAAGCATCATTATTTTCCAGCTTTCCTATCTTAGAAGTGGTCACTCTCTACTCATCTTACGGGGATGACTACTCTTTGAGAGAAGTTCTACGGGCTGAAACATGGACTGTTTTGGTTGCATCGACATGTGTTCGATGATGTTTTCTGGTGGGTGAGTGATACTGAGGATAGATTTGATAAGACAGAGATTGTATATGATAAAGACCCTACAACAAAGCATTGTGACTTACTACATCATGCTCAGGCAGTTTTAAACCAGACTTTATCTATAGATGAGGATTTTTGGAAGCAAAAGGTCAGTTCAAGTTGGGTATGTGAAAGAAATCATAATATTCGATATTTCCATACGATGGTTCAGGGATGCCAGATCAAATCGTGTATCAGGTTTATAAGGATGTAAGCAAGGGAAGTCTTAGCTATTCCTACTAACATTCAGAATTCGATTATTTCATTCTACCAAGATCTTCTATTTACTCCTACACAGCCTTTAGATTTCATTCGTTCTGATATCATCCATAGGCTTTTGACATAGGATGATAATTTGGCACTAAATTATCCCCATTCGACTCATAAGGTACGGGAGGCAGTTTTTAGTATAGATGCTAACAGTATTGCCGGCTGGAAGGTTTTGCATCCCTTTTTTCCAGCATTGTTGGGACACTATTAAGGACGACGTATACATAGCAAGCTTGGACTTCTTTGATGGCGGCCATCTTTCACGAGGTTTTGCTACTACTAGTATTGTATTACTCCTTAAAAGGGATGGTGCTTGTAGATGGATTGACTTCAGACCCATCAGTTTATGTACTATGTTCAATAAACTTATTACTAAGCTTTTGAACGGTTACAACACATTATCTCTCCTCCACAAAGTGGCTTCATCATTGGCCGCCTGATTGGGGACAATGTCTTATTAGCTCAGGAGCTTCTCTATACTTTGGATGCTAGAGTTCGCAGGGGTAACGCTATGCTGAAACTGGACATGGCTAAAGCGGTATATGATCATATGGACTAAGACTTCATTTATTCTGTATTGGAGGCATTTGGATTTGATCAGATCTAAATTGACAGGATCATGTGGTGCATCTCGGAGTGTCATTTTCAATATTCCTAAATGGCCACTCATTTGATCTTTTTTTCCTCCTCACAAGGGCTTAGACAGGGTGTACCCGTTTCACCATCACTATTCATCATCGCTACAGATTATTTTTCACGCATGCTCACTCAGAGATTTCATAAGTATCCTAGTATGTGTTATCGACATAGAGGTAGTACCATTGTCTCACTTTTTTCATTTGTTGATGCTATGATCATATCTGCCAACGGATAGAAACAATGTATTAGGAGGATTCTTGATTGTCTAGAGCATTATGAGGGGATTTTTGGTCAGTTGGTAAACAGGGACACGAGCGGACTTATACTACCCAGACGGGGCATCTATTAGTTAGATTAGATACTTGGAGATTTAGACTGGATTTAGAAACTAGCAGCAACCTTTCACTTATCTGGTGGCACCCCTTATTAATGAGGTCAAGAAGAGCTTCATTTATGATGACCTTATCCAGAAGGCCAGGAATAGGATTTCAAGTTGGGCATCACCATTTTTGTCACCTTGGGACCAGATTGCCTTGCTGAGGTAAGTGCTTTCTTCCATGCCATTACACGTTCTTCAGATTATACAGCCCCCAAGACTAACTTGACGAAACTTGATAGCATCTTTACACATTTCCTATGGGACTCCAAGGAGTAGGCGTGATGTTTATATTGGCAGAGCTGGAAGGAGATTTGACTTCCTACTGATGAGGGTGGTCTAGGCTTCAGGAGATTGCATGATGTGGTGGACACATTCTCCATAAAGCTCCAGTGGTTGTTTAGTTCTCAGAGATCATTTTGGACATAGTTTTTATTAAGCAAGTATTGTATGGGGACACATTATTCACTTGCAGTAGTTCCCAAATCAGCTTCTCCTACCTCAACGAGGTTGAAATTAGTTAGGCTTCGGATAAAGTCACACATTGCATGGAACCTTAGGGCATATTAGATATTCTTTTGGTATGATTGTTGGATGGGTGAGACCACGTTGGCATTTCTATTCCTACACATGCAGTACAAATCTGTAAGGGTGTAAGACTTTTTTATGACACTGGGTGGGATATAGGACGGTTATTATAAGTTCTCCCTCCTCTTATGGTTATACAAATAAGGGCTATACCTTTATGTGCAGTTCTCTAGATCGCATTGTTCCGTTGGATACATCGGATGTGATTCGTATCGATTACTGTGAAGCTCTATTTTTCAAGTTATTATCTCATTCTTCTGTTGGAGACTATGGCAGGACCTCATTCCAGTAGATGTGGTTATTTAGATGAGGACTGGATGGCAATTAGCTTCTTGTTGTCAGTGTTGTTCTGAGACTGAGACATCAGTCACATCTTCACTGGCAGTAGCATTTCCAATCCGGTATGACATCATTTTGAGGATATTTTTCAGATTACTATGAGTTCAGAAGAGGGAATCAAATAGAGGTTCTAGAGATGTCGGTATTCTGGACAGTATGTTCGTTGTGGACACATTCACACTATTATTCATCTACTGATATTTTGGTTTCTTTGGGCCTAGATGAATAATTCAAAGCATATGGGGATCCGCATGGAGGCCAGACATATCATTTGGAAGGCTTATCACACAATCCATTTTCTTCATAAGGAAAGACTGTTTCAAACTATGCACTGGCGAGGGAATTTGACACTTGCACCCATCTTTGGTATTGCTTTGGACCCATTTTCCTCATTCCGCCTTCCCCAATTTTGGTTTGGTAGCACGTTCCATCAGTTGGATCTGTTAAGATCAGACTGATGGATGCATCAATGATGATTTTGTGAGTGAGAGAGACATCATAAAAGATCATGCAAGTCATTGTATTAGGGATTTCTCATATTCGTACGGATCGTGCATGATATTAGAGGCAGAGCTAAGGCTAATCTAGATGGAATTTTACTAACTAGAAGACTCGATCTTTTAGACATTTGGATTGAATCGATTCTGTAGTGGATACTCACTACATCACTAGAGGAATAGGACCATGGACTATTCATGCTATACTTAAACAGATCATAGACATCATATCATTCGACAGAGACAATTTTCCACATCTACAGAGAAGTGAATCATGTTGCATATGCTCTTGCTGTAAGAGTTTGGGATCATCGACGATATCAGATATATGGAGCAGCTGACCTAACATGACATGTTAGGGCACTCATACAGATTGATAGACATGGCATGCCCAACATTAGAATATAATTTTTTATTTTTGTCCATTATAACTTATGTTCATTAAAAGGGAATTAGTACTTCCTCATTTACTACTTTTATTATTTCCTCATGTAACCACAGTATTCCTCCGCCACAAATGATAACATATTAATAAAATCTCGAATGTACCACCCTCCTTTAACAAAAAAAATATATTAAAGGTATCATTTTACAAAAAACTTTCAATAGTAGGTCGATAACACCTAGAAATAAGACGGTACCAATAGATGTGCCATGGTAACACCCAAAAATTAGAGCAATAGTACCTAGCTACCTTAGAAGAAGAAAATTATTTTTAACTCCTAGCACTTATTGGATTTTGTAGTATTATGTGTTTCATATTATGTTCTTATGTTAGTGTGATTATTATATTATTAAAACGTGTATTTTTATTCGAACACAATTTTTAAGATCTATGAGCATCCGTTTTGACGATTCAAAATTCATCATAAAAATTGTGTCATGACCTTTCCAAATATATTCACCCAATTAGTACTAGGATTTCTATTAAGTCTCTCATAAGACAAAAGTCTTGAGTTCAAATATTGGGAGATGCAATAGAAATTCGTGAGGGGTAAGATGGGGTTGACTCTCCTAAAGTAAATAGTATGTAAGAGAATGGTCATGCACACATTTTATGTAACGATCCAACCTCTATGCTCAAGCCATTAACTTACGTATTGTCCATTGTGGAAGAGTTGGAGGTCATCTGATCCTTCACAAATCTTTGTCACATCCCTAGAATTCGAACTCATAGCCTAGATAGACTTAAGTTTGATCCTTATACTAATTAGGCAACTTGTTTAATTGGTACCATGATTCAACTTAATTCTCTCTTAAGGAAAATGCCAAGGACTCGAATCTTGGGGGTATAATAGAAGTCTTGAGGGATAATATG
This sequence comes from Fraxinus excelsior, assembly GCA_019097785.1. Lineage (NCBI taxonomy): Eukaryota > Viridiplantae > Streptophyta > Magnoliopsida > Lamiales > Oleaceae > Fraxinus > Fraxinus excelsior. Next base: position 20,711,477 of record CM032635.1, on the reverse strand, counting down.
GGTTCGGGCTCTCCCAAAGTGAACATTACATAAGTTAACAACTTGATCATAAAGACTGGATCATTACAAGTCCTATCTCTTACACTATATTATATGTCATATAAATGAGAAAATCATTTCTAATAGGCAAAATGACCAAATTACCTTTTACTAAAAAGTGGCAGAAAGCTACATAATTATTGGGAATAATACATAATTATTTATGTGGACCTATGTCAATTATTGCTAGAGGATGTTTCTCTTATTTTATCACTTTCACACATGATCACTTTAATGAAATTCAAACATGAAGCTTTTAAAGGACTCAAGCTAGAATTAGAGAGACAAATAAGTTAAAGTATTCTCACACTGAGATATCTGAAAGGTGAATTTTTATATAAAAGGATAATGGGATTCTCCTCGCAATAGACTCAACCACATACACGACAACACAATTATGTATGTGAAAGGGGAAATCACACACTATTGGATATGGTGCGATCAATGATGAGCCATGTAGACTTTTCAAATTCATTTTGGGGGTATGCTCTAAGGGTGTGTTTGATTGGAAATTTTTTCATGAAAAGTTGCTTTTTTCGTCCAAATTCTAACTTTTGGAGTGTTTGATTGCCATTTTTCCATGAAAAAAATGTTTTTCAACCTTTGAGAATATACCTAGCTTTCCTCATTTTTTAGAAAAGTATTTTCTTTGGGGGAGAAGATTTTTTTCGTCAAAACAAAGAAAATATTTTTTTCTATAAGGCATTTTTCTTGCCAATCGAGTACACCCTAAATGTTGCATACAACACACTAAATTGTGTCTCATATAAGTCGGTAGAAAAAATTTATACGAGCTATGGAAATGCAAAAGGCTCATTTATTTCGTATAAAAGTTTGGGGATGTAATGTTTACATGAAGCACATTGAGTCAAATAAGGTAGAGCTTAACTCCGATAAAACTTTTTTTATTGGATATCTGAAAGACAATTAGGTATCAACTTTATTATCTCGTTGAGAAAAAAAGTCTTTTCTAGAAACATGTTATCTTCCTAAAGAAAGAGTTTATTCTAGGAAAGATTAGCAGGAGCAAATTAGAAGTTGAAGAGATTCAAGAATCTACAGATATGGTTGACCAACTAGATGATCTGAATCTGATCCCACACCAGCTAAGGGACAAACTTTTTGGGATAGAAACTCCTCAAGACATGTCAGCTTCTCGTAAATCTAATATGATCATTCGACTTCTTAGAAGGTGTTAATAATCGAGGATGATAAACTTATTAATTATGTAGAAGAGAAGTTAAGTGTTGACTCAAAGAGATGGTAATAAGTCGTGGAATCCGAATGAAGTCCGTATATGAGAAGAAGGTTTAGAACTATCGAAGGGATGAAACACATTGAGTGTAAATGGATATACAAGAAGAAAATCAATATGTATGGTAATGTTCATGCATATGAAGCAAGATTAGTAGTTAAAGGTTACTAGCAAAGATCACGAGTTGACTTTGATGAAACTTTTTTGCCAATAGGCATGCTTAAGTCGTTTCAAATTTTGCTCGCAATAGTTGGATATCATGAATATGAAATACTAGAAAATGAATGTCAAAACAACATTCCTTATGGAAATTTGCAAGAAGAAGTGTACAGATACACAACTTGAGGATTTTGAATCAAAAGATGCTAAAATGTACGCAAACTTGATCCATCTATCTACGGACTGAAACTATCCTCTAGGAGACGAAATCTTTATTTTGATGAGACACTACTTTATCGAGAAGAATATGAATCGTGTGTGTATATGAAGAAAAGTGGGAGTACTGTCATATTTCTAAAATTTTATGTAGATGACATACTATTAATAGGAAATGATATACCCATGCTTCAGTAAATTATGATTATCAAATATTTTTTTCCATAAAAGATATGGGAGAAATAACTTATATCTTGGGAATTAAGATCAATAGAGAAAAATAGAGAAAAATTACTTGGCTTATCACAATCTACGTACATAGTAAAATCATGAAAATATTTAATATGGAAGAATCCAAAAGTGGATTATATCCCATGTCGCACATGATTTATGTGTAACGACCCCAAACTTTCCTTTAAATTATTAAAACGTATCGTAAATTAAATAAAACTTAACTTTCATAAAAATATAACTTTTGTCCCAAATAATTGAAAAAAAAAAATAAGATTACTAAGTCATAAAAGTAAAATAATAAATCACTCGATAACATTTTTATTATACCACCAGCGGCTAGTTCTAAACTCTAAAGCCTCGAACATCAATTATCTAAAAGGGGAAAAATCATAAACAATGAGATACATTTCCAATAAGTGAGCCACATAAATTGTGATTCATATTTAAAATTTAGAATTTTTTAACGTACATAAGGAGACACGAGGATTAGAAACAAAACTTAGGTTGCCATAATCCTTGTATATAATCATAACATATATAGGGAGACACGGGAATTAAAAATCTTACTTCGTTGCTATAATTCTCATGCATAGTGTCACTGGACTAAGTCCATTGAACTTAAACATATGTGACCCATATCATATTTATAAATCAAATTCCTTATTTAAAAGCATGAAAAAGGATTTAACATACAATATATCACTACACATACCTAGTAAATTTGAAGACGATTTCATAAAATACGTAAGGAAGAACTTGACCTCAAACAATCATTCACGAACTCTGTTTGTGTAATATGGGATAATCATAGTTATACACACACGTATATATAGATGTACATGATTATGGTAATCATATAATTTAAATCAATTAACCATAATTACATATAATTTTACATACAGATGTACGTAATTATAGTAATACTATAATTTAATTCAATCAATCATAATTATAAATATATAGATGCACGTAATTGTAGTAATTATTCATTTAAATTAATCAGTCAATCAAAATATATATATATATATATATATATATATATATATATATATATATATATATATATATATATATATATATATATATATATATTCACACATATATGATAGTTTACTTATTTAAGAAGGAATCTTCTAAACTTATCTTTCACATATAAGAAAATTTACTTAATGTTTACAATGAATTATAATTATATATAATTATAATAATTCTATAATTTAAATCAACAAGTCATAATTATATATAATTATATAAATATATATACTCACGTAATTATAGTAATCATTTAATTCAAACCAATGAATCATAATTAAATATACATAGACGTATGTTATTATAGCAATACTATAATTTACACCAGTCATAAATATATATAATTTTACATATATAGACATACTTAATTATAGTAATACTATAATTTTACATATATAGACATAGACTTATGTTATTATAGCAATACTATAATTTTACATATATAGACATACTTAATTACACACACACACACACACAATTTAGGCCCAGGTTAAGGTTAAAAGCAATAACGGAGAGAAAAAAATTTATTGATCTTAAAATAAATACAAAATTTTTTTTGAAACTTGTAATCACAGGAAATTACAAGATAATATAAAGAAGTTTTTAAATTACAAAGAAATATAAAACTATCTTGAAGAAGGTGAATATCACTTATTTCACACTTGAAGAAAACAGATGAAATGGCTCTTCTTTTAAAGATCTGGATTGAAACATCTTGAACAGTATCACGTGAAACTCTTTTCTTCCATGTGAAAAAATTTTCTTCTCATGAGAGAATCTTTCCACTTGAGCACTTGAAAGACCAACTTTCCACTTGAGAGATTCTTTGAAAAAAAACTTTCTACTTGAGAACAACTTCCCACTTGACAGATTCTTTGAAAACTTTCCACTTGAGAGCTATGTGAAAAATGTTACTTTGGATGTTATAATATAATTATCTCCTTCCCAGCTTTTTGAAATCTTTGTCAAGTCTTCTTTTTGAGTGTCGGCAATGCTGGGAGGAATAATTTGTTGGATGGCAAACACATCTTGAAAAATAAATCCTTTGATTTTTGAGCACAGTATTAATACAGTTCATCAAGAAAACTTGGACCATGTAGTCATTTGATAGTTTTCGGGTTTTCTTGATCAATTAAATCATCAATATCAAACCCATAACAATTATCTTCATTATCATAGGCATGATTTGATTTTTCACTTGAAATATCTGACTTTGATTTCTTAGAAGTGGCTTTTGCTAAATCCGAATTCTTTTTTCTGAAATTACAAATAATTCTTCCGGAGTTTTACACTGACTTAACATAGCCAAAAGTTTTGATTTTTCGGTAAGAAAATCGGCAGTTTTTTCTTCTTCTTTTTTAGAGGGAACTCCAATATTCTTTTGTTCTTGAATCAATGAGTTTACTACCTTAGGACAACAATTTGTTTCATGAAATTCAGATCACCATTTGATTTTGAATTTTCTTGCAATCCTTTTGACATTGAATTCTGAACTAGGATTTTGAGTAATTTGATAGTCCCAACAGAAAATCAATGAGACTTTGAGATTCATTGAAAATTGAACAAAAGATTTTCTTGAGGCTTTAAAAAAGGGTTTGCCTTTTTTTTTTTTGAAATGCTCGAACACTTAACGAGTAAGACTAGGGGTGTCCGTGGGTCAGTTCGGTTCGGTTCGGTTCGGTTCTGCTCGGTTCCAGAATTTTCGGGTATTTAATAAATGGACCCGTCGGGTCCAAATATAATTATGGAACCGTTTGGGTTCGGTTCCATTCGGGGTCGGTTCGGTTCCTTTCGGTTCCGTACCATAATTAAATTTTTTAACATTTACAGCAACACTACATAAATATAACTAATGACATTTCATTTGTAACTTTTATAAATTAACATAACCAAATTCAAAAATATAAAAATAACTAGCTGTCGAATAACATTAATTCAATGCATACAAATACCAAAAAGTAGATATTAATACTTACCAACTATTTGATTTAATCATCAACTGCTACTGCTTGACTTGCCATGGCAAAAAAACTCTACAAGAATTGAAAAAACACAATTAACAAACAAATAAACTAAAAAGTATTCAACTAATAAGATTTGATAAAAAAAAAAATATATATAATATATATCTATTACATGTCTCAATGCCCTCATAGAACTCTGTTTCTTCAATGCAAATTTCATCTTGGGAAACTTTCAAGAGTCTAGAATATTTTCTTAGCCAATTTTGTGTACAAATTAAGGTTTCAACTGTTTTAGGAGTTAAAGAACTCCTAAATGGATCAAGAATACGTCCTCCAGTACCAAATGTTGACTCAGAAGCAACTGTAGATACGGGAATGGCAGGAACATCCCTTGCAACCTTAGATAAAAATTCAAATCTTGATTTATTAATCTTTCACCAATGTAAAATGTTAGAAAAAATAAAATTATTTAATTAATTCAATAAAAAAATATAAAAAAATTATTTAGTTTCGGGTCTCATTCGGTTCTTCGGTTCTTGGTCGAGACCCAAGACCCGACCCAAACTTTTCGGTTCTCGATTCGGGTACCCGTTCGGGTCTTTAACTTATGAAGAACCGCTCGGTTCGGTTCGGTCCGGTTCGGTTCGGATATTTTGGACACCCCTAAGTAAGACTAGGTAAGACAGCTCCGTCAATGCCAAAATATTCTAACCATGTTTGAAACCATTCTGAAATATTATTTGAACAAACCTGGTTAAAAAGAATAAATCAGGAATGCGAAACTGGTCTAAAGAAAAAGACATTAGACCACGCATCAATGTAGTCAAAATAATTGAAACGAGATTCAAATGAAACATTTTTTGAAAGATTCATTTTCTTCTCAATTCATGGACTGGTCCCCAGTCTTCATAAGACAAATCCTTTGAATAGAAATTTTTGAGAAATCAGTATAATTTTGTTTTTGACCATTTGGAGTATGAGTAATGATAGCTGATCCTATTTTGACGACAATAGTTTCATAATATTCTCTTGATTTTTTGATATTTGGTAGGAAATAGAAATTTTGAGGTAAAAAGTCTTGAAGACATTCATCAAGGGATGAGTATCTATGAATCCATGAAGTCTCCATTTCACAAATGGGTAGAAACAAAGGTTTTGTAAAATAATGAAAGGTAATTTGAGATGGATTAATTTTTGGTAATTTACCGGATCCCGCTTGCACCGCTTTTTTGAAGTTTGAGGGTTCCTTTTGAGTAGAAGCTTTTTAAATAGAAGCTAATGTAGTTTTTTGAGAATTTGTGGATGAAGAATGAGAATTTGAGATATAATAATCAATTGTAAGTAAATGAATTGAAGATTTTTGCTTATTCTTCTTCTTAGAGGAAGAAGAGAGATCTATATCACAAGTGTTTCACTCAACACTCTCCTTTCGTAAGAACTCTCTAGTTAAGAAGTCTGCAAGATAATTAGATTTTCCTTGTATTTATAGAATTTTGAAATCAAAGCAAGATAGAAGAACTTGCCATCTTGCAAAAATTAGTGCCAAAGTCAGCCCTTCAACTCAGATTTTTTTCCAACATTATTAACCATGTTCATCAGTAATGAACTTCAAACAGGTCTACCTTATAGTTATGAATGTGACTCTTGAAGCCCATTGATTGTGCAACAACTTCCATACTCGATAAAACAACCTTTGCAGGCTTCAATGAAAGAAAACGGGTCTGTTGCTTCTCTGAATCCTGGGTAAGAAGGCAACGTGTTATGTATTATCACTGTACAAAGTGCATTATGTAGTATATTGTGAAAGTAATGCTCCGAAGCACAAACTGTAAGGATTTTAATCGAACATGTGGGCTTATATGTAAATATTGTGTATTAAATTAAAGGCTATCAATTTTGGTTAAGCTCATTTAAAGTGATCTAATAATGTTTCAATAATTTGGGCTTTGAACAATTTAATTAAATTATGGCATTTATGTGTAGAGACACATGTTCCTAGTTTCATGATAGGCCGAATTAGATTAACGAGTAGATTGTTCATTCTGTTCTGACTCTCATCATCAGAGAGAAATAAAGAACTACGTGTTGATCTGGAAGACAAATCGTAGGATTCATCCATTGCGATAACCATGTCTGATTCATGTACGCTTCCGCTTCAGTTTACAAATTCTTGATGATCCAACATGAATGATAGTTATTACAGTAAAGTATTTTCCCAACACAAACAATCATAATGAAAAGAGAGTAGACTGCAACACTTTAATTAAACACGAGGATCCGAAGATATAGGGAAACGCAAGATCTTGGACAAGTAATCTGGAAATAATGTAGGTTACTGTAAAAGACTGGAGTAGAGGTTGGTTCATAGTTTCTTACCGGTCTACGATCAAATATTGCTGAAATGTTTAATCCTTGTGACAGAATAATCAAATCAAATGCATTGAGAACCAGAGGGAATCTCTAAGGATTTGTTTCAAGACAAAATAACAAGTGTTCGCACAGAGCAGGACCTCTCTAAGGATTTGTTTGAGCCCCATTTTTTTGGTAGAATAGATTTTGTAATAATGATTTTTTAGAGAATATGTGGTTAAAAAGTAGAGAAAATTTTTAGATTTACGTGAAATGTTAGTTTACTTGGAGAATATGTTTGGGAAAATGAGTTTTTAAAGAATAAAACAAAAAGAAAAATTAATTGCAACCATAGTCCGAAGTTTTTTAAAAAGCGCAAATGAGTACCAAATAAATTATTAAAATGGTAATTAATACACAATGTCTCTATCTTTCATCGTTATTGCGAAAAACATCCTTACCTTTTGTTACTGGTGAGAACCGATTAGCAGCTCGGACTCCACGTGTTGACAGGGTGATGTGCCATACGCCATCCGAGGCGATTGCGCAGAGGACGAGCTGTTTGCACCTGGCCCCCTTTCCGCCTCGCCCCGGCAAAGATCTCCCGTACAGAGATCTTTGCAGTCAAGTCCGCGGTTGATGGGATGTGTGGCAGGACCCAAACGATCAAATCAGCCAGAAGCACTTAATGCCAGCCAACCTATGGAAAGACAAGTTGACACCTACGATGGGACGGGCCCTAATAATCTAGCTACACGTGCCTCCCCATCCAACGACCCTCCTCTTCTCACACCCGATATAAATACTAGACCCTTACGCTCAAAAAAGGAGAGGTGGGGAGAGAGAAAAAGGAGAGAAAAAAGGAGAGGAAAAAGGAACCTGGTACCATCTCTTTTCGTTTCCCTATATTGACACTTGTTCCCCAAACCCCGTAAACGGCCTTCGAGTGAAAACTTGGAGACCGACAAAATAATTTTCGGCTGATCCTACGCTGACTTGAGCATCGGAGTGCTCGTGGCCGTCCCCATCTCTTATGGGAAAGGCCACGTGTAACTGACGTTGTGTGGTTCATGTAGGAACGGATATACTCGAGGATATCACCTGTTAGCTCGGTGGCAGATCCGTTTTTCGAGGTCAACAGATTGGCGCCGTCTGTGGGAACTTGGGCGACATAAACCACGAAAACTTCCCACTAAAAAGCCTATTCGAACGCCCGGCAAGAAATCCTTGAAAAAGGAGGGCGGAAGGATCGGTAGGACTCCAACTTGCCAAGAAGAGAAAAAGCCTTACTGCTCCGAATCATGATTTCCAGTGAGGAGGAAGTAAACCCAAGGAGAACAAGAGAAGCCTCTGAAGAAGAGATTTCTCGAAATGTCACTCATCAGCGACCCCACCACAGGTACTGCAGAAGGAACATAACCGCCCAACTCGCGACCGAGGTAGCCACTATGGCCACAAACATGCGGAACATTGCAGCTCAGAACGCTGCCATGCAAGAACTCCTCGCGCAAGCCCAAAATCGAGACAATTATTCGGCTCAACCAAGCCGACAGCATTTTGCACATAGGCGGTCTGAGGAAGGGTCAAGCAGAAGGACCCAATCGGGGCCTCAGAACGACGTCCCTGCCGAACGAGAGGTAGAAATGGACACGTCAAACTACACAACTGCCCCAATCAGGGGCACCCCGGCTGGAGAAAACAATTTCCCCCTGGATTATGAGGAGCAGCCCCAAAGATCCGCTAGCGTCTTCGACCGAATCGGCCAAGCGCCAAGGAACGGGGGTCAGCCGACCCCCCAAGAGGTTCGGCAACGGCCGCATGTCAAAAAGTCAGGAGGCTCAGGCCCCTTCGCCTAGAAACAGGCGGGAGAGGCGAAGTGCTATAGACTGGGGAAACAGAGGAGTAGCAGCTCAACCTCCGCTCCAGGCCGTTGAGGGGGAAGAGGACCCCAACGAACCGTGCAGATCATACAAGCTTGATGACGACGATGATAATCTGCCCTTTTCAAGGGAACTTCGCTCCTTCCCGATGCCACATAACTTCGTTCTCCCAAAGGTTCCGAAGTACGAGGGAAAGGGCGATCCGGAGAAACATCTCAACAAATACAAAACGCAAATGAGCCTAAGGGGCGCCTCACCGGCACTGAAATGCAGGGCATTCCACCTGACCCTCGCCGGCGCTGCCGAAGTGTGGTACAGTAGGCTAGCACCTCTTAGCATCAGAAGTTGGCCGGACCTGAAAAAGGCATTTCTGAACCAGTACCTGTCGAGGAAGGAGGGGGAGGCGCCAATATAGCGCTCGCAAGACATGAGGCAAGCCGCAGGAGAAACTCTGAAAAGCTACCTAGCTCGCTTCACAGACGAAATAACTTACTGCGAACAGGTCACCGACAAAGAAGCTCTGTCCGCTCTGAAAGGGGGATTGAATATGAACACATTGTTCTGGAGGGATGTCCGAAGTAAGAATCCTTCAACATATGACGAGCTGGTGGAAATGATGAAAGTTGAAATTGTCAATGAGGAAATGATTGACCATCGAAACAGGGCAGCCCAAGGGATCCGTCCACCTAGGAGACAAATGGGCGGATGGCCCACGTCCCAAATAGTGAGCCAACGGTGGACCCAGGCAGGACATGTAGTGGCTCCCACCTCGGGACAAGCATTGGCTACCGCTACGTTAAACGCAGTGCCTACCCTGGCCTATGAAAATGATGGATTCCACGAGGGCAACTCAGCCAGGGGCTCCAGACGACCCTCAACCTCTAGGAATAGAGGACGAGGTGGGATGCCTAGCAATAGGTTCTAGGAAGACCCGCGGCCCTACTGCACTTTCCACCGCTACTATGGACATGACATAAGGGATTGCAGGGATGCAAACCGACCATCAAGCGCCCCTCGAAACACAAGAAACGATCAAAGTCAAAATATCACTCCAAGGCGTTCAACCCCCAGGAGGGGAGAAACAAGGCAACACTCGCCCCATAATAACAGAGATAATGACAGGGAAAGACCCCGCGGGGGCCAACGCCCTAGGAGGGATGTATTTGCCTCGGACGAGCGGTTCCCCATACGTGAAATTGACACCATAATTGGAGGGCCCCATATAGGAGGCGAATCAAGGAACGCTCAAAGAAATTACACGAGGGAGGCAAAAACTCCACCAATGGCCAGCTATGTAGTAAGCCAAACTCCCCAGGGCAGAACCGTAGAACCCATAACGTTCACCACGGAAGACGCAGCAGGCGTGCACTACCCTCACTGCGACGCCTTAGTGGTCCGGGCTGTAATAGCCCGCAATGGGCTTAAACGCATGCTGGTGGATAATGGCAGTTCGGTTAACATCATGTTCGGCTCATCTTTTGATAAAATGGCGGTAGACCATGAACTGACGCCTATGGCCTCGCCCCTCTATGGGTTCATCGGAGACAGCATCGTCCCCAGAGGCAAGATTACCTTGGCAGTCGAAATGGGGGCCCCACCTCAGGTAGCACATCGCTTCATGGAGTTCTTGGTAGTTGACCGTCGGTCAGCGTATCACGGGGTGTTGGGGAGGCCAGCCCTGAAAGAACTGTGGGCAGTCACTTCCATCCATCACATATGCATGAAATTCCCCACGGATCGGGGGGTCGCAACACTCCGGGGCGATCAGATGGGGTCCAGAGAATGTTATCTCAACTCCCTAAGGAAAGCAGAGCCCCGAGTTAACATGGTACTGGATGCCGAAATGACAGAGGCCCTTGAAGGATCGCCTGCGGTGCTGGATGTCGAGATGACGGATGTCAGACCCAACATATCCCTTGAGGAGCTAGATCCCCGAATAATTGAATCCGAGTCGCAGACAGCCCCAATGGAGGAACTGGAAAACTTTTCGCTGGACCCTCAAGATCCTTCAAAGGTCCTGCAGATCGGAAATGAATTGGAAGAAGGGACTAAAGAGAGGCTAAGAGACTTCCTGCAGAAGAATGCAGACGTATTCGTATGGCGGCACGAGGATATGGTTGGAATAGACCCCGGAATCAGCTGCCACCATTTGTAGATCAACCCCAATCACACCCCTCATAGGCAGAAGAGAAGAGCTCTAAATGTCGAAAGGTACGAGGCCTTGAAAGAAGAGGTAGAGAAGCTCATCAATCAATAGCGGTTTCATCCGCGAAGCCAAGTATCCGGAGTGGATATCAAATCCCGTTCTGGTGAAGAAGCATAACGGAAAATGGAGGGTCTGCATTGACTTCTCCAATCTCAATCAGGCCTGCCCAAAGGACGGTCTCCCCCTCCCCCAGATCGACCAATTGGTAGATTCCACGGCAGGACACGAGTTGCTCAGTTTCATGGACGCCTATTCAGGATACAATCAAATCCCCATGTTTCCAGGCGACGAGGACAGCACCTCCTTCATTACTGACAAAGGACTTTATTGCTACAAAGTAATGCCCTTCGGCCTGAAAAATGCCGGGGCTACATACCAAAGGCTGGTGAATAAAATGGCAGAGTTGCTACAGCTCCCCCAAGAGTTGCCAACTCCCATGGCCTCGGCACGATAGCTTCGTTCCGCAGCGGCCCCCTAGAGTTCGCCACCTTGGTCTCCTCGGCCAGGGCGAATGGCAGAGTTGCTACAGCTCCCCCAAGAGTTGCCACTCCTATGGCCTCAGCGAGATAGCTTCGTTCCGCAACAGCCCCCCACGGGGGATGATGGGCCATTTCAAGCCTGGTCCAACCAAAAACCCCGCACTCCTTCCCACACGCCCTGTCCACATCCTTGAAAGTCCTCATAACGTATAAATACATATACAGGACTTGGGGGACTATTGTTACTGGTGAGAACCGATTAGCAGCTCGGACTCCACGTATTGACAGGGTGACGTGCCATACGCCATCCGAGGCGATTGCGCAGAGGACAAGCTGTTTGCACCTGGCCCCCTTTCCGCCACGCCCCGGCAAAGATCTCCCGTACAGAGTTCTTTGCAGTCAAGTCCGCGGTTGATGGGATGTGTGGCAGGACCCAAACGGTCAAATAAGCCAGAACCACTTAATGCCAGCCAACCTATGGAAAGACAAGTTGACACCTACGATGGGACGGGCCCTAATAATCTAGCTACACGTGCCTCCCCATCCAACGGCCCTCCTCTTCTCACACCCGGTATAAATACTAGACCCTTACGCTCAAAAAAGGGGAGGTGGGGAGAGAGAAAAAAGGAGAGGAAAAAGGAACTTGGTACCATCTCTTTTCGTTTCCCTATATTGACACTTGTTCCCCAAACCTCGTAAACGGCCTTCGAGTGAAAACTTGGAGACCGACAAAATAATTTCCGACTGATCCTACGCTGACTTGACCGTCGGAGTGCTCGTGGCCGTCCCCACCTCTTATGGGAAAGGCCACGTGTAACTGACGTTGTGTGGTTCATGTAAGAACGGATAGACTCGAGGATATCACCTGTTGGCTAGGTGGCAGATCCGTTTTTCGAGGTCAACACCTTTCATTTTTTTTGTTTGACATTTTCACACTTAATTACATATTTGATTGTATAAAGCATCATTTCCATCAAATTTTTCAATAAAGAATCGTGAAATAATGAATATATCCTCCTATTTAAATTAATTTTTTTAATTTTTAATTATTTAATAATTTATTTGGGACTCGTTTGCACTTTTTATTGTTTTTTTAATTTTTAAATAAATTTAATTGGGACTCATTTTCACTTTTTTTTAAAAACTAATTTTTTAATAATTTATTGGGGGACTCATTTGCACCTTTTTAAAAAAATTGGACTATGATTGAAATTAATTCTTTAGCTTTTTATTTAAATAGGATAATATATTCGTCATTTCACAAGTTTTGATTGAGAAACTTGATGAAAATGGATAGAAATGGTGGTTTGAATAATCAAATGTGTAATTAAGGGTGAAAATGTCAAAAAAATAAAGTATGGACAATTTTTGCAATAATAGTGAAAGGTATGAACATTATGTGCTAATTATATTTTTAATAATTTATTTGGAATTCAATATGCTTTTCAAAAAAAAAATTTGGGATTATGATTGCAATTAGTTTTTTTTTTCTTTTTTTCTTTTGTTTTATTTAACAAGACTGGTATATTCATCATTTCACAATTTTTAATTGAGAAAATAGATAAAAATAAAATTTTGCGCAATGAAATGTGAAAATAAAAGTGAAAATGTCAATTACCAAAAATGGAGATGAAGTTGACATATTTCGTTAGAGGCTCCTAATTTCATTTCAAAAGGCCGACATATACGCGGCCTAAATGTCTGTTAACAGCTGTAATGTGGCATAGTGTCATTCGCTAAACTTTTAAAATGTTTCAAATTTGAGCCTGGTTTGACTCTATGAATTAAGATGGATAAATTAGGCTCACTACTCTATTAAATTGAATAATACACTCTCAATTAAGTTCATGTTTGATTCTCATTTTTTAATATATATATATATATTTCTCTCTTCTTTTCAACTACATATTATTTAATAAAATAATATTACATGTAAATTATAAAAAAAAATCTTACTTTTTAATTACACATTCTCTATCAATCTGCTATTCTAATATGCATTATTAACATTTTAGTGGGGGCTTACCACATAATTAATACGTCCTGAAAGCCAAAAAAAAAATCGCCACATCAAATCCCCAGTTCCCGTTTCAAAAGACAAAACCCCCTTAATAGTTCAAAAGATAAATCCTCTTCTCCGATCTCCGCCATATGTTCTCTATCATCTCCGCCTTAGGGTTTTGGCCATTCCAAGTATAAACGTAGCACGACAAACTCAGCAACTGCTACAACAATGGTTCTCAAGTAAATATATATCCCCTCTGTTAGATTATTGACCTTTGATTTCACCAAATCGGGCTCAGAAAACCATCAATCAACACCACAAAGAATAACCCAAGCTCCAAAACCGAACCACCACCCAAACTACCGGTTGCTCTACCTTGAATCAGCCCACAAAGAGCTCGGTGTGAAGAGTATGGTAGCCTCAAGAGATAGCCACAAAGGCTAGAGAAGAAGGCAAGCACAAAGCAAGACCAAGAAGCACAAGACAATCTCTTCTCTCTCAATTTCTCACACGGCTCCAAGTTTTTCACACTAGGGCAAGACCAAAAATAACAACCCCCTTATAAACCAAATAAGTGGTCTTCTAGGTCAAGCATAAGTGGCCCAATAAGTACCAATAAATGGGCCTCCACGCAACAAAGCCGTCCAAGGTATCTGGGCTGGGCCATGAGCAACACCAATAAATTGGGCTACTTCAAATGACCCATTTAGGTAGTCGGAATTGTTCGTTTATTGTGGTGTCAACATTTTTCTTCAATCATCGGCTGATGCCTATGAAATGAAATCCAAACTATAAAACCGGTTTAACATCATAGCCCGGATTTATTGGGTATAAAAAAACCCAACAAATCTCCACCTTGATCCCAATAAATCTGCAAGCAACAAAACACACAGTTTATACTTACACAATCAAGGTAACCAATAAAATTGGTATTACAGACCTTACCTCGTGTCTCCACCTGAAACACATGTCATACCTGCTCCATATACTCACCAGGGCTAAGGTCAAAAACACCCAAGTAAAAGCAAGTACTTACAGCAATCAATCAAGGGCATATAAACATGTGATAGAGGTATCATATAGGATAACACAGATCTTTTCAAACAAGTTCACACAGAACAACAGATTAACACCAAGTCAATCAATAGGCTAACACATACGCAACAAATGCATAAATGACCACACTAAGATCTCACCACACTTATCCTATCCCATTCCGTGTTACTCACTCCTCGAGAACACATATCTCACCTCATCGCCCACCATGCTCACTAGACTAATCACTCAAACAAACAAACAAACATGTCTAACGGTAAGTCTCTATAGATCCTAAGCTCTCAGGATAATCTTCTATCAACACATCACTTCTCCATCTTACGTGGATAATGGGTCTCCACCTAACAGAAGTGATAGAAGTGCCTCACTTGCACTCCACCTGATCAGGGTCTCTTCACAGATAAAAGATTTCAACATTTGATCACCTCTCCACCGTGATCCAAATGTCACACTCCACATCCCACGGTACAAACTACAATGTACCCCTAGGCCTCTATACTCCACCTTACAGAAAGACACACAACATACTGCAAATGCATCACAAAAAACCCACAATTCATGCAAACAATTACACACAGTAATAAGATCACTTAAAACATGCTAATGCACATATCAAACATTTTGAAACTGTAACATATAACCACGGAACAGAATTAAGTAATCACACACATGCAGAAAAGGATTACACACGGATGCACATGCAGTAACTAACATTACACTCAGTAAACCTCACTAAGGTCATCACTCGACCCTATAACCAGATTCGCATCACCTCTCATCTTACCATTCTGCCTATTCTTCCTTTTGGGACAGTCCCTAATGAAGTGTCCAGACTTACCACAACTGTAACACCGTCTACCACCAGACTTGTCCCACTTCTTGCTCTTCTTCTTACCATCATCATCACTCGAGTCGCTACTCGAATCATCACTGTTTTGATTTCTACCCAAACTCATTTGCTTAAATTTCATTCTACTCCTCATCATATGTAACTAACCGCTTTCCTTATCATGTTTTTCAGCTCTCATCTCCATCTCCTTACTTCTAAGGGAGTCAATGACAATTTCAGACGTCAATGTGTCTCTACCATACTTAATAGCATTTTTGACTTCACGATAAGTATCAGGTATAGCATTTAGCAAAATGATAGCTTTGTAAGTTTCAGACACCGACTCACCACAGTTAACAATATCTTGAACAAGTTTGTTAAACACATCCAAATTGTCATCCAAATCTTTTGAAGAATCCATTTTGAAACTGAAAAATCTTTCAAGCAAGTACAATTTATTAGGAGTAGATTTGAGCAAATATAAATCCTACAACTTTTTCCAAAGTTCTTTTGTAGAATCAAGTTTTCCAACTTTTCTAAAAACAGTGTCAGACAAGTGTAAAATAATTGAAGTGTATGCAAGTTCATCATATTCTTCCTTTTGTGCTTCTGTAAAATCTTCGGGAAATTTACCGTCTATGGCATTTGAAACTTTTTGTTGAACCATAATATCTCTCATTTTCTATTGCCAAATAGAAAAATCACAATTTCCATTGAAAATTCCAACTTCGAAACGTGACGACATTTTGAAAAACAGGACAACCAAAAAATTGCACAAATAAGTCACACAAAGTAATCCTAAGGTAGCAATATACACCGTACTAGATTCTCAGGTTTTCGTGAGACTCAAAATCTCAGATCAAGGGAACGTTCGAACGGGTCAAGTCCGATGTTCTAACAGGATAATCAATGCAACACGAAGGTATATAAACAAAAAATTCAAAATTTCCAAGCAGTGCAGTCTCACACAGTGACTAAACAACAATTACATCACAAAAAATAAATTACCAATTTGTAATCAAAATCAATACTTCAAAATAGAGCAAACAATTCCTAAAATTCTAGCACAAGCAATGGTTACCCCTTCACGGTAACCCCAAACCTAATGTCACCCCCACACGATGACGCGCTAGTGCTGAAATTTAACGGGATAAGCCAATTTACCAGAGCGGACTTATCTGAGTCCGTAAGTTTCGAGGAATACAATTTAACACTTTAGGGCCACCACTATTCGCCATAAAGTTTGCAGCAACCGATAGAATGCAAAACAGAATTTCGAATGAGCAAGGGCAAAATCGTCCAACTTTCTCTGTGAAACCTGAAACACTAAACCAAAAATATTAATACGTTCACAAAATCAAGGAGAACAAACTGCCTGAAGAAACTGTCGCCTGAATCTTCCATACGCGCCCTCGCCGGAGTTCCCACGCGCCGCCGCCGCCGGTGGCCGTCAACCCCACGCCCCGGATGCCCAGAAGCTCCTCGACCTGCACGTTCCACCAGTGGTCTTGGATTTTTCAAAAGGTCACTAGTTTGGCCGGAAAAGTCAATTGCAGGTGCGGTTTTTGGGAAAAATCTGGGCAGATTCGTTTTTGCCTTTTCTGCCGGTTTTCTTGCTGATTTCTGGCCTACAATCCACCACAACCTCGCTCTGATACCATATGTTAGATTATTGACCTTTGATTTCACCAAACCGGGCTCAGAAAACCATCAATCAACACCACAAAGAATAACCCAAGCTCCAAAACCGAACCACCACCCAAACTACCGGTTGCTCTACCTTGAATCAGCCCACAAAGAGCTCGGTGTGAAGAGTATGGTAGCCTCAAGAGATAGCCACAAAGGCTAGAGAAGAAGGCAAGCACAAAGCAAGACCAAGAAGCACAAGACAATCTCTTCTCTCTCAATTTCTCACACGGCTCCAAGTTTTTCACACTAGGGCAAGACCAAAAATAACAACCCCCTTATAAACCAAATAAGTGGTCTTCTAGGTCAAGCATAAGTGGCCCAATAAGTACCAATAAATGGGCCTCCACGCAACAAAGCCGTCCAAGGTATTTGGGCTGGGCCATGAGCAACACCAATAAATTGAGCTACTTCAAATGACCCATTTAGGTAGTCTGAATGGTTCATTCATTGTGGTGTCAACAGTTTTTTTCAATCATCGGCTGAGGCCTATGAAATCAAATCCAAACTATAAAACCGGTTTAACATCATAGCCCGGATTTATTGGGTATCATAAAACCCAACACCCTCCTTCATGTACACGCATATGTATGTAAGCATGTATCTGTCTATATATGTATATACAAATATCTGTATGTAATTGACTATTCCAAAATGTTTTGATTCTAATCGATGTGGCATGGAGACATCTGCTTTTTTAATTTTTAACATATTCTACAATTTAACTACTCGTGGAATTTAATTGGAGCAGTGTAGAATTTCTGCTATGTTAATAGTTGTAGTGTAAATGATAATCATTAAATGAAGAACGTATTACGTATGTACTAGGTGTTTTGTAATTTTTTAAAAATCGTAATTGCTGAATTTCTGATGAGTTTGAGGGCTTGTATTCGTGAATTTGATAGGTATTCTTTGATAAATTCGTGAAGCAACTAAATATTATAACCAAATCTTCATGAAGCACCCATAAGTAGTAAAAGTGGGGGACTGGGAGGCTAATTATTATCAATCAGAGCATTGTAATCCCCTTTGTGCTTGCTCATGTGTAAGGTGCAATAGATCAATAATATGGTCCCAATGCTTGACCTGTAGAAAATGAGAACCTCTGCAAAATGTGACATTTTTTGGTATTTTTTTGTGATTGCAGATAGCCTTCAGCCATTGATGAAATGTGCCTATTTCATTTCTCTGATGAGTTGTAGACAGGACGCTATAGTGATGAATGAATTTCTTAACAAAAGATGGAATGGTGATTTGCAAAAGGATGGCTTAGTGGAGAAAAGAATTGCAAACTAGGAAAAGTTAGTGAATTTGATGTCAACAGAGGTGAAAAAGCTTATAAAAATGGCAATAGGGAGAGACGTCCAAATAGTGCTAAGAATGCCGAGGAAATTGAGAAGTTCAAATATGTACTCTCTGC
Organism: Fraxinus excelsior; assembly: GCA_019097785.1. Lineage (NCBI taxonomy): Eukaryota > Viridiplantae > Streptophyta > Magnoliopsida > Lamiales > Oleaceae > Fraxinus > Fraxinus excelsior. Next base: position 20,692,668 of record CM032635.1, on the reverse strand, counting down.
TGTTGTTGATGGGAGAAAATGGAAAGAGAGTTGATGGAGTTGTCATTTTCTTATTTGTCACTTTTTAGGTTATTGAATAGCTTTCAAATCCAAGTTAATATCTTAATTAATAGAAGTGAAACATAATCACAAAGATATTAATTTATTTTGGATTGTGTTAAATGTGAATTAAACTTTCATGATAGAGAAAATGACATTGTATGTAAATAAAAAGTGACATACATCACTTTTATTAAAAATAATGTCATTTTTTTGAATATTTATCATTTTTTAATTTTTGTCACTTTATTGAATAACTTTCAAATTCAAGTTAATATGTTAGTTAATAGAAGTGAAACATAATCAAAAGAGACAACCACTTTTTTGAATTTGCAAAAGAAAATCAACTTGTTTCTAGTGTTGAATTTCACTTTTTCTTGATTGAGCATCGAATTCGAATAAGATTGAATTCAATCGATGTCAATGAGTTGGTTGAGTTGGTAGATGACTCTACCGGTGAAAAAGTGACACCTAACATAAAAAAGTGACATCGTGTCACTTTTTATCGACACTTAATTTTACACAGTATTTTTTATTTCCAAAACTTTTTTCATATGATTTTTCAAAAGATAAAGAGTTTATGGGTATTTTTGTACGTTACCCAAACAAAATTCTCTATTTCTCATACTTATTTTTAGCTTCACATTCATACAATAAAATATTTTGCATGTAAATTCAAAACTTTTCTCTACTTTTTAACTAGACATTCTCTAAAAATCACTATTGAAAAACCATTTCCTCTCAATTTTTCTTTATAATGGTCACCAAATATGGGCTCTCAATCAGTATAGTGTTTCATGCATGACTCGTGATCGGAGTTGGTACGATCCACCACGTGCAAGGTTTGTTGGTCTGTGCAAATCATTAGCTTAAGACAATGCTCGAGTGTTTTTGATCTATATGTATAGTCGATCATTTTAGTTAAAAAATAATAATAATTTGGAAGAATTGACACGATTCACTATATATTAATTAAAATGAAAATATAGGAGAGAGAGAAATATCATCCACAATGATTGAAATTTCATTAAAATCTCATTTAGGTCATTAAACTTTTATTTATATTAATTTGGTCACTAGATTTTCATTTAGTTTCAACGTGAGAGTGAATATTTCGAAGCACCAAAATAAATTATTTTCTTTCTTTTATAAGCTTATTTTGTGGGGTCATTGATTTCATTCGAGAGAAATTTTGGTAGAACTATCATATATGCACACATGATAAGATCATTTATTCAAATTATGATACCTCGGACCTCGAGCCATTCAAAGTATGATACCTTGAAATAGAATAATCGTGTGTATGTTTCTTTGCTTCCGATTCACAGTTACTTTGAAGCTGCGTTCACAGACATGGAAATGAAGGTCGATCGATGTGGAAGCCTCTTGATGAAGACCTCATGAACGAACTTGATCACTGGAAGACAATTTCGCATTTGTTCACATAGTCAAGATGTGAGTGGATGTAACTTCTTTGGTTAATGTGACCACCCCCCCCCCCCCCCCACACACACACACACAATGTATGAGAGATTGAGGGAGTTGATTCCTACTTTTTGTCAACCAAGGGGAGAGTTGAAACATGAAATTAGGACCTTCCATTCAATAGGAACTAGTGTGTGAAAACCTGGACGTTCAAATTTGGGATAGGAGTTATTGTAAAATGAATCTATAGCTAGATTTGTGTATGGTGTTAGTTCTGAAGTTAGATTTGTATATGGTGTTAGTAGTAGAATGTTGGTTTCTGAATTCGATATGCTATGTTGGAAGGTGTATTGTGAATTATCTTGTAGTAATGAAGAATGTACTTAATTTACAATGTTGCTACAGTTTCCAATTTCCCCCTTTTGCTCAATGGTTGCTTCAAAATACAAGTGCAATACAAACCCCAAATGTTTTGTAGATAGTGCAGCATAAGTCCCAAACCTTTTATGAGTATTGCTGATACAATCCCAAACCTTTGGCAAGTATTTCAACCATAGTCTCAAACTTTTAATAATAAATGCAACAAAGGTCCCAAACCTAGTTAATATTTTTTTATGTAGGTGCCGACTTTTTGTGTACATTCTTAGTATATAGTGACACCAAATTATACAACACAAGCACTTAAAAAAAAAAAAAAAAAAAAAAAAGGAATTTAGCAACACGTGATGTGATGTTTAATACCCAAAAACTTCATTAGCATCCAACCAAATTTCTGAGTACAAGATTTTTAATATGGCGAATACTGATTACTGAGCAAACTCAAAAAAAAAAAAAAATTGATTAGATCGCTGAAGACCTTTTACTCTTTTCCTTTGACTTCTTCTTTTGTGGAGGCTTGTAATAAGTAGAACCTGCTGTAAAGGGAAGGGAAGAAGAAGAATATTTCATTCATTCAACTTGAGAAATTACAATGCATACTAGTCTATTTATAGAGAAAAATAGCCAACTAATCACTACATGGAAGTCTCTAGAATTGAAGAGTTAGACTAAATTCTAACAAACCAACAACTAATAACAAACTAAAGAAGAAACTAGAAGGAGCTAGAATGAGCTGAACTGGATATTCTAACAACTTGTGAGTCGAGGTAGACACCCTTCTCTTACCCTTTAACTTCTCTGGTTGCAGTGGTTAATCTATAAGTAGGCTAGCTTTGTAAGTCCTCTTGTTATAACCTACCTCCTCACATCTTTTACGTGCCATCTTCATTTCAACAGGTGGCTCATCTTTTGGAACTTTTTCTCAACTTTTTGGGTCTCCCGTCTAGTTTCTTTCTTACCAATAGATTCTTAGATTCCTTCCCCATTCTTGTCACAGTTCAGCTCCTGACATTGGAAGAATAACTGGACTATATGACCTCAAATAATATACTTTCTGGTAACATACACGTCATTACCTTACAAAGTTTCATCAAACACCTGCACATCATAGTATGTTTTATGTTCTATTTCATTTTGATGAGCTTTCTTTATTCTTAATTGATTCACCTGCCTCATTTACACTATCGAAACTCTAACCAGTTTCAAGTTCAGTAACACAAATTTTAGAAGGTAATTACTCGTCCTAAGGTAATTTAAAAACTTATACTACGAGCAAACAACACAGATCATCAACTCTTTTCTTACCAAGGAACTTAACAAAATTCATAAAATTAACATCAAACAAAAAGATGCATCACTCAATCTATTCTTTTCCATTATACTAATGGATGCACGTGCAACGCACGTGCCGTAGTATAGTTAATTACGTAATAGTGTTAACTGATTTTTAGTTATTTTTGGAGATATCACTAATTAGATTTTATTTATCTAAACTTCTTCAATAGAAAACTTGAAAGTTACAAAGAAAAATAAAGTTCGATTGCTGAAAGTTCAAAACAATAAAACTTGGTAGGTAGCATAACCCCATCTGAAGATCATGAAAGTTCAAAACAATAGAACTCGATTACTTGCTCAATTTCAAAGCCAATCATTGTGCATCTTATATATTAATATATTAATTGCATCATAGTCGACATTCCAAGTTGAACCGCAACTCATCATAGTCAACACTTATCTCATGGGTTCAGGGCAACCTCCGATCGACCTGACCGGTCAGCTCACGGGGGTCGAGGGGGCAGTGCCTCCTCGTGGGGTCCGGGGACAACACCCCATGCGGTGATCAACTTGACGGTCAGGTCGAGGGGGCAGCGCCCCCTCGTAGGGGTCCGGGGGCAACGCCTCTTGCAATAATCGACTTGAAATTCAGTATTTGACAAAATTACTAAGAAATAATTCATTACTAATTTTGAAAATCGCCACATTTTGCTCAATGTAGAAAAAGAATTTTATATATATCTTATTACAATATATTTATCAATTATAATCTAATCTGATTAAAAAAAGAAAGAGAAATCATCTCGAATTTATTTATCTTATTTCATTTCTCTCCAAATGACAATTTTAGGCTAATAAAAAATATGTATTGTGTATCTAAAAAAAAAGGTGCGTGCATGGAGACACAACGGTTTTCTTTTTTTTAATAACATTTTGAGTCAAAACGAACCAAAACCTAGTTTCCATACAATCAATTCCCATTCAAATTCGAATTCCCAACAACTCCTTCAAGAACTCATCATTAATTTCATTATGAATATTACATTTGTAAATCACAAATCAATCTGTAAAAATATATTAAAAGCTAAAAAAATAAAAGAAAGGGCTCACAAGGTACAGGCGCTAGCGAAATCCTGAATGTGGTTCACGTTGGCTGGAGCTGAAGAAAGCCGAACGAAATTTAGGGAAAAAAGAGAGAGATGGGAGGGAGAGAAATGGCGAATGAGGAATCTTGTCCCTGGCAGCGAACTCTGACAAGCAAATTGCACAATCACATAAATTTTTGAACCTTTATATTTGAGAGTTTTGCTTTTACAAAGAGTAAAACTCATGGCTTCTTCGTTCTATGAGTGGAAATGAAACGAAAAAAACACACGAACGAAAAAATACACAAAAATCAAACGACATCGTCTTGTCTTGGTTGACGATACAATTTATTGACACCTGTAAAATGTACAGTGCCCTTCAAAGTGGCTCTTTTATGTTAGGATAAGTACCCCATTGCTCGTGATATCCCAACATCTTCATGACATTGTTCAGTAGAAATCTATTAAACAAGGCATGGTCCACATAGTCTAGACAGGTCTGGTCTTGCATAGCGACAGATGAGGCCATGGCCTTGGGCCCAAAATTGGAGGGGACCTCACTCGAATTTGGCCCAATTTTTTTTTTTTTTTTGGTTACCTAATAACACTCAACAGGAGAAATGATTTACGATTCAAATCAATGAAGTCACTCCCTCTTCTTCTACCGTTCTACGTCTGAGAGTCTTCTTCTGCCGTTCTCATCCAACCAAGTTCAGTCCGTTCTTCACTTCACTTCACTTCACGCCGCGCCAACGCCTGTCAAAATTCCAGTCTGTTCTTCACTTCCGGCCCTACTGCGACGCTGCGTCTGCTGGTAACTGGCTAACGCAGCAACGCTAACTGGTAAGCTAAAGCTACGATACTTCATTAGTTCATTACTTCTAGTTCTTGGCATTTACATTTAATTTAAGGTCCTCATTTTTAAGTTTTAACCTATATATTGGAGAACCATTTCGAGATTTTCTGATTTTGCATTTGTTGGAGAACAAATTCGAGGTCATCATTTAATTTTTTATTTTGCTTTTACATTTAATTTTAGGTCCTCATTTACAGATTTACTGTAGATTAGAATAATGTGTCACCATTATAAATTATCAAGCGGTGTGTTATCTCGTAAAATATGGTTGTCAAAATCTGCTTTTAAGAAAGAAAAAAGAACCTAAAATTGTGTTCATTGTATTGTCCAGTTTTATCATAGAGTCAGGTTCTGTATTTAGGATCTAGTTCATTATTCACATTTTGTTATCCTTTTTTGCCACTAGATTTCCTTGCTCCCGTGATTCTGTTATAATAATCATCTGGTGTAAATTTGTTAACTTTGTTAATGTTCAAAATATTTCCCGATTCTATTCAATTACTCATTAATCATTATGATAATTCTAGTACTTTTATAGTTAATTGGGTTCTGCATTCATTGCTACCTTAATATATAGAACTTATATAAGATCAAAGAACCTTGAACTTGCTTAGTCTGTAAATGTTCTAAATATTTCTGGATTCTCTTAAATTACTAATTGTGGTCTTCTATTACTTTTACAAGGCAATTGCTTTTTTGATTCATCGCTACCTAAATCTGCTATAACTAGCTTTATCTTAGGACATTAAACTATTTAATCTTTTTGTTGGTTTTCTCATCTTTTGTGGGACAAATTTATAACATTGCCTTCTTTGAGATGAGCAATGACTAATCCATACATGTAGAAAATTGAATATGCAAGTTTCATGATGGCAAAAGAATTTATCATATACCATGTACCAAAGATGCACTTGTCTCAACTTTTGAGTGAATTTAACTGATGTTTTCATGCTCTTTACAATGTCAAGGCTGTTCACTTGAATAATCATATCACCCGTGTTATCGATTTTCTACTTCACAAGTAAGCAATGGTTTGCCCTAACTTGATATTGAATATATTGAAAATGTTTGAAGCCTTGTCAGCTTATATAATTATGGTCTGGTTAGCTTATATGAATGTTCATTGTAGTCTGTACGATCAATTAATTACACATGCGCACATAGTCACTGTATTGAATACTATAATTGTGAAATGATTGAGATATTTTGTAATTTTTTTTTAGGATAATCATTGGATATTAGATATAGACTCATACAGATATGCTTGAACAGTTAAATTATTTAGATTTGATTAATGTTTTTGCCTCTAAAATAGCGAGACAAATAGTATTTAACTGATTGTTTGAACTCTTGTCGGTTTTGTTACTTTATAATGTAAATCTTTTGTTCTTTATATTTTTTTTTTGTTCTACTTTTTAGTGTTAATTTAGCAATACGTTGCATAATGCACTGTTGGATTTTGCATTTACATTGATCTTGGGGGGGGGGTCTAATTTTGGGAGTTCGCCTTGGGCCCCGAAAATCACAGGACCGGCCCTGAGTCTAGATAGCTTATATTATCATGTTCATACACAAAATTTTGCATCATTTCAAAATATATTCCATCTTAGTGTAGCCGTATTTTGAGATATCTGGAACTCTCCCCTGAACGAACAAAAAAAATCTTAAGTTTGTGTTGCTTGAATGTGACTATCTCATTTTTTATTTGATTGATTCGAGATGGTAGGAAGAATTTCATTATGAATTTATGTACCATGTCATTCTACGATGTGACGATCTTGACATGTAGTGAATACCCCTCCACTGCGCTATCCTTTAATGTATGAGAGAATATAAGCATTCAAAATGCATCCATTGACATTTCTTTGCAACTGATTGATGAGTTTCACTTCTTTTTAATGCCACTTAGATTTGATATTTTGATTATCTACGTAACTTAGAACATTTTTATTTTTGTTTTCGTGTTAGTTTATAGGTTATGTGAATTTGTGTGAACGGTGCAAAATTTGGAGAAAAGAGTGATGTTAAAATAAATCAAGGAGACGTTGATTTGATTTGGTGAAATTTGATTGGAGGCCAAATTGAAAGAAATAAGTGAATAACGATGTAAAATTGAGAAATCTAAACTTTGAGTACAAAATTGCAATTTTTAATAATTGATTCGGACTATAGAATGATATTTGAAGATTACTAGGAGTCAATTGGATACAATTAGAAGTCAAAATGAGTGAAATATGTTCAAAATATCTTCACAAATCAATTTACAACCGCACAAGTATGTTCAAATTTTTTATTAGGAGATTGAGAACTAATCTTGACATCGTAAGCGTTCGAATTGGAAAATGATATTTGAAATAAAGTTGTATCTTTCTAACATGCTTTAAATCGCCTCAATCGGATATCGAGAGAAAAAAGTTAAAATAAAAATACTGAAAGAGGTACAATGATGATTTTCTACCCGAAAGTGGGCACCACTATTACTGAATTTTCATAACAACACGGTACCGCTGAGTGACTGGAAGAGTTTTGAATTTTTTTTTTAATCTCTTTCTAACATGGATTATGCTACATGTACATAATTTTTTACCTAATCGTTTACACCCCACTCACATTAGGAGGTGGGGACCATGAGCCGTCATTTTAAAACACACACGGGACCCGCACACATTGTGAGAGGGGTACACCATTCGGTAACCCCCCATTATGTACAAGGGGACTTTCCCTTCTAACATTAATCCGACTCCAGTTTCTCTTACAACTTCAAGATGAGATAAATACCAATTAAAAGGACACTTTTTGGGAACAATTCAACAAGGCAAGATGTAAGAAGTCATCAAGAAAGCAAGAAGAACATCAAGAAAAGGATCGATCCAACCACCAAAAATAGTTTTATCTTTCTAAATCTCTACATGTTTTTTATTATGAAATTGATTATGTCTCTTTCTATAGTCATGAACTAAATTCCTATATAGGATTTGATTTAACCAACTTGAGATTATGTTTTATTAATTAATTAGTTATTTCTTCAATATTTTCTAATTATGTTTATTAGTGTTATTGATTTTAATGCTTTCAATTGATTGGTTACCAACTTACAGTATATAAACGTTATAGAAAATGCGTAACTCTGATGACTTCACTTAGATGTAAAAGTCTCTAAATATGTTTATGTGGATTTCCATGCACTTTCCCATAGAACCTGATGTCTTGATATTTTGGAATATGTTGATGACATCTGGTCAAAGATTCCATTCACTTGCCCATATGGGGGATAAACGATACTAGACTTAGTGTATACTGGAACACTATAACTGGCTGAGCGTCTGGTAATTGATTTTCAATTATTTTTTAACTCTCATTCTCTTTTCCTTGCTAATCTACGTTCTCTTCTCTTCTACCTAAAGGTTCTTTTGATCTCGAATCTAACTGTTCAAGCTCAAGTTCATCAAGGTCTTACATAAACTATGAGATAACACCTAAAAAGAGTACAAGACACAAGAGATCAAGTATTTGATGAGTAGCTAAATACAACTATAGAATTTCGAATCCAATTACAAATCCACAAATTTAATTTAAAACTTTATTCCCTAGCAAAGGTGCCAAGAATTTGTTCAGTGAATTTTCACAAGTGTTTGAAATCGTTGACAAGTAATAGTTTAGAAGTAAGAGTATTGTCCTATGAAGAATAAATTTTAAATTGAATTGCACTAATTCGTTGTCGAACTTAATGTAACCTTAACAAAGTAGATTATTTGAATTGTGTTTAGTTAACCACTAGTATTTATTATCTAAAGTTGTATGAAAACTATATGTGAGAAAGATGTGTTAAGATTTCAAATCTACCTATCATTCTCTCATTTCAACTCTCGATCGATGTTATCTAGTATAAATTGTGTATCATTGACAATCAATAATCCAATTTTATTCAATTATCTCTTTCGATGTAAGTCAAACATATTCCTAAGCAGAACCATGTAATATCCCTATCTCGAATTCATATGTGAAATAATGCATTCATCTACATGATTATGTATGTGATTGCACAAGTCATAAACTATTATTCCTAATGTTTATTGAGCCTTGTATTGATATTACAGTGTTCTAAACTTATTTAAGATGTCTCGAAAGCAAAACAAGCAACTTATTATATACATGATAATCAAGCATTCAAATAATGAATTAAGCATGCAATGTCAATCATTTAACACAAATTAACTAAATAAATGGTCTTTGAATTAAAATAGTAAAACAAAAGGTTTCATCCTCATCCCAACACTAGAATGTTTAGCTTAGCATATCTATAATGAGATTACAACAACATAATTGGAAACTATCACCCGGAATGTATAAATGAATTCAAAAGATGTAAAACCAATTTCTCGCTTTGAATCTTCAATCTCTTGATGTTGTTTTCCCTTTTTTTCCCTCGCGGCTATGGGGGTCAAGAACATTCAAACGGGCAAGTCTCCTTCGTTTATTTTCCCTCGCTACTGCTGCTAATCCGGTTCTATTGCTACTCATGTGGCCACTATTGGTTGAACATGAATATAAATATTTTGATTGTCACCCATTTGATGGCAAGTACGTTCTATTTTCGAGTCAAACAGTTCAAGATCGTCGCCTTGAGTACATAGCATACAACGAACTTTTTTTAATAAAAGAAAGTAAAATAATAATAGTTAAAAATAAAATAAACTAAGACTAAAAGTAAATAATCCTGACAGCGGCACCACAAATTTATTGTTTTTTTATATCACAAGTGTACGATATCGTAACAAGCCGTATAGTGGATCTTTGAGTCCGGATATCATTCCCACGAAAACTATACTTTAGGACTTTATCTAATTTTTCAAATTCCTATTTGACAAAAGCAAGTGAATAATTATGATGATTGTAAGTATTTTTCCTAACTACTTTTAACTAATTGAAAATATAAAAAAAATTGCACACAACGGATAATTGAAAATTCAAATATGTGATGAATATTAGGACATAACAATTTCATCTATTGATCACATTAATTCTTAATTCAAGATTCATAACCTAATGTAGTGTTCAATTAATTATTCTATTGTATTCAATTTACCCATCTCGAGTTCTCATTGAGCCTAATTAACTAATTTAATTCTATATCTCTATGTGAATTAAGTTTAGATAAACGAAACACTAGTTCTAAGAAATCATATTATGACCGCAATAATTAGTATAGATATCTCTACACGTTATACTAATTTACCGAATTTTATTATATGGTTTAAGCCTAAAACTCATCTCTCGATTCGTAAGAGACTCACATAATCATCAAATTATTGATAAGGTAATTTAATGCATTAAATTCATAATAAAACCAATACATAAATAAATAAATCACAAAAATCTTGAATAAATAAAGGCTCACAAGTTGACTACATTATTTTTTCTAATATAAAAATTAGTTATTCATATTATAAAAATAAAAACACACAAATGTGGAAAGATATCACCAAAAAAATTGATGAAACGTGAAAGTTTTTGGTGTCTGCAGTCTCATTTCCTTTTTTTCCTTCTTTTTCTTTGCTCTCTCTTCTCTTTTCTTTCTCTATTTCTGCGTCGTTGACTTTTTCCCTTTTTTCTCTTCTTCTTCTTCTTTTCTATCATCTATCTATCCATCTCTCTCTGCTCTACGCGTTTTTCTATCTTCTCTCTGCTGCTTTTTCGTCTGTTCTTGTTCCCCTCCTTTCTCCAATTTTTCGTGTGTGAATATGTGTGTGTGTCTATATATATATATTATAATTCGTAGCTTTGTTTTATCATTTTCAACCAAGGAATCTAAGCCCATGATATTCTAAATTGAGGCCCAATTAAATTAATGCTTGCTTTCAAATCTTCAATTCTTTCATGTAATACAAGTTAGTCCTTGAAACAAATTTATTCCCTATAATTTATTTACATTTGTTTCTCCAATTCTTCATCAAACACAAAGTTTTGCCTACAAAATACAATATAACATAAATTAGGTAGAAAAATACAATAAAACATCATGATTTAGGGCATCAAATAAGTGTAGAAACTACACTTATCAATTAATTTTAGAAAGGAACAGCGATTAGTTCAGTTTTTATAGCACTTCGCAGTGATTTTGAGGGACTTAGAGGCTATGTCTTGTATCGCACACCACTTCCCTCAGTTGATTCAATGGTTTGTGAACTTGTATATGAGGAAACACTTTTGAAATCTTTTGCAAGAAAAGTATCTCTTTCTCCATCTAGCACCTCAGTGTTGGTCGTACCTTCTGACCGTTCACATAGAATTAGAACAAAGGCTATGTACGAGTTGCTAGTGATGAGTGTAACTTTTGCTTTATTCTAACATCTATTCACAAGCTATCTGAACCATTTTCCTATAAAGAAGCTATTATGGATCTTCTTTGGTAATAGGCTATGGATGATGAACTCTCTACTCTACATAAGACAAACACTTGGGACTTGGTTGTATTATCTTCAGGTAAAGATGCTATTAATTCTCATTGAGTTTATAAGATTAAAACCAAATATGACGGTTCAGTTGAGTGCTACAAGGCTAGATTGGTTGCCAAGGGTTTTAATCAGCAGTATGGTTTGTATTATGAGGTGACTTTTGTTCATGTTGCTAAGATGATCACTGTTTGTACACTTATTGCAGTTGCATCTATTTGTCAATGGAGCCACTCTCAGTTGGAAGTCAAAAATGTCTTTTTGAATGAAAATCTTCAAGATGAGGTTTATATGGTTCATCCTCCTATTTTTTCTCTCTCCTAGATATGTTTGCAAGCTCCAGAAGGCACTTTATGGGTTCAAACAAGCACCTTGTGCCTGGTTTGAGAATTTTTCCACTGTTGTTATCTCTATTGGTTTTACATCCAGTCATCATGACTCTGCCATATTTTTTAGATGCACTTCATCTAGTCGCATTCTATTTTTACTGTAAGTTGACGAAATGATTATTACTGGTGATGATGTTGATGGAATTGCACATTTGAAATCAAAACCGGCTTGTCGTTTTAAAATGAAGGATTTAGGTGCATTATCTTATTTTTTGGGGATCGAAGTTGCTTCTTCTCCTAAAGGTTATCTTCTATTTTAGTCCAAGTATACTATGGATGTTATTGAGCATATTCGTCTTACTAATACTAAAACTGGTGATACTCCTCTTGAAGTTAATGCTCGATATTCATCCTCTGACGGTGTACCCTTGACTGATACAAATTACAAGTTTGTAGAAGATATCTTTTTGTCAGCTTTGCTATAGGATGCCTTATACTGAGCAATGTTTGAATAAACATACTGACACCCGTACGGTAAAGCTTCTAGGGTTTATAGAATATTTAAGATGTCGAAAAGAAGCGATTGACAAATCTGATGAAGACTACATGCCTTTAGGAGATTATGTACCTATCGATTGGGATGAAGACATCACACTTAAGGGAAATAACCCTCCTCTGTTTAACGAGAGGATAATTGCAAAGTACTATAACAAACTTGTCAAGTTGGAAGAGTGCAACATATGTACTGGAGACTAGAGTTATTGAAATGAATTGAGAAGGTGGAAATACAATCCACTCGAAGGGGTTGAAAATAGAGACTTCTCCTTGCCCATGGACTTAGACTATGAGCCAACTGTTCAACCTGAAGAAATATCAACTATTGAAGAAGGACAGAAACATGAGGACAAATTAATCACAAAGAAACCAAACGAAGAAGTGGCAATTAATGAAGATGAATTAAACATAAGTTCATTCGATTTCATTGATTGTCCAACAATTGAATTTGTGATTAAGCTTGAGGAGGAACAAGAAGTCTATATAGTTGAATTCGAATCAAATAGAATAAATAAGTCATATCACACTAGAGAAGGTAATGTAAAAATTTGGAAAATCAACGAAGAGTGGAGCAAAGGCAAAAAAAGCAAGGCATCAAAAGCTTTCTTCAAAGTGCCATGATGCAATTGCCAAAGTCAAGCTAATGACTATAAATGAGCGCTTCTTGGGAGGCAACCCAAGCTTTCTTCCCCTTTTTCATTTATTTTGCTTTTGAATTATAGGATAGTTTAGTTTATTTTATAGTTTAGTTAAGAATTCTTCAGCCATATCCCATTCCCCTTAGGTTATTGAGTAATGAAGTTGGTTGTTAGATGTTTGAACTAAGTAACACTTGTTCTATGTAATTAATATCTGAAACTTACTTTTTCAGGAACATGATGTCGCGAAACATCCAAACCAACATTGACAAGGAGAAAATGGGATGCATCTCAAGTTTGGGGGGAAAGATAGAAGAAACGTCCACCAACACCAACATCATCAACACCACAACGTCACGGGAAATACAGACAATTCAGGGAAGTCTCCTCATTTTTCTTTAATTTTACATTGAGGACAATGTTTAATTTAAGTTTGAGGGTGTATTATAAATTGTGACTAATTGCCTTGATGTTATTTTTTTATGTTTTGTGTGCATGAAAAAAAATTATTTTTTATTACACATTTTTGCATGTTTATGTGAGTTAGATAGTTTAGCCAGCATTGGTGTATGTAATTGAGAACATGTGTTGGTTTATGAATTGTGAATAAGTTATGTGTTTGAGTAATTATTTTTGCTTATTCATGTGAAACAGAAAATATTTATGTACATGAGTTGATTGTAACGTTGTATATGAGTAGGTTGATTCATGTTTATATGTTGAAATAGAGAACGTAGATGCTAAATATAGACAACCATTAAACAAGATTCACATCTCTAAACCAAATCTAGGATATTTGGTTGGTTGAACTGTTGTAGGTATATATGGAGATAAATATGGATTTCGTGTGTGCAAAATATTGTGTGGACTATTTGAGACCAATGAGATGAAAATTGGATGAAAACCCTTAAGTTATAGGTCAATTTTCGAGAATAAGTGTTTAATAAGGAGTATTGCACTAATCACTGCATAAAAGGGAAGCTCCCTAAAAAGATCCTAATGAGAACGATCATAATAATCTTATTGTAAGGCGTCTCTTCATAACCTTTATGACTCGAGTGAATAAGCCTGCAAGGGTTTAAAACTTGTGCCCTAAAGTTATTTGACTTGGGAGTCATCGGCCTAAAGCTCGCTACATGGGTCATTTAGAAAGCTCAATGGAGAACATCCCCACATAAGATATATAAAAAACAAAAACAAAAATCTGAAATGACAGGTGCATGAAACAAAAGACACACCACATATCGTGATTAAGTCCCAAACACTTATTTTAGAGGATTAGACTCCACACACACCCGTTTTGCATTGAAGAGGTGAGAAATTAGCTTGTGCATTATAAATTTGGAGTGATTCGTGAAATTGATGCTATGTTTTCAATTCTGAGCTAACAAGGCAAGATATCTAGCACTATAGGTTTTATGTGATTTGATTTGTTTAGTTGTGCTTGTGTACTTGTTAACTATTTTCGTTGGTTTAGTGTTTGCTTGAGAACTAGCAAAATATTAAGTTTGGAGGTATTTGATGAGTGATATTTCACTCATAATATCAATGTCATTAAACTTGTTATTTATTTAATTCTTATGAGTTGTTGATGTTTTAATACGTGATTTTGGTGTTGTGATGTAGGTTGATGCGATTGAAGAAAATAAGCAAAAATAGACAAAATTGGAGAAATGAGCTAAATTGTAAGATATCCAAAGTTCGGGAACTAAAGTGAAAATACTCAAAATTTGTGTCGAACCTCATGATAAATATTTTAGAGTGTTAATGGTCAATTGTATGAATAAAGATGTCAAAAGGATCAAATATAACCAAAGAGTGATCACATATCAAATTCCAACCGAAAAAATTTTGCTTTGGATTTTTAGTCTCATATTAAGACTCACGTTTGACACAATAAACGATCGAATTGGAGGATGATGTCTGAAGCAACGTTGTAGCCCTTTGAGTTAACTTTCCAACGCAACTTGAATCGTCTCAATCTGACATCAGGAGCAAATGTTATGATAAAAATACTAAATAATGTGCAGTGCAGTTTTTTTCCACCGAAGGCGGGTGCCAAGGCGCCTACGTTGCTGAAAATCAGCAGAGGTCGCGGCGCCAAGGCGCCACTGTGCGAGAAATAGGTTTTTGATATTTTTGGACTCTTTTCTTGGCCCAACATGACTCCAACCCTTCCAAAACTTCAAAATACTATAAATACAACCTTTAAGACCTAATTCTAATGGACTCTTGTGGGAGAAAAAGGGAAAAACGAATGAAGACAAAAGAGATTAAACACAAAGAATGGAAGAAATCAATTGAAGAAAGCATGAAAATATCAAATGGAACTTCGAGCAACACTCCAAAAAGAGCTTTTCTTACTTTCTCCTTTATGTTTTCTATTGTAGATTGTTTAGATTTTATAAATTTCTTCATGAGCTAAATAATTTAACTTGGGTTTGATGTAGCCACTTGAGATTATGGTTTGATGAATATATGAATTATTTCTTGTGGAATTTCCTGCTTATATTTAATTGTATCATTATTTTAATACTTTCAATTACCTGGTCAATAATTGAATGAATAGATGCTAGTCAATTCCGGCACTCGTGAGAGGATAATTTATGCGTGATCATAAGATTGACACAACGTAGGTTTTATGGATTTCGAGAGAAAGTGTAAAATGTATGAAGCTTACTTCATAAAAGAATCGGGACTTGATAAATTCTAGATTTTAATTCGGAATAGAGATATTGAGATTAAATTTTAGAGTTAATTTCTAACCGGCACTCAAAAGAGGGGAGAGAAATAATTTAGGATTCTTGCTTTTAAATATGGGAGAATTAAATGAAATAATTTGATCTCATTGAATTATAATTGAAAGTTTGTGAAATCATTCCTTAGACTTTCTCATTTTGATAATTTATATTCCCCAATTTTGTCGTAGCATTTTATCTTTGATTAATTTAAAATAATCAATCAATCATTCATCAATTGTCTAGATAAAATAGAAGTTACATAATTATAGTACTTGGTAGAAATTAAATTACAATCCATATGTGTTCGACATCCTAACTTTAATACTATATTACAAAACTTGACACCGTACACTTGCGGTAATTTCCCGTTGTGGAAAACGCGTGAAAAGTTTTTGACGCCATTGTTGGGGATTGAAAAATGTGTGACACGTATAAAATTGAATACCCAGTTGTAGTCTATAAGATTGGACATGACTACTGAAAATTTTTGTCACAAGTTTCGGTTACTCGATCCTCTCAAGTTATGTCGAGTTCAACGTATAAAACATGCACTAAAGGTTCAAATTCTCAAAAATATTTGCCGCCAAGAAATTGAATTTGTTCGTTTCACAATGAAATAGAACAACATTAAAAAAAGATAGAGGCAGCTTTCAACATGTAGAAATAATCTCTTACCCAAGGTATGTAAGAGAAAACATGCTCACTGCTTACAATTTTTGACAACTCAAAGTTGAATTGTCAAAAATTAAAAGTCCACGTCAGCAGTGGACAAGATAACTCCTACCCACCATGGGTAAGAGATCATTTATGTTTCAACGTGATTGAACACTGTTAAAATTTATGGGCATCTAATGTATGGAAAATTATGAGAGATTTTCGATAAACAGTTAAGCTCAAAGAAGAGGGATAATTTCACATAAATTTGCATAATCAATTGGTCATGAAAGGCACATTGCATCAAAATTAGCAAAGGCTCATTGAACAAGTTGAAATGGTGTCAAAGTAGACCGCCAAAATCCCCACATGAACAATTTCCATTGAAAAATTTATGCAGTCTTCTACTATCTCGAACTATTATAGTTCTTGAAGTTAATATCGAGATGAATTTAATAAAACTATGGCAGTCCCTACACATGCTAATACTCTTAACAACCCGAATCTGTCCCCCATTTGATGTATTGAGTAATCCATATGCAACTGCCAACTTTTCACTGTGATGAGCAGGCAACGAAGTTGTTTCCTCTGCATCGTCTACCACCTCCAAATTTGCTTGCAACTGATATCCAATAACACGTGCTCTCTCTTGTAGATCCTCCAATAGTTTTGTTACCTCTCCTTCCTGATTTATCTGGTTCTCAGGCTTAAATGAAAAAACCTTGTTTCGAATGCTTATCCAGCTCCAATCCTTCATTTTTCCAATCTTTTCATCTTTCATCAATTTTCTCACCCTCGAGACATCCTTCCATCTGCTTGCTGAAAGATACATATTTAATAGCAAGAAATAAGTCTCGGGATCTTTGGGTTTCAGATCAAGCAGTTTTTCGGCAGCATAAAACCCCAACTCTAATTTTCCGTGACTTCTACAGCCTGCAATTAAGATTGACCATATAAACTCACTGGGCATAAAATCCATCTTGTTGATAAAATCAAAAGCTTGTTCTATCTGACCCAACCTCACAAACATATCAATCAAGCATGCATAATGGTCCATCACAGGATTAATTTTGAATTCATTTTTCATCAATTCAAAATAGGCCAATGCCTCATCAACCATTCCTGCTTGACTACAAGCTGAGAGAACACCTACAAAGGTGATCTTGTTTGGTCTAGTTCCTACGAGTCTCATATCTTCAAAAAGCTGTAACGTCTGTTGAGAGTGGCCATGCTGTGCAAACGCCGTGATCATGGAAGTCCATGAAATTAATGTTCTTGTAGACATCTCGACAAAAGCTCTACTTGCTCTACCAATGCTTCCACATTTGTTATACATGTTAACTAGGGCAGTTCCCACGACCACATCGGACAAAAAGCCAGTTTTTATTGTCTGAGCGTGAAATTGTTCCCCTTGTTCCAGAGCCACTAAGTTACTACATACAGTTAATATGCTTGAGAAGGTATACAAATCAGGTTTCATGCCTGATCTTTTCATTCGCTGGAAAATCTTGAGGGCCTCAATTCCACTGAAGTGAGTGGAAATGCCGTCCTGTCCAAGATCCATCATTTGAGCATGACCGGCAATCATAGCATTCCATGTAACTAAGCTGATGTTGCTCATTCCATCAAACAGTTTCTTTGCCTCATTGATGCAGCCATTTTTCAAGTACAAATACATAATTGAATTAGTTACGGGTATTTGGGATCCATATCCGAGTTTTATGCTCAACGAGTGAACCTGAGTACCCAAACCCAATGCCTGTATTATGCAACACAGACTCAATACACTAGTCAAGGTGAACTCATTTGGCTCCACACCCTCAGAAAGCATCTGAACAAACATATCCAATCCCATAGCAGAATCCCCATTATCCCCACATGCAGATATAACAGCAGTCCATGAAATCACATTCTTTTCCCCAATCCTGGAAAATGCCTTAAATGCCATATCCAAACTACCACATTTGGAATAGAAGCTACAAAGTGCATTTCCAATACTGGCATCATATTCAATTCCATACTTTATAATATACCCATGAATATGCTTTCCCAATTCAATATCACACAGAGAAGAGCAAGCATTCAATACAATTCCTAAAGTAAAATTTGTGGGGTATCCCCCAACTTCCAACATTTCATTGAAAACACTAATAGCAAGGTGCGGCTGCGAATTATGAACATAACCCGACATCAACGAAGTCCACGTAACCACATTTTTTTTAGACAAATTATCGAAAACCTTTTGAGCACTTTCCATGGTCCCACATTTTGCATATACATTTACAAGAAATGTCATGAGGAACAAATCTTGATATGAACCCCTCTTTATGACATGAGCATGAAGGGCTTGAACATCCGAAACTGAGTTTTTTTCTATACATTCCTTTAAAAGCGGAACGTAAAAAGATGATTCAACCTTAGCATTACCTTCTTGTATCAATGTAAGTGCTTCCCTGAAGTCCAAAATAAAAGGGTCCAAAGCTGCTTTATCCAATTCTTTGGTGTTAAAATTTCTCTACACATAAAAAATATTCAAAGATGATTGCAAAAGAAATCATCGGTAGCCAATACGAAAACTTACTAGAAACAAATAAAACGAGATAAATGAAGATTAAGCTTACATTTTGAAATGAAAAAGAAGATGGGTTGAGTTTTTTGAATTGTCGATCTAGCTTGACAGTATTTCCAACTACAACTGAAGGCAGGGAGGCCATGAAATCAATCGATAAATGTTGAGAGGTTGACGAAAAGTTTGGTTGGGGTTATCTCATGTGGTTGGATGAAATTGAGCTATTTATCGTCTTTCATTCATTAACTAGTCTAGACTAGACTAGTTAGTGGGTGTGGGTGTGGGTGTGTGTGTGTGTGTGTGGGGTCGTGGATCGCTCGCTGCTGGGCTACTCACCTTTCCCATCTATGCCACATAAGGGGAAAATTCATAGGTTTTAACTACCATCACATCAAATCAATTTTCAGGTCTTAAGTTTAAAAATTACAAAAATCAGATATTTAATTATTAATTAATTATATTAAAATTAAAATTATACAATTCATGATCACGTATACATACTTATGGGTCACAACTTATTTATTGGCTACATTTTATCAAATTAATTGGTGACAAATTATTTTTCGATCACAAATCAGAAATTTACAGATCACAAATTGTTTTACGGTTATAGATTAAAATTTTCATAGGTTGAATCACACGTATTATGAGTCACAACTTATTAAATTATCGATCACAAATTAATAATCTTTTAGGTCACATATAATTTTATGGTCACAAATTATTTTTTTTATTGGTCACGTATTGTTTATTGTTTACAAATTATCCAATTTAATGGTCACAGTCGACCAAATAATTGGTTACCACCAACACTTGCGACCTTTGGTAATACCATTGCCTCTGGCGCGCCAGAACCACCACCACCACCACTGTCACCAAACCACCATCGTCACCACCACCACCTCAAACAACTAGGAACCGTACTCTCTATCTCTTCACCACCACCGCTGTCGCCTCCTCTTCCTCTTCCTCCTCCTCACCACCACAACCACCAACAAATCACCAATTTCACTACAAATCACCACCGTCGCCACCTCCACCGTCGCCACCACCACAACTACCATTTCCATCAACAAATCATATCCAAACAAGATCCCGCCACCATCACCGTGACCACCAGATCTACCACCCAACATAGCCAACACTCCATAACCACCGTAACCTTACAGCCGTCGTCGTTACCTCCACCATTGCCGCCATTTTCAGCCACCACCACACTACCATTTTCAAACAACAAACCTGATCTACCACCATCGCCACTCCAACAACAACAAACCAGATCTGATGCCATCAACTTGACCACCATATCCGCCATCACCGTAACCACCATCTTGCGGGTTGCTGCAGTGGCACCTCATTGCGACTACCATCTTGCGGGTTGCTACAACGGCGACAGGTTGACAGTAGACGTTGGTGAATGTAAAGAGAGAATGGAGGACAGTTTGGTTTGTGATTTAATTTTAGGGTTTGAATTGGTAGATAGGGCGTGGGGTATATATAGATTAATATATAATATTATTATTAACATTTAAATATGCAATATCTTATTTTTGAAAAATGAAACCTCAAATCTGATTTTTGAAAAGTGATTTGGAAAAGTAGGGTTTTGTGTATTTCCACCCACCATAAATGGATTTCGTTACGTGCTTAATGCTAATTTGATATGACTTTTTCTTTTAATTTCACTTTTTGTAGAAAAGTTTTTGAAAAGAGCTATCTTAATTTTTGTTCAAAAACTATTTTTTAAACAAGTTTTCTATTCCGAAAGTACTTTTAGAAAAAATCACATTAGACCAACTTCTTATAAAAGCCATTCTAACTTAAAAAAATACTTTCATAAAATTAGTCAAAAGAGTCTAAAATAGCTTTTGGATCTCAAAAGTTCATTTTTAGCTTTTCAAAAGTCTATTAAACGAACACTTTGTTTGTGAATCTCTTTTATTTGTTTTTAAATCTGAATCGTCTTTAAAAAAAATGTAAATGTAAACGCTGAATTAAACTGCAATACTACGAGTTAATTTTGATGCATTATATATGAAATACTTCATGATTTAAAAAAAATCAACTCTTAGAATTATGTCACAGGAGACTCTTTAAATTAATATTTTAATTTAGAAAATAAATTTAATTATCCAGATTTATAGAGTCGGACTCACTCTCTATAATTAAATACATTCAGAATATTTCAATTTTTAATGGGAAAAATAATATAATAATTTAAAAGGAACTTAATAAAAATAAAAGATGGGGAAATCAATAACGATTTTTTGATAGTAATAAAAAAAAGTATTAAATATAAAGAGCATGTTGAAATACGTAAAAACATTTACCATTTAAATGTATAGATACCCTTTAAATAGAAGAATATCCTCTTTAAAAATAGAATATGCCGGAAATGTTCTAATAGTATATTGGAGACTAGTTAGTGTGTGCGTGTAGGTCTTTCCCTTTTTCTTTTTTCTTTTTTTGTTTGGCCTTGCATTGCTCGTTGCTGGGAATTGCTTTTATTTATTTTTAATCAAAAATGTATTTTTTTTTAAATGTAAGTGTAGATACTTGTGTTGGAAATAATAGGCAAGTAATGAAATAACTGCGAATAAAATTGACCAGAATAACGACGTGAAATTGAAGGCACGAAAAAATGATCGAGTCAAGAGTTCGTCTCTTTCTCCTTAAGACGATAATGCCCCGCACTGGTGCTGACGTTAGTCTGACACTCATCTTTCAAGATACAACGAACTCGACTTGTAATAGTAGCATTACAAATTACAAGTCTCGACGAACCTACTAATGTTTTGATCTCTCTACAAATTGAAGGACTAAAATGCATGAAAATATTTTTTCAAGCCTGGATTGCAAAAATATGAATAATGAAGTAATGAAGGAAGAATTTTGAAAGAAGAATAAAATCAGAATTGATTTTGGAGTGAATGAAACATGGAGTATAGGGGCCTATTTATAAAAGTTGAAACATTGTGTCCCAAAAGACACAACAGCCGGAAAGTTGTGTCTCCAATAGACACAAATCCTTTTGGACAGCAACCGCCAATCGCCAACCGTCCTTCTAGAAGAATACACGTGTCAGTCACAGAAAAATAGGGGAAAAATAATAATATAAATATATTATTATTTTAAATAAAAATAATATAAATCAAATATTATTTTACTAAAAAAATATATCTCGGCTTGGCCCAAGTCCAAGTCAAGCCCAAGCCCAAGCCCACAGTTGGTCGGACGGCGGCGGCGCACGTGGGCTTTGGCCCAACCTACTAGCATGTGATAACCCAAGAATAACTAACCAAGAGGGGGGTGAATTGATTTTTGAAACTTTTTCGACACTTAGTCTCAAAACTATTCAATACACAAGATATAAATGCAAAGTGTAATATAACAAGTAAATATGCAAGTACGATATCTTAATTCAAGTATGGATATAACACAATATAAATGACAATGTAAAGTAAAGTGCGATAAGTAAAGATAACAAGCCAATTTAATGGGGTTCGATACACAATGTGTTCTACGTCCACGTTACCGAGCTCTCCGTCACGAGCAAGGCCAAATGCAATATTATGGTAACTTACAAACAAAGAGTATCAATCTTTAAGTGACTTACAAACAATGAGCTATTATCCTTAAGTGACTTAAAACAATGAACACTTATCCTTAGGTGACTTACAACAAGGAACACATATCCTTAACAACAATCGAGTTTTCACAAGGGCTATCGAAACCACAAAGTATAAGTTGTAATTTTACAATTGAAAGAACTCTCTAAACAAATGATACAATCAAGTCAAGTATTTAGAGAGTTAGGATAACACTTCAATAGATAGCAAATATTTAAGCTCAAATATTTTAAGTTGCAAAACTTTGATAAACAATAAACGATGAAATAGTAGGATCAATGTACCAAAACTTTTAACCATTGAATCTCTCTTAACAAATAAATACAAAGTTAAGTACAGAGAGAGATTCACATTTAAATAAGTGTTGGCGAAGAAAACTTTAATCAAGAATGAAGAATAGATGAAGTTTTATGAAAAGTTCTTTGCTAAGAAGGATTTCTTGATAAGATGAAAGAAATGAATTAAATCGATCAAGAAAATCTTTTGTAATAAATGATACAGACTTCAAACTCAAGTAAACTCAATGATATATCAATAAATAAGCTCTGAAAAATCTCTTGTAAGTTGGTGAGATTGAATGGAAAAGAGATTGATATTTATAGAGCAAAAAGAGATGCTCTCGGGTAAGTTCGGTTGACCGAAATTTTCGGCTGATCAATTTTTTTTTGAAAATATAGATGTTGTAAAAACTAGCCGTTGGACTTTCGGTTGACCGAACTTTGACTTTGACTTTGACTTTTTTTAAAAAAAAAATTGATAAATAGCTTTTTCAAAATCTAATTCATATGAATGAAAATCATTTTTATGCAAGTGATAGATTATGAAAAAATAATTTGAGCTTTTATGCATTTGCTAAACATTGACGAGTTATACATTTACACATAAATGAGGTTCGATAAATAACTCTATCTTCAATGTTCTTGATCTCTTCGACCTCTCTTTGACTTATTCTTCAACGGATAACGATTTGACTCTTGAATGCTTAAGAGAATATATTCATGAAAAACTCAAGAAACAAAAACTTATTAGAACATAGGTGTATTGTTTGTTATAATCAAAACAAGTGGAGTTATATTAAATCATATGTCAATAATTTCCCCCTTTTTGATTATGACAAACAATATGTGATTTGTAGAGATGTACAATATATTCCCCCTATCTTTTACGCATCCACAATTCATTGATATAATAAATCACATTTAGAAGCCATCAATAATGTATAGAAATAAGTGAACTCGCAAATAAGTTACATAATTCATAAGCAAAAGAAGTAACAAGAGTTCATAATCAAATAGTAAGTCATTAATTACAATCACATATCCTTCATTCTTTTCCCCCTTTTGTCATCATCAAAAAGCATGGGAACAAAGTGCTAGAATAAATTCCCCCTTAGATAAGGCGTAGGTGCAAAGTGAGGAAAAACAAAAGCAAGTGAAAGTAATCATAGGTCACGACATAAGATAAAAACATGAGTTGAAAAGAAAAGCAAACATAGACCTAAAAGATAATATTTTAATATTCCACCGATGGAGGAGGCCCTCGAGGAAAAATAGAATACATGTGTGCGAAGAAGGCCTCTTGAGACAATCTCATTTGTTCCATTCTTTGATCAAGTGCATTGAGGGTAGTGGTAAGAGAGTCAATTTGGCCTTGTAGAATGTTGAATTGATCGTTGGGAATATGTTGGCCGAAGGTTGGTGCTACATGTGGAGGAAAAGCCTTATGTTGTGCCCGAGGAGAACATTGTCATCATCATCTCTATTACCATTACCTCCCATTTCTTCCACGTCTTCTAAAGTGAATGGCCAAGTGGTAGGTCCCGAGTCCCTGTCGAAGCCTTGAGTATGACACACCCATTGCCCATTATCTTTAACGATTTTCATACGTTGCAGGGTTTTAAGGTTAATGATGTCGGTGTGCTTGGGTTTAAAGAAGGGCTCATCGTGTAGTGGCACTCTAAAATGTTGAAAAATCTTAGTAAAAAGCATGCCATAGGGTAAGCCTAGAACTCTAGCAGCTTTGTGAACGTGACGAATGTGATTCAAGAATATATAGGGAAAGTCCAATTTTCGACCAACAAGAAGTGAGTCAAGAAGAAACAAGTCAAGGTGGTGAACCTCTTCAAAGTGTCCACTCCGGGGGACAATGATATGTGCAATAGCTTTTCGATGAAGAATCTTACAAGGAATGGTAAGATGATTTAGATTTAAGGTCATGGCGGTGGATAGTGGTCGATCGGTGACTCTACAACAAGCTTCAATTTCATTATAACCCTCAAATCTAATGGAATGATGTTGATCATAGGCAAAATTTTCACATTGGTCTAATTCGAGAATTCTTATAATAGTATTTCTATCAAGAGTGATTCGTTTACCTTTAATATCGCAAGTGATAATGAGTGAATAGAACGATAGATTACGGTAAAACTTACGAATTAGTTTAGGATAAACATTTTCTGAGATAGTAACAATATTCATCCATCCAATATTTTCAAAGTATTCTTTTAGTCTAAAGGAATGGGCTTTGGTAGTAAATTCGAAGAAATCGATGGACTTACCAAGTAAAATAGGACAATCGTTGAAACGGTCGGGCATGAGTGTGTCAACCCCAACAATCGACGAGCCTGCTCCCCCTTGCTTTGATTTCTTCTTTGGAGGCATGAGTAAAATTGGAATATTTGATTTATAGAGAGTGAGAGATTTTTGGGTTTTCAAAATTTTTGAAGAAAAATTTGGTGAAAGTGGTTGGAAATGAATGGGTAACAAGTATATGAAGTTGGTAGGTGTTTAGATATGATTTGGAAGAAGTAATTGAAGAGAGATCATAAAGTTTGAATGAGGAACCCTAGATACCCAAATCTTCAATTTTTGAGGAAAAGTGGTTTTAAAACTTGAAATTTGTGGAGATAGTGAGATGGGTTGGATGGATTTTGTGAAATATGTGATGATTTTGGTGAAAACTGGAGAGGAAATGAGAGAATTTTGGTAGGGGAAAGCCTTATTTTCGAGTGAGAAGTGAGAGAGATGAGAAATGAAGAAAAAAAAATCTGGTATTAAAAAGGGGAAGAGGTCTCTGAAGTGTTCGGTCGACCGAACATGCCTGAAAAGGCCTTCCAGCTTAAGCGTGGTTTAGAGGTGGCAATTGAGCCGAGCGGCTCGTCGGCTCGCCCGCTCGGCTCGTACTGTTCACGCCCACGAGCCGCTCGGGCTCGTAAAAAAGCGAGCCCGAGCACGAGCCGAGCTCGTCCAAACGGGTGACGAGCCGAGCAGGCTGCTCGGCTCGTCACTGTAGACGAGCCGGCTCGTGGGCTCGTCTTGTTTTAAAAAAAAAAAAAAAATTAAAATTGGACGAGCCACGAGCCGAGCGGCTCGTGGCTCGTCCACGAAACAAAAAAAAAAAAATTAAAAAACGAGCCGAGCCGAGCGCTCGGCTCGCCGCTCGGCTCGTTTGGGCGAGCTCGGGCACGAGCCGAGCTCGCCCAAAATCCCACGAGCCGAGCCGAAGCTCGGCTCGTGGGTAACGAGCCACGAGCTCGGCTCGTGCGAGCACGAGCCGAGCTCGTCTGGGCATGGGCCGAGCCGGCTCGGCTCTGCCCATTGCCACCACTAGCGTGGTTCGGTCGACCGAACTCAGATTTTGGTCGACCGAAAGTCCCTGACATACTCAATTTTTAGGCAAAATATGCTCTAAGTTTGGTCTTTTCAATTTGAGACAAAGTTAACCACTAGTTTCGGATTCATCGATGATACACAATCCTCTCCGAATGTAAGAAAATCTATCGAGAGCATGAGGTTTGGTAAGGATATCGGCTAATTGTTTATCGGTACTAACAAAATCCAAATAAATATCACATTTTTGCACATGATCTTTAAGAAAATGATATCGAATTTCAATATGTTTTGTGCGGGAGTGCAATATGGGATTTTTGATAAATTTATGGCACTAGTGTTGTCACACATAATAGGAATATTTTCAAAAGTTAAGTGAAAATCACTAAAAGTTTGTTTCATCCATAAAACTTGAGCACAACAACTAGCGGCCGATATGTATTCGGCTTCGGCGGTTGATAGTGCGACGGAGTTGTGTTTCTTGCTAAACCATGACACAAGGGCAAAGCCTAGAAAATGACAAGTTCCACTTGTGCTTTTTCGATCAATGGTGCAACCCGCCCAATCGGCATCTGAACAGCTAATGAGGTCAATGTGTGTGCCTTTTGGATACCAAATGCCTAAAGTCCTAGTACCACATAAATATCTAAACATTCTTTTTACGACGCTTATATGTGATTCTTTAGGATTGGATTGAAATCTAGCACATAAGCAAACACTAAACATGATATCGGGTCTACTAACGGTTAAATAAAGAAGTGATCTGATCATACCTCGATATTTTGTGATGTCAATTGAAGTGTTGTTCTCATCTTTATCCAATTTGATTGCTGTACTCATTGGAGTATTCATTGGTTTTAAGTTTTCGAAATCGAACTTCTTGAGCATGTCTATGATGTATTTTGTTTGACTAATGAAGATACCTTCGGTAGTTTGTTTGATTTGAAGTCCAAGGAAAAACTTTAGTTCTCCCATCATACTCGTTTCAAATTCCTTGCTCATACTTGTAGAAAACTCTTCACAAAGAGAGATATTAGTGGCACCAAAAATAATATCATCAACATAAATTTGTACAATAATTATATCATCCTTTTTGGTTTTGATAAAGAGTGTGGTATCCGCATTTCCCATATGAAAACCGTTTGATATAAAAAATTTACTCAATCTTTCATACCAAGCTCTAGGAGCTTGTTTTAACCCATATAGAGCTTTTCTAAGTTTGAACACTTTTTCCGGAAATCGGTGATTTTTGAAACCGGGAGGTTGTTCAACATAAACTTCTTCTTGAATAAAACCGTTTAAGAGTGCACTTTTGACATCCATTTGATAGAGAGTAAAACCTTTATAACAAGCAAAAAAGCAAGAAGCATGCGAATAGATTCTAATCTAGCAATCGGTGCAAAAGCTTTTTCAAAGTCTATATCTTCTTCTTGATTGTAACCTTGAGCCACTAATCTAGCCTTGTTACGCACAAAAATACCATTTTCATCTCGTTTATTTCGAAAAACCCATTTTGTACCAATAATGGTTTGATTATTAGGTCTATCAACCAAATCCCATACATGATTTCTTTCAAATTGATTTAATTCTTCTTGCATTGCAAGAATCCAAAATTCATCAAATTCGGCTTCTTTGAAATTCTTTGGTTCAATTTGAGAAATGAAAGCACAACTACTAAGATGATTTTTTAGTGAAGTTCTAGTAGTGATACCTTTGGATGGATCGCCAATAATTAGTTCCTTTGGATGGGAAGAGGTGAATTTTCATTCCTTTGGTAATGCGGGATCATTTTGTGCCTCGGGTGACTTTTCTTCACTTTCTTGATTGTTGGACTTCTTTGATTGATCTTCATTTGATACTTTTTCATTTTTGTCTTGAATACTTTTGTTTGAGTGAAGTTTTCACACCTACATCTTCATCAATACCTTTCTCTTGATCAAGAGAGTTAGTTTCATCAAATGTAACGTTTATGGATTCTTCTACTACTAGATTTCTTTTGTTGAAAACTCTATAGGCTTTGCTAGTAGGTGAATATCCAATGAATATTTCAATATCGCATTTTGAATCAAATTTTCCCAAATTTTCTTTTGTATTCAATATAAAACATTTGCAACCGAAAGCTTTAAAATAGCTAATGTTTGGAATTCTATTTTTCCAAAGTTCATATGGAGTTTTGGTATTCTTACGACTAACCAAAACTCTGTTCAAAATATAGCATGCGGTGTTAACGGCTTCGGCTTAAAAGTACTTAGGCAAGTTATTTTCATTTAACATGGTCCTAGCCATTTCTTGCAATGTGCGATTCTTCCTTTCTACTACACCATTTTGTTGAGGGGTTCTAGGAGCCGAAAAATTATGTTCATATCCGTTTTCATTACAAAAATTGTCAAAAGCGTGGTTGTCAAATTCTCCACCATGGTCACTTCTAATAGTTAAAATAGTGTAGTCTCTTTCATTTTCAACTTTCTTGCAAAAGTGTTTAAAAGCTTTTAAGGCTTCATCTTTCATACTAAAAAATATGACCCAAGTAAATCTTGAAAAATCATCAACTATAACGAATGCATAATGTTTACCACCTAAGCTAGTCGTTCTTGATGGTCCAAAAAGATCCATGTGGAAAAGTTGTAAAGGTGGTTGAAGAAAATTGCTTAGTTTTGAAAGTATTTATTGTTTGCTTTCCAAATTGGCAAGCATCACAAATCTTATCCTATTCAAATTTCAAATTTGGTAAACCTTTAATAAAATAATTTTTTGAGATTTTTGAAATTAGGTCCATGTTAACATGGTCTAATCTTCTATGCCATAACCAAGTGTCATCTTTAAAGTTTGACAAACATTTTATTTCTTTTTCAAAAACAATATTAATGACATAAACATCCTTATTTCGGTTTCTTACGAACAATACATCTTTCGATGTAGCATCCTTGATAAGGCATTTGGAAGAGTCAAATTTGATATGATAACCTTTATCACATAGTTGACTAACGCTTAGTAAATTATGTTTGAGGTTATCTACTAATAAGACATTCTCAATAGAAGGAGATGAGTGATTACCGATATTTCCGATGCCTATGATTTTTCCTTTGGCATTATCTCTGAAAGTAACTTGACCTCCATCTTTTCTCTTGAAGTTTGACAATAGTGTTTTGTCTCCGGTCATGTGTTTGGAGCAACCACTATCTAGGAACCAATTGCTCTTCACTTTTGAAGGCACCTACAATAATTGATTCAATTTTTTGATTTTGGTACCCATTTAACTTTGGGTCCTTGATAGTTAGTGTTAGTGCTAGTGGACCCTTGAACCCACTTATTTTCTTAAAAGTGTAGTCTCTTTTTGGTCAAGCAATTAAATGCTACATGTCCAAATTTGTTGCAAAAACTACGTGTGATGTTGGAAGCTTTAACGAACATATTTTCAAGGGACTTTTGCTTTAGAAAAGGTTTGTATCCAATCCCTCCCTCATCAAAAACACATTTTTGTTTATCAAGCATTAAGTCAAAGTTTTTCTTTCCTTGAGTAAATTTATGCACAATATTGGTCAAATCTAAAAAAATTTCTTTTAGAGACAAATTTTCTTGACTTAGGGAATCAATATCAATCTTTTCTTTTTCAAAGTTCTTTTGAATTTCCAAAATCCTTTTGGTCTCGATTTTTAGTAAAACATGTTGTTTTTTTAGAGTAGAATGGTTGAGTGCAAGTTTTTCAAAGGCTTCAATAATTTCATCATAAGAAGTAGATAATTCATCATAAGTAGGAGTGTCATTTGTGTTTACCTCTTCTTCGATGGCCATGAAGCACATGTTTGCAATTTCATCTTGACTTTCATTTTCCTCTTCCTCATCCTCACTTTCATCCCAAGTGGCTTGTAGAGCTTTCTTTTTGGGAAATCTTCTCTTGTTGGGACATTCGGTTCTCTTGTGACCGGGTTTGTCACAATCATAGCACACAATTTTCTTGTTCTTTTCTTCACCTTTTTCTTCCTTCTTTTGGAAACGTCGGTTGTTACGAAAGCCTCTCCATTTTTTGACAAGGAGGACAAGATCATCGAGTTCTTCATCACTCATGTTGTTGCTTGTTGATTTTTCCTCAATTGCCGATTTTAAAGCAATTTGGCGCTTGGTTGGCTCTTTTGATTCCTCTTTGCTTTTCTTTGATTTCGGCGTTGTTGAGTTCATAAGTTATCAAGGTTCTGTAAAGCTCTTCCAAAGGATATGTGCTTACATCCTTGGTGTTCTCTATCAACATTCTTATGGGGCTCCATTCTTCGGAAAGAGACCTAAGCATTTTGTTAACAAGTTCACCATTAGTAAATTTTCGATCAAAACCTTTGAGGCCATTAATAATATCGGTAAAACGAGTAATCATGCTAGCAATGGATTCATCTTGTTTCATGAAAAAGTTTTCAAATTCTTTAAACAAGAGATTTATCTTAGTTTCTTTTACTTTGTTTGTGCCCATGTGTGTGACTTCTAAAGCACGCCAAATCTCATGTGCGGAATCACAAGTGCTAATGCGATTGAATTCATTTATGTTTAAAGCACAAAAGAGAAGATGTTTGGCTTTAGCATTCATGGACAATTTTCTTCTATCATCCTCATCATACTCTTCCCTAGGTTTTGCAATAGTTTGATCCGGTTTCCCATCAACCTTAATCACTTTGGTAAGTTTATGAGGACCGAGTTCAATAACTTCCCAAATACTATAATCAATTGATTGAACATAAATAGACATTCTAGTTTTCCAATAATTATAGTTTGTACCACCAAATAAAGGAGGACGATTTGTAGAGCACCCCTCAAGACTTTGAGAAATATGGTTAGCCATTACTCAAGATTGTGTAATCTTTTAAAAAATAAGAGCACATTGCTCTGATACCAATTGATAACCCAAGAATAACTAACCAAGAGGGGGGTGAATTGGTTTTTGAAACTTTTTCAACACTTAGTCTCAAAACTATTCAATACACAAGATATAAATGCAAAGTGTAATATAACAAGTAAATATGCAAGTACGATATCTTAATTCAAGTATGGATATAGCACAATATAAATGGCAATGTAAAGTAAAGTGCGATAAGTAAAGATAACAAGCCAATTTAATGGGATTCGATACACAATGTGTTCTACGTCCCCGTTACCGAACTCTCCGTCACGAGTAAGGCCAAATGCAATATTATGGTAACTTACAAACAAGGAGTACCAATCCTTAAGTGACTTACAAACAAGGAGCACTTATCTTTAAGTGACTTATAAACAATGAGCACTTATCCTTAGGTGACTTACAATAAGGAGCACATATCCTTAACAACAATCGAGTTTTCACAAGAGTTCTCGGAACCACAAAGTATAAGTTGTAATTTTACAATTGAAAGAACTCTCTAAACAAATGATACAATCAAGTCAAGTATTTAGAGAGTTAGGATAACACTTCAATAGATAGCAAATATTTAAGCTCAAATATTTTAAGTTGCAAAACTTTGATAAACAATAAACGATGAAATAGTAGGATCAATGTACCAAAACTTTTAACCATTGAATCTCTCTTAACAAATAAATACAAAGTTAAGTACAGAGAGAGATTCACATTTAAATAAGTGTTGGCGAAGAAAACTTTAATCAAGAATGAAGAATAGATGAAGTTTTATGAAAAGTTCTTTGCTAAGAAGGATTTCTTGATAAGATGAAAGAAATGAATTAAATCGATCAAGAAACTCTTTTGTAATAAATGATATAGACTTCAAACTCAAGTAAACTCAATGATATATCAATAAATAAACTCTCAAAAATCTCTTGTAAGTTGGTGAGATTGAATGGAAAAAATATTGATATTTATAGAGCAAAAAGAGATGATATCGGGTAAGTTCGGTTGACCGAAATTTTCGGTTGATCAATTTTTTTTGAAAATATAGCTGTTGTAAAAACTAGCCGTTGGACTTTCGATCGACCAAGTTCTGTTGACCGAACTTTGACTTTGACTTTTTTTTAATTGATAAGTAGCTTTTTCAAAATCTAATTCATATGAATGAAAATTATTTTTATGCAAGTGATAGATTATGAAAAAATAATTTGAGCTTTTATGCGTTTGCTAAACATTGACGAGTTATACATTTACACATATAAATGAGGTTCGATAAATTACTCTATCTTCAATGTTCTTGATCTCTTCGAGCCTTTCTTTGACTTGTTCTTCAACGGATAACGATTTGACTCTTGAATGCTTAAGAGAATATATTCATGAAAAATTCAAGAAACAAAAACTTATTAGAACATAGGTGTATTGTTTGTTATAATCAAAACAAGTGGAGTTATATTAAATCATAGGTCAACAGCATGTAGGTTATCTCCCCTTCAAAGACTATTGGTACCCCTTAGGGCACAAACACAAGTCTCAAACTTGAGCAATATAAAGTGGTTAACATTCTTCTAGTTTTCCTATGTGGGATTGACACTTTTCCAATTTCCCACCAATTTCTTATTCCAATTTATTTCAACTTCAAGTGATCATCTTTTGACCTTAATTTCTCATTTACCCTAAATTGAGTTTGAGAAAATAAATACGCTACATTAATCTACTCATGGAGTAAAACATATTCGGCCAAAGAAATATTTAATCCAACTAACGGGACCTACTAAAATAATTGGTCAAAAGTTGGTTAAACCAACTAATAAAAACCAATTTCCAACAATCCCCCACATGAATGAAAATTAATGCAATAGACTATGCAAACCCTATAGAGAGATCAGACGGAATGTTATCACATCCGGATAGGTACCTTATGCGTTTGAACCGTCCGTAGTAGAATACTATTGGATTTACTTAGGTAATCAGTGAGTACGGTGTCTTGAACTATCAACTGTTGGTGTAAACCAAGACAATAGTATCAACACAATAACCTCCCTAACATTTTCGAGTTCTCACTGTTTGTGTTCATTTTGGCTCTGAACAACTTTTGGATTTTATAAGTGCTTTAGAAAATTCAAGCCTTTGAAACATGCTCATAGAAGCGGCAACACTTCACACTTATATATGTGATCTCCTATTAAGAGTACCTGACATATCTCACTTAGATAGAGCAAGATATATGAATAATTAAAAGTATAACTTAACCTAGAACTTTCTGCATATAGCACTTTATTATCATAGGAATGGGTAGGAGTTGACTCCGAAGTGCTTCTTTGAATCTTCATAACTTAGTTATCCCATTGAACCAAGGTTTTAGGATCTCCAGTCAGCAATGTTGGGTTACGATTACAAAGATTCTTACGTAGTAGGCTTTAAGCACATTTTCCTTGATAGGCAGTATACTTGATTTCTTGGTAAACTTTTGGTAAACGGATCCGCGAGACTTTCTCTAGACTTTACATAATCTATGGAAATAACACCATTTGAGATCAACTGCTTAATAGTATTATGTCTTCAACGAATATGTCGAGACTTACCATTATACATACTAC
The DNA here is from genome assembly GCA_019097785.1 of Fraxinus excelsior. Taxonomy (NCBI): domain Eukaryota; kingdom Viridiplantae; phylum Streptophyta; class Magnoliopsida; order Lamiales; family Oleaceae; genus Fraxinus; species Fraxinus excelsior. Next base: position 20,658,980 of record CM032635.1, on the reverse strand, counting down.
TTTGTGCTCTACAGATAGCCGACTGACTATCACAATGTATACTAATTGCAGGCACATGTTTAGGCCAACATGGAATATCCTCTAAAAAATTTCGAAGTCATTATGCTTCCTCTCTAGCTTTATCTAAAGCTATGAACTTAGATTCCATCGTAGATTGAGCTATGCATGTTTGTTTATATGACTTCCAAGATACGACCGCACCACCAATGGTAAAAACATATCCGCTAGTGGATTTTGAGTCTTTTGTATCTGATATCCAATTAGCATCACTGTATCCTTCTAATACAACTGGATATCTAGTATAATGTAATCCAACATTTGAGGTGTATCGTAGATATCTAAGAACCTTTACCAATGCCTTCCAATGATCATTATTTTGGTTACTTGTATATCTACTAAGTTTGTTCACTGCATATGCAATATTCGGACGAGTTCAGTTTGTAATATACATTAGACTGCCTATTATTCGAGAGTACTCTAATTGAGATACGGGTTCGCCTTTATGTTTGGCCAAATGTAGACTTAGGTCTACTGGTGTTTTAACTGAACTTTCATCGTACATATGAAACTTCTTAAGTACAGACTCAATATAGTGAGATTGAGATAAGACAAGTCCCTCAGATGTTTTAAAAATCTTAATTCCTAATATTACATCTGCAATACCCTTATCTTTCATGTCAAAATATTTTGTCAACATTTTATTTGTATTTGTTATGATATCATAATTACTATCCATAATTAGCATATCATCAACATATAGACATACAATTACATATGCATTTGGTGTGATTTTAATATAAACACATTTATCACACTTGTTAATCTTAAAACTATTTGACAACATAATTTTGTCAAATTTTGCATGCCATTGTTTTGGCGCTTGCTTTAGTTTATATAACGACTTAACGAGCCTACACACCTTTTTCTCTTGTCTAGGAGCAATAAACCTTCGGGTTGTTCCATGTAAATTTCTTCTTCTAGCTCACCATTTAAGAAAGCTGTTTTGACGTCCATCTGATGGATTTCCAAATTATGCAATGCTGTGATTGCAATTAATACTCGTATTGATGTGATCTTTGTCACAAGTGAGTATGTATCGAAAAAATTAATGTTTTCTTTTTGTTTGAATCCTTTAGCTACTATTCTGACCTTATACTTATCAATTGATCCATCAATTTTTACTTTTCTTTTCAAAATCCATTTACAATCTAACGGTTTGTTACCAGGTGGGAGATCTACCAACTCCCATGTATGATTCTGCATAATAGAATCAATTTAACTATTGATAGCTTCTTTCCAGAATGGAGCTTTTGGACTAGACATTGCTTCATCGAATGTCCTAGGTTCATTTTCTAACAAATAAGTTAAAAAATCTTGATCAAAAGATGTAGACTTTTTGGTCCTTTTGATACGTCTTAGTTCTTCATCACTTTGATGATTACCAATAGCATTATCATAAGTTCGTTTTTGCGAACTTATCTATTTTCTTTCCTTACAAGGAAACTTGTCCTCAAAAAATATAGCATTCCTAGATTCAATGATAGTATTTTCATGTACATCTAGAATATCCAACTTATGTACGAGGAATCGATAAACACTACTATTATTAGCATTTCCAATGAATATGCAATCAATGGTCTCAGGCCCTATTTTAACTTGTTTAGGCTTTGGTATTTTTACCTTAGCCAAACACCCCCCACACTTTTAAGTATTTGTACGAAGGTTTATGATATTTCCATAACTCATATAGAGTTTCGTTCCAACTTTTATGTGGTACTTTATTTAGAATATGATTAGCTGACAGAATTGCTTTCCCCTACAAATTTTGAGGTAAATCAGAACTAATTAACATAGCTTTCATCATTTCTTTCAGAGTATGATTTTTGCGTTCTGCAACATCGTTCGACTGAGGTGAATAAGGTGAATAATCCCAAAATTTGAACAAAATTTTTCAAACGGTGCTTCATATTCTCCACCTCTGTCACTACAAACAACATTTATTTGTTTGCTTAGTTGATTCTCAACCTCATTCTTGTACTGTTTAAATACCTCTAAGGCCTCGTCTTTGTTTTTTAGTAAATAAACATAATAGTACCTTGTGCAATCCTCTATAAAAGTAATAAAATACTTTTTATCTCCTCTAATTTGCATAAACTTTAAATCACAAATATCACTGTGAATTAGTTCTAGAGGATTCAAATTCCTTTCAACTGAATGAAACAGTGTTATAGCTAATTTAGCCTCTACACATGTTTCACATCGATGATTTTGATCAAAGGTAATATGAGGCAATAAATCTAAACTTACTAATTTATGTAAAACATTAACATTTATATGTCCTAACCTATCATGCCATAAGTTAGAAGATTCAATCAAGTAAGTAGAAGATTTATTTTTATTAATATCAAAATCACGGAGTACATGCATTACATTCATTTTGAATAGCCCATTGGCTAAGTATCATTTGCCTACAAACATGTCATTTTTGGTAAGTACAAATTTGTCAAATTCAAATACTAGTCTAAACCCATTCTTGCTTAACAAAGCTCCAGACACCAAGTTTTTACGAATATCAAGAACATACAGCACATCGATGAGTGTTACTTCTTTCTCTGATGTCATATTCAGCACTGCTTTACCAAGACCAACAACTTTTGATGTTGCCAAGTTGCCCATGAATAGTTGTCGTCTATTGATAGGAGTGTAAGATGAAAACATTTCCTTATCAGCACAAACATGACGAATAGCGCAGTATCAATGAACCATTCTCTCGGATTATCCACCATATTAGCTTCAAATACAACAGCTGAGAGCATTAGTTCAGATACACAGTTAGACAATCTGTCTTCCTCGGTCAAGTATATTTGGTCTTTTTTGTTTTGCTTTTTTTGTTGGCAGTCCTTTGCAATGTGACCAGGCTTACCGCAGTTATAGCAATCTCCATTGAATTTCTTGGTCTTGGTCTTTTGCTTGCCATTACCCATGTGCTTTCGTTTCTTGCTAGTACTTGGCTCTAGTAAATTGACTTTAGCCTCCATTTGCAACTTTCCGGATTTCTTTTCATAATTGCGATTGTCTTCCTCGATTCTTAACCGTACAATTAGATCTTCAAGTCCAATTTCCTTGCGTTTATGTTTCAGGTAGTTCTTGAAATCCTTCTAAATTGGTGGTAATTTCTCAATAATCGCAGCGACCTGAAACGATTCAAAGAGCTTCATTCCTTCTGCATGTATGTCGTGCAAAATGATTTGTAGCTCTTGGACTTAATTCAATACTGTTTTAGATCTATCATTTTGAAGTCCAAGAATTTGCCCACAACGAACTTCTTTAATCTGGCGTCTTCCATCTTGTACTTCTTTTCCAATAATTCTCATAGTAATTTAATTGTCTTGACCGAACAATATACGATGTATAACGTGTTGTCAAGGCAATTGAGGATGTAGTTTTTGCACAAGAAGTCATTATGACTCCATGCATCAAATGCTGCTCATTTTTTATAATCTATTTCATCCTCCTCAACAGTTAGAGCATCTTCACTCAAAAATTTCACCAAATTCAGAGTTGTGAGATAAAACAATATTTTCTGTTGCCATCTCATAAAATTCACTCCTATGAATTTTTTCGGTTTCTCCCCGTGAGCATTATTAGGGGGTACGACTGATGTAGTATTACTAGTCATTATCGTCTTAAAATTGTTGGAAATAATAGGCAAGTAATGAAATCACCGCGAATAAAATTGAGTAGAATAACGACGTGAAAATGAAGGCACGAAAAAATGATCGAGACAAGAGTTCGACTTTCTCCTTAAGACGATAATGCCTCGCACTGGTGCGACGGTAGTCTAACACTCGTCTCCCAAAATACAACGATCTTGACTTGTAATAGTAGCACTACAAATTACAAGTCCCGACGAACCTACTAATGTTTTATTCTCTCTACAAATTGAAGAACTAAAATGCACGAAAATATTTTTCCAATGCTGGATTGCAAAAATATGAATAATGCAGTGATGAAGGAAGAATTTTGGAAGAAGAATAAAATCAGAATTTATTTTGGAATAAATGAAACCGAGGGTATAGGGTCTTATTTATTTAAGTTGAAAAGTTGTGTCCAACAGACACAACCGGAAAGTTGTCTCCAACAGACACAAATCATTTTGGACAGCAACCGCTAACCGCCGGCCGTCAACCGTCTTTATAGAAAAATACACGTGTCAACCATAGAAAAATCGGGAAAAAATAACTATATAAATATATTATTATTTTAAATAAAAATAATATGAATCAAATATTATTTTACTAGAAAAATATATTTCATCTTGACCCAAGTCTAAGCCAAGCCCACGGCCCATGCCAGGCTTCGGCAACGCGCGCGTGTGGACTTTAGCCCAACCTACTAGCATTCAAGTTCTCTCCCCTTCAAAGACTATTGGTATCCTTTGGGGCTCAAACCCAAATCCCAAACTTGAGTAATATAAAACGGTTAACATTCTTTCAGTTTTCCTATGTGGGATTGACACTTTTCCAATTTTCCATCAATTTATTATTCCAATTTATTTCAATTTCAAGTGGTCATCTTTTGGCCTTAATTTCTCATTCACCCTAAATTAGTTTTGAGAAAATAAATACGCTACATTAATCCACTCATGGAGTAGAACACATTCGGCCAAAGAAATATTTAATCCAACTAACGGGACCCACTAAAATAATTAGTCAAAAGTTAAAAACAAACTAATAAAAACCAATTTCCAACAACTTGCTGAATTAAACTGCAATATTAGAAATTAATTTTGATGCATTATCCCTGGTGGGTTAAGAGTTTACGAAATGAGATTTTAGTAAAAAAGTGGAGAATAAGAGGTTGATAAGTGCATGAAATGAAAGCAAAAGGAGCTGCAAACTGAAAGCAATTTTGTTATGCCAACCAACCAGAAGATTGGGCCATACTCCATAGGTCAAAGGGAATCCATCGTTTAGCACGATCTTGCTTTGCTTGGGAACCTTCCTTCCAGTTGTGATAATTAATCGCAAGGGGCAGGCAGGCACCTCCCAACTGTGACAAAGCCTTTAAAGAAGGTTAGGCAGGCTCAAGTATTTGATTAGATAGAAAGCATATTCTAGGACCCGTACCCCTTGATCTAATCAAAACAAACACATTCTTAGATTTTATGGAAGATTTACAGCTTTCAGAAAATCTGAACTGTTTTCTCCACAAAATCCCATCCTGTACATGGAGACATCCTTAAAAACAGATAATTGATACTCCATACATCCTTTAAAACAGATAATTGGTACTCCGTACAAAGAAAAAGCCCAAAACCTCATAAATGTTGAGGAAAAAAATTGCTATTTGTACCATCATACTTGGCAACAATGGTTGACAATGTTTATGTTGTCGAAATTCGGGCCATTGATTTAAAAAACAGTTTTTGAAATGGATGAATGTGATTTTGCCAAATGTGAATTGTCAACCAATATTGTGAAACTAGATTATACATGTAGCATGATTCAAAAAAACCTCGATTGGCATCAAGTTAATATGAAAGATTGATTTATACATAATAATGCCAAGATAAAAAGCCATTAGATTCTCGCCCCTGAGAACTCCAACGATCAAATCTAAGCTGTCAAGCCTTGCCACTGCCAGTGTCAAAATGCTTCTCATGCATCGAATCTGCTAGAAACAAACGGTGTGTGTTACTAGTTGTTCATAATGGACTTAAGATGTCTATATCCTTCTAAAGTTTAGCACCCAGAATGGCCAAAGACCCCAAACTCCAAAAATAAATTGGCTCTGTTCATATTTGACTTTTAGAGCCCTCAAGTGAACTAAATTTATGTGGGGAAATAGTATTACTCAAAAACAAATAGAGACCATATCTCGTGTCTTTGCAGCACAGTGATACAAGTCAAGTCAACCTCATGAACCAAATAATCTATACTAGCCACCTTATAAACGTTAAAAATCTTAATCATTGTTTTATATAATTATAACATTTCAGATTCTTCTCAACTTTTTGAGGATACAGAACTCCTGTTTGTTGCTGTATGACATGATAAAACCGACCACTTATAAGCAGAACAACAAACTATTTTCTATTATTCTTATAAGCTAGAAGATTGATGTATTATCCTTTTCAATCTTCCTGGCAGAAAAGAAACGGATATGGTAATTTAAGAAGGCGTTTCATAAAAAGCACACCACAATCCACTATTTTTTGGAAAGAAAATAACATCTGTTGCCAATTGACATTTAAAATCTAGCACAGTTAATGACAAAATAAAAGCACAAAACCTATTACTAGTCAATGCAATTTACCTGTTCTGAAGATCAGGCCTGGATCAGTCCTTGAACTTCATAGTTTCTTTCTCAAAACCAATAGTAGGAAATTGCTTTGCATACTCCTCAATTTCATAGCGCAACTTTGATAGATCAGATTGATAAGCTTCTGTCTTCATTGTCGCCACGAAGTCCTTTAACTTTGCTCCTGAATATTTTAATCAAAGAGTGCACAAGTATAAAAACTAGATGACTTTAAAAGTTTTGGTTGCAAATTAGAAGATGGACCGCAATATAATTCTGGAACAATAAATAAAGAAAACAGCATTAAAAACCATTTGTATTAGCCTTGATCTTCAGGGCCACTGTCACGGCTGCATCAAAGAACTCAGCAACTTTAACGAAATCTTGTTCAACGAATCCCCTTGATGTCAGAGCCGGAGTTCCTAAATTACCAGAGAAAAAAATAATCAATTTTGAAGAAGTAAAAACTCCCAAGTGTACAAGATGCATATTGGGAGGCGGGCCAAGGGGCTTACCCATTCGAATGCCTCCAGGCACCATGGCAGATACATCCCCAGGAACAGTATTTTTATTGGCAGCAATGTGCACTGCCTCCAAAACTTTTTCAACTCTGGAGCCATCAATACCCTGCAGGCAGGATAAAGTGGTCAATTGCAAGTGTGAAATTATTTCCAAAAATAGATAATCTTTTGCCTGTCAACATTGAAAATAAGTACTCACTTTGAAACTAGGTGAACTTACTATCAAAATAAGTAACTTTTTTCACTTGAATGAAGAAGTACCATAACAAAATATACATAAAGCGTGACTTTCTTTTTAGCTTAGCCAAACATGATCTTGATCATTTGAAAAAGCTTATATGGAAAAAGTAAATTATAATTTATCATTTTACCAAAATGTCAAGGTGAAATACATAAAAAAAAAAAAAAAAATAAGGAACCTTCTTTTGCTGAAGCTCTCATGTGGCAGGAAAACAAAAGAAAATAATCAATGCAAATGCAACATGCAAAATTCACCAAACTTTTAGATACTTCAATGTGGTGCAAGAAGTGAATCCAAGGTGTACAGTTATCAGAAAAGAAAAAAAGAGAAAATGAGTTTGGAAGTCAACAATTTTTTATTTGGAGTGATTGGTGAGAAACCAAGAAAGATGCAAAGCAGTCATAAGAGGACAATCAAAAATGTTTGGTGTATGATAGACCCCCAATCCGTTTCACGTACGTAAGGAGGAAAAAAGGAACTTAACAAGTCAGCAGGAGTTAGTTAGATGGGGGGGTAAACATGTAATAGCTTGTAGTAGGGTGTGGAAATAAATATGGAGGGAAAGGGGGATTTGGGGTATACATGACAAGTCAGTGGAAAAGAGTGGGGAGAGACCGGCCTCTCCAATAGCCTGGGATTTGTTATCAATTCTGTTCATTCAAATTCTGAATAACAATTCATTTGATTTTCCTTTTATTCCCTGAGTGAACTTTACAATTCAACAGAGCAATTGCTGATTTCCCTATTATATAACTGAGATCTAACTGCGATTATTCAGCAGGTTGTGATTCTGTCCTTGGAGCTTCCGGCAACAGAGTCACAGTAGCAAGGAGATCTATCAAATTGGTATCAGAGCACATCGAGGACTGGGAATCATGACTATCGCTGAAAGGGGGAGACAACTGGAGTCGAGGTTTGACGGGTTGCAGGAGGAGGTAGGCGTGATGAAATTGGAAATTCAGAAGGATATGGCTGGGATAATGGAAAGGCTTGATTCAGTTTTGTTGAAATGGGGTGAGCAGGAAAAGGACAGGAAGGAAAAGGGGCATTCGTCCAATTCGTCGGATCCCACTATTAGCTTCGATGTTCCGAACAGTGTACAGAATCTTCGAAGGGGCGCTGGGGAAAAGAGTCACCGTGAGGAGGGTGGTAGGACGGATAGTAGAGATCGCCGGTTGGAGATGCATGTCTTCAACAGGGAGGCACCAGATGAGTGGGTGTTGTGAGCGGAGAGGTGCTTCGCCATCAACCAATTCACGAATTGGGAGAAAACTGAGGGCGCTACAGTTTGTTTTGAAGGGGAAGCACTGGCTTGGTACCAGTGGGAGAACGGAAGGCAACCCTTGACGCGTTGGGAGGATCTCAAGCTGTTGTTACTGCAGCGATTCCGATAGTCGCAGGAGGGGAGTGTGTTGGAGAAATTTATGGCGCTGAAGCAGGAAGGGACGGTAAGAGACTATCACCGATGGTTTGAATTGCTATCTGCCCCTTTGCCGGAGATTCCAGAAACTGTGATGGAAGGAAATTTCATAAATGGGCTAAGCCCAATTATAAGGGCTGAAGTTAGAATGACGAGACCGAACGGGTTGGGCTAAATCATGGAATTGGCGCAAAGGGTGGAGGACCGTAATGAATCACTCAAACAGGCCCAAATCTTGGGAGGCCCAGTTCGAACCAAAACCTCAAGTTACAATCCTCAATTATCAAGCCCAATGGGAGGCAGCCCATCCTATGTAAGTAAACCCCAGAAAGGGGCCTTCCAGAATACCCAGTTCGGCCAACAAAGGATGGCATCCGGCTATCGCGACTCGCCCAAGCCTTAGGCAGTCACGATTCAGCGATCAAGGCGGCGCCGTCCTTCCGGCGACTACCAACGCCGAACTACAGCTGCAACGGGAACGGGGCTTGTGTTTTCGTTGTGATGAAAGGTTCACACCAGGCCACCGATGCAAGAACAAGGAGCTACAGGTACTTCTAGTCCAGGAGGAAGAAGCTGAGATACCGTGGAGACAGAGGAGGAATTAAATCCGATGGAAGCAACTGTGGAGCTATCAATTCAATCTGTGGTAGGGTTGACTGCTCCAAAAACAATGAAGTTGCGGGGAATGATATGTGGGAAGGCGGTGATGATTCTCATCGATTGTGGAGCCACCCACAATTTCATTTCGAGTGAGCTTGTCCAAGAGTTAGGCTTACATGTCACAGACTCCGCTAGCTATGGGGTTTTAATGGGAACTGGATTATCAGTGCAAAGAGGCGGAATTTGTAGAGGCATAGTGGTCTCGTTGTCAAATATTGAGGTGGTTGAGGATTTCTTACCGCTGAAGTTGAGGTGTACCGATGTAATCTTGGGAATGAAGTGATTAGAGAACTTGGGAAAGATGCAGGTGAATTGGGGGGCTCTCACCATGCGTTTCAAAACCGGCGGGGAAACGGTCCTGTTTCAGGGAGATCCAGGCTTAGTTAAAACACAAGTGTAGTGAAGTCTCTGGTCAGGTCGTATAAAGAAGGGGAGCAGGGCATTTTGCTAGAATTGGGTAGTTTGGGAGTGGAGCCAGACACGAGAGAGCCGGAAGTTCACAGCTTTATTAAGGGGTTGCTGTGAAAACACCACCGAGTCTTCGAGTGGCCAAACGAACTTCCACCCCTGAGAGCACGGGATCACTCAATTCTGTTACAACCTGGGGCTACTCCAGTAAATGTACGACCCTATCGGTACCCATATATCCAAAAGAATGAAATTGAGAAATTGGTTAAGGAGATGCTCGCTGCAGGGATCGTTCAGCCCAGCCAAAGCCCATTTTCAAGCCCGATTTTGTTGGTAAAGGACGGTAGTTGGAGATTTTGCGTGGATTATCGGGCGTTCAACAAAGTTACAGTACCTGACAGCTTTCCGATTCCAGTGATTGATGAATTGTTGGATGAATTATATGGGGCTCGAGTTTTCTCAAAGTTGGATTTGAAGTCAGACAACCACCAGATTCGAGTCTTACCAGAGGATATTCCCAAGACAGCCTTCTGCACCCACGAGGGGCACTATGAGTTCTTAGTCATGCCCTTTGGGTTATCAAACGCCCCCACCACCTTCCAGCATTTGATGAACGAGGTTTTCCGCCCTCACTTACGAAAATTCGTTCTCGTGTTTTTTGATGATATCTTAGTTTACAGTCAATCGCTTGAAGAGCATCTTCATCATTTGGAAGCAGTCCTTGGGGTTTTGAGTGAGCATAATATGTACGCCAATGAGAAGAAATGTTCATTCGGACAAGCGGAGGTGGAGTATCTTTGTCACGTGATCACCGGAAAGGGGGTTGCAGCAGATAAGTCCAAGCTCAAGGCCATGGTAAATTGGCCCTGCCCGCGCACTCTCAAGGAGCTACAAGGGTTTTTGGGACTTACTGGTTATTACAGACGTTTTGTATCTAGTTATGCTAAGATCGCCTGGCCCTTGACTAAGTTCCTTAAAAAAGACAAGTTCCGATGGGGAGAAGATACCGAGTCAGCTTTTCAGAACCTAAAGGAGGCCATGGTCAGTGTCCTCGTGCTGGCGCTACCCGACTTTTCTAAGCAGTTTGTGGTTGAGACTGATGCATCCGGGCACGGGTTGGGGGCAGTTTTAATGCAAGACGGCCATCCGATCGCTTACTTTAGCAGAGTTCTTCCGCATTGTGTCAGGCAACATTCAGTGCATGAGAGAGAGTTAATGGCTATAGTCTTTGATATTCAAAAGTGGCGGCATTATTTACTCGGCAGGCACTTTGTGGTTCGTACAGATCAACGGAGCTTAAATTTTTTTGTTAGAACAACGATTGGTGAGTAAAGACCATCAGAGGTGGCTCACGAAGTTGATAGGATTTCATTTTGACATTCAGTATCGTCATGGTTTGGAAAACAAGGCTGTTGATGCCCTGTCTAGAATTCAACTGATAATTCACTGCCTTGCTATCACCACCCCTAAAGTTCTTCATTTGGACGACATCAAGAAGGAAGTCGCCGCCGATGAAGTATTGGGAAAAGTGATCAGGGATATACATGAAGGCCTGAATGCACGACCTGGATATTTGTTAGTGGATGGGCTCTTATATTATCAAGGAAGGGTGGTGTTACCTGCCAAATCGCCTTTAGTGACTCTCATTCTGCAGGAGTGTCATGACACCAAGGTAGGGGGACATTCGGGGTTTCTCAAAACTTAAAAGCGTATCTCCAGAGAAGTCTACTGGTCAGGAATGAAAAGGCTACGGGAATATGTGGCAAAATGTGCAGTCTGTCAACAAAGTAAATATGTTGCACTATCCCCGGGAGAGTTTTTACAACCCTTGCCGATACCGGAATTAGTCTGGGATGATGTTTCAATGGATTTTATTAAAGGCTTGCCGCGATCAGGAGGGGTAGACACTATTATGGTGGTTGTGGATCGGTTGAGTAAATACAGACATTTCGTGGGGTTGAAGCACCCTTTTACTGCCCCAATCGTTGCTGGGGTGTTTATTCGCGAGGTGGTGCGGCTGCATGGCATGCCTCGCCCTATTGTTTCGGATAGGGACAGGATTTTTATGAACACCTTGTGGACAACATTATTCAAAGCTCAAGGAACCACCCTGAAACACAGCACTGCCTATTATCCCCAAATCGATGGGCAAACGGAGGTTGTGAACAGATGCTTGGAAACATATTTGAGGTGCTTTGTGTCGAGTAGACCTCGAGCGTGGGGTCAATATTTACCCTGGGCAGAATTCTGGTACAATACCTCTTTCCATTCTACCACATAGCACACTCCTTTTCAGATCGTGTACGGCCGGTTGCCACCCCAGGTTCTCACCTTTGAAAAAGGGATGACAGTGAATTCTTCTGTAGAGCAGCTATTACTCAACCGCGATGAAGTCCTAGAGGAACTAAAAGTGCAGCTGGCCAGGGCGCAGCTGCGTATGAAGGAGATTGCAGATGGCCATCACCGTGACATCCAATTTGCGGTGGAGGATTTAGTCTACCTTAAGCTCCACCCATTCCATCAAAAATCTGTGGCAAAATGACAGTTTGAGAAGCTTGCCCCGAGGCACTTTGGGCCCTTTGAAGTGGAGTCCAAGGTTGGACAGGTCGCCTACAAGCTGAAACTCCCACCTACGGCAACTATTCACCCGATTTTTCATGTCTCTCAGCTCCGCAAGGCCATAGGCGAATTGCAGCCAGTTTCCTCTCTACCGCCTCAGCTGTCTGCAACTGGGGAATTCATTTTAGAGCCAGAATCTGTTTTGGAAGTCCGTCCGAATACTGTTGATACGGCGGGAGCTCCTGATATTTTGATTAAGTAGAAGAATTTGCCAGAATTCGAGGCAACATGGGAACCTTTCGATACAGTCGGACAGCAATTCCCTTCCTTCCACCTTGAGGACAAGGTGGATTTTGGGGCGGCGGGTAATGATAGACCCCCAATCCATTTCACGTACGTAAGGAGGAAAAAAGGAACTTGCCAAGACAGCAGGAGTTAGTTAGATGGGGGGTAAACATGTAATAGCTTGTAATAGGGTGTGGAAATAAATATGGAGGGAAAGGGGGATTTGGGGTATCACATGACAAGTCAGTAGAAAAGAGTGGGGAGAGATCGGCCTCTCTAATAGCCTGGGATTTGTTATCAATTCTGTTCATTCAAATTCTGAATAACAATTCATTTGATTTTCCTTTTATTCCCTGAGTGAACTTTACAATTCAACAGAGCAATTGCTGATTTCCCTATTATATAACTGAGATCTAACTGCGATTATTCAGCATGTTGTGATTCTGTCCTTGGAGCTTCCGGCAACAGAGTCACAGTAGCAGGGAGATCTATCAGTGTACCTTGTTTCTCAAATTTACCAAGACAAGATGGTTATCAGTTCCACCAGACACAAGTTCGTAGCCTTTCTCTAGCAAAGTCTGCAAAACATGACGACATCACAAATGAATGTTAATATGACATAACATCGGAAGCTAGTTTAAATTCTTAATACAATCAAAAGTTGGAAACAGGGATAAATTCAGGAAATGAAAATTCATAATAGACAGAAACAAAATACATCTGCGAACTTTGAGCAATTACTGAGAACTTGCTGTTGATATGCCTTGTATTCTGGAGTCATAGCCTACAATCGTAAGATTTTTAGAAAGATATCAGTAAAAATTACACAATAATCTCTTTTATAATAAAAAGCTTAGCAAATGAAACCTGTTTCAGTGCAACTGCTAAGGCAGTTATAGTGTGATTGTGGGGTCCACCTTGCAGTCCCGGAAATACAGCTTGATTAATTTTGTCTTCATAGTCATACATCACCTGTTACATGTAAATTATTATTATGATTTTTTTCACACGATACAACATAATGATTTAGCATATACTTGGCAAGTGTTTATAAACATATAGAAAAGAGTGATGGATAAGTAGGTAGTAATTGTAGGTTCCGCGAAATATGTGGATAAAAGTGGTTAAGACTTTTGACAAGTGTTTATAAACATGTTTATCAAACATATGCTTAGTAATTAAAATGCTCTGAAACTTCTTATTCCTTTAATTGCATGATGTACATTCATTCCCCAATGTGTGTGCTCTGCAAGGATTTCGGGAAAGGGCAGGGGGTAAAAATTGTGCAAGGATTGCAATAAGGACACTTGTAGAAGATGCAATAATGTTGAAACAACAGAATACAGTTTTATTTGAATCTCACTTCTTGTCCTTGTTTGTTGGTCCCTTTTACCCCCTTCCTGAAGAAGATCATAGCTCCACGTGGCCCACGAAGTGATTTGTGGGTCGTTGTTGTAACTATATCTGCATAGTTAAATGGTGATGGAATGACATCAGCAGCAACCAATCCACTAATATGTGCCATGTCAGCCAACATGACTGCTTTTTGCTTGTCACAAACCTGTAGAATTCATTATAAAAAGAGATTACAAGATATCCGAACATTCTAGAATGCAACAAAAGAAATGAAGCACTACCTAGAGGCTGTAATAACACTGCAGTATAGGTCAAGTTTACCTTTCGAATCCGTGCATAATCATACAAGCGAGCATAAGCACTTGCACCAGCAACTATTAATTTGGGTCTGAAGAGTGTAGCACTTTGCTCCAGCTGAGGTGATGTCAGACAGACTCAATCAAAAGTCAGGCAACAGAGGTAAACTAACTTACTGCCCCCAAGAGACTACAAGCACCCATCACCCTCACCACCAGCCCGAAATATATTTTGAAAACTGAACTAAATATTGATAACAAAAACATAACGTGAGTCACAGGAAATACATACAGAATCTCTTGTATAGTTCTTGAAAACTATAAATCATACTTGAGAACAACACAAATGTTTAGAAGCAATTTGAAGTTTCAATAAGTCTAGATACAAGTCAGAAGTGCAAATCATATGCTACCTACATCCAAAAACTCTTAGTAACCACGTGATAAAGGACCATAAATTTGGAATGCACACATTTAGCATTATAATCATTAAAATATTGAACTCGGGAAGTGATATAATTAAAGAAGAGTGGAGCCACATATTGTCATCAGGCAATTGAGTTGAATGGTATGCAAACACAAAAGGTTGTGAATGCCATTATACATAATTGAATAAAAGCTGCCAGCCTGCAAGTGCTGCTAAGTTTTTTTTTATACAACCAATAGCAGTAACTAAATGTTTGTTTTGATAGCTAGAAAGGCGAAAATGAAATATAGCACAAGTCCTTTTTTGAAAGGCTTCCGTTTTTAATTTATTTTACTTATTTGGAATCAACTATTGACACATGTGGGCCATGAAACTCAAATATCTTAAGATTGTACTAGTTTTGGGTGAGTAAGTTGTTTTAAATTAATGTAATATTGATGAAAATCCTATTAGATTATTATATGCGTACTTTCAATGTCTATATCCTTATTTTAGGAAAAATTATTAGGGTTTATTTACTAGAGTTCCTATGATTTAATTAAATGTTTCGAACTTAGAATATGTTTCTTTACTAGATTTCATAGGATTTTATTAATTTTCGAGTATTTAATAAATGGAACCGTCGGGTCCAAATATAATTATGGAACCGTTCGAGTTCGGTTCCGTTCGGTTCAATTCGGTTTGGTTGTACCATAATTAAATTTTTTTTAATATTTACAACAACACTACATAAATATAACTAATAACATGATCATTCGTAACTAAAACAAATAAACGTAACCCAATTTAAAAACATATAAATAACAAGCTGTCCAATAAGATTAATTCAATATATACAAATACCAAAAAATAGATATTAATACTAAAATATCGGTAATTCATATCAATAATTCATTTGTTTCAAGCAGCCTACATAGATAGAGAAAAAATTTAATTAATTCAATATAAAAAATAAAAAAAATAATTTAGATTCAGTTCTTATTTAAGAACTGAACCATCGGTTCTCGATTCAGATATCCGTTCGGGTATTTAATTTATGAAAAATCGCTCGGTCTGGTTCGGTTCAGGAACTTTTGTCCGCCCTATTTGAAACCCTATATATAGGGGGCTTATACATTGTAATACTTACACTTAGATAATGAAAATAAATTAACACTTATGCATTTAATACTTACACATAGATAATGAAAATGAATTCATACTTTCTCCCCCAATTTCTCCCTACTCTGCCTCTTCCTCTTCTTTTCTCAACGGTTTAAATTCTGAAATCATGTGTGACTCGCACCCCAATCCTTGGATGAAACTTACCGACGGGCCAACCTATAAAACATATCCTTCTGTCTTCATATCCTTGGACTTGGCTTGTATGTGACAATTGTAGCTAGAACTAGAGAGACCGTTGGAAGACAACGGCTCGTAGGGTTGCTCTTAAACCATAGGGCAGCAGTTATCCAAGCCTACGAGAATTATGAGGCAGACCCAACTCACACACTTATTGAGCATGTGGAGGAAGCCTTCGCTAGGTGGACTGCGGCAAGGGGTGTAGGACATGAAGTTACACCCCCTTCAAGCTATTAACAACTTTATCCATACACTGCCACCTCGATGGGGAGACATGGGCATTGTGGTTAGGGACGAAATTCTAGGGTAACCCTCCAAAGCACCCAGTTAGGATCGAGTTCGAGTTGTATTGTGAAACTTTTCTAGATAGGTGGATTTCTACTCTCGATGCCAAACCTTTTTTTTTTTTTTTTGAAAGGTAATCAAAATTTTATTAATCAAAAAGCATAATACACGGGAAGTGTATTATCAACTTAAATCAGAAAGAAACGACATAAAATCAGACAGCCCGTCAATATGCCTAGTGGCTACAGCATTAAACCAAGTATACAAAGTTAAATAAAACAATTCCCTAAACTGTTCTGTTGTCCGTAATTGGTCTTCAAAACAACGACTGTTTCTTTCTCTCCACACACACCAAACGATGCAATCCGAAATAAGATTCCAAACAATTTTGTTGTTCTTGTCTCGAAATTTTCTCTTCCATGTCTTTAATGTGTCATCCATACGCCTCGACAACACTCAATCCATATGTTGTGATGCCAAGATATCGTTCCACAGAAAACGAGCAGCATCACAATGAAGAAACAAGTGATCAATTGTCTCCCCGTCCCTCTTACACATATAGCACCACTCTGTAATACAGAAACCCATTGTACGAAGATTATCCACCGTTAACACATGTCCTCTGACCACCGTCCATAAGAGAAATGTCACTCGTGGGGGGTAGTTTACATTTCCAAACCATCTTCCACGGGAATGAGTTCTCAGTAAGTCTCAATAATGAACTAAAATAAGTGCGAACGGAGAAAATACCATCACGAGTCAACCTCCACCTGCTACAATCACTATCTCCAACCCTAAGATGAACTTCGTATAACGTGGTAAAAAACAGGGCGTAATCATCTAATTCCCAGTCCTACAAACCTCGACCAAAAACAATGTTCCAACTGAGGCTCCCATTGTGACTAACTACAACATCATTTACCATGGCAGACGGCTCCATCGCAATACGATACAACGAAGGAAATTTCAATTTGAGCGGTTGATCTCCACACCAACAATCATCCCAAAATCTGATGGTATTACTAATCCCCACAACAAAAGTCAATCTCTCCCTAAAGTCGCTCCACCCAGGCTGGATGTACCGCCACAAACTTACCCCATAAGAACCTCGTTCCTCGCCTGAACACCATCCCCCTCCATGACACTGTATTTAGCCACTATAATATCTCTCCAAAAACTCTCCCTCTCCATTCCAAATCGCCATAACCACTTACCCAGCAAAGCCTTGTTAGATAACACAAGACTTCTCAATCCAAGACCACCGTATCTAATAGGAGAACAAACTACACGCCAATTAACCAGATGTAACTTCCTCTCCTCCCTCAATCCTCCCCAAAGAAACTCCCTTTGGATTCTCTCTAATCTTTTCGCCACTGCAACAGGAATAGGGAATAATGACAAGTAATAGGTGGGGAGATTCGATAAAGTAGACTTTATAAAAGTAAGACGACCTCCCTTTGAAAGGTACATACGCTTCCACCTTGCAAGCCTCATCTCCATCCATTCCACTATACTATTCCAAATATGTCTGCTTTTAAACTGTGCTCCTAAGGGAAGTCCAAGATATATCATAGGTAATTGCGCCACCCTACAACCTAAAATCGCAGCTAACTCATCCACATTGTCAACCTCTCCCATTGTGATAGCCTCAGATTTTCCCAAATTAATTTTTAATCCAGAAACGGCTTCGAAGCACAAGAGTAAACGACGCAAGTTCCTGAACTGCTCAACATCTGGATCATAGAAAATCAGCGTGTCATCCGCAAATAGCAAATGAGAAACCTGCAATTGCTCAACAACAAAACCCCTTAATAAATTTTGCCTCACAGCCTTCTCAAGCATCCTACTGAAAGCTTCCATTACAATGACAAACAGCAATGGGGACAGGATCCCCTTGCCTCAAACATCTATTGCGAAAATAACCCTCCGGACTGCCGTTCACCATGACTGAGAAAGAAACCGTAGAGATACAAAACTGAATCCACTGGCACTTCTTCCCAAAACCACATCGCCTAAGCATATACAAAACAAAACCCCAGTTAACGTGATCATAGACCTTCTGAATGTCAAGCTTACATAACATCCCTAGAACTCTTAGTCGCATTCTAGAATCAATACATTCATTTGCAATAAGTATGGAATCCAAAATCTGACGCCCTTTGACGAAGGCATTCTGAAATTTAGACACCACTTTGCCCAGCACCTCCTTCAATCTATTTGCCAAAATCTTCACAATAATCTTGTAGACTCCACTCACTAAGCTAATAGGACGAAAGTCCTTAATATCAGTCGCTCCCAGTTTCTTAGGAATAAGAACAATAAATGTAGCATTAGCGCTTTTAAGGAATCTTCCACGCTGATAGAAGGACATCCACAATGTCAGATCGCACCACTTCCCAACAAGCCTTATAAAACGAAAAAGAGAATCCATCGGGTCCTGGGGCCTTATCGTCATTCATGCTGAAAATCACCTCCTTAATTTCATCCTCCCCAAATGATCTCTCTAACCACCTAGCATCCTCCTCATTAATAGTGGAAAAGTCGAGCCCATCCAATTCTGGTCTCCAGTCCAACTGCTCCCGATACAAAGTCTGATAAAAGCTAACCATATGGGTCCTGATATCCTGTGGATCCTCATAAGTAACCCTATCTACCTCCAACATAGTGATAGAATTATTGCGCCAGTTGGAATTAGCTACCTTATGGAAAAATTGGGTGCATCTGTCTCCCTCTTTCAACCACTTGATCCTAGATTTCTGACGCCAAGCAATCTCCTCCAACTCCACCAACCTCTCCAGCTCCTCCCTTAATACTCCACGTTTCGCCCTATCCTCCCCAACAAGTCCTCCACTTTCCTCCCTCCTATCCAACTCTTCAATTTCTAAAAGACATTGATTTTTACGATAACTGACATCTCCCACCACCTCTTCATTCCACCTCTTAAGATCGTTTTTCAAGACCTTCAATTTTCGATCAAACACATAACTAGGAGACCCCCTGAAATCATAGGATGCCCACCAATTCCGTACTTGATCCCCAAAACCTTCAATTTTTAACCACATCCTCTCGAACCTAAAAGGCCTTCTTCCACTCCGCATCGTGTTCCCATATAGCAAGATTGGGAAGTGATCTGAATACAATCTCCCCAATCTCCTCTACATAACATCAGGGTACTTAGCCTCCCACTCCCCACAAACCAAGAACCGATCAATACGGGAAAGAACAAGCTGATCTCGATTAGATGACCAAGTAAAATCTCCCCCACTCAATGGCAGGTCCACCAGCAAGTTCTCCCTGATAAAATCTAAAAAGTCCCCCATAGCTCCTTGTGACTCTCCCCCCACTAGACCTCTTGGAAGGAAACTGAACCACATTAAAGTCTCCTCCAATAGATGTAGGGAGGTTCCACCAATTCCTCATCCTAGCAAATTCATCCCACAATCGACCCCTACTCTCATCAACATTAGGCTCATAAACTCCTATAAACATCCATCGGAAGTTGTCCCCAATATTTCTAACCGCAAGCGATAGAGTGAACAGCCCTTCACTAACCTCCTCCAGGTCGAAAACCCTAGTATCCCACATCACTAACACTTCTCCTGACACCCCCACTGATCCAACATACTGATACCCCACATGCTCTCCACCCCAAAGGCTACTCACAACAATCCTCGAAATAACCTCCTACTTAGTTTCTTGTAGACACACAAGATCAGCCCTCCAACCCCTTAACAGATTCCGAACACCCAGTCTTTTCCCAGCTTCATTAAGCCCCCTCAGTCATTTAAACAATTCGTCATTCCCCCCTATCATACCTCTCATGGACTCACCTCCCTTAACATCATAATTAATCGAACGTTCAAGACGCTTAAGTTCACGATCTCCTTTTCTTCTTGTCTTACCTCCCGATGTACCCAACTCATGCACCCTGTTGGCCTCCAACTCCTCAAATATTTGCAAAAGTCTGTTTTCATACCTATCACATGAAACACCTACCATCTTACTAAAATCCAGAATTTTCTGAAGGACCTATCCTGACGGTCGAGATTTGACGTCAAGTGTACTAGCTTCCACCATCTCCCCAACATAGATAGGATCAATGTAATGTCCCTCCTCTTCCTCCACCCGCACATCATCATTGTCTGTGTCCCCCCTCTTTCCTCCACCAACCCACACCACCAACGCATTATCAATCCTTGAATCCCCTTCCTTCAAAGACTTGGGGTATCTCCTACAATAGGTATTTCCAACCCTAGATGCTGAATTTATCATGTCTTGCTGTTTCTCAGTCACCGAAGTAGAAATTTCAACCAATGTGCCCTCATTCATAAAACAGTTGTTCCCCGCCAAAGTCTCTGAATCTAGAGTCGTAGTACCCGGCTCCCCTATTTCAACACAAGGTTCCGCCTCTCGATATGTCTCAATCATTGAATCCATTTCCTCCCTATCTGTTCCCTTCGTCTCCACCTTGTTTCCATCACCAGATGATATCTCCTTAGAATCCAACTCCGTCATAAATTTTCCATTGTCTAGAGACTCATCCAATCCCGCCCCACACTTATGGCAATAAGTGTTCCTGGAGCCCCCTATAGCTCCACTATCCACAACTTTAAGCAATTCATCCAATTCCTCTCTCAACGCCTGAATGCGAGCCCTTAACAGTGCATTAGGATCGCTCTTCTCGTTTTCCACTCTACTTTTATGCAACAACACCCGCTACTTAGTGTGTTGCGATTTCCCAATGTTCGCCGTGACCTCAGCATAGGTCCTCCCAAGTCGGCTCCTTTCTTCAGCTTGTCGACGCTTTGCCTTGTCTCCGGCAACAAATGAATCAACAACGCTTTGCCTTTGCCTTGTCGACGTTTTTCTTTCATCGTCTATGGATTTAATCGTCCCTCATGTATTCTAGGATTTAAAATTTTTTGAAATTGAGTTTATTTTTTTTTTTGAATATATTGAGCTGATGTTGAATTTATTTGGTTGATTCAAAGGAAATGACATGTCAATCGACACAGGCGAAAATGTTTAAGGATTTGTTGAGAGCTATGCAAGATCTTGGTAGGCAGCAAACGCAAGCACCTCTTCAGAATGCACAGACTAACTCCAGCACTACGAGCTCAGTCATGGAACAATTTCGTCGTTACAAGCCCCCTACCTTTAACGGGATAGCTGACCATTTGGCAGCCGAGGAATGGATAAGGGGTTTGGAACGGATCTTCAAGCATCTCTCTCTTGCACTGATGCCCAAAAAGTTTTATGTGCAGAGTTCATGCTAGTTGATGCAGCGAGCCACTAGTGGAAGTCTGTTTCACACACTAGGACTGAGGCACAACGTAACCTCACTTGGGCACGTTTCAAAGAGGATGTAATGGGAAAGTATTTTCCACGAGCCAGAGTTTTTGCAATTTAAGCAAGGAAAGATGGCACTAGTCGATTATGAGAGGAAATTCAAACAACTTCCTAGGTATGCAACACATCTAGTGGATATAAAGCAAAAGAAAGCTACAAGGATCGAACTCGAACTGCACCCAAAAATTGGAAGAATCGTGGCATCTCATGAATTCACGACATACAATCAAGTTCTACAACGAGCTCAAGCAATTTCAAATCGACTGGAAGTTGATCAAACAGTTCAGGAAAGAGGAAATGAAATAGGCAGAACGAAGGTAGAGGAAGTGGACAAAACAAGAGGGCTAGCTTTGAAAGGTGGTCAAGGTCAAGCAAGCCGAATAATGTTCTTACTCCATGTCCCAAGTGCAATAAGGCCCATAGAGGCGAGTGTTTGTACGGAAAGAATGTGTGCTATCGATGTGGAAAGCATGATCATATTTCTACCAATTGCCATGAACCCCCACCGAAAAGGACAACGAACAAAGCAAAAAAGAGCAACCAGTCTTTGCCTTAACCTAACAAGAGGCAACTGAGAATTAGGACATGATGGCAGGTATTCTATCAATATTTGAACTACTTGCTTATGGTCTTATATACTTAGGAGCTGCTCATTCCTTGTTTATACTCTTTTTATTGCTAAATCTCATACTGTTTTGCAATGGAGTCGTTAGTGTTCTAGAAGTTATTATCCCATTAGACAATACACTTAATACCAATCAATGACTAGGACAGCCAAAATGAATGGATGAAGGTTTTGGATGACATCTTAGGAATGGATTGGTTGGAAAGTATTTACACGACAATACGAGGCTTTGAAAATGAGGTAGTTTTCTCGAAAGCATGAAGAAGATGATATCAAGACCATGTATCCAGGACTCTTCTCTAGGCGAGTGTTTGGTACCCATTTTAATGAGATAGAAATTTTGGAATAGTAATTGATGGGAGAATGTGTGGTGGAAAAGTGATGAAAAGTTTTAGATTTATGTAATATTATTTTATTTGGAGAATGTGGTTGAAATGAAGAAAGAGAAAAAAATTAAAGAGAATGGGTGTCAAACAATGGCCCGATAAGATAATTTCAAGGACGGAATTATTTTAAGGAGGTGAAATTGAAACACTCCAAATTGTTTTTACGTGTTTTAAAATAGAGACTTAATTTATTATGTTATCTTTTATCTTTTAGAAAATAGAAACCCTTTTTACATCTTAGTCTTGTTAGCCATAATAAAATTAATAGGATAATATGATTGTTTGGTCCTTTTATTTTATTTAGTTTTGGCCAAATATTTAAAAGTATTCTAGGAGAAGGAAAAAGTATATCAACATTGAGCTCATTTTGTAGCTCGCATTAAATAACCTAGATTGGCTCGAGAAAATATAAGTTAGAATAAGTTTAGTCCAAGTCATTTCAATTCAATGATACATTTTAACAGATATTATTTTATTACTTAATAATATAAATTTTAAGATAATTAAGAAAATGAAATAATATTGCATTAAATAATCCATGTTTATCTTTAAATTTTGAAGATGATTTGATCTATCTAAATTTTATTTCTAATTAATCACTATAACAAATTCTGTTTTTCCTCATTATAACATGTGATATAGTCTTTGCAAAATGACGTGTATTGATAAGGAAGACTTGCAATTTAAAGTAATACGAAATTATGTTTCCTTTCCATTTGCCATGGGATAATAGGTTTGTTTGATTTTCAAAAATGACCCTGGAAAAGGATAAAAAACTAGAAAATTTAAATTTAAAATCCAATCAAATTCTCTTATATAGTAATTTTGTTTGGTTTTCTTTTTTCATTCATTTTATTTAGAGTAAAAAAAAAACGTAAACCAGGCACACTCACTCTCAAAACTCTATTCAAAATTTATATGCTTGAGTGCGACCTATATTTTTAATTCTACAAAAAAATTAAAAAAATTAAAAATAAAAAAATTTTGTTATCCACTCAAGGTAGAATACTATGTGCAAGTTGATTTGTCCTTACAATATTATAATTTTTTTTACGTAATTTATTTTATGAAATGCTAATTGACCTACGGATCTTAATGAAATGAAATGTGAGATTTCCTTCGGGTTTTCTCAATTGTTTGCACAGAAATTTGTTAGAACATTCGATTGATCTCCGACTGCTCTTGATGAAATGGTGGTATGGAATGTTATAAATTTATATTTAAAAATTTATTATAATATATTGTTTTGGACGCACGTATCCTACTGAGTTTAAATTACTCATTCCTTCAAATTTTAACATTTCAGATTAGATCGATCAACGTAGATGGTGGCTGAGCATTGCACGGGTTGCCTAAGTAAAATTTTAGAAAAACATTAAACAATAAATTTTGTTATGATATTTCTATTAAATATTCTAAATTGTGACTGTTTATTTAATTCAGTATATTAAGGTTTAAATTTTCAATTTAATTTCCGCTTCAAGTATGATTATGAAATGATATCAGTAACACCTCAAAATTTAAGTCAATAAAATTTGGGACGTTACAGTTTCGTATAAGAGCAAATGTTTATTTTTCTGTAGACTAAAAAAAATCATAATTAAACGCTTTCTACTACATGAAATTTTTCTTCTGCTGCCTAGTTACTTACAATGGCCATTGTAAGGAATGTAGATATAAGGAATTTCATTTTTAAGTAAATTTTATTTCTTCCATATTGTGATTATAGTTTTAAAAAATGTGCACAATGACACTGCTCATTGTTCACGTGACCGTGAAAGAGATAAAAAAAATTTTAAACAAAGGATAAATGTCATATCCAAATCCGATGTGGCCAAGTTCGGCTTCAGAATCAAACCACACCCTCGTCCTTTTAAAGTAGCTTAGGTTGACCGAATTTCTTTACTCGTCACTCACCGGCCACCGCTGTCTAGTGCACATTACGTTAGGTCCATTTTTTTCGAAAGACATTTACTGTGATGTCTTACCTATGGACGTCGCTCACGTCCTTTTACGTCACCATTGGCTTTATGATCATGATGTTAGCATTTCAGGCATGACAACACGTATGAATTTCTCCACCAAGGCAAAACTATTCGTCTCTTACCGGCCAAACCCTCAAATATCCTAAAGAAAACAACACCCATCTCCACACCTCAGGGTATTGCAGACGCCCATATTCAACTGTTGTCTCTAAAGGATTTTGAATGTGAAGGTCAAGACGCTGGGCTTGTGTTTGCCTTGGCTGCCAGAGCTTGTTCATAAACCCCTTGTGATTCTCACATTGACTTCCCACTCGAGATAACTCCTTTACTCGATGAGTTTAGTGATATTATGCCTGTTGACCTACCTGATGAGCTTCCTCCTATGCAGGATATTCAACATGCTATCGACCGTATCACTGGTTCCCAGTTGCCAAATTGTCCTTATTATAGAATGAACCTTGATAAGCGAGCTAAACTTAATAGGCAAATTTATGCTTTACTCGATAAAGGTTTTATTCGCCCTAGCCTTAGCCCTAGTGCAGTTCCAATTTTACTCACCCCTAAGAAGGATAGTTCATAGCGCATGTTGATAGTCGCGCCATCAACAAAATCATCGTTAAGTACCGATTTCCTATTCCGCAACTTGAGGATATGTTGGATAAGCTGACAGGATCTTTGTGGTTCTCCAAAATTGATCTACGGAGTGATTATCATCAAATAAGGATTAGACCAGGTGATGAATGGAAAACTTCATTCAAGACTCGAGATGGTTTATACGAGTGTGGTTGGTTATGCCTTTTGGGTTGTCTAATGCACATAGCACGTTCATGCAAGTTATGACCCATGTTTTGCAGCTTTCTATTGGGAAGTTCCTCGTAGCCTATTTTGACAACATTTTGATTTATAGTCGGTCACAAGAGGCTCACTTAGATCACCTTCGACACGTCTTCCTTACTCTACGTTCTGCGCAATTATATGCAAACCTAAAAAAGTGTTATTTCCTCCCGTCGCGGGTCCTCTTCTTAGGGTTCATCATTTCCTCTTAAGGTATTTCTGCTGATCCAGCTAAAATCTTTGTTCTTCTTAGCTATCTAAGAAAAAGTTGATCGAGGCTCCTGTTTTACGACACTCAAATCTTTCTAAAGTTTTTGAGGTTGCTTGTGATGCTTTCGGTGTGGGTATAAGGGGTGTTTTGAGTCAGGACGATCACCCCATCGCTTTAGCGAAAAATTAAACCAGACTCGGCAGAAGAATTCTACCTATGATAAGGAATTTTATGCCATTGTCCAATCTCTTCATCACTAGCGAAATTACTTATTGCCACGAGTTTGTCTTATATTATGACCATTAGGCTCTCTGCTACCTTAACTCCCAACGTTATTTAAGTGAACATGTTAAGTAGGTTGAATTTCCAAGAGTATACTTTTGTTCTCCATCATCGGGCTGGGGTCGAAAATAAAGCGGCCGACGCTCTTAGTCGATTCACTGCGGTACTCCATTCCATGAGCATTGTTGTGGTAGGATTTGAACGTTTGAAGGACGATCATCCTAGTTGTCCTGACTTTAGCATCATCTTTCAAGACCTTTCAGACAATTCTTCTCGCAAACATGCTTCTTTCTTACTTAAAAAGGGTTATCTTTTCAAGGGTATCAAGTTATGTACTCCTCATACCTCCCTCCGTGATTTCCTAGTATAAGAACTACATCTCGGGGGTCTCACTGGTCATTTTGGTTGAGATAAAACAATCGCCTTAGCTGAGGATCGTTTTTATTGGACGTTTATTTAAAAAGACGTTGCTCGCATTATCTCTCAGTGACGTACGTGTCAATTGGGTAAAGCACATCAAAATACAAGGATGTATACTCCTCTTTCTCACTCCTTGGTGTGACCCTAGTATGGTCTTTATTCTCGGGTTACCTAAAACAGCTCGAGATCATGACTCAATTTTTGTGGTAGTCAAAAGGTTCTCTAAGATGGCCCACTTCATTCCATGTTCCAAGTCTTTTGATGCGTCTTACAACGCTAAGTTGTTCTTCAAGGAAGTTGTCCATCTCCATGGGCTTTCGGTCACTATTGTGTCTGATCGTGATGTTAAGTTCGTTAGTTACTGCTGGAAGACACTATGGAAACTATTTAGGATGGCGCTCAAGTTCTCTTCTAAATTTCACCCCCAAACCGATGGTTAAATTGAAGTTGTAAACCGTAGTCTAGGTAATATGCTTCATTGTTTGGTTGGGGATAAACCTGGGAAATGGAATCTCGTGTTACCCACTGCTGAGTTTGCTTACAATAATTTTGTTAATAGATCTACCGGTTATAGCCCCTTCGAGGTCGTTCGGCATAAAGAATTTAATGTGGGCAATTATGTCATGGTCCGTCTTGCACATGAAACTTTGTGCTAGATCACTAGGTCAGTTTCCCATAATTAAACGACTTGGAACTAACGCTTCTCTACTTGAGTTGCCAACACACTTAAATATTAGTCATGTTTTCAATGTAGCAGATTTATATCCTTATCCTTATCGAAGCACGTTCGAAACTTTGATTGTCGTCTAATATTTCTGCAAGACAGTCTTCTCGACCGCCTCCTCGAGCTCCTGTAACCACTTTCTTTGAAAGATATCGTTGATAAGGTACTTAATGATCAGTTTGTTGCTTCACGGGATGGTGGGTTTCGTAGGTTTCTGGTGCGTTGGATGGGCCGTCCACCTAATGATGCTACTTGGAATAATGAAGATGAGTTCCGTCAACTCGATACTACGCTTTTGGATGCCTATTTGGATTATACCTCGCCGAAGTCGAGTTCTTTTCAATCGGGGAGGAATGATTCAAATTGGAAAGTATATTCAAGGCTTAGACGAAATTAACATCAATTACAATAGAATTTTCATTATTGCATTTTACTCGTTTCTAGTAAATTGATTTTGTAAAAGGAAGATCATAATTTTCCTCAGCAGTCGTTATGTCCTTATAAGTCGTGTTTTTAGCCTATATAAAGAGGTGCATAGATTGTAATAAAGGAGATTTGAATATTGAATAAAACTACAATCATCCCCTCATTTCTCTCCTACTTTCTTCTCCTTATTGTTTGTTGTTGTTGCAATCGGCATCACTTAATCCATTCACAGCTCCCTAGTGGTAGGTTGTATCATCCCAGACCAATACGTTCGTTGGGTCATCCTCATTTTCTCCTATTCTTCCTTATGATGGCAATAGGAATCTGTCTGCCCTTCTCGCTTCCTCTCGCGCCCCTGACATCTCAGCTCGTGTGTCATAGTCATTAGTCATAATTGAGGTAATATTGTCTTTCAATGTCCCCATTACACCCTCGCCCTTGGTCAAGAACTGTTGTTTCCGAACTCGGAGGACAATGAATTTTTTTCAATCGGTCATATTAAACATTTCAATGATGATCTTGACCAATTTGAAAGTTACGAGGCAGATAAAGTTGTCGTCTCCATCATGAGATGTATCCTCCCCACCCATATTGACTTTGATCTGTCTTGGTTGTTGAAAGCAATGATGACTATTAAATTTCGAACAACAAAAGGAGTGTATTAATTAAAGAAAACCCATCATTTTGGTTTGGTAATTTACTTCAACAAAAAGCTTTTACCCTACTTGATATGTTCCTTCCAAACATCCTACTTTATATAGATTTCCCCTCCTGCCCACGAAAAAATAAAATTTAAGAAATGGTTCATGAACTGTCTTGGTTGTTGAAAGCAGTGATAACTATTAAATTGCCAACAACAAAAGAAGTCAACTTAGAATGGCTTAAGGGCGCTACTGAAGAAACATCATGTACAATTTTGGTACCCTTTTTCTGATATATATATATATAGAAATAGAGGGAAGCCTAGTCTCACGTTTTCTATACCTAGAAACTGTTATAGCCTAAGCTGAAAAACGAGCCCCAGCATTTTAGTCAAAATTACAAACAAGGATGAAACATTTTCTCAAACATCTATTAGACATCTAAAACACCAAAAAATAAGGTACCTGATCATAGTCAATGTAGCCAGTGCTTTCATCCAGTCTGTACGGCATTGTCTCAAAAAATATAGACACAGCAGATATCTTCTTTGTATCAGTCTGATACAGAATCCTCAAAAGAATTTAGAAGGTTAAAATGGCAAATCGAGATGTATAATATTAAGTCCACGTTTGATGGAGATTAAAATCAGATTTTTAGCAACTTTTAATAAAAGTTGATGAAAAATGTGGTTGAAAAGTTGTGGATCTCATGAAATATGTAGTTAAAATTAATTGTTGACTTCGATAAAAATAGAGATTTTAATTTCTATCAAACAAAGGCCAATAGAAAAGAACAAGTAGTTTGCAAAGGTTAAGAAAATCCCAAGCACCTGATAACCATGTGACAAATGACCACCATGAGGAAGATCAAGAGCCATGATCCTTTCGTGAGGTTTTAGCAAAGCCGTATAAACTTGGAAATTGGAAGGGGATCCAGATAGAGACTGTACATTCACTGTAAAACAATGTATTTACTACATTTGATGAGATAAGACTACAAACCAGATCACTAAATAAGAATAACAGCGAAATATTTAATGATGCCAAATTGCTTTTTCATAAGCTTTGTTTTGAAAATATCAGACATCACAAGTATTATTGAATTTTCAGTAACAATTTTCATTCTTCGAAGCCACATGCCAAACAGTAACAGGAAGAAGAAAACTGCTACTACGCAGCGTGCTGAGATGTGGAGGGTGAAGAATCCCCATATTTCTTCTTGGCGTGTCGTTTTTTAGCCCATCTCTATCTCTACAGTTGAGTTCTTATTTTATTCCAGAAAATTCCTTCAAGACAAAATCAAAGCAATTTGACAGTGGCCTTCTTCTGATTAATGCAACTTCTGAACCCATAGAACGAAAACAGGTATACTTAAAACAAGAGTAAACAGATACATCGAAAACAACAGATTGTAGCCGAGCTTCCATAAGTTTCCATCTGACTTCCCTATTCTAACCAAGTTTCAGCTTTTCATCAAATTGATATTCAGATCAAGAATTATTATCCCATTTAAGAAGAATCAACTAGAACGTATATAATCATAAGCATCAATACAAAAATTTCAATAACAAATCTCAATTACAATTTTATATGCAATATAAGAAACCTATAGGTAAATTCGTGATAAGAAAAAATTATCATTATTTTAATCTTATTGATATAGAGAGCAAAGCACTTGTTTTCGCAGTAGAGATGTACACCACATATCACTATTGTCTATTTTCTGTATCCATATGTTTACAGAATTGTCACAATTCACTATAAGGAGCTAAAAGAACAAGCAGCAGCTTCAAAAATATGCCTTCTATAATAAAGACAGAAAAAGAAACTACAAATTTATTTTCCACGGTTATAAATAAAATTCCAAAAGAGTAACCATCAGCATCTTTTCTACAATCCAAATATTCAAAGTTCCTAAGTTCATATTCATGTTCATTGTTTCTATTACCAACAAAATGAGACAGAAAATAATATAGAATGTTTAGTTCAATCATCATTCCCAAAAGACAAATTATTAACACAATAATCACCAAAAACACAATTGTTAATAGAAATAATTATATGTAACCAAAACCAATATGGTTGGTGCTATATTTGTATAACCTACAGAAGACAATGGTATCACATTGAAAAAAGAGTTAAAGGAACTTAGCCTTTATTTGGCTTTGCTAAAAAGTTATAAAAAGTTCGTTTTTCTATCTATTTAAAGTCCAACATTAATTTCAATCATCCGACGTGGACACGTGCATCTGACGCTATTTTTCTAAAATTTATAGACACAACACGTTGATTAAATTATTTAAAATTCTACATTTATGTATTATAAATTTAGTTTTATACTTATTATTAATTTTTCTTGTAAATAAGAGTACTTACTTATTATTTAGCCCCTGCTTGGTTGCCATTTTTTTAGAATAACATTGTTTTGAATAGTGAATTTTTAAAGAATGTGTGATTAAAAAATAGAAAAAATTTTGTATTTACGTGTACAATATTTTATTGTGTGAACGTGTAGTTGAAAATGAGTATGTAGAAAAAAGATTTTTGAAAGAATAGGAGACAAACAGGGAATTAATAATAATTTTGAGTTAAAAATATATAATATTTTTGATGAAGAAAAAATTACCATGGCAAAGTGCTTGAAGAGTGTTGAACATGGACACGCCATCTTATTTGAAGTGTCCGTGCAACATAGTTTATAACTACTGCTCATTTATTATCCACATATCCCATGAAACTCAATATTATTCTTCCTAAAAAGTTACTAATAATTTTACACGAATGGGGCACGAGTTCTATAAATTTTTGAATGGATATCATGCAATAAAGAATTATTTCTTTGAACAAGGTTATAGTTTGTGAAAAGAGAATGTAGTAGGACAAATAGCAAGAAAACATTGAAAGTAGGATAAAACTCTAAAAAGTGGTGGTCTTCAATCTTTAAAGCTTGAAGTACTCTGAGAATATAAATTTAGGTTTAATGAAACCAAAAAAAGGAAAACTGTGAAAAATGGCTAAAATTTATACCAGTTTAATCGGTCCCAACAGGCAATGCTGCTTGTTTTGTTTTTTTTTTTTCCTTACTGGACACTTTTAACAGGAAATATAAGGTCAGCAAACTGCAGATTAGATCATAAGACTCAAAATCATCCAACTTGAACCATTAACACTGTTTTCGAGGTTAACTAGTTTGATCATAATCTTTTTTTAACTTGAGTTAAATTAAAAGCACAATCGGTGATGCTAATATATGAACATCCGTCCTAAATAAACTTGAGAAATGTTAAAAGATGAATTAGTCATCAAAATTATATAATAAATTCAGTACTGACAAGATAATCCTTCAAATCCTTCAATCCATAGTACAAAATTGGATTGGTAATTTCGATCAGAAAAGGATTACACCCTTCATCTCTCATTTTACGATACTAATCCCACTGAAAAGCAGCTAATAGAGGGTTAGGAGACTCCACATATACAGGTCAGGGCAAAAATTGGCAGTAACCGGCGTAGGTTGGAGAACATATTTTTGTCAATATAAGGGGAGTTCTCAATCTGTTGTCTGTTTTAAAATACATTACATACTAAGCCCATGTTTGGTCCGGATTAAAATTAGATTTTAATCCAAGTAAAAGTCAAACAATCAATATTAATCATATCTTTTATGGTCCCACAACTTTTCAACCACACATTTCAAAAACTTTTATCACAATCTACTAAAAATCTAATTTTAATCTCCACCAAACACCCTATAAATAGCGTTAAATCAACCAAGAAGCAATTTACCTCCCCATTTTGAAGGGTCCAATTGGAAAGCTTCTAAAGCACGCTTCTGACACAATGTCTCCGCCATGTCAATGTACCTTAACACAGATAAAACCAGTCCCACACATCACTTACTATACCAATAAAAAATATTTACCCATCTTTGTAGGAAAGACAAATATCGATTCAGAATTCTATATCTTCTTAACCCAAAAGATTCAACATATCAGTTGGTATTGGTATGAAAAATACAACATGGCACATCCTATATTTATATGTTTGTTCGAGTACAAAGTAACCTTACACAACAATCAGCAAAATTTTAAATGACACGGTGGGATAAAGGCAGCCAACCGTACTCATTTCCTCCATAATATCTCGCGCCAGGGTATCCTTCACTGTATTTGTTAGTCATTACAGATCCAACCGCTTGCATCACAGACAACGATGTGAAATTTTCGGATGGTATAAGCTCCAATCCCTACGTCATAATTAACTTTAATATAACCTCAAACTATGAACCAGATGCCAAACGAATCCAATACAAGAATTTTAACCTGACAATACATTCATAAGCAGTTTAAATGACCCAAAAAGAGGCCCATTTATTGATGTATATACAATACCTTCCATTGCCTTGCCTTCTCAAGCTCAATGATGTCAAAAATCTCGGGATCCACCTCTTCCAGTGGTGCATTCAATTGCTTCGTCCACTGTCGAATCAAAATTCGTGTTCAAAACAAGATCTAACAAATAACATAATTAAACACTATCCAAACATTAAAAAAAAAAAAAAAGAACAAATTAATACATTAACACATGAGATCTCCTTCTGGCGAGCAGCTTGAGTGGAGAAAGCAGACTGTTTGACAAAAATAACACAAAATAAATTAAATGAACACAACCCAGCAAGCAATAGTACAAATTACAGCAATTTATACGCGAACCATGTAATAAAAGGGACGAAGGGGCTTAATGGAGGAAGAGAATCTGCGGAGTGCCATTGCCATTATTCCTTGGGTTCTTCCCCCAACGACACACAATCACAATGATGACGTAGAGATTTGTATAGGTTTAAGAGTGTTGTTATTGGGATCTTTGTTGTCGTTTTTGGGAAGACTGGGGACTACGGAGTGGGTGTGATGGGATTGTTTATAAAGAAAGCGATACTCACTCAGGTAGGTAGGTAGTAGGTGAGTATTACTATCACAAAAATAAAGGGGAAATTTTTTGGCCTGAGCCACATTTTCATGTATAGAATATATTTTAGAATAGTAGGTTAGTGGATAATGTATGATCAAAAATTTTAAGTTACGTATAATATTATTTTATTAAACAATGTATGATTGAAAAGAAAAGAGATAAATATGTATTTTGAAAAAAATGAAAATCAAACAGGGCTAAAAGAGATTCTTAACCGTATGATTCTTCGAAAACTCATTTTTTTTCTCAAATTTATTTTTAATTACAGTTTTGTAATAAAAAGATTTTACACATGAATAAAAATTTCCTTACTTTTTAACCATACATTCTCTCAAAAATTCACTATTACAAAACTCATTTTTCACGTAAATAAGGCTCAAACAGACCTTTAATTGGACCGTTATACTTTAGCCTATGTTTGGGGTCCATTATTTCCAAAATATGCTTTTTCGAAACTCATTTTCAATCACACATTCTTTCATAATATTCCTCCCAAATAGTCATTTCTCCTCTTTCTTCAATTTGAGCTTCAAAACTAGTGAATTTAAGAGATGAAAATATTGGCTAAGTGAGAAATTTGTTGATCTAATTATGTCGTTAACAAATTGGTGTCGTTTGTGGAAAATTAGAGCAAAGTAAACGTCGAGATTCTCTATTGTATCGAGAAATCCTTGAGATCTAATGAAATGAGCCAAATAAAGGAAAATTAGGCATTAGCTAGAACATCGGAGGATAAGAACCGAAAGATCAATGGTTTTCTAACAAATAAGATGGTAAGGTCACAGCGGGAAGAGGATATCATATGGAAATTATGAGAAAATCAGCCTCGTCGCTTACGGAAGGAAAAGTTAATAGCGGAGGCCATCTAGAAGATGGCTGAGGATCTCAAAACATTGACAGTGGAACGCGTTGCTCTGTGCGCAAAGATACAAAGCCTGAAAGGTAAACGTATTGGAAAAAGGTACAACCTTGAGAAAATTGGAAAAGGTAATCCACAACCCCCTAACCTCTTCAATCACATCTATAAAGCCTAAAATTGAAATTTTAGGAACCAAAGAGGAGATAATCGTAATCGACCAATAACAGTTGGAGAATATTTTGACCACATGCCCTTGGAAAGTGAAAGCACAAACAATGTGCTATATGGCAAAGCATCGATTAAATGCAAAAGTATAGCCCTTGGATCCCTGTGTCGGGGTCTCACCGCCTCACTAGAGGAGGCTAGATCCTTCATGGACAAGCGACTTTATTAGTGAAAATGGAAAATGAGTCAAGGCATATAAAGGGTATATGAATTTTAACATCGTCAAAGATAAATTCGTATATGACGGAATCCTTGGACGACCTCCCATGAAACACGCAAATATCATTATTTCCTACATTAATCGTATGTGAAGTACTCCATGAATAAAGGCGAAATATCTTTAAAGTACAATCGAGAAACCCTGTGCAGGAATCATAAAAGTAACTAAAAAGGAAACGTGAGAGCTCCTAAGAATATCGTTGCCATAGTTGAAACAAGTTGCCCGAGGTAAACTGGAAATTGATGACTCAATCAACCCCCACATAACTCATTGCATGTAAAAGACGACTGCGGTCAAAGAGCTAAAAAAACTTTCCCGTTAGCTCAGAAGATGCAAATAAAGCTCTAAAAGTTGGCAAGGAGTTAAGCGGGCCTATTAAAGGCTGGCTGAAAAACTTCTTATCCGCAAACCTAGATGTATTTGCTTGGAAATATATGACATTATAATACTCCAATGTTACCTATCATGCCCTAAAAATTTATCCAAAGATCAAGCCTGAGGTGCAATGTCATCGACCAATGAGCACTAAAAAATACAAGGCATTGAAAAATGAAGTAGATAAGTAATTAAAAACAGCTTTATTCGGGAAGCACGATACCCGTTTTGGGTGTGTAATCCGGTCGTAATACCAAAGAGCAATGAAAAATGGCAAACATGTCAAGATTTTTCACGAATTTGAATAAAACTTGTCCTAAAGACAGCTTCCCGCTCCCCATAATTGATTAGCTAGTGGATGTAACTGTAGGACACGAGCTATTAAGTTTCACATATGCATATTTGGGATATAATCAAATCCCTAGCTGAAGAGGAACATACAACATTCGTGACAGATCGATGACTATACTGTTATAAAGTAATACCGTTTCGGCTAAAAAATGTGAAGGCCACGTAACAAAGACTAGTAAACAAAATGTTCATGAATCAATCAAGAAAAACAGTGGAAGTAAATATTGATGATATGCCGGTGAAAAGCCTTCAGGCTGAGGACTACTTAAAACACTTAAAAGAGGATTTCAACTTATTATGAAAATACATGATAAAGCTCAATCAACTAAAATGCATATTCAAAGTTAAATCCAAAAAAGTAGGATTGGGCAAAAACCAACCCAAACTGCTCAATCTGAGCAACCAACCAAAACCGACAGGTTTGGGTTGGTTTTTAAGTTCAATTGGATTGGATTGAAAAATCAAATTTGACGTCGGGTTACGGTGGGTCTTGGGTGAATTAAAAGCCTATTCAACCCAATGCAATACAACTCTATGAATTAAGAAATTTAATAACTAAAATGGAAAAACATAAATACACACAAATAGTGGAGACAAAATAAGGATTTAGTATGTACAACATCCATTTTTTTACATAGGCTAAATTGGTATGAAAACTATGTACAAATGCAAAATAACTTGACGATAAACTAAAAATTAAGGACGTGATAATGAAATAAATAAATTCCAAAAAAATATAAAAATAAAATGCTCTATAGTTTCAAACTTATTTATAAATTAATTTTCAAAAAGAATTCATTAAGATAGATTAAAAATAATGGAGATTTTCCAAGTGGTTTCAAACTTTAAAATTGTTCAAATTCAATAAAAAATAATTTGATCCAACATTAATTGGGCCCAAGCCAACCCAAACTGTTTGGGTTGAGTTGGATTGGATTTAAACTAGTTATTGGATTAAGTTGGTTAATTTTAGATCAAGTTGACCGTCTTGCTCAGTTGTTGGATAAAAAACTAACACAATCCAACCCATGCCTAGCCCTATCAAAACATTCCTTAGATATATGGTCAATCAGCGAGGTATCAAAGTGAACTTTGATAAAATTCAGGCTCTCATAAAAATACGATCCCTATCTAAACCAAAAGAAGTAGAAAACTTAACATGAAAGGTCGTTGCCTTAAGTAGGTTTGTATTGCGAGCACCAAATAATTTTTCCCATTTCTTCCAAGTGTTGAAAGGAAGAAAGAGTCCGAATGGAACAACAAATGTGAACAAACATTCCATACTCTATAAGAACATCTAGGGAAAGCATCCTTACTAGCTAAACCTAAAAATGGAGAAAAGCTACTGCTAAATATAGTAGTTTCAAAGGTAACAGTCAGATTCGTACTGGTAAAAGAAAAGGGGTAACAATAATTTTCAATCTACTATGTAAGTAAAGCCCTAAAATGAGCAGAGACTAGTTATCCAAATATGAAAAAATTGGTACTTGCCTTAGTTACAGCGTCGTGAAAGTTGCGACCCTACTTCCAGAGCTACAATATTGAAATATTAACTAATTTCCAACTCAAGTAAGATCTGCAAATGTCCGATACTTCAAGAAGGCTAATGAAATGGGTAGTAGAGTTGGGGCAATTGGAAATAAACTATAAAGGACGATCTGCAATCAAAGTATAAGTGTTGGCCAATTTTATCGCGAAATTGTCAAATGCTCCCGTTTCTGAAGAAAAGCCTAGACAAGGAACGTGGAAATTATTCATATATGGGTCATTGGGAGATTCTGGTTCTGAAGCAAGCATAATATTGACAAACCCAGAAGGGCACAAATTAAATTGTGCATTAAGGTTTACGTTTCAAGCAACCATTAACGCAACTGAATATGACGCCTTATTAACGGGTCTTCGGTTGGTGAAAAGAAATCCAAGCTCAAAATATAAAAATAAAAAGCAACTCGCAGTTTATAGTAAATCAAGTGAACGAAAAGTTCATAGAGAAGGATAAAATGATGGTTGTTTATCTCACAAAAGCTATATGATCATCTCAAGACTTCAATAAATTTAAACTGACTCAAATCCCTAGAGAGAAAAACAAGCATGCGGTTGCTTTGTCAAAACTGACAAGTTCAAACGACGTGGAACTGTTTAAAAGTTCTTGTAAAATTACTATAAAAAACTATCAGTTGGCCAAAAGGGGAAGAAACCCTATGAGTAAAAGATAAAACCTTTAGATATAAGAAATTATCTCATATCTATAAGATGGGACGGTTCCAGTAGATAAAAAGGCAGCACAAAAATTGCAAGTAAAGGCCATAAGATACACACAACAAGGCGATATCTTATTTAAACAAGGGTATACATTCCCTCTACTCAGATGCACAAAATAAGATAAGACTCCATAAGTAATGAATGAAATCCATGAGGGTTTAGGTGGAAACCACACTAGTGGACACTCCCTAGCGCAAAAGGTTTAAAACATGGATCGACAACCTATATAGGAGCTGGTGACTACCCTTGGTCTTTTGCCGAATGAGGCATCAATTTCGCTGGGCCACTACCTAGATGAAGATCCAATATAAGATTTATAATTGTTGTCGTAGATTATGTCACCGAGTGGGTAGAGTGCCATTCGTAAATATCACTGAGGTTAATACTTCTAAATTCATATGAAAAAAACATTATCTGCGGGTTCAGCATACCAAATTCTATAATTTTTATAATGTCACGTAATTCCAAGGGAAAAAGCTAAAAGAAATGTGTGACAAGTTGCGTATCTGAAGAAATTTCTCCACTCCATATATTTCTATGCTAATGGACAAGTGGAAGCAATAAATAAGAAATTGAAAAGCATCCTAAAAATGAAGCTAGATGGCAAAGAGGCTATGGGCCGATGAGCTACCACATATCCTATGATTGTACCAAACTACCACAAAATTGCTATAGGCAAAACTTGTTTATCCTTAGCCTATGGAATATAGGCCATGGTGCCGGTTGACAAGAAAAATAGGATGCAATGAAGAGCAAAATGAAGAAGCTATAAATGCGAGTCTAGACCTCTTAGAAGAAAGTAAGATGAGTCTCAAATTAAGTTAGTTGTGTACCAGAAAAGAATGGAAATGTATTTCGATTCAAAGGTTTGCTAGAAGAATTTCAAAGCAGGGGACTTGGTTCTAAAGGAAATATTTGTCGCAGATAGAGAAATGAACTCCAGTTCACTAGGATCGAAGTAGGAAAGACCATATACAATAATAGGAGTTGTTATATCAAAAACATATAAGCTCGTAGGAAGGGATGGTAAACCCCTAAACATCCTTAGAGCGATATGTACTTGAGAAAATATTATCAATAAAATGAAAAACAAATTCCTATTGAGCAAATTTAATAAAAGTTGCTTTCTTTATCTTATGAACTTAGCCAAGTTGATAGCTTTAATTCATGTTATAAGAAGCTAGCAAATTTGGTAGATTAAGCGGTACGAACTCGATAAAGCTAAATAACAATTGCGTAACAGAAATAAAGTGAAATTTTCATCGATATAAAGAAAGACAAGTGGCATTTGCGAACTAAATCTGTTGACCCCAAAAAATGAACTTAACAGATGTCGGGCCCACTCTCGCTAAGTCAAGTGTAATTTCGGCGTATTCTTACCGAAATAGTGACAGTAAATGGTCGGAAATGGATGCAGGAGACACTTTACGACAAAAGACAAAGATGTTCAATCTCCGACGGTGTAAAATAAAGGCAATCGTGCTAACAACGATCGCCGGATATAAACTAAAATAACCGATGGTACAATCAACAAAAAAACGTGGAAGGATAGATAAAAATGTGTATTGTAATCACTATATTGCCTATTGATATTTGAGTTCGATGATCTCGTAGAGATTGTTAAGAAATATTCTCAGTGTTTGTATATATTTATTCAAGAGTTCAAGTGTATATTTTGAATCTCTAATTGTTAAGAATCCTCCTTAATTATTTACAAAGAGAAACTAATTATACTATATTGGTTGACGTGGTGATTGTTGGATTAGAATCACGTGGCCTCATATCCTACATTGGGGTGTCACATCATTGTCTATTCATATAATTAATACATTGAAAATGAGTTAGTTGAATTATACGAATAGGTTGAAATACTGACAAACTTTATTACAACCTTACATCAATCACTTTTAAGAGATCTCCGAATATGTTGCATGGGACAGCATCAGCTTCAAGGACTTTGGATGGTTTAAGAGCCTCAGTATAAGTTGTAGTGCTTCGTCCTTAAGGTAGTGGTTCAGCATAGACTTCAAATTTTAGTGTAAAGACTTCAGTTTTGTTTGACTTTTCCATTATTTGACCTTGTGAACCTTTCTTTGACTTTCTTGTTGACTTCCTGCCCACGTGACTTTCCACGTGGCAACTTTACTTTGAGCTTTGGAGGCGAGGCATAACAATAGTCCCCCAAGTCTAGGCATAATTATTTATGTAATGCATGGACTTTGAATGTTGAATAAATTGAAATAACAAGTTTTTTGTAGGGGAAATAGTTTTTTGCACTGCCATCATAGTTAGGAACATACCTGATTCGTGTTGAACCTCTATAAGTAATGTCCGAAGTTGTTTACTTGGTAATTTTTTACACCTTTCGAAACTACTTCGAGGAGGCTATATTGAAGAAAAGCGATTCCGAAGTTGTGTCTTCCGATGTGCCTTCATATATATCTGAAGTACTATCTAAACCGGTTAAAGTGAAGAGAGTCAAACGCTCTTAGAACCTCAAAGTGACAGTTACGAGGCATTTTTTATTTTAACTATTTTGAGAAACATGAGACATCCTTAATTATGGTGCCTCAATGATTTGATATCATTATACGTTTCCAAGAAAAGGCAATGGAAGCGTACAACTTCCGACACATGCAGCTGTCACCATATTTAATGTGCAACGATGGCTGTCTTCCAGGCACCTTGTGAATTCTAAACACATGAGGGTGCGTGTAGCAGACGTCCTGATTTGGGCCTTTGAAGATGAAGCGTCAGATGTGCTAAGTGGCTCAAATTTAAACTTTCAAATGGACGGCTGGATTACCCGGATCAAGATCCAACGATCGGGGTTGAGCAGGTTTGTCTATAAAAGGTAAGAATTTTTTAGGGAGTTTCTTTACTATCAAGTGAATCTTTTGCATTTCTCTTTTCAAATTTCCCAATTCTTCAAGTATCACCAAGAACTCTCGAGCTTTTCTTCTCGAAATCCCTCAAAGTGCTTTTCTTTGTCAAGTTCTTTGAGTTTCTTTCTTTTTTCTTCTCCTTTTTTTGTGATTCCCAGCGTTCCTTCCTTCTCAATAATCTTTGAGAAACTTGTTAGTATCGCGTTTTTATCCTTCATTTTTATAGAAATTTTTAGCAATCTTGTAAACTAATGGCTTCTGAAAAATCTACTAGGGGAAACATAAATATTAGTGAGTGGCGAATAAGTTGGGGTTTTCAGTTACAAACGCCACCGACCTCGCCAAAGCCATTAAGGCTGGGTGAAGTGCTTCCATTTATGGAGGTAGTAATGGGGAAGACGAGGTAGCTTGGGAGTAGCTAAGCCAACTTTAGGGATAAGTATAGGATCCCCTACGACATCGAACTCTTATCCCCATCTCCCAATAAGCAAGCCTGCTATCCTATGTAAGACTGTGTCGCCGTTAGTGAGTTTCTATTGAATGCTGGGCTTCGCCTACCAATCCACCCCCTTCTTTCGGGCAATCATTAGGCTCTGATAATACTGCAATTATCATGTCTTTCATCTACTAATAATTATATTTTCATGATTTATTGGCACCTAAATGTTCTAAGTACACTTGTATTTTGATTTAGGCTATAAATGGACGAGTACGGTAGAAATTAGAAAAACGAGCGAAAATGATCAAAATGGAGGAAATTGATAGTTCAAAGACTACATTGCAAATATTCTAAACTTGTTTCTAACCTTTTGATGAAGATTCGAGAGTGTTAGAGGTCAATTAGATGAAGAAAGGAATCAAAGGGATGAAATATAGCCAAAACATTATCACATATCAACTTTCAAGCTGAAAAGGGTTGCACCAGCTTTTAGCCTCATATTGAAACCAGTTTTTGACATGTAAATAATCGAATTGGAAGATTGTATCTAAAGTAAGGTTGTAATCCTTTAAGTTAGCTTTCTAAAACATCTTGAATCGTCTCAATTGGACATCGATATTGGAAGTTACGACCAAAGTACTGCAGATTGTCTAGTTATATAGGTCGGGCGGCCGCCCGACTCTGAACTTCAAATACAGAAACCAAATTTTATGCCTAGATGGCTGCCCCATTTTCTACTGGGCGCCCG
Source organism: Fraxinus excelsior (assembly GCA_019097785.1). Lineage (NCBI taxonomy): Eukaryota > Viridiplantae > Streptophyta > Magnoliopsida > Lamiales > Oleaceae > Fraxinus > Fraxinus excelsior. The sequence goes on along the minus strand of CM032635.1, from coordinate 20,617,663 downwards.
CCCGGGATAAATTGGGGAAAATTTTCCAGTTTTCTAATTTATGTCAAACACTTACGGTAACTTATTGTGATATGATTTTTCAACCCTAAAAAGGCCCCAAAACGTCCCAGAACGGGGAATTCTTCATTATTCATCATTCTTCCATTGATTTTGGCTTAATAAACTCATGAAGAACTAACAATCTTGGTAAAGTAAGGGAGGAACTCAATTGGATATGGTGATTTCACATCTATTATTTCATGTAATTGGTCTTTTCTTGCTGAATAATCTTAGGACTTAGACTTTTCTTTTCATGAATTTATATTGAAATTGATTTAATAATTACTAGATTTTTCATGGATTTAGTCATGCTTTTTTCATTATTTAATCAAACTATTTATTGAGTTTCAATTTCAATTACTTGTTGTTGAGATTGGTTTAACAATTATTAAATCATTTATAGATCTAGTCATGTTTCTTCTATCATTAGATTGAACTAATTGTTGAGTTTTAATCTCAATTTTACTTTATTGACGAATTGATTACTGCCTTATACTTGATGTATATGATCGATCTTTGATCTTGTTCCAATAAAATTGTGTGAATATGTCATAAGTCTAGATTCTAGGATTACATTTGTAAATTGAATTGGTTTTCACGATATATCTTCCGATTAGAGTGTCGGGATGAAAGCCTCTAATTGTGTTATAAAAATGAAATAATTGATGTGAATGATCCAATCCAACTGAGGGAATTCCGACGCTTCACTGCCTCAAATTATTGATTTTAATTTCATATTTTAAATATTGAATTTCACTACACATTAAAGAGAATAATTCACTCTTCCTAATCTTTTGAGCATTTTTTATCTCCCTGTGGATACGACATATCAAAACTGCACTACAACTACCGCGTTATTCTATGGGCGTAATCAAATTTTGACGTCGTTACCGGGGAGACGATAGAAGAAATTAAAGGATTCAATTGTGAAATGATGACTTCGTTCCTTTTCTAACCCTTTATTTCAGTTTATTATTTTCTTTGTTATTCTTTATTTTTCCTTTATTTTTCATTTATTTATTTATTTTATTTGCGTTTCTATAGTTTTTAGCTTGTTCTTGAGCACTTGCTCGTTTTGATGTGTTTGTTCATGTTATTTTGTAGTTTAAATCCAATGAAGGAAATGACATATTTGGGAACTTGAGTCATGGGTGATCAAAGAAATTGGATTTGAAGATGAGATGAAACAAGAAAAAGGAAGATGATGGACTAATGGCATGCTTGGGTGCCACGACGCCCAAGAAAGTAGTATTTTAAAAAATGAGGCAGGAAGCTAGGTGCCACGACATTGGCTTTTGGGCGCTGCGATGCCCAGCTCATCAAAATTGAGCAGAATGGGCGGCGCCGCAACTCGAGAGGGATGAAATTATCTTTTTTTCATGATTTTTTCGGCCCAGCCCAATTGGAATTCGATTATCAACCATGGGAAAAGATAAATACACATGGGAAAGACCTAAAAGGGGGTTGTTGATGGCTAGAAGAGGGCAAGAATATTAAAGACAAATTCGGGATGAAATCAATGGAAAAAAGGGAAGATTGACACAATTGGAAGAACAAATCAAGCGACATCGAATAGTTTTTCTAAACCCTTTCTTCTTATCAATGTTATTCATATTTAATTCAATTATGTCTAGGGTTTGATGTAATCAACTTTATATATATTTGATTCCTATATAATTTAACTCTTTTGGATTTTTTTGTTAATTCATTTGTGTTGTTTTTGTTTAATGCATTCAATTAATTGACCACTAGTTGAATAAACTGTTGCATAAATTTCGGCACTCAAGAGAGAGAGGGTGATAACCCAAGAATAACTAATCAAGAGGGGGGTGAATTAGTTTTTGAAACTTTTTCGACACTTAGTCTCAAAACAATTTAACACACAAGATATAAATGCTAAGTATGATACGAGAATTAAATATGCAAGTTCAATAATTAAATTCGAGTATAGATATAGCTCAATTAAATAGCAATGTGAAGTAAAGTGCAATAATAAAAAGATAACAAACCAATTTAATGGGGTTCGATACACAATATGTTCTACGTCCCCGTTACCAAGCTCTCAATCACGAGCAAGACCAAATGCACTATAATGATAACTTACAAACAAAGAGTATCAATTCTTAAGTGACTCACAACAAGGAACACTTATTCTTAGGTGACTTACAACAAGGAACACTTATCCTTAACAACAATCGAGTTTTCACAAGGCTCTCGAAAGCACTAAAGTATAAATGATAATTTTACAATTGAAAGAACTCTATTAACAAATGATATAATCAAGTCAAGTATTTAGAGAGTTAGGATAACACTTCAATAAATAGCAAGTAATAAAGCTCAAGTGTTTATGATGAAAACTTTGATGAATAAATGATAATGAAGTAATTTAAGTTTTTGTATCAAAGTTTTTCAAACCAATGATATCTCTTAATAAATAATACTAGTTAAGTATGAAGAGAAATTTACACTTAAATCAAAGTGTTGGCAAAGAAAACTTTTATAAAAAATGAAGAGTAGATGAAGTTTTATGAAAAGTTCTTTGCTAAAAAGGATTTCTTGATAAGATGAATGAAATAGATTAAATCAATCAAGAAACTCTTTTGTAATAAATGATAAAGACTTTAAACTCAAGTAAACTCAATGACTTCTCAATAAATAATCTCTCACAAATCTCTTGTAAGTTGGTAGAATTGAATGCAAAAGAGATTGATATTTATAGAGCAAAAAGAGACACTCTCGGTAAGTTCGGTTGATCGAAATTTCGGTTGACCAATTTTTGAAAATATAGCCATTGCAAAATACTAGCCGTTGGACTTTCGGTTGACCAAGTTCGGTTGACCGAACTTTGACTTTGACTTATATATATGTATATTAAATAGCTTTTTCAAAATCTATTTCATATGAATGAAAATCATTTTTATGCAAGTGATAGATTATGAAAAATAATTTAAGCTTTATGCATTTGCTAAAAATTGAAGAATTAACCTTTACATAATAAACTACTTCCAAGAATTAATTTTCAAAGTTCTTGTTCTTCTCGAGTCTCATTTGATTGCTTGTTCTTCATCAGATGACGATTTGACTCTTTGAATGCTTAAGAGAATATATTTATGAAAAACTCAAGAAACAAAAACTTATTAGAAACATAAGTGTATTATTTGTTATAATCAAAATAAGTGGAGTTATATTAAATCATATGTCAACATAGGGAAATTTAGGCGTGATCAAGGAACAACATAACCTAGGTTTCGTAAATTTCGAGAGAGAGTACGAATCTTTGAGGCTTATTTGAATCAAGAACCATGTCCATAAAAACTTTTATACATTTAATTAGGAATATAGATATTGGAATTAAATTATAGAGATAAATTTTATTCGACACTCGAGAGAGGGAATTAAATTATATTAAGGTTCTTGCCTATAAATCAAGAAAAATCTGAATGAGTTAAAATTATATAGGTTGAAAAACGTTGTTGATGGTATGATGGAATCACTCCATAGGCTTTTATAATTTGATAACTTCTTTAAGATGCATCTGTTGACTTGCCAATTTAGTCTATCTACACTAGATTAAAATCACAATATTGATTCAATTTTGATTGTCTATATAAAGTGGAAACTAAACAATTATAATACTTGGTAGAAATCAAGCTTCAATCCCTGTGGGTTCGACATTTCCATTTCATCACTATATTAAAAAACTTGACACCATACACTTGCGGTAATTTCATGTTGTATAAAACGCATGACAAGTTTTTGACGCCGTTGCCAGGGATTGTTTTATTTGATTTTTACTAATATTTTTACCAACTAGAATTTGTTTTAATTTAGATTCTCCTTGATTTTGTTAATTTTAGCTACCTACTTGATCCCTTTAGTTTTTTTTTTCAGGTACTATTAAATACTATATGCATGATTCTAACATTGGTAAGAGAGCAGAATAATTGCAATAAGTAATCTCGTCATGGATAAAAACGATGTGCTTGTAGAATATATCTTTTGTCAACTTTGTTATGGGATGCATTATAAGCACTATTTGCATACACGTACCGACTCCCATACGATAAAGCTTCTAGGGTTCATACAATTTTTAAGACATCGAAAACAATCAATTGACAAATCTGATGAAGACTACATGCCTTTGGGAGATTATGTAGATGTGGATTGGGACGAGGATATAATACTTGTGGGAAATGGTCATCCTTTGTTGAACGAGCGGGTAATTGCAAAGTATTATAATAAACTTGCCAAGTTGGAAGAGCGTAGCATATGTATTGGAGATTGGAGTTACTTGAATGAATTCAAAAGGTGGAAATACAATCTACTTGAAAAAGTTGAAAAGAAAGACTTCTCATTGTCCGTAGATTCAGAATTCAGATCGATCAATCAATCCGAAGAAATTTCAACAATCGTAGAGGAGCTTAAAGTGAATGACAACTTGATCACAAAGGAACCAAATGAAGAAGTAGAAATTAATGAAGATGAAAGCAATGTACATTCGTTCAAATTCATTGATTGTATAAAAATTGATTTTGTGATTAAGTCCGATGTGGAAGTTGAAGTCTACGTTGTTGAGTTTGAATTGGATGGAATGGAAAAATCCTATTACATTGAAAAGGACAATGTTGAAGTTTGAAAAAATAACGAAGAGTGGAGAAAAATCAAAAGAAGCAAAATGAGCAAGGCATCAAAAGCTTTTTTCAAAGTTCCATGATGTAGATTACCAATGCCAAGCTAATGATATTATAGGAGCGCTTCTTGGGAGGCAACCCAAGCTTTCTTTCTCTCTTTTTTCGAGTTACATGATAGTTTATTTTATTTTAAAATTTATTTAGAAATCGTTATTCATATCCCGTCTTCTCCTAGGTCCTTGAGTAGTTAAGTTGGTTATTAGATGTTTGAGCTAAGTAACCATGTTTCATATATTTAATATCTATAATTTGATTTTTCAGGAACATGACGTCGCGAAACACTCAAACCAACATTGACAATGAGAAAACGGGATAAATCTCAAGTCTGGGAGAGAAGTTAGAAGAAACATCCATCAAATCCAACATCATAAGCACCAAAATGTCATAGTCAATGTAAATAATTCAGGGAAGCCCTCCTCACTTTTCTTTAATTTTACATTAAGGACAATATTCAATTTAAGTTTTAGGGTATAAATTATCTAATTGCCTAATATTTAATTTTATTGTTTTGTGTGATTTGTGTGTATTTTTTTATTATTTTGTGTGATTTGTGTGCATGTTTAGTAAAATTAAAAAATAAATTGTTTTTATTTTTGTTTTGCATGCTTGTGTAAGTTAGATAGCCTTGGCGATATTATTGAGGACATGTGTCAGTTTATGGATCATGAATATGTTATGTGTTTTAGTTAAATTTTTGCATATTCATGCAGACGTAAAGTATTTATGCACGTAAGTTGATTGTGGTGTTGTACAAGAGTAGGCTGGCTCGTGTTTATAGGTTGAAATTGAGAACTTAAACGATCAATCCCAAAACCGAATATTCACTATATCCTTAACCTTGTATAATATAATTTGGGGCGTTCAATCTGGTAAATGATATGATTTAGGATTGTGGTAATTCCATGCGTGTTGATAAAATATTGTGTGGAGTGTCTTCAGCTTTCAAGTATGAACTAAGTGATGACCATATACTAGGAACCTAGCCCTTTAATCATTTTTGTTTTCTTTTTAAAGAAAGATCATTGCACTTGTTAACTCATTGTTTCATGCATGCACCTTTTTTACTCGAGTTAAGTCCTTAGGGGTTTCTTAAGACCTGGTGCCCTTTGGTATTTCAAGATCGGGGAGTTACCGACTAAAAGCTAGCTACATGGGTCAAGAAGAGAAAGAAAGGGTGAGGTTAATGTTGAGCTGAAAAAAAAAAGACAATATCAAAATAAGCAAAAACAAATTGTGCAATTGTGAAAAAAATATTAATGGCTTAGATATCTAGTGGGATTGAATTACTTAGTATAAGCTTGATTATCGAAACACTCACAAATTGGGATGATTATCACATGGCTTGAATTGTTGACATTGTCGGCTAAAATAAACCAAATTTGAGTGGTGTAAGAATTTAGTATTGAAAATTAACTTTAGAATACACCATGGGAGTGAAAAAAAAGTTTGGGGTGTATGCATCTCACGAGCAAAGTAAGAAAATATTTGACTTTTAAGGTCAGGAATTGGATCAACTTATTGTTATACAACGTTGCACTTAACTCTCTCTCCACACACACACACGCGTTTTGCATTGAATATGTGAAAATTTAATTTGGACATTGTAACTTTGAAGAGATTCATGAAATTGATGTTATATTTTCAATCCTGAGCTATGAAGGCAAGATATATAGTGAAATTTGCTTTAAGTGATTTTGTTTGATTTAGTTGTGTTTGTAGGTTCGTTAGTGATTTTCTAGAGTTTTGTGTTTCCTCGAGGACTAGCAAAGTATTAAGTTTGGGGGTATTTGATAAGTGTATTTCACTCATACTTTAGATATCATCTAAACTTGATATTTAACTTATTTCTACGAGGTTTAGAACGTTTTAATATATGTTTTGATATTGTGATATAGATTGATGAAATTGAAGGAAATAAGCAAAAGTTGGAGAAACGAGCTAAATTGTAAGAGATCCAAAGTTCGAGGACTAAAGTGAAAATTCTAAAAAATTGTGTTGGACCTCATAATGAATATTCGAGAGTGCTTGGAGTAAATTGGATGAAGAAAGAAATCAAAATGATCAAATATAATCAAAGTATGATTACACATCAATTTTCAACAGAAAAAGTTATGCTCCAGATTTGTAGTCTCATAGTGAGACTCATTTTTGACATAGCAAATATTTAAATTTGTAAATGATATCTAAATCAAAGTTGTAACCTTTTGAATCATATTTCCAAAGCATCTTTAACCACCTCAATCGAATATCAGGAGAAAAAATTTATGATAAAAATACTGAAAGATGCGCAATCAGTTTTTACACTCGAAGACATTGCTGAAATTAACAGAATCACGGGCGCCGAAGCGCTGCCTGTGCAAGAAATAGGTTTTTGAATTTTTTGGACTCTTTTCTGGGCTTAACACGACTCCAATCATTCAAAGACTTTAAAATACTATAAATACAACATTTAAGACCTAATTATAGGGTAGAGAAATGTTCAATAGGCAAGGGGAATTCAACACAATTCTTCAAGAAGGCAAGGAGGAAAAAATCAAGAGATTCAAGAACAAAGACAAAGAAGAACAGAAGAGGAAATTGAAGATCTACATCTTAGTTTTTCTATTATCTTCCCTCAAGTCTTTTTATATGAATTTTAGTATTTTTATAGACGACATCATGAGCTAAATTCATTATCTTGGGTTTGATTGTAGCCAAAAACTTAAGAATATGGATTGATTTATTTTAGTTATTTCTATTAGATTTTCTACGTGTGTTTATTTGTGTTATGATTTTAAAGCTTTGGATTAATTGGCCACTAATTGAATGATTTGATGCTAATCAATTCTGGCACTTGAGAGATGGGAGTTTAAGCTTGATCACAAGAATAACACAACCTAGAAAATTATAGGTTTCGAGAGAAAGTATAATTTCTTTTAGGGATGGGCATGGGTTGGGTTGGGTTGATTTTTGCTTCAACCCAAATCCAACCCAACGTGATCAATTTGATCAAAATTTAACACAACCCAATCTATGTCAATGTTTAGGTTGCATTGGTCGGTTTGTGACGAATTGTCAACAAAAATTAAAGTCATCCAATTTTCTATTATACTAAATTCGGGACAAGATTAAATAGTAAGTAAATAAATAAAAATATATATTATCTTATTCAATCATCATTAACTGAGTCTACAAAGAACAAAGTGCATTTAGCATAATATGGAAAACTTATACTACATTTATTGTGGGAAAAATAGTAAACTCCTCCTCTAAAATGCACCAAGGTAATTATAGTTACACCATTCACTCATACCTTTTAGGTTCTTTTTACTTTTTAGACATTTTATTTCTTTTTTTTTAAGTAGGCGAGTCGGGTTAGACGGGTTTATTCGATTTTCATGAGTTAACCCATTACCTGACCCGACCTACCTACACAGCTAACCCACCCAACCCATGTAAAAACAATTAAAAAACCAACCCAAACCGGTCGGGTTGGTTCGATTTGGGCGGTTTAAGCGATTCGGTCAGGTTTTGCCCATCCCTAATTCCTTTGAAGCATGTTCCATTTAAGAACCATATCCATAAAAATTTCTATACATTTAATTCGGAATAGAAATATTAAAATTAAATTATAGAGATAAATTTTATTCGACACTCGAGAGAGGGAATAAAATCATATTAAGGTTCTTGCCTATAAATTAAGAAAAATATGAATGAGTTAAAATTATATAGGTTGAAAAACATTGTCGATAGTATGATGAAATCACTCCCTACGCTTTTATAATTTGATAACTGCTTTAAGATTTTCTTTTGTTGACTTGCCAATTTAGTCTATCTACACTAGATTAAAATCAAAATATTGATTCAATTTTGATTGTCTAAATAAAGTGGAAACTAAACAATTATAATACTTGGTAGAAATCAAGCATCAATCCCCGTGGGTTTGATATTTCCATTTCATTATTATATTACAAAACTTGACACCATACACTTGCGGTAATTTCACGTTGTACAAAACGTGTGACAAATTTTTGGCGTCGTTGTCAGAGATTGATTTATTTGAATTCTATTGATATTATTACCATTTAGTGTCCATTTTAATTTAGATTTTTTTTAATTTTTTTAAGTTTCATTTATGTTTATAATAGCTTTTGTCATTTTAATTTCAGCTGTTTATGCGAAGGGCGAGAAACATCAACCTATTGCTTATTGATCCTGAACCGAACGCACATTTTGCTATCTAAAGGTTATACAAAGAGACGAACTTGAAGCAATGGCTGAGTAGGAAGCAAGAGTAGCTAATGGAAATAATCAACAAAGATCTATTCGGAACTATGTCAGGCCCATTGTTAATGATAACTACTCTGGCATAGCACGGCCCCACTATAGCTACAAATAACTTCGAACTGAAGCTAGGGCTAATACTCATGGTACATCAAAATCAGTTTGGGGAAGCTATAACAAAAGATCCAAATGCCTATTTGGGATCTTTTCTAGAAATATGTGATATTGTGAAGATGAATGGAGTCTCCGATGAGGCAATTAAGCTCTGCCTATTCTCTTTCTCCTTAAGGGATAAGGCAAAAGCTTGGTTTCAGTCAATACCGTACGGGTCAATTAAAACGTGGATCCTTTAGCTCAGAAATTCTTCAACAAATACTTTCCATCTTCCAAATCAGCTTAACTTCGAAGCGAGATTGGTCAATTCAGACAGTCTGACTTCAAACCATTCTATGAAGCTTGGAAAAGATTCAAGGACTTGCTTAGAAGATGTGACACCCCGAATTTAAGCTTCAAGTGTCACGTACTAAACATAATAACTTCTGCCTTTGCTACATGTAAAAACTTTTAAATAAAATGTAATACATATTGGAAACTTATTTTTAATTTATAGTAAAATATCTCTGTAAAATTTAATGGCCAGCAGAAGTGCATGCCGATTTGAAATTATTCTTTACATGTACGAACTCGGGGCTGTCACAACTAATTGGGGCAGCCAGTTCAAATGTTTTTATAAAACTCATCCCAACTCCGTTTTCTATGAAATTTGTAGCATTAGAAAGATATTTCCAATTTGTTTACTATGTTAAAATATGGAAAATTTTCAAGATCATATGATATAGATGTTTTACCAAAAACTGTGAGGTACTGCACAGAAACTTCAAATTGACCTTTCAACGGTTAAAAATTTATATCTCAGACCACAGATATCCAAATTGAGTGATTCTTGCGTTCATATAAAGACAACTCAAAGAGGAACGTAGAAATATTTTTAGAGTCTCAAATAGGTGTTTATAGAGTTAGTAATGGCATTTTGAATTGATCTTAAAAACCTGTCCAGTTTCTGCCTCTTTTATCATTTTGCATGAAAGGTCCATAAAAATGCCTCTTAGCATAACATGAAAGACATGATTACAAAATTTACTTATAGTGCTATATTAAATCATTTCTTATACATGTTTATATATAATACCACAAGAAAAACATATGGAAACTAGTATTCGAACAAAACATACGAAAATGAAATTTCGATAGAAAATAACTTTGTCCTTAACCCATCATCGAGTATGCCGACTGACTTTCACCAACTCAACGATCATGGATTTGAAGATTTAGTATAAAATACTATGGGTATAAAGAATACTTACGAAAAGGAAATTTCGATACAAAATAACTTTGTCCTTAACCCATCATCGAGTATCCCGACCGACTTTCACCAACTCAACGATCATAGATTTGAAGATTTAGTATAAAATACTAGGAGTATAAAGAATACTTAGTAAGATATCATGTTTGGATTTAACATGTTAATACTACACAAAAGAAAGTATTCAAACACATACTTGTACATTCCGGCTTGCCGGTGCCCTTTGAACTTGTCCTAAAGCATAAATAGATATCTAACTTTGTAGACTTGTTCACAACTTTCATATTATGGTTTTCATGCATAGCTTAAGCATAAATATTCCCATGAAATCCAATCACTTGAGTGTGGAAAGTATCTTACCTTAAACTTGGAGTAATTTTGATTGAAATATGTACTTGAGAGTGCTAGACTTTTGTTTTGCTCTTCAGTTGGGTTCACTTGGAGATAACTGGAAGAAACTTTGGGGTTAAGTGTCCTTTTTAAGGGCTAGATAAAGGGTCTTAAGGGTTGGGATCATTATTGATACTTAAGGATGAAGAAATTGGTAGTTAAAGGATAAGTGTCTCCAAGCATGAGGTGTCCAAGCATGATGTGGCTTCATGCAGCCATACTTGACTCTTCTTTTCCCATATTTGGACCCTTATGTGACTTGTAAGATATATATCTATCCAATATAAGGTGATGAGGCTTTAGAAGATGTGATAGAAGCCTTAAGTTTGAAGGAACTTGATGTTAAAGTGACAAATCATCACATGTTAAGTAAGACGTGTCACCTTCTAGTTACATTCTGATTTTGTATTACTCATTAGGCTGTTTGTATGACATTTATGGATAATATATCACATATTTGAAGTCTTAAAGAAGTAGTAGATGTAGATAATACTTAAGAGTGAAGGAATCTACAATTACAAGGATAAATCAGCAAGTAGGACACCTAAGCATGATGTGGTCTCTTGGGGTTACAATCTAATTTTGTACATATCATTGCAGGTAAAAATCGAGTATCTTTAGCTTATTTTAATGTGTTTACAATCCAATTTACCTGCCCTAAGATCCCATAATATTTTATAGCATTACTTCCTCAACCGTTCATTTAATTACTTACCCGATTGATACCCGATTTCCGATCTATTTCAACAATTCACACTTTAACATTTATAATGTCATATAAAACCCATATTATTGTGTAGTGATCATGTCACTTCATGCTTCATGTCCAAAATAGGTCAATTACTGACTTAGGGTTTATGGTGACCTTCATCAACCGAATGGAAAGCTATAACCGTTATCGATACTAATTCCGACCTTTCAAGATTCCACTTGCTTAACAAGGCAATCTTCTACATCTAGATTAACCTAGATTCTCTATCATTGCTCAATGTAGAATTCATCATCTAGGTCGAGGAGTCGAAAACTAACACCATATAAAGATCTTATGCTCTTAATAATCAAATGTAGAATTTTAAAAGAAAGCAATTAGGAGAAATGGATGCAAATGACATTGTAAATAGCATGCATGAATCATATTGACCAAATATGTAACGTAAAGCTCGGGGTATTACAGAAGATGTCCTCAACATGGTTTATAGAGTTGGATGTAGATTGAGATCTTCTGCTCTACTATAGTTCTAGTCTGCCCATTTAACCAATGGGCAGACTAGAACCATAGTAGAGCAGCTACGAGAGGTACTTTAATGGCTAAAACGGCGGATGGTATATACCCCTTGTTGGATGACATAGCTACAAATATTATCAATGGCCGAGTGAGAGATCAAGCGTTAAAAAAGTGGCGGGACTTTATGAAATGGACCCCATCATAGCATTAGCGGCTTAGGTCCATCACTTACTAATTAGATAACTGCATTTATCACTCAAGGAAATCAACAGAAATCAGATTCAATTGTGGCTGCTTCATCATCACATCAGGAGACATAGATTGGGAATGAATAAGCTCAATATGTCAACAGCATAAACTATAATCATAAGGGAAACTACTCTTTAAATCAATATCATCCAGGGCTGAAGAATCATGAGAATTTATCATATGGCAATAACAGGAACACACTCCAACCTCCACCTAGGTTTAACACTCAAAATTCTGAAGGGAAGTCATCCTTAGAGGACATCTTTGGAACATTCATTTTGGAGACAAGATCCTGATTCAACAAGGATGAAACACATTTGGACAACATTGAAACACATGAACATGGAAGCCACAATGAAAAATCTAGAGGTTCAAACTAGATAATCAGCGACATCAATAAAGTCTCAACATCATGGAAAGTTTCCAAGTGATATAGAAATCAACCCAAAAGAGCATTGCAAGGCCATTACACCGAGAGGTAGGAAACATATTAGAGAGCGAAGAAGTAACAAATCCTACACCTGATACAAAGGAAGAATAAATAGTAACAAAATAAGAGGATGAAGAAGCATCGAATGCTCACAAGCCTTATTCCATATCATTCCCTAATAATCCACCAATCATCAAGCCCCCACTTCATTTTCCACAGTGTTTTCAAAAAAATATATTTGATGCACAATTTGCTAAATTTTTAGAAATTTTCAAGAAAATTCATATAAATATTCCTTTTGCAGATGCTTTGGAACAAATGCCAAACTCATGAAAGAGGTGATGTCAAATAAGAGAAAGCTAGAAGAGTATGAAATAGTGAAGTTGACAAGGAATGCAGTACTATTCTTCAGAAGAAATTACCTCAGAAGAGAAAAGATCCGGGCAGTTTCACTAATCCCTGCACCATTGGAAGTTCTTCTTTTGAAAAAGTACTACGTGATCTTGGAGCAAGCATCAACCTGATGCCCTTATCAGTTTTCAAAAAGTTGGGATTTGGAGAAGTAAAGCCGACCATAATAACCCTACAGCTAGCTGACTGATCACTCACATATCCACGAAGGATCATTGAAGATGTTCTGGTTAAAGTTGACAAATTTATCTTCCCAGCTGACTTTATTGTATTAGACATGGAGGAAGATCAAGAAATTTCATGATTTAGGGTAGACCATTTTTAGCAATAGAAAGGGCCTTAATTGATGTACAAGAAGGTTAGTTAACATTGAGAGTGAGTGATGAAGAAGTGATGTTCAATATCTACCAAGCAATGAAGTTTCCAGATGATGCCAACACTTGCAATAAAATTGACTTCATTGAATCTGCAGTGATGGAAGATAAATTATTCATTGAAGACCATTTGGAGCATTGTATGATGTTTAGTACAATAAGGGATGACATTAACACCTCTGGAGGGTACACAAGTAATAAAGACGTAGTAGATTGCATATTGGCTATTGAGTCTTCACAAACTGAAGATGATCTATCACAGAGCGAAGATATTCAACAGTCAATGTAGTCAAGTGATAACAAGGGTAATGAAGACAGTAAAGTTGAGTTAAAGCAGCTACTAGATCACCTTTGATAAGCATTTTTGGAGGAAAATTTTACATCTCCAGTGATAATTTCTTCCTCACTCACCATGGATAAAGAAGATAGACTATTAAGAGTATTGAGAAAACATAGAGAAGCGTTGGGTTGGTCAATAGCTGATATAAAAGGTATAAGCCCTACGATTTGCATGCATAAAATCCTCATGGAGGACTCTTATAGGCCACCCATTAAACATCAGAGAAGATTAAACCCAACAATGAAAGAGGTGGTTCGGGCAGAAATACTGAAGTTACTAAAGGTAGGGATTATATTTGCCATCTTAGACAGTGAATGGGTTAGCCCAGTGCAAGTGGTGCCAAAGAAAGGTGGAATAACGGTGATCAAGAATGACAACAACAAACTAATTCCTACAAGAACAGTAACTGGCTGGAGGGTATCTATTGATTACATGAAGCTGAACAAAACCACTAGGAAAGATCACTTTCCACTACCTTTCATCAATCGAATGCTGGACATGTTAGTAGGCTATTCCCACTACTGTTTCCTTGATAGCTACTCGGGCTACAACCAGATTGCAATAGCACCAGAATATCAGGAAAAGACAACATTCACCTACCTTTATGGGACTTTTGCCTACAAATGAATGCCATTCGAGTTATGCAATGCACCGACCACTTTTCAAATGTACATGATGGCGATCTTTACAGACATGGTAGAGGACATAATAGAGGTATTTATGGATGATTTTTCTGTATTTGGTACTTTTTTTGACAACTGCCTTCACAATCTCTCCTTGGTATTGCAACATTGTGAGGAAAAGAGCTTAGTTCTAAATTGGGATAAATGTCATTCTATGGTACAAGAAGGTATTGTGCTGCGACTTGAAGTTGAAAGGGCAAAAATTGATACAATAGCAAAGCTACCACCACCCACCAATGTCAAGGGTATTCGGAGTTTTCTAGGACATGTTGGGTTCTACATGAGATTCATTAAAGACTTCTCTAAGGTAGCTAAACCTCTATGCAACCTCTTGGAGAAAGACACTACATTCGTGTTTGATGAAGATTGCTTGAAAGTATTTGAAGCAATAAAGGAAAAACTAGTTACAGCTCCAGTGATGATAACGTCAAATTGGAGTCATCCATTTGAAGTCATGTGTGATGCCAGTGACTACGCAGTTGGGGCAGTGCTGGGGCAAAGGTGTGACAAGATATTCCGAGCAATTCACTATGCAAGAAAAACCTTGAGTGGAGCTCAACTGAACTACACTACAATAGAGAAAGAAATGCTAACAGTAGTCTTTGGATATGACAAATTCAGATCCTAACTCATTGGCACCAAAGTAATTATTTTCACAGATCATGTTGGAATTAAATGTCTATTTGAAAAGAAAAATGCCAAGCCTGTTTAATTAGATGGGTCTTATTATTACAAGAGTTTGATGTAGAGATTCGGGACAAAAAGGGCAGTGAGAACGTCGTTGCAGATCATCTCGCAAGGTTGGAGAATGAAAATGTGGTGGATAATAGTCAAATTATAGAGACTTTTTCGGATGAGCTTCTTTTGGCAGTTTCCTCAAAAACTCTATGGTATGCAGACTTTTTTAACTATATCATACGAGGAATTGCCACTTGACTTGACTCACCATCAAAAGAAAAAATTCCTTCATGATGTCAAGTCATAATTGTGGGATGATCCATTACTTTTCAAGATATGCATCGATAAAATAATTAGGAGGTGTGTTCCCATGGAAGAAACAAAATCCATAATGGAGCATTGTCATTTATCGCCTTATGGAGGTCATTTCGATCCTACACGTACTGCTTCTAAGGCATTACAATCCGAATTTTACTGGCCAACTTTGCTCAAGGACTGTTATGCTTTTGAGAAAACATGTGACCGTTGTCAACGCACGGGGAACATTTTGAGGCATCATGAACTACCGTTAACCAATATACTTGATGTCGAACTATTTGATGTATGGGGCATCGATTTCATGGGTCATTTTCCACCATCCTTCGGTCAGGTGTATATTCTCCTTACAGTGAATTATGTATCCAAATGGGTTGAAGCCATTGCTATACCAACTAACGATGCAAAGGAAGTTTTAAAGTTTCTACAGAAAAAAACCTTCACTCGTTTTGGCACGCCTAGGGCAATAGTAAGTGATGAAGGTACACATTCTTGTAATAAACTTTTCAATTCCTTTCTGGATAAATACAACGTCAGGCAAAAATTGGCACTTGGCTATCACCTCCAAGCAAATGGGCAAGCAAAGGTATCCAACAAAGAGATTAAATAAATTCCGAAAAAGACAGTGAATACCAACCGCAAGGATTAGTCGCGCAAGCTAGATGACGCTCTTTGAGCATATCGAACAGCGTTCAAAACACCAATTGGAATGTCACCCTATCGTCTAGTGTTCGGAAAGGCATGTCATCTACCGATTGAACTAGAGCATCAAGCTTATTGGGATGTGAAGAAGTTAAATTTGGACATGAAATTAGCTAGTCTACAACGTTTGTTGCAACTTGATGAATTAGAGGAATTTCATAATGATGCCTATGAGAATGCAAAGATATACAAACGACCAAAGCTGTGGCATGACAAGAGGATCCTAAGGAGGGAATTCAAGCCAGGAGAACAAGTTCTTTTATTCAATTCTCATTTGAAACTTTCTTGGAAAGCTTAAATCACAATGGTCGGGACCATTTGTAATTCGTAAAGTATTTCCTTATGGTTCAGTTGAGCTAGTAAGCAAGGATGGATCCACATTCCAAGCAAATGGACAATGCTTCAAGCATTACTAGGGAGTGGAAGATCGAGATGTGGATGACATTGCCCTTAAAGAATCAACCTAAGTCCACATCTACGTCTAGCTAATGTCGTTAAAGAAGCGCTTCTTGGGAGGCAACCCAAGTTCTATACCTTTCTTTTCGTTTTCAGTAAAAAAAAATTATTTGTTGTTTTTTATAGTGAGTCGGGCACCGTGACACCCAGAATGGGCACTGTGGTGCTCGGCCCATTTACCTCGAGAGAAAAACGGGGAAAGCCCCCTTGCTTTTTTATTTTTTTTTACTTCTTTATCTCTTATCCTCTCTTCCTCTCCCCCACTCCCCTCAACCCTAGTTTTCACTCAACATTTAGATTCTCCCATCTACATATCTAATTCTTATTCCACATCATTTCCCAGTATCTCATCCTCTTGAATAAGCTAATTGAAGTGTGGACAATCCCACAACACAAGTGAGATGATTCCAACATGCTGCCGAAAAAGAAATATAAAACCACAGTATCCTCATCTACCACTTCTTATGATCGACGGCGTTTTGTGAGTTTCGAAGTAGAAGAACATTTTAAACAGATGGTGGTATATTGGAACTGCATTCCAGAGCAAGGTTTCGAACATTTATTGCCCGAGAAAATACAAAGTTTGGGGTAGAACAAATTTGCTATGCAACCCGGGGCGGTTTCCATTCCTTTAGTGAAGGAGTACAAGAACTTCAAGGTATTTGTTCGGGGTCATTGGATCCAGTTTGATAGTGTGTCCATCAATTCTTTCTACCACAGACGGGATATCCCAAATGATGACTACTCCAGGTTGCAGGATGAGGGGTTGACCCAGCAGTCTTAATCCAGATGCTTGCTCGCAACGGTACCGAATGGAAACGACTGCAAGTGGGGTGACTAATTTTCCCGTTTCCGATTTGACGAGTAATTGTAAAGTTTGGCATCATTTCATCTCCGTCAAAATGATTCCGAGCAGCAACCTTAGTGAGGTCACGAAGGACTGTACTTTATTAAATTATGCTATTCAGCAGGAATACTCTATCGAGTTGGGAAGATTATTCAGGACAACATCATGTACATCTTAGTCGGGCTAGCTATAGGAAACTTGGGGCATCCTTCCTTGATCTATGATCTTTGTATAGTAGGAGGTGTTACAACGCGTGAATCTAAGGAAGTGCTATACCCTCGACCAACACTCGTAAGGGATTTTCGAGACAAGCTCGCAGTGCATCAGGATAGGCCTAGCTCCTCTCAGTTCTCTCAACAGGCACCACCACACTCACCACCTCCTCAAGCGTGTGATGCTACTGGGGAAATACTTTGGTGGCTTGAGGCGATGGATTTGTGCATGACTTATTGGCACATGAAGACATCGTCCTCACCTTTGCAGAAGATTGTAACATATATGCACATGAATTGAATATGGAAATGAGTTGGAATAAGTTGATTCATAAATGTTATAGGTTGAATTAACAACTTTAGAAGCTCAATCCAGATAACCTATAACACCATCATACCTTTACACCAAATTTAGGACGTTTAGGTGATTGAACTGTTGTAGGAAAACGTGGAGATAAATGTGGATTTCATGTATGATAAAGTTGTGTGGATTGTATGAGACCATTAGGATAAAGATTTGGTGAAAACCGTAAGTTAGAGGTTGACCTTCGAGAATAAGTGTTGTCTAAGGGGCATTGCACTATTCACTACATAAAAGAAAAAAAATGGTTGTGATGCCACTTCAAAAAATCCATATAAGGAAAACATTAACAAACTCATTGTGAAACGTCTTTTCATAGCCTTTATTACTCGAGTGATTAAGACTGCAAGGGTTTAAAACCTGGTACCCTAAAGTCATCTGATTTGGGAGTCATCGGCCTAAAACTCGCTACATGGGTCATTTAAAAAGCTTAAGGGAGAGACGTCCGCACATAGGACATGTACAAAATTATATATAAAAAAACATGTGCATGAAATAAAAGACGCACTACATGCTTTGATTAAGCCCCAAACACTTATTTTAGAAGATTAAACATTTGATAAGGGGTTAGTAACTTAATTTAGTCCTGAAGGTGGAGGCAACCAAAAGAATAATGAGAATCTTTATTTGTTGATATGTGAACTGTAATTAGTTACACCTACCCAACGAGAGAAGGTAAAGAGTAGTGATGTCATATCTATTCTGAGATTATACCCTCGGGAAAAGAGTGAAAATAAATTAAGTTCGAGAGTGTGTGAATCCCACAAGCAGAAAAACGAAGTAATTTACTCTTAGGGCCGGGAATTGAATTGACTTATAATTGTACATCACTATATTTGATTCATCACAAACTCACATTCTGCATTGGAAAAGCACGAATTCGACTGTTGTACTTAACTTTGAAGTGATTCATGAATTCGATCTTACAACTTCGATGTTGAGCCATAAAAATAGGTTATCCAGCCAATTATGCATTTGAATCTTTTGGTAGTATGTTTTATTTGTGTGTTTGTGAGTTTTCATTTGCATATTGATTATATTTGCTCATGGACAATCAAAGAAGTAAGTTTGGGGGTATTTGATAAATGTAAATCACTCATTAAATTGACACCTTTATAAACATAGTTTTTGGCTTGTTCTTGAGCACTTATGAGCTTTTTGATGTGTGTGTTCATGTTGTTTTGTAGTTTAAATAAAATAAAGGAAATGATATATTTGGGAGCTTGAGATGAAGCCATGGGTGATCAAAGAAGTTGGACTTGAAGATGAGGTGAAACAAAATTGAGCAGAATGGGCAGCACCGGTTCTGGGTGCCACGACTTAAGATGGAGGAAATTGTCTTTTTTTTTTCATGATTTTTTCGGCCCAGCCCAATTGAAATTCGACTATCTACCATAGGGAAAGATAAATACACATGGGGAAGACCTAAAAAGAGGTTGTTGACTGCTAGAAGAAGGCAAGAAGATGGAAGACCAAATAGGGATGAAATCAATGGAAAAAGGGAAGATTGACACAATTGGAAGAAGAAATCAAGCGGCATCGAATAGTTTTTCTAAACCCTCTATTCTTATCAATGTTATTCATATTTAATTCAATTATGTCAATTTTCTTCATTATGAACTAAACTTTTAGATCTAGGGTTTGATGTAATCAACTTGAGACATGTTTGATTCCTATATAATTTAACTCATTTGGATTTTTTTGTTAATTCGTTTATGTTGTTTGTGTTTAATGCATTCAATTAATTGGCTACTAGTTGAATGAATTGTTGCATAAATTTCGGCACTTGAGAGAAGAAAATTTAAGTGTGATCAAGGAACAGCATAACCTAGGTTTCGTAGATTTAGAGAGAGAGTACGAATTTTTGAGGCTTATTTGAATCAAGAACCATGTCCATAAAAATTTCTATACATTTAATTTGAAATAGAGATATTGGAATTAAATTATAGAGATAAATTTTATTCGGCACTCGAGAGAGAGAATAAAATTATATTAGGGTTCTTGCTTATAAATTAAGAAAAATATGAATGAGTTAAAATTATATAGGTTGAAAAACATTGTCGATAGTATGATGAAATCACTCCTTTGGCTTTAATAATTTTATAACTTTTTTAAGATTTACTTCTATTGACTTGCCAATTTAGTCTATCTACACTAGATTAAAATCACAATATTGATTCAATTTTGATTGTCTAAATAAAGTGGAAACTAAATAATTATAACACTTGGTAGGAATCAAGCATCAATCCATGTGGATTCTACATTTCCATTTCATCACTATATTATAAAACTTAACACCGTACATTTGCTGTAATTTCACGTTGTATAAAATGCGTGACACCTACCCAGCCACCAAGAGTTTTTAATACACCTTCATACCAACCCACATCATCTAGGAATTTCTTAAAAGATACCCTACATGCATTCATAGAAGTAGAGGGAAAAACAAACAAAAAATTTGAGACTATCATTACACAAATTGCTGAGGAAAATAAGGAAATCGAAAATCATATCTACAAACTAACTAGTGTCTTAGCAGTAGTGGAACGTGGGAAAATTCCGACTCAAGCTCAACCAAATCCTAAAGGGTAGCACATGGCACAGACCTCAGGATCTAATAAAAACAATTTTAGGGAAGTAAATGTCATAACCACTAGATCAGGAAAAGTCATAGAACCAATCCCCAAACCTAGGGAAACTAAAAATGAATCTAGTGAGCCTAAAGAGAGCAACTCTAGTGAGGAAGTAGCGAAAAATCCAGT
The DNA here is from genome assembly GCA_019097785.1 of Fraxinus excelsior. Lineage (NCBI taxonomy): Eukaryota > Viridiplantae > Streptophyta > Magnoliopsida > Lamiales > Oleaceae > Fraxinus > Fraxinus excelsior. Next base: position 20,596,872 of record CM032635.1, on the reverse strand, counting down.
GAGAGTATTTCCCGCAAGCTCTTAAGTCTACCTCAAAATTTGTTGGTCAACATAATGAGATCTTAGAACATCTAAAGTAAGTAAAAATCTATTTGTCTCTCAGGCAAGTAATTTCACAGGTTCCTACTTATGCTTAAGTCCTTAAGGACTTATGCACTGTCAAAATAAAGCACAATGTCAAGAAAACCACTTTCTTGACTAAGCAAACGAGCGCTGTGATTGCACAAAGAATCCCACCAAAGTATAAGGACCCTGGTTATCCCACTGTGTCTTGCGTCATCGGGAATCATGAGTTTGGACAAGCTCTTCTAGATTTTGGGGCTAGTGTTAATCTCATTCCTTACAGTATTTACTTGTCATTAGGGTTGGGTGAGATGAAGCCTACATGTGTAGCTCTACAATTAGCTGATGGGTCCACTATTAGACCTATGAGAGTAGTTGAAGATGTCTTGGATCAAATTGATAAATCTTACTACCCTGTTGATTTATTGGCTTTGGATGTAAAAACTGATGTAAATCTTGATTCTAAAATTCCTATTAGTCTTGGTAGACCTTTCCTTGCTACTGCTAATGCTCTGATTAATTGTAAGAATGGTCTTATGAAACTATACTTTGGGAATATGACTCTAGAAGTCAACATTTTCCATATCACTAAGCAATTAGAGAAGGAGGATGAGCGTTGTCAAACCCATGTGATTGAGGCACTCACTCAGGAATTAGTTGATTATATATTTCTTGGACCATCACAGGAAATTCTAGAACCGGATGAATTGAACATTACCATCAATAAACATCTTGAGAGAGAGGATCAAGAGTCATCTAATAGTTCTTATTTTACATTACCAGTTTCTAACAAGAGGACTTTACATTTTGTGTTACATGCCCACACTCCTGATTTTAAGCTTTCCTCTAATCACCTTACTCATGTATTTGAGGGAGGTGGATGAACATTACTGGTGATTATGTCCAAGGAGCTTCATGCACTGCAAAGAAAATTAAAACCACGTTTGCTGGATGCGGGCTGTAGGAGGAAACTTTAGGTCGAGCCAATGACAATAAATAAAGGTGCTGCTTGGGAGGCAACCCAAGGAAAGTTCATTCTTTTCTTTTGCTGTTTACTTTTACGTGTATATTCTAGTTAAATTGTCATTTTCTTTGCATTACCAGTCCATTGAGTACTTTCAGGCTTTCTATCATTTAGTTTTATGTTGATTCACTGCATCATTTTTGTGATATCTCTTCATTTGGGTTTCTGTTTATGCATTGAGGACAATGCAAAATTTTAATTGAGGGGATGATCTCTTGGATTTTGTTGAATTGCATGTGAATTTGAAAAACAAAAATTTGTTTGAATCTCTAATTTGTTGTATGTTTATGCTCTTGAATGACAACACATGCCATTAGGAATTAATTTTGTTTGTAAAAATCTAGATGTCATGTACTTGCTGAATTCTTTTTGTGCACACAAGCCTTGTGGTAAGATGGTAGTTTAACACATGTAGTTAGAGGAGTCTCTTACTGAAGTTTTTCTTGTGAGATATTTGGTGAGGATTGAGAGCCACAATGTACTAAAATATGGCAAAAGCATTAATTGATCTTGTGAATTGGAAACTCCTTTGAGAATAACATTACATGGTTTGTGGTAAGATGATGGATTACTTGGAAAATGATAAAGGTCAATTTAGAATTGATATTTGAGCCTTTCAGGCCTGTCATTTCAATAAGTACAACTCCCTAGTATCCATTTTGAGCCGATACACACATATAGCCTTTTCCTTCGTGCACATTGGTGTGCTATTGTAGGCACCTAAAAATAGTCTTTGAACCTCTAAAACTAATGTAGTAGTGGAAGTATGGGTCGATCCCATGAAGAGTGTGTAATTGAATATTTTATACTTCGTACGATGATTGGGGGGGCTTTTGTATTCGAATAATTGTAAATGATACAATAAATAATAATGCAAATTAAATTAACTAAAACAATCAAAAGACTAACCTTGGTCCAAGTCAATCAAATAACGCAATAAATAATAATGCCGACTAACTGCATTAGCTACTTGACCCATTTGATTCTCCAAATATTGAATGCTAGCCTGGTCTCCTGTTGAAATTGCAAAGTATTAGTGGCAACAGATTTAATAATTTCTTCTAAAACACACCAGAGTTAGAAGTTTGGCCATGTTGTTGTCTAGGAGGGTATGACTGATTATATTGTTGGAAATTCTGTCAATTCCGATTCATAGGTTGATTCACTTGTCAATTCCCATAGATAAGATCTGGACGATCCCTCCATCCTTGGTTGTACGTGTTTGAATATGGATCATAATTCCTCTGTGGTTGTCCAGGAAAACTACGACTGCATTTACGTGTTCAACGGATTCTTCTTGAAGTGTTGGGCACATATTAATTGGATGGCCTACCAATGAACAAACTCCACATGCCTTCGATGTTTGCATAGTACATATAGCCATTTGACGAACAAGAGTGGTTAGACTCACTATTTGTTGTTCAATGGATGAGACATTTACCTCATTAACTTATCTAGAAAAGGAATCAAATCTAGCGCCAAATTGTTGAGAGTTGGCTGCCATGTTTGCAATTAAGTTCCTCGCTCCTTCTGGAATTTTATCCACCAAAGCTCTTCCACTTGCAGTGTCAATCATGCTCCTTTCTATAGGTAGAAGACCTTCATAGAAGTATTGGATGAGAAGTTGCTCACTGATCTGATGATGGGGACAACTTGCACACAATTTCTTGAACCGCTCCCAATACTCATGTAGAGATTCCTTGTGATCTTGTCTGACACCACATATGTCCTTCCTAATATTTGCTGCTCTCGAAGCTGGAAAATATTTCTCTAGAAATAATCTCTTCATTCCATCATATGTAGTAACGCTTTCCGATGGTAAATAGTAGAGCCAATCCTTAGCCGAATCTTTCAGAGAAAATGGAAAGACTCTCAGTTTAATATGTTCTTCATTAATTCCCGTAGGTTTCATACTCATGCAGACCACATAAAACTATTTTAGATGTTTATGAAGATCTTTACCTGCAAGACCATGAAAAATAGGCAAAAGGTGTATTAGTCCAGATTTGAACTAAAATGTAGTAGTAGCTTCTAAAGTAGGAAAAATTATGCATAAAGGTTGTTGATTCAATGTAGGGGCTGCAAGCTCCTTCAAAGTCCTATTTTCGGCCATGGTTCTTTCTCCTTCAAACTCAAAATTTTGTTGGATGTTACTCCTTAACATGCACAAAGTTTTCTCAATTTATGGATCGCACTGCAAATCAATTTGATTAGAAAATCGAGTTGCGAGCATAAACAAACAGAACAAATAAAAAAATAAATTAAAAAAAAAGCTAGATTAAGAAAGACAAATAAAACTCTATGCTAAAATTCTAAAAACAATAAAGTACCTAAAAACCTAGAAAATTATGATTTTTTTCTTTTTCAAAAATAAAATAAAAAACTAAGAAGCGCAAAAATAAATTAACACCACTCCCCGACAATGACGCTAAAATTTGGTGTGCTGTCGTAGGTACCCAAAAATAGTCCTTAAATCTCTAAAACTAATGTAGTAGTGGAAGTAAGGGTCGATCCCACCAAGAGTGTGTAATTCAATATTTTATGCTCCGTACAATGATTGTGGGGGGGGGGGGGGTTGTATGCAAACAATTGTAAATGACGCAATAAATAATAATGCAAATTAAATTAACGAAAACAATCAAAAGACTAACCTTAGTCTAAGTCAATATCCACCTTCAGAAATTCACAATTGATCATAGATGCAAGGATAATTCAATTTATATTTTGAATATTCACCGTTGGAATAATTTTTCTATTTCTCCTTAATTTTAGTTAGTTAGATACCAGCATTTTAATTAACTCTAATTATTAAATAACCACAGACCAGCGCTCAAGATTCAATTTAATTACAGCTTTACACAATAGAGAAATCGATGAACTAGATAACACAACCACCAGCGGTTGCATTCAATCTATTTAAACATTCTTCTTAAAATTCAATAATCTCTATTGAAGAAAATCATCAAATCCTAGTGTTTCACAAGTGAAAGGAACGGATTTGATATTTAACTTAGCGGTAGATTGCAACGAATAATAAACTAGTATGCCTCCTAACAATTAAACATAACAATCATGGAAATAAGTGCAGAAGAATATTCAATACTCAAAAACATGAATTAAATTAAGAAAAACCATTTAGATCTCGCAATATGTGGTTCTGAGGCTTCAATATCCCTTGACCAAGTGTAAAAGTTTAGTTACATTTCATTAATCTAAGAGAAAAATGGAGTTTGGAGGCGTTCTATACGTTCTGGTTCTGTTCTAGAGTTTAAAAATATATATTTATAGTTGTTTATAGAGGTAGTCTACTTAAATTTGGAAACCAAAATTCACGTCCCGAAAATGAACCATGCGGCCGCATGGTTTAGAGGCTTCCAGCTGCATAGAACAAATGAACTCAGCCCTCAAACTCTCGGAAGTGGTCTGTGCGGCCGCATAGAATTAAAGGCTTGCGGCCGCATAGTTTTACGAAACTTCCTCCCGCACAACTTTCAGTATTTTGGCCATAACTTTCTCTACCGATATTTAATTGAGGTGATTTAAGATGAGTTGAAAAGCTAACGCAGAGCGGTACAACTTTTATTCAGAGACTATCTTCGAATTCGATTGCTTTCCATGACCAAAATTGGTCCCAATATGAGGCTGAAAATCGATGCAAAATTTTTCAGCTTGAAAGTTGATATGTGATAATGTCTTGGTTATATTTCTTCCCTTTGAATTCTTTCTTTATCCAATTGACCTCTAACATTCTTGAATCTTCATCACAAGGTTAGAAACAAGTTTAGAATATTTTCACTTTAGTCCTTGAACTTTCATTTTTTTTCACTTTGGTCTCTTTTCACCTATTTGTTCCAAATTACGCCATATCTATAGAATTGCCACTTAAATCAAAATATGAGCGTAATAAGTACATTTTGGCACAAAATAAACATACAAACACATAAATTGAGGAAAAAAAATATGCATTTTACATTCCTATCACACATATATCATCCATACCCCTCTATGTTGAAGTATAACCTATACACGTATTTTCTCACCTTTTTACTTTCATGTGTGTAATAAGTATTGGATGCTTATTTGTGAAGAGTAAAAGTAAGGAAAATGACAAGAGTTGGCTAGTGTCAAATATTTGAGAAAAGAAAAGAAAAGAAAAAGTAAATTTTCTTTTTGATTGATTTTGAAGTTTGAAATGCTAAAATAGCTATTTATTGGAAGCTGTGATCAATAGAGATGTTTGATAAGGTATCTAACTATGTGTTTGGAAGTATTTGAATTTTTATATCCGTTCTTCTCTACGATCCAATCTAAACTTCATTACAACCCTTTGTATTGACCGTTTTGATCCCAAGTAGGCTGTGGTAGAAGTTGATGAATTTTCATTTGGTAGTATGCCTATTATGAGATCAATGTTTGCGTGTTTCTTGTTCATAAATATTTAAGTTTCCAATTTTGAGTGTACAACTTTCTCGGTTCCATTAAGAGAAATCACACACTAAACACTTTGATACTTGTGAGTTATGGAGCTGAACCTTCAGTTTGAGATATATTTAATGTTACATGTGTTAGGGTTGGCGGTAAGATGGATATAGCTTGACACGTTCTCACACATTTAGCATGTGATTTTGATATTTTGATGATCCTAACATTGTTAATTCTTTTTGTGGTGTTAAGTTTGGTTTGAAAAGGGCATGAACTGTGGTTAAATAAGAACTTGATAATTTAACTTGCATTATTGACTAGTCGTTGATCATTTTATTTTGCATTAAATTGCTATGGACTACCAATAAGTAAGTTGGGGGGTGTGTGATAATGGTGCAATTATCACGTCTTTCATCCACTAATAATTGTATTTTCATGATTTATTGGCACCTAAATGTTCTAAGTACACCTGTATTTTGGTTTAGGCTGTAAATGGATGATTATGGTGGAAATTAGAAGAAAATAGCGAAAAATGACCAAAATGAAGGAAATTGATAGTTTAAGGACTAAAGTGCAAATATTCTAAACTTGTTTCTAACCTTGTGATAAAGATTCGAGAGTGATAGAGGTCAATTGGATAAAGATATGAGTCAAAAGGATGAATTATAGCTAAAACATTATCACATATCAACTTTCAAGCTGAAAAGGGTTGCACCGATTTTCAGCCTCATATTAAGACAAGTTTTTGACATAGAAAACAATCGAATTGGAAGACCGTATCTGAAGCAAAGTTGTATCCCTTTGAGTTATCTTCTCAACACATCTTGAATCGTCTCAATCAGACATTGTTATTAGAAGTTACGATCAAAATACTGAAAGCTATCCAGTTGGCCGTCCGACCCTAAACTTCAAATACAGAAACCAAATTTTATGCATGGGCGGCCACCTTATTTTCTACTGGGCGCCCGTCCATGCCAAATCGGGGAAAAATTTCCAGTTTTCTAATTTATGTCAAGTACTTATGGTAACTTATTGTGACACAATTTCTCAACCATAAAATACCTCAAAACGTCCCGAAACGGGGAATTCTTCATTATTCATAATTCTTCCATTGATTTTGGCTCAAGAAAATCACGAAAAACTAACAATCTTGGTGAAGCAAGAGATGAACTCAATTGAATATGGTGATTTCACATCTATTATTTCATGTGATTGGTCTTTTCTTGATAAATAACCTTATGACTTAGACTTTTCTTTTCATGAATTTATATTGAAATTGATTTAATAATTACTAGATTTTTCATGGATTTAGTCATGCTTTTTTCATTATTTAATCAAACTATTTATTGAGTTTCAATTTCAATTACTTGTTGTTGAGATTGGTTTAACAATTATTAAATCATTTATAGATCTAGTCATGTTTCTTCTATCATTAGATTGAACTAATTGTTGAGTTTTAATCTCAATTTTACTTTATTGACGGATTGATTACCGCCTTGTGCTTGATGTATATGGTCGATCTTTGATTTTGTTTCAATAAAATTGTGCGAGTATGTCATAAGTCTAGATTCTAGGGTTACATTTGTAAATTGAATTAGTTTTCACGATATATCTTCCGATTAGAGTGTCGGGATGAAAGACTCTGATTGTGTTATAAAAATGAAATAATTGATGTGAACGATCCAATCCAACCGAGGGAATTTCGACGCTTCACTGCCTTAAATTATTGATTTTAATTTCATATTTCAAATATTGAATTTCACTACACATTGAAGAGAATAATTCACTCTTCCTGATCCTTTGAGCATTTTCCATCTCCATGTGGATATAACACCCCAAAGCTGTACTACAACTACCACGTTATTCTTTGGGCGTAATGAGGCTTTATGGGCTATCTCCTACCCAACTTGTCCCCAATGCTTGGGCCCAACTAGTAGGCTCTTACTTCATTTGAAAGAAGCCTTTCCTAGGTGAGGACATGTCTTTGCATGTTTTTCAAACAGTATATCAGGCTAGGTCCTTAGGTAAAGAGTACTCCAGTGGGTGGTACTCTTTATGTCCTTGGGGGTTGCACTCTCCCCTTTGTCCTTGGTTTGTCGTCCTCTATGAAAGGAGACCAGATTCTGGGTTAGGGAGAAGTGGCAGGAGTATAAGGATGACCTCGTCCCTCATGTTAAAGTTCCAACGTCATACTCCGAAGCTCATGAGTGAGTTTTCTGCTTCTTTGATTTTTTGAACTGGCAAGGTATTTTTGTGTTTGTTTTGTAGGGTCGGTCGAGTAGTTTGAGTTCACCAAGTGCGACTGGGACACTCTCTATGAAGTTTATAAAAATCATCAGACATGCACGACTTTAACCGTCTGATCCAGTCAAAGCGTTTTTTTTTGAAGATTTTAGCTTGATGGTAAAGAAAGGTAAGAAGTTCTTACACTTGGTCATTTTTCCTTCTATTTTCCTTTGCAGAACCTTGTTATCCTTGTTCATTTCTTATTTGTAGATAACTTCGAGAAGATGAGGCACCCTACTTCTGACATGGCCACCATCCTCGTCGCTACGTCTACTTCAGAAAAGGGGCTAAAACCCTCATCTACCGGAGGAAAGCATATGAGGGACAAAATTGAGAAGGTCGGCAAGGAGGCTACCTCTCAAGAAGATGGATGATCCCCTATACCTGATAGGGGAAAATATAGTGTAGGAGGAGCCTAAGAGAAAGTTTAGGATCCCGACCCCTAGTTGGGGTGGCTCAATGGACGTCTCTCCCCCCACCCCAAGGTCCCAGCGAGGGAAAAACTTTTGGCAATTTGATGGCTACATCTTCTAGAGGGCAGAAGAAGCCAACTGCTATGGAGCCCAATAGATAGGACCATGCCATGAAGGCCAAAACTTTAAGTGACTCCACCACCTCTGAAGCTTCAAAATTGAGATCTACATTGGCCTCACGAACTGATGAGCTCGCATTCGAGGCTCTAGTCCTTTATTCTCCATAGGTTGAGACTATAACAACAACATTTCATAAGTATTGGATGGAGATGTGGTGATTCTACATCGAGAAGAACGATGTCGTCGATGTTTTCGCCACACTGGTGGCCCAAGCGGGGAAGTTGTTTAACATGGCCATAGAGGCTGAAGCCCTCTTTAAAACCTTTCAGAGAAAGAATTGTGGGTTCGCCAATAATGCTTCCCAAGCTAAGGAACCTATTAGCAAGGCTAAGGAGGAGATATGAGCATTGAAGAAAAAAAATCTGATGAGGAGTCGATGAAGCTCGCTTCTACCTTGGTAGAAATTGAATCTTTGAAGAAGGAGGTCCACCTATCTTAGAGTGAGGTGGCCTATCTAACGAAGCAAGTGGAGACATCTGATGCCCACCAAAAGTTGGCAGCTGAGACTCTAGAAAGGCCAATAAAGAGAACTCGATTTTAAAGGAAAAATTAAGGGAGTCGACTTCCTAAGATGCTAGCTTGACGGAAGAAGTAAAGATTGTTAGGAGTGATGCTAAATTGGCCAGCAGAGATGCGGAGAAGACATTCCTTGCCAACTTCAATTTGACCGAGGCATATCAACGCTTTAGGAAGTATTGGAGGATTTATGCTTAAATTGAAGTAATCGAGTGGCTATAGGTTCACACCTAAGACATTAACACTTTGGATCTAATGGCCAAGTTTATTGAGGACAATGGGAGGAGTTTGAGCATAAAACTCCAACAGAAGGGGCCCAAGTAATTGAACTTGATAAAGATGCAGTTGAAGAGGCTACTGAGGAAGTGGCCATTGACACGATTGTGCCCTTTGTGGCTCCTTAATCCCCACACCCTTAGGGCATAGCTTACCATGCATCTTTTTAATTTTTGACAAGTGTAATGGCCTCAACCTACCTAAGTACCTTTCTATCCATATTCTCAATTTTATAGGTTCCAAGCCAAACTTCTTCACTGATGCGGTAAGGACCCTCCCAGTTGGGACCAAGGGTCCATGTGCCATGCTCTTTAGAGGGTGGAAATACATTTCATAGTACCAATTCATTCAAATGAAATGACTTCTTCTTTACTTTTGAATTGTAGTATCTAGTTATTTTTCTTTCATAAGTGGCCAATCTGGTTTGAGAGTCGTCCCTCCTTTCTTCAAGGAGGTCGAGTCCACATCTTCTCATCTCATCGTTACTTATTTCGTTAAAATATACTCGTTGAGAAGATGGCAGACCTATTTCAACATGGCTCATAGCCTTGCCCGTAGGCCATAGAGAATGGGGTTTCTCTTGTATCAGTTCTACTTATGGTCATAATAGCCCAAAGTACTTAAGGTAATTCATCGACCCATGCCCCTTTAGAGGCATCTAGTTTTCTTTTCAAGGTATACTTGATCGTTTTGTTGACAGCTTCAACCTGCCCATTTTACCTGGGGGTGATGTGGGGAGGAAAAATATTTCTTAATGCCCAACTCCTCACACATGTTTTTGACCTTTTTGTTGTCAACCTGCCTGCCAATGTCTGATATAATTGAATGGGAAATTTTGAACCTGCAGATAATGTTTTTCCATAGGAACTTGAAAGTGTTGGCCTCAATAATTTTGGCAAGTGGTTCTACCCAGTAAAATGTTGGCAAAATGGCCTCAGTAATCAATGGTGACAATCATGAAGCTAAAGTTTTCTCTCCTTTTAGGGAGAGGTCCTATAAGATCGATCTTCCATTCTGCAAATGGTCCAGGGCTGAATACGACATTCAACTCTTGAGAAGGTTGCCTTTGGATAGTAGTAAAGTGTTGACACTTATCACATTTCCTAACAAACTATTGCGCATCATTTTTCAAGGTAGGCTAGTAATATCCTTTTCTAAGTACTTTTTGTGCTAGGGACCACCCTCTAGTATGGTTCCTATATACCCCCTCATGGATTTCTCGGAGTACGTAATTTGTTTACTCTTCTCCATTGCATCTGAGCAGGGGTAACGAGAACCTACGTTTGTACACATCGTGTTGGAAGATGAAGTGCGCAACTCTCCTTCTGAGCTTTTGAGCTTCTTCTTTTCCAAGAGGTAGGGTCTGATCATTGAGGTAGGATATGATAGGCTTCATCCAAGGTTGAGTGTCTTCGACCCACATTACTACCTCGTTCATGTTGGTAGAAGGTCTGGAAAGATGCTCTATGGGCACAACTATGAGCAGTTTGGAATCCTTACTGATTGCTAACTTTGATAGTGCGTCGACAAGGACGTTCTTGGAGTGTGGGATTTGTATCAGCTCGAGTCTCTCAAAGGATGGGATGAAACTTATGACCAACTTCAAGTATGCTGCCATAGATTTATCTTTGGCTGAGAAATTACCATAAACCTGACTTACCACCAGTTGAGAGTCACTGTTGATGATGAGCCTATTTACTTGCATTTCTTTTGCCAACCTTAGGCCAGCTAGGAGGGCCTCATATTTTGTTGTATTATTGGTGGCTTTGAAACCAAAACCTCATTGCACAAGTAAGCTTGTGTCCCTCTAAGATAACCAAGTTAATCACTGCTCTTGACACTATCACTCCCGAGGATCCATCAACTGAGAGTCCCAAGTTGGGTTCGGCAGGCTCCATTTCCTCTTCTATTTTTGGGACAGGAGTAAATTCGGCCACAAAGTCTACCAAGGTTTGACCTTTGATGGTTGTCCTTGGCTTAAAGATGATGTCAAACTTACTAAGTTCCACAACCCACTTAAGAAACCTTTCCGAAGCGTTTGGCTTTTGCAGTACTTGCCTGAGGGAGAAATTTGTTAACACGTGTATACTGTGAGCCTGGAAGTATGGTCTCAACTTTCTTGACCTTGTCACTAATGAGATATCTAACTTTTCCATGTCTAGATAGCGAGTCTCTACTGCCAGAGTGCTTTGCCGACGTAGTAAACATGCAATTGATGGTTATCATTTTCTCTTATCAGAATCGAGCCGAGGGCCTCGAAAGTCACTGCTAAATATAATTGAAGTGCATCATGATCCTAAGGTTTGGAGAGGAGTGGAGCCTGTTCCAAGTGCTTCTTCAGCTCTTGTAAGGCTACTTCACATTCCTCTATCCAGTGAAATTTATTTCCACCTTTGAAGACCTTAAAAAATGGCAGGCATTTATCTGTTGCCTTGGAGATGAAGCGATTCAAGGCTGCCACTTGTCCAGTGAGGCTTTGTACCTCTTTTAGCTTTTGCAGTGACCTCATTTCAATTAAAGCTTTGACCTTTTCAGGGTTCGCTTCGATGCTTCTTTAGTTAACAATGTAATCCAGGAATTTTCCAAAAGAAACCCCAAAAGTACATTTCAAAGGATTGAGCTTGATCTGATACCTTCTCAAATTTTGGAATGTTTCATTAAGGTGGGTAACATTATCGTCTGCTCTCAAACTCTTCACCAGCATGTCGTCCACATAAACCTCCATGGTTTTTCCAATAAGGTCGGCAAACATTTTTTATGACTAGCCTTTGATAGGTAGCTCTGACATTTTTCATTCCGAAGGGTATGGCCTTGTAGCAATAGAATCCTTTGTCTGTGATGAAAGAGGTGTGCTATTCATCTGCTGGGAACATAGGGATTTGGTTGTATCTGGAATATGCATCCATGAAGCTAAGAAGTTCATGTTAGGCGGTTAAATCCACAAGCTGGTCTATTCTGGGAGTGGGAAGCTGTCCTTAGGATAGACTTAGTTTAAATTTTGAAAAGTCTATGCAAACCCTCCACTTTCCGTTATACTTTTTTACCAATACTGGGTTTGAGACCAATTTCGAATACACTGATTTTTGTATAAACCCACTATCGATTAGCTTCTTAACCTTATCCTTTAGGGCCCCATTTTCTTCTCTGTTGAAGGCTTTTCTTTTTTTCCTATGCACTGTAACTTTTGGATCTATGTTCAAGTGGTGGCAGCTGATCTTTGGATCAATGCCTATCATGTCGCCATGTTTCCAGGCGAAGACATCAAGATTTTTAAATAAGAAGTTTTTCAACTCCTCATTCACCTTCATGGGTAGGTTACTTCCCACCTATAAGTGCTTGGACAGATCCTATGGGTCTAATGAGAAGGTCTCCAGTTTTTCCATAGGTGTTGTTTGAGGCTCGTAATCAATGATGCGAGGGTCCAGCTTCTCCAAGCAAGCTGCTTCTTCAACCGCCATCCTTTTTTCAAAGGCTCTTGTAGTACCCAGGATGTCTCATTCTTCAGGGACATCGGTGATCTCGATGTCTTTCCCTTGTTCAGGGGTACTCTCTTGTTTAGGGGCGTCGTTCATGTCAAGGTCGGTGAGAACGACGTTGACAATTCTCATTTCTACTTTCCTCATGAAGTTCAAGTAACACTCCCTAGAGCCTCACTGGTCACCTCGGATTGTGGCAATGCCATTTTCAGTTGGAAATTTCATGCACAAGTGATGAATGTAGGTGATGCCAATAGCTCTTTCAAAGCTGGCCTTCCAAGCACTCCTTGATAAGTGGATCGATTATTAACTACCAAGAATTCCATGAAATGGTGAGCGGTTAATGATACGGTCCCCATCTCTATTGTTAGAGTGATTTTATCCCTTGGGACAATGCTATCTCCTGTAAAGGCATATAAGTGGGAGCTCATTGTGGTCAATTCATGGTCAACTTTCATTTTGTCAAAAGTGGTCCTAAAACTGATGTTGACAGAACTTCCATTATCCATTAACATTCTTTTTAGGCCATTGTGGGCTACAACTGCCCTCACTACTAAGGCGTCACAGTATGGGTAATGTATACCTACTGTATCTTCATGCATAAACATGATCGATGAAATTGTTCTAGTGGATGATTGATTTACTATGAAGCTCATCATGGGAGGGTCACTTACTTCTCTAGCATAATTTCTTTGTAAGTTCCTGGATTCTCCTCCAATATGTGGGCCTCCAATGATCGTATCAATTTCCCTGATGAGTTCCTGGCCATTGTTTGTTGAGGGGCTCCATCTTTGCCTTTGACATTCTCTAGGCCGTTCTGTGTCATTTATCTTTCCTCTTGGAGGGTCATTTTTGTTAGGGCGTCTGGCTCTGTATTTCCATGTTGTTGTGTTTGCCTTGGAAGAGCTTCTTTAGGGATGTCTTTCTCTTCCTTGGTTTGTGTTACGGGAGTGTCTAGCGACATCCCAGCAATTCTCTATGCGGTAGCAATGTGATTGATGGTAGGTGCAGTTGTTGTGCGCTTCATCCCTATTTCTAAGTTCAACGCTTCATCCCTACCTCTTCCCCTTGGTGAGTACCTTGGGTAAGGCTGGTGCTGATGCATTTCAGCATCAGGGTTTATCTCCTCATAAGTCAAGGTAGGTACCACATTAAGTGTTGCTATGGCTAATTCTTGTCCATATTCAAATGTGCTTGGTGGTCTACCAAATGGGAAGTTGGGCATCTACCCTGGTTGACCCTGTGCCTATGATCATTCAATTCTTCATTGAAGATTTCTATCCTTATCATTTCTAATAGGGCATCATAGGTGGCAGTGTCCTTATTTTGTACATCTCTCCAAAAAAGAAAGTTCATGTCCAAGCCTTCTTTTAAGGCATTTAATGTTTTCCTATCCCTGACTTGTACACAACAGGTCGTTTCATCAGTAAAGTGGGACAAGAAGCTTTTCAATGTCTCACCCTACTGTTGTTGCATGTCTTGCAATCGTTGAATGGGTCTTTCTCATTCTTTGCTTGTTGCAAAGCATTTTAAGAACATCCTTTTGAGGTTTGGCTAGCTCCGGATGCTACCTTTTGGCAACCTTGTATACTAGATATCCACTCCTCCATTTAGAGTTAAATGAAAGGCTTTTCACTTTATAGCTAAGGTGGCCCCTTTCAAATTCATATGGGTCTTGAAATTGTTGATGTGCTTTGAGGGGTCACCTCTCCAATCATAATTGGGGATTTTAGAAAAGTGTAAAGTGGTTCAGCATTGGGGTATTTCTTATGGCTTCTAAAAAAGGAAAATGGTTATCGTCGTCATCAAGGTCGTAGGACCTTTAAGGTTTATCAGAATCCTCATCCTCCCCTTGGTAGGTTTGGAGATGTGGTTGAGAGGGTCTTGCTTCACTCCTAGCCTAGTCTCTTCTTTCACGCTTATTTCTAGGGGGAGGGATATGAGGTTCTTCCTAGTAGGTAGGTGGTTGTCTTTCATATTGAAGATGATCTTGCTGCTTATTTCTGGGCATAGAAGGAGGAAGATGAGCCTGCCTATTTCTAGGTGCATGGGATGAGTGAGCCTGCCCATTCCTAGGCAACCTCGGGCTTATCCTGTCGAAGACACTAGCTGACCTCTGAGGTCTATCTCCTGGTTCGTAGTTTGGAAAAGACCTCTTCTTCTTCATGGCAATATCCCTGAGGTTCGGGGAATTCATTTTTAAGGACTGTATATGGGGGAATAGGGTACCCTCTCGTCCCTGCAGTTCATCAGCATATCATGGCCAAGTTTTGCTGATTATGTTCCTCATGTTTGTAGCCATTACGGCCATTTCTCTAGTGAGCCTGGTCACGACCATGCCTCTACCTCTGTGCCCTCCTCATCTATGTATTGGGGGTCGTGGGTGTGTGGCTGGGGCAACTAGTGAGGGTTCCCCTTCTTCAGGGTGTCCTCTTGTCGTTCGAGGTGCATTTTCATTATTGGGACTCATTTTTCTTCAAACACATAGCTGGATTTTCCTTTCTTCAAGTGCTAATAAATGTTGGATTTTGGGATTTTTCAACTGTTTTTTCTTCAAGAACTCCAATTTTTCAAGGGTTCAAACACTTCTTGCAAAACTTATTCCAGGCTAGCTTTTCTCCACGTGTTTTCGTGGTTAAATGTATGGTTTCTCACAAACGGCCCAATATGTTGACCCCAAAAAATGAACTCAGTAGATGTCTGGCCTACTCTCACCAAGTCAAGTGCGATTCCGACGCATTCTTACCCGAAAAATGATGAAAATGGATACGGGAGACATTTAATGGCAAGTGACAAAGATGTTCAAGCTCCGATGGTGTAAAACGAAGGCAATCGCGCTAACAACGATCGGATAGAAACTAAAATAATCGATGGTACAATCAACCGAAATACATGGAAAGATAGATAAAAGTGTGTATTGTAATCACGATATTGCCTATTGATATTTGAGTTCAATGATCTCATAGAGATTGTCAAGAAATATTCTTAGTGTTTGTGTATATTTCTTCAAGAGTTCAAGTGTATATTTTAAATCTCTGATTGTTAAGAATTGATAAGTGCGTTTTCACATACTTATTTGACTGTCGAAACATGAGCAATTGTTGATTAAAATATTGGAATATAGTTTAATCTTATGCAATTCATGTTTTGCAGGATAAAGTGATGAATGTAGCGAAATAAGGAGAAACAAGTGAAAAATGATCAAAATCGAAGAAAGTGAAAGTTCATGGACTGTAGAGAAAATACTCTAAACTTGTTTCCAGCCTTGTGATGAAGACTCAAGAGCATTAGAGGTCAATTGGATGGAGAAATGAATCAAATGGATGAAATATAGTCAAAACATGATCACAAATCAGCTTTAAAGCTGAAAAGTTTCACACCGATTTTCAGCCTCATAATGAGACCAATTTTTGACATGGAAAAGGATCGAATTTGACAATGGTCTCTGAAGAAAAGCTGTAGCCCTTTGAGTTATCTTTTCAACGCAACTTGAATCGCCTCAATTGGACATCATGAGAGAAAGTTATAACAAAAATACTGAAAGTGGTACAACAACTTAGCGCCCAAGCGCTACCCATGCAGCGCCCAGGCGTTGCATAGACCCAGAAATTATAGATTTTCAGCGCTTAGGCGCTGTTCCCATGGCACCTAGGTTTCTGGGTCGTTGCACCTAGGTTTCTAGGTCATTGCACCTAGGCGGCGCGTAAACCTAGGTTTTTTTTTCTATGTTTGGGCCGCGAGAAGTCTAAAAAAGACCCCCAAAAATCCCAAAACTCCTCATTCCTCATCATTTTTCATTCTACACCATTCTTTCCACATTTTTGACATCAAGAACTCCATGGAAAGTTAAGAACATTGGTAAAGCAAGGGAAGAACTCAATTGAAATTAGTTATCTCAACATCTTTCATTCATGTAATGCATTTTCATTGTCTAAATAATTTTAGGGTTTATGTTTCTTGTATTTTGAGTTAGATTTGAATTAGATTTAACATTTATTCAGATTTTCATGGATTTAATCACGTTTCTTCCATTGAATAATTAAAATACTTGTTTAAGTTTAATTTTCAAATCATTTATTGGTGTGATTTAGTTACTGCTATATATTAGAGATATATAGTCGCTTTTTGAATCTGATTTCAATAAATTGATGTATGATTGTGATTTGGGAATCATAAATTTTAGGATTACATGTGAAATTTAATTGGTTTGTATTGTTAAATCATCCGATTAGAGAGTTATGATAAAATTTTCTAATTGAGTAAATAATGCATGAATGATTGATGTTGTTGATCCAATCTAGTTGAGGAAATCCTGACGCTTTACTATTTTACATATTATCTTAATTCCCATCATTATTTTCGATGATTTACTACATTTTTATACAATAAACAAATTCCCTTCATCAAATTCACGAGAACCCTAAATTTTTTAACCCCTTGAATCACTTTTCCATCTCCATGTGGATACAACACTCTAAAGCTACACTACAACACCGCGTAACTCTTTGGGTGTAATCAAATTTTGGTGCCGTTGCCGGGGAGACGGTACAGAAGTCAAGAAATTCAATCATAAATGGGCGATCTCATTCCTTTGATAATTTGTTTTTACTTCAATTAATTAATTTTATTATTCTCGATTTTTATTTATGTTTACTTGTTTTATGATCAGGTATCGAGACGAGCAAGGAAGATTTGTGGAAACACCTCTCACAGAGTTTGAACATCTTTTTAACCCTGTTTTTTATTCTGCATCTATTAACGCGAACACCACATCACATAACACAATGTCTGATAGTGAGCACGATGCACAGTATAGAACTTTGCATGATTACCTGTACCCCACATGCACATCTACACCTTCATGTATTATGTTTCCACCCAATATGCCACACATAGAATTTAAACCTGGAGTGGTTCAACTTCTTCCAAATTTCCATGGACTTGAAAATGAGAACCCGTATGTGCATGTTAGGAAATTCGAGGAAGTTGTAGCAACCTTCCACAATCAACATGGTACAATGGATGTAATTACGCTCAAATTCTTCCCATTTCTCTTAAGGAAAGGATAAAAGCTGGTTGTATTCATTGAGACCACGTTCGATTGGAACTTGGGCTGAATTGACCCAAACTTTCTTTGGTAAATACTTTCCCCACCACAAAACTACTGCTTTGAAAAAGCAGATCTCTTTTTTTATCCAAAAGGAGAGTGAACCCTTATATCAAGCGTGGGAAAGGTATAAAGAGCTCCAAGCTCTTTGTCCGCACCATGGTTATGAGAGTTGGCGGATTGTGAACTATTTCTATGAAGGGTTAACATCTAGAGAGCGTCAGTTTGTTGAAATGATGTGTAATGATGATTTCCTACAAAAAGATCCAGATGAGGCTATAGGATATTTTGATGACTTGGCTGAGAAAGCCCACACCTGGACTGGCCCCTAGTGCCACTGATAGCACCAATAGGTTACAAGCCGTAGGAAATCCTTCTAGTGTAGGCATCTATCATCTTAGGTAAGAAGACAATCTTAGAGCTAAGGTAGAAGCCCTAACTAGAGAAATGGAGAACCTACGCACTAGTAGTTCAAAGCCTACATCTATTGTTGCTCGTGTTGAGTCTTCTGGACCGTGTGGTGTGTGTGGTGGACTTGATCATCCAGTGCAAGAGTGTTTTTCTTTAGCTGAGATGATGGGGGTTTATAATGAACATTGTAATGCTTTAGGTGTGTACAAAAAGCCTTATGCCCCATATTCTGAGACCTACAATCAGAGGTAGCGGAATAATCCTAATTTCAACTAGAAATTTGATAACCAGCAACCTACTCAGCTACCTAGAGTTTTCAATACACCATCACATCAACCCTCAACGTCTAGGAATTCTTTAGAAGACACCCTACATGTTTTTATAGAAGCTCAGGGGAAAACAAATCAGAAGTTTGAAACCATGGTCAATTAAGTTGAGGAGAGTAAGGACATGCAAAGACATATAACCAAATTGACTAATGCCTTAGCAATAGGGGAACGTGGGAAATTTCCGGTTCAACCTCAACCTAACCCTAAGGGACAACATATGGCTCAAACTTCAGGTGTACAAAACAACTTTAAGGAGATAAATGCTATCACCACTCGATCTGGGAAGGTTGTAGAACCAATCATTAAACCTAGGGAAGTAGAAGAAAAATAGAAAGACTAGTAATTTTGAAGAAGGTAAGCCTAGTGATAAGGTGGTGGAAACCTAGCTAGAGCACCATTTCCTCAAGCTCTAAAGCCTAATGTGAAGCTAATAGCCAACATGATGAGATCTTAAAACACCTTAGGCAAGTAAAAATCAATCTACCTCTCTTGCATGTGATTTCTCGAATTCCTACATATGCAAAAGTTCTCAAAGACTTGTGCACTGTGAAAAAGAAGTATCATGTCAAGAAAACTGTTTTGAACAGAGAGTCCTACAGAGAGTGCGATGATTGAACAGAGAGTCCCACCAAAGTATAAGGATCCTGGTTGTCCTACAATTTCTTGCATCATTGGGAATTGTGAGTTTGCACAAGCCCTTCTTGACTTAGGAGCTAATGTTAACCTAATTCCTTATGCCATTTATCTACTGCTAAGCCTAGGTGAGATTAAACCTACAACCGTAGTTTTACAATTGGCTGATCATTCAACTATAAGACCTAGAGGAGTAGTTGAGGATGTTTTGGTGCAAATAGACAAGTTTTACTATCCTATTGACTTCCTAGTTCTAGATTTGAAAGTTGATGTGAATGTGAACACCAAAATACCTATTATTCTTCGTAGACCCTTTCTTGCTACTGCTAGTGCTCTTATCAATTGCAGGAATGGTCTAATGAAGCTATCTTTTCGAAATATGACTCTTGAAATCAATATTTTTCACATCACTAAGCAGATTATGGAAGATGATGAGTGTCATCAAACGTACATGGTTGACTGTCAAAACACGAGCAATTGAGTTACATTGTTGTTTGAGGACAAACAATAGTTCAAGTTTGGGGGAGTTTGATAAATGCATTTTCACATACTTATTTGACTGTCAAAACACGAGCAATTGTTGATTAAAATGTTGGAATATAGTTTAATTCTATGCAATTCATGTTTCGCAGGATAAAGTGATGAATGTATCGAAATAAAGAGAAATAAGTGAAAAATGATCAAAATGGAAGAAAGTGAAAGTTCGGGACAGAAGAGCAAATACTCTAAACTTGTTTCCAACCTTGTGATGAAGACTCAAGAGCGTTAGAGGTCAATTAGATGGAGAAAGGAGTCAAATGGATGAAATATAGTCAAAACATGATCACAAATCAGCTTTCAAGTTGAAAAGTTTTACACCAGTTTTCAGCCTCATAATGAGACTAGTTTTTGACATGGAAACCGATCGAATTTGACAATGGTCTCTGAAGAAAAGTTGTAGCGCTTTGAGTTAGATTTTCAACGCAATTTGAATCGCCTCAATCGGACATCGAGATAAGAAGTTATGATGAAAATATTGAAAAGGATGCAGCAACTTAGCGCCCAGGCGCTACCTCTGCAGCACCCAGGCGCTGCACAGACCCAAAAATTACAGATTTTCAGTGCTTAGGCGCTGCTCCCATGGCGCCTAGGCGCTGCGCCGCACAAACCTAGGTTTTTTCTATGTTGGGCCACGAGAAGCCTAAAAAAAACACCCAAAAAACTTCCCAAAACTCATCATTCCTCATTCTACACCATTCTTTCCACATTTTTGACATTAAGAACTCCATGGAAAGTTAAAAACATTGGTGAAGCAAGGGGAAGAACTCAATTGGAATTGGTTATCTCGACATCTTTCATTCATGTAATGCGTTTTTCATTGTCTAAATAATTTTAGGGTTTATGTTTCTTGTATTTTGAATTAGATTTAACATTTATTCAGATTTTCATGGATTTAATCACGTTTCTTCCATTGAATAATTAAATACTTGTTTAAGTTTAATTTTCAAATATTTTATTGGTGTGATTTAATTACTGCTATATGTTAGAGATATATAATCGCTTTTTGAATCTGATTTCAATAAATTGATGTATGATTGTGATTTGGGAATCATAAATTCTAGGATTACATGTGAAATCTAATTGGTTTGTATTGTTAAATCATCCGATTAGAGAGTTAGGACAAAAACTTCTAATTGAGTAGAGAATGCATGAATGATCGATGTTGATTGATCCAATCTAGTTGAGGGAATCCCGACGATTCACTATTTTACATATTATCTTAATTCCCATCATTATTTCCGGTAATTTACTACATTTTTATGCAATAAACAAATTCCCTTCATCAAGTTCACGAGAACCCTAAGTTTTTGAACCCCTTAAATCACTTTTCCATCTCCCTGTGGATATGACACCTCAAAGCTACACTACAACACCGCATAACTCTTTGGGTGTAATCAAGAATCTCCCTAATTACTTACAAAGAGAAACTATTTATACTGCTTTGACCGACGTGGTGATTGTTGGATCAGAACCACGTGGCCTCATCTCCTACATTGGGGTGTCACATCATTATCTATTCACACAATTAATGCATTGAAAATGGGTCAGCCGCTTTATACAATAGGCTGAAACACTGACAAACTTTATTACAGACGTTACATCAATTACTTCTAAGAGATCTTCGAATCTGTTGCATGGGACAATATCAACTCCAAGGACCTCGGATGGTTTGAGAGCTTCATAAAGCCTCAGAATAAGTTGTAGTGTTTCGTCCTTGAGGTAGTGGTTCAGCATGGACTTCGGATTTTGGTGTAAGGACTTCAGTCTTGTTTGGCTTTTCCATTATTTAACTTTGTAAACCTTCGCTTGACTTTCTTGTTGACTTCCTGCCCACGTGGCTTTCCACGTGGCAACTTTACTTTGAGCCTCGAAGGCTAGGCGTAATAAAATCTATTACATAACCAAAAGACATACTCTACAAAATAAACTATTCTACATCTATTGTTCGTACCCCTAGGAATTTCTTGAGTCAAGAGATGAGGGCAACCCTCTTTGCTAGAAGTTGTTCAAACATTTGTTGGGAAGGAGAGGTATGACCATTTATCATAATATCTGGAACTATGCTTTGTATATTGATTCCTTGCAAAGGCATTCCCTGGAATCACTTGTGAATAAGCATTAAAGAATAAAAAACTTTCCATCTAACCTGAGGATTAATAGCCAATAAGCAAAAATAGAAAAATTATAATTTGGTTCATCATAAAAGTTCGCTGCCCTGTAGCATTATTCAATCAAGACCTAGATTTAATACAAATAATAAAATCGGAGTTTGGGGACTATTGGTTGAAATACACTTCACAAACCTTACTCTCTGCTTATGAGGCATTAATGGTAGGGAGAACAAGAATGAAAAGTAAAGTGTTCACTTGAGATTGGCGAACCTTTTTTCCATCCTACAATTAATAGTTGTTACCAAGATAGGAAAGCCAATGAATAACACATGATACTCTCAATAGAATCAATTATAAGCTAGCCAATAATGAGCTACCATCTATCATTTATTCAAAATGAATAAACTACCCCCAAGGCACCGAGAGAAATCTATAAATACCCCGTCTAAAAGAAGATAAGTATGCAAATTCAAATATCTCTATTCAAATAGTCATTTCTCATTTTACTCCAATTTGAGTATCAAAACTAGTGAATTTAGAAAGCGAAAATCTTAGTTAGATGAGAGAAATTTGTTAATCCTATTTCTTCCGTCAACATAGTCTCGAACTCTCTTGAAACTTGGAAAATCTCCCATTTCTTTTTGGTTGCAATGTTTTAATTAACCTTTTTAAAACTTTTATTTGATTTGCAATTTTTGTTGTTCCATTTTTTATTTGTTTTAGGCATATGTGTAGGCCTTGTTTTATGGAAACCAATGACTTATTCCCATGACACAATCTCAACCAATAAATTTAATAATATGCGTGTTTGACAGCTTTTATTTTGTCAAAAACCAATTTTTTGTACAATTAACGTGGATGAGGTCATCAAACATATCATATCAATTCCAAATCATGAGGTACTACTGTACTTAATTCTGAATCCAAATCTTTTACTATTCTAAAAGTAACCTTCAATTTCTTGTGTCTACGTGCCGGCATAGAAGGATTCCAAAAAGGGCAAAGTAGTAAAATGGAATTGTGTCATCAAGGACAAAAATTGGAAAATCAATTTTCTTGACGTTGTCAATGTATTTAGAGTAAATGCTTGTCAGATGGTGCATATTTTTTTATGAAAACTCTTTAAAGTGCCAAAAATAAAAGCTGTCAAATAGGGGCATCATTGATATAAAACCAATTTAGGTGACTACAAGTGATATACATTTTAAATGTGACTCATTTTTTTAAGGTGTTTAATAAATTAATGATACTTGCATGTCACCAAACATGATGCTCAACTCCAATAGTACTAAATAACATCACTCATTAATTAACAAATGAATTTAAAAGCAAATGAGTTATCGAAGATAAGTTATAGCCAATATAATATATAAATAAACACGAACAAATTAAGATCCAAAATCTGTCAACAACCTCTAAAATACTTATAGCCTGTTTGAGCCCCCATTTTTGGGCAAACACGCATTTTGGAATAAAACAATTATAACACTGCCAATCACGGCCTGCATCTCACCCTTAGCACAATATCAATTTAAAATAACCGTTTAAAACCCAATTAAATAAATTTCGCTAAAAAGTTAAAAGCATATTTAAGAATTTGACGCACATTGTATTTTTCTCTCATTTGGGCCCTCAACGTTAGGGTTTCTTATATTTGGTACTCTTATCATAACCTTTTATTTATCGACGACTACCGTCCCATTAATGGATTCCTTTCAAAAAATCCGTTGAGTAATGTATGAGAGTCAAAACACTAATATAAACCATTATTTTGTCTCCTTCCCCAATTGATGTTGAACAATGGCAATGGCAATCATAAAAATAGTGACTGAAATTCTTCCATAGATGATGAAATTTCCCACACCAATTTTAGTATACTATGACTCAAATATGCCCCCAAAAAGGTGAAATGATCACTGAGAATTTCTATCCCAAACTGAAAATAATGAGAATAAGCGATAGAGGTTTTCCGAGGTAAAATTATCTTCCCAGAGCAACTTGCCACGTATACAATTGCTAGCAAAACCATCAGATTCTTCCTCTTGTTTTTCAATTCAGCTACTGCATCTGGAAGCAAATGAGATGTGGAAATTATTGTTTCATTTGTGTTAATATCTTTGCTAGTTTTGTAAACAAATATGCCCGACGGTAACTATTTTTCATATTCTTTCTTTTCACTAATTTAAAAGTTTAAGTAGGAATAGACATTGTTTCATTTAGTTCTGATTTCAAGAAAACCAAACCGATTTATGAACCCTTGATTTTTTTTGATAATGGAACAAATTGTTCTTTTTTAAGATATGGAATCAAACCGAAACCGAACCATTCAGTTTTGTTTTGATTCTGATTTCATTACTTAAAATTTCAAACTTGCAAAAAAATTATACCACCCTATTCATAAGTTAGTAATATATACCTAGCAAAAAAAAAAAAAAAATATCAAACATTCAACAAGTTCAAATTATCAATTATCAAGATCACAAAAATCAAAGCAAACAAACAAAATATAGTCATAATTTGAATACACAAATCAATTTATATTCTCATATAAAAGATTGTCAAATGACAATGATTCAGTTAACAACAAGAGTAAAAAAAGTGTCCATATGTCCTACCTCCCTAGACTGCTTTACAACTTCTACATCAAAATTCATCTAAATTATCAAATAGAAAAGGCAAAATTTCAATTAACAACACGAGTAAAAAAGAAAGAATGAAAAAGAAAAAAAAAAAAAAAAAATTAGAACCTGATCCCAAAACGCAACATGGATAGAAAAATTACCAGATTTTGCAATTATGCTTCTGTAATCAAATTTTGAAATGCAAATTTGGTCAGCATCTTAACAAAATGCAACAATGCGGACCGAAAGAAACCAAAGCTTCAACAATAACGAATAAAATCGAACATATAATTGAAAATTTTATTTCTAATTTCCATTGACGTTTGTTGGAATTTCTTCTATTTGTGAAAAAAAAACACACACAAATAATTCATCAAACAATCAAGGTGAAAAAATAGTTAAAAAGCTTTTCAAGCAACCGACCAATACAATTTGCTGATCTTGAAATGTTCTCTTCCACTGACGTGATGAAACACGAACTACAACGCATGTAAATTGATTTGGGCCTCCACAATTAATGGGATGTGTCAATGACCCAATCTCCACGATGACATTTTTGTCCTTGTTTGGTGTTAATTGTGATTAACTAATTAATATATATATAAATAAAATAAAATAAAATTAAGTTTGGTTCTTGATTCTAGTTCTCGATTCTAGAACCAAATGGTTCTCGGATCAAAGAACCAAAACCTTTCATCATGTGCATAGTACATAACCAATTAATGAAAAGTTGGAGATATAGGTACCAAGAAAAATACACTGGGGGGGCAAAAGTGAGAATACACAAACATTGGGGGGCAACATCAGCAATTTTCCCTGAAGAGTGCAAGGAAATACCAGGAGTATCATATGCCACGAGCTACCACTAAATTGTGCCAAATCCCCCACTTGACTAGTACAAAAAGAAAAAAAAAAAACTACAAAAAAAGCTCGGACCTTCGAACAGAAGACAACAGATAACGTCAAAATACTTAATTTAAAAACTTCCAATGAGAAAAGAAAAATACAGAGCTGTAAACATTTCAATTTCCCCGACAACTACAAACTTCGTGTTCATTCTTGAGATTCACATTCAGAGCATTCTGAAATTACTTCATCATTGGCTCCGAAGTCACCGCAAAATACTTCTAGCGTTTGGTTTTGTCACTGCTTCGATAAACCTGTACATCCATCTATCTAGCATCCCTGAGAATAGTAGTAGATATTTTGAGTAATAAGTTCAAATATTGAAAATCATACAATTCTTCTAGATCAAAGAACTATACTGAACCCAAAAGGGTAGAAATAGTGAAATACAAAGTTTCTTGAATGCATTTCCAGATGAGTTTTCCACGAGGGTTAATATGTTAAGGCATTCTACTGATGTAATAACCACTTCAATTTCATGGGACGATGAACTAGCCCTGAGGCTGTGTCTCGATCTCCTATGTGTGAAATCTAAGAGACTAGTTCCTCCTACGTCGTTCCATTCATTTTGGACTGGGAATATGCATAATCGGACCTGCTTTTTGTTCCTGTGCATGCAGGGGTGCAGAATGTGCAAAGATGTATACACAAATTTATATATAGTCAATACGTGCTCAAATAACTAGTTTAAATATACATGCATATGTGTGGTGTGTGGATGTTGGCACTTTGAACATATAAACACACGTGAAGATTGTTAGAATAAGGATCCTATCTAAGGCCATGTTGAACAGCTTATCCTACAAATGCACGAGACAGAGAGAGTGAAACAGAAATGCTGTTTGTCAATTGCATTTTTATTACTATTAGGGTCCATTTGATAGGCTAAGGTGAAAATGAATTCCAATTCCAATTCCATGTTAATTGAAAAATAAAAACCAACCAAACCCATATAAATTCGTTTTCCATGAAAACAAAATAAATACAGCTTAAAGTGATTGTACCTTGGAATTCGATTTCCATTTTCACGTTGCAATCAAACGGCCTCTGTAGCACGGACACTTCAATTAGGGTAGCGTGTCCGTGTCCAACACGTGTCGGACACGAGTCGATACCGACACTTCTCGGACACTTTACCGTAATCATTTTTTTTTTATATTATAAATATTATATATTGTTAATTCAAAGTTATTAGCAAGTAACAAATAGGTACTCGTGTTTAAAAGATTTCAACAAGAAAAATTAATAACAAGTATAAAACTAAATTTATACTATATAAATGAAGAATTTTTAAGAATTTAATCAACGTGTCGATAACGTGTCGTGTTTGTACTTTTTTAAAAAATCGAGTGTCGACGTATCCGACACGTATCGTGTCGGACACACGTGTCCGTGTCGGTGCATCATAGCAAACGGCCAAAGTTAAATTCGTTTTCCTCGGATGTGACATTTTCCATGGAAAATATGGCAATCAAAAAAGGCCTTAGAGACTCCAGTTAACTTTGGCATTCGGTACCATGTATTGGACAGTTCCTTGATGCAGTATGCACATAATGAATACTTCAATTTTAGAAGAATCATAATGGAAGAAGAAAGACTATTTTCGAGGTCCTTTATCCTTCAATCTAATTGGTTTAAACCCAGCCTCTCATTTTCCCCATCTTTTTTACGTAATAGGTTCTAGTCCATTTTATAGTGTAGACTAAGAGAGAATGAGATCTGAGTGACGACTTTAATAAGATTTTTCAGTTCTTGCAAGGGAAGATAGATGATATCTTGAGCAATTACATATCCTGAACCTCTTACACAAATAGACGCATTACAAGTTCCATATAGAAGGGAATCGCTACTTCGAATGCAAGGTTACCAGATTCATATTCAGATTCTTCAAAGGATGTGGTGTGAAAACTCAGTGCTGTGATATATTTCATAGCTATTTTAGCAGAAAGGAAGAAATTGCTGATTTTCTTATAAGAAAAGCCTATGAAAAGTTCAATTTTACACTGAAACTTCATGCTTTATTTTTTCTCCGAGGAATTTCATCTATAGTTCAAAAATATAAACAAGTCGAGAGCACAAATCAAGTTCAAAGTTCAACAATTTGCAACAGTTAACCTAACTGTGCACTCAAGATACCATCAAAATTCAATATTTATGCATGATGAAAAATTGAATTGTTCCAAACTAAGAAGCACAGATATTTGTAAATTCATTATGTACTCTTATTTGATACATATCCAAGTTTGAATACTCTCTCATACCGTCAGATACATACTGAATACATGTTTCTTTAATTATTTTATATAGTTTTATAATTTTTAATTTTTCGATAGTATTGAATACATATTTTTTAATTATTTTATACTTCTTAATTATTATTCGATAAGTTGGGACACGTAAAGAAAATTGTTATTGATGAGTTTGATTCTATCACTAATCAATATAGTAGATTCAAAGACCTGATGGCTACTTCATGGTTCACATGTATCTTTGCTTCAAAGCTTTGTAGCACAGCCACTTCAACTAGGATAGAGTATCGGTGTCCGACTTGTCGGATACTGACACTGGATACCGACACTCGCACACTTTGTCATGGTCATTTTTTTCTTTATCAGAAATATTATATTTTTTAACTCAAAATTATTATTAAATAACAAATATTTACTCATTTTCAAAAAAATTGAAAAGAAAAATTAATAACAAGTTTAAAACTAAATTTATACTTAATAAATAAAGAATTTTAAAGAATTTAATTAACGACACGACAACGTGTCGTGTCAGTAATTATTTGAAAAATCTTATGTCAGCGTGTCCATGTCGATGCTTCATAGCTTCAAAGCATTGTTTTAAAACTTTTTGTTCAACCTTCTTCTTCATCTTATGCTAAAAGAAATTGAAGTACATAATCTTTTGTGCACTATACGAGAAGGAAATAAATAACTCCACAACAAGCTGAAGAATTAATTTCCATTCATTGCCATCCGTGTCTTTTATCAAGAAAATTAAATATCCTTTCAAAGGAGAATCAACAATGTGGGATATTGGCGAAAACTCATTTGATACTCTTGAAGGTGTTGAACTACTTGAAGTTGCTAATCTATTATTAGATGAGCCAGAGTTTGAGTGTATTATTTTTAATAATAATGAAGCTGATGTTGAAGAAGATCAAGTTTGGACAATTAAGGATTAAAGATAATATGTTTTAGTATTTTAATTTATTTTTATTATTATGCTTTTGTTTTAATATTTTTTTTTATATTAATGAAATTATGTTGAGTTTTATAACATGTATCCGCATATCCTGTTTTTTTTTTAAAAGGCATATCAACATACCATATCGTATCATATTCGAATTACATATCCGCATCCGAGCTTCCTAGGTTTCAAATTCATCTCCTCCTAGTATATTATTTTTAGACTCAAAACTGGTCAGAGGCTAAGTTTGAGATTCCAGAATTAGGATTATGTTATCCTGGTAATTTAAGCCTTCCTAGTCAGAGCAATTATTAGAGTCTCTTAAGGTTTGAAGAGCCTATCTATTGTCCAAATTAAAATAACAATTGAAGAACTTTATTCTTAGTCCAGGAAATTCTGGTTTGTTGAGATTGAAGCTCAATGCACTACATCTCTAGTTTTTACTTTGATCTCCATCAGTAAGCTTTGTTCTTCCAATCTCTATTTTTTTGATGGTTAAAGCTTCCTCATCAATTTTTGTATCGGAGGAGCCATCAAAGGATTATCATGGTTGCAACACAACTAAGGATTCATAAACTTACGCAAGCTCATCCAGTTCGACAAATGAAATGGAGACCAAGGAAACTTACATAAGATGGTAAACTTGCATAAATATTGTATGGAAGCTCAAATAAGATACCATAGTGCGACTTGAGTGTTTTACGAGAATGTTTAACCACATAATCTTGTAGCTCGTGCTAATCCCGAGCACAGTGAAATAGAAAAGCAGTTAGCAAGAGCTATAGATCTATATATCTGGATTAAAAATTAAAGTTTCAAATTCCCATGGAAGAATGCTGTTAAGATCTAAAAGGTGTGGGATTCCAATCCCCTCAAGCCTGGGCTTTTGGGAACAATGGTTGGGTCTCCACCAATTGGTATCAGAGTGGGACAGCTCGAACATGAGGTGTTGTTATGGGACAATATCGTGTGTTCTTGCGGAGAAAAGATTTTGGGTCACGGATCGTGTCGGCAAGCTAGCGGGACACGACGAAGGAAGCTGTAAGAAAGAAGGATGAAGAGGGGCAGCGTTGCGCAATTGCCTGGGTGCCTTTTAAAGGAGGTTTCGAAGAGCGCACCGTGCAGGGCACAATTCAACATGCATTGAGGCGCTGCGGTTCGGAGACCGTCCACCCTAGGAACCAATGCTTAGAGGGGCAGAGGGTGAAGGTTGGTGTTGGAGGCGGCAAGTACGAGTTACTGCAGGTTTGGAGGTCTGTCCATATGGAATGGTGCCGTTGTTAACCTTGCAACGAGACAGATGCGTGTTGATGTGAAACTCACTTCTCGCTACGAAGATGTAAGCGAATTAGAATGGGGGGAAAATGTCACGCGATGAGAATGCTTAGCTCTCCATTCGGCACGACAAGCACGCTAACAGCTAGGAGCGAGACCTATCTTACAAACAGTGCACTAATGATATATGATCATATGTAGGTATTCTCCTTTACATCCTACTCATAGCATACGTGTATGCCAGTTGTTCGGGCTTGCCGGCTACAGAATGAGGGGAGGGCGGTCTTAAGGCGTTGAACCTCGAGAGCCAAACCTGCGATCCGTGAAAGTTAGTTAGTATTAGAGCAATCCAACGCCCTCGGTTCGAATCCCGGAAGGGGCGACCCAAGCGAAGTGCCGAATATCAGTAGCCAAGTGGATGGGTCAGCTAATAATGCAAAGGTCGTCTTGGAGTGGGCCGCCGTGGACGTCGAATTTGGGCCGTGGGGTATTGTTAGGGTCTAAAAGGTGTGGGATTTCAATCCCCTCAAGCCTAGGCTTTTGGGAACAATGGTTGGGTCTCCACCAAATGCATGCAGAGGTTTCCTTAGTTGGGAAGCAAGCTACGAGAATTGTTTCAAATGAGCATCGATACTCGAAGAACTAAGGGTGTGTTTGATTGCAAATATGGAAATTGTATGGAAAGCAAATAAGTTCGAGGCATGGAAATTTTCAATCAAATGAGTTTGATTGACTTAATTTTCAACCTAAAAATGTTGCACTTTTTCATTAAGTTGGGTTTTGTAGAAGTGTGAATTGCTAGAAAATAAAAAAACTACTCATAAAGAAAATATTTTCTGTTTTTTGAGGAAAACAAGGTCACGTGACCAACTTTTAGAAAATATTTTTCATGGAAAAAAATGTCAATCAAATATCTCAAAAGTAGGAACTTAGGTGGAAAAATGACATTTTCTATGGAAAATAAAGTCAATCAAACAAAGCCTAAGGGTATTCATTGTGAGGCAGAAACTAAGAGGAGCAGTGCTACAACAGCAAAAGCAGCTGGAAAGAGGAGAAAACTATACAAGGGAAAGCGAATATTCACACTTGGGACTTGATGAAGGTAAAATTGAAAAAGCAATTTTTGCCAACTGATTATCCAATAGCGAGTATGAATGGATTTGTAACTTGCATCAACGGGACAAAGTGTTGTAATTTGCATCAACAGGACATAGTGTTGAAGTACACCACGCAAATTCTATATTGGCCTCTATGAAACAAATGAGCAACTTACAGATTGTTACTTTATCGTGATTGAAAATTGCAAAAGTCAGATGAATATTGTTTTTCTTTCTAATCTTGAAGATGTATATAGAATTACTTAAGAAGCTAAGGACATAGATAGGCAATGAGGAGCCAGGCGTTCTACAATTGCCTGTGGTATTACCTCTTTATCAAGAATTCAACAGTTATTTGGGATAAGAAAACCCACTTAAACCATGCCTAGAAGGGACCAAGCAAGCAACGGTATAGAGAGTACAACTATCAATGTGCAAGGCCAAATAAGAGTGAAACAGTTAAGGAATTGATATTTTTTTGAGTTGCGAGAGCTACTAGAGATAACTCAACACAATCAATCCTTTTAGATATTAGTTGTCACAAATCACATCGTGCTTCTTGAGCATGTCCTCAGCGTCAATAGAGGCTGAAACTGAAGGTTCAAAGTTAGTAGAACCAAATTATGACAAATATACCGAGGGGGAAGAAGAGAAATAGATATACTACCAATAGAAGATTACACTTTAGCTACAACAATGGTGTCGACCAAAAGGACGGGGAAATTGCTTTGTTTCCTTATAAACGAGAAAGTTTGGTAGTTTAGCGAATTTTGGTAGCTCCCAAACTAGAAGAAAAGGAAGGTTGACACGAAGAATATTTTCCATCCCAAGGTCATTTTCGAGACCTATTCGTCTGTCCAGTCTTCTAGGTGACTTGATTACTCTAATTTTCAATAAAGAAATGACAACAAAGTTCAATGTCGAGAACAACAATTTCCCACTCCCATCCAGGAAAGGGCACGTGTCTGTGCGTATTTACAGATCTCGAACCAATTGCCAGACTTGCACTGTCGATCTCCTTGTCCGCAATCCCAAGCATCTCAGGCACATTGTGCATACCAGACATGTAAGAGCCACGGATGTTCAATTTTATTTTATGGGTTATTTAACTGATTGAGCCACACTTATAATCCAGATCTCTGTAGCACGGATACTTCAACTAAAGTAGCGTGTCCGTGTTCGACAGGTGTCGAATACCGACGCTCTTCGAACACTCTATTATAGTCATTTTTATTATTTATAAAAACTATTATTAAATAACAAATAAGTACTCATATTTAAAAGATTTTGACACAAAAAATTAATAATAATTATGCCCCTGTTTGGTACACATTAAAATTTTCATTCTCATTCTTCTACTCATTTTCAACCATACATTTTTCAATAAAATAATATTTTCTATCACATCAATAACTTTTTCTTCTTTTTTAACCACGTTCTCCATCAATCTACTATTCGAGAATACATTTTTCCAAAATAATGTGGCTCAAACACACCCTATATAACTAAATTTATACTATCTAAATGAAGAATTTTAAATAATTTAATCAACGTGTTGATAACGTGTCATGTTAGTACTTTTTTGAAAAATTGCGTGTCTGAGTATCCAACATGTGTCGTGTCAGACACAAGTGTCTATGTCGGTGCTTCATAAATCTAGATTCTCATTTCATTAACTACATGAAATCGTCCACCGTCAAAAACAGGGGAAATAGGTGAAAACAAACCTGTTAAGGCAAATGTACCACCCAGTATGGCACATAGCCGGGTGATGAAGTGGAGAAAACTGCGACGTTCTTCTCTGATGGTCACAGTAATTGGTGACAAATCATACAAAAAGTATACAGCTGCATTGAAAACAAAGCAATCATTCCTCAAAACAGTATAGAATAGAACAGGAAGAAATATAAACTAGGAGGAAGGATATATGGAAAAGAGAGCCCTGAATTGAACAAGCTTCATACTAACCAGGCCACTTTCTATCGAACTCATTGATAGGTGAAAAGTACTCGGTGACAGAAAATTGATTAGTAGGTAAAACTTCCTTCGAGATATATTTGTATTCAGTTGGAACAATCTACATCAGGGGGAAAACAAGAACTTCAAAAAGCAGCAAATAACCAACAGCAACCACTTTGCACATAAACAACTAGCGAAAAAAGGTAATGGTTCTCCTGCTCTCTCCACTATGAGACTGAGAGATAGGGAGAGAGATTTGGTTAGGCTGAAAATACAAATCAAGTTAAACGAAACAGCATCTAAAAAGCAAAAATGTGTAATGCTTGTTCAAATTTAGTTAATAGCATCTGGTTTTGCATTTTGGGTAACTTAACAAGAATACAGAGCAAGAGAAAATCTATAAATCCCAATTAA
The DNA here is from genome assembly GCA_019097785.1 of Fraxinus excelsior. Classification (NCBI taxonomy): domain Eukaryota; kingdom Viridiplantae; phylum Streptophyta; class Magnoliopsida; order Lamiales; family Oleaceae; genus Fraxinus; species Fraxinus excelsior. The sequence continues at coordinate 20,563,618 of CM032635.1, read as the reverse complement.
TTGCACGATCTAATATAGAACAAAGTTTGCACCATTGTGAAGGACAGTAACACCTGGTGATAAGGAAATTCCAAGAATATTACGGGTTTGTTTTTTATGACGGGGTGGGGAGGCAAAATATGAGTGACAATTACTCACCGCACACTAGGGCTAAAGGATACATTCTCAACTATATAAGAATAGGCATCCTTCCAAGAACAGGAACAAGCTATCATCAAGTACTTGTTCAACCCTAGTTCCTCCAGTCAGGTAAAAAATAAAACCACTGGAGCAAAATGAAGTAAAAATCCTCTCTATCCGGGTTATCGTGCTAACAAATCTTACAGTGGTAAAGACAACTTAATTTAAGTCATGCCTTCATCAACTCAAGCATGACTTTCTCCAGTTGTATCGAACTAGGGCAACTGATGAATTTTCTGATACATGCTAGTGAGAATAATTAAAAAAAAAAAACATCCAACAATCCAAGGGTCAACTGAAATGCAAGAAATGAGTAGTTCATACACTGAAATCCTGACTCAAAGCCTCCATTCCTTTTAAACAGAGTCATGGTTGCTCATGACAAGTTATGGTATGAGTAACCTAATCAGGTCAACAATATGTAAACAAAAGAAAGATAAAGGAAAAACTACTGATCTTTTTAATATAGTTTGGGATGCAACTCTCATGGTGCTTGTGTCATACTCATTTAAACTTTATTTGCTAGTTAGTTATTAAGTTGCTCTGACATTTTGAGTACAACAAAAAGAAAATTGAGTATATCTTTATCTGGCCAAAGACATGTCCATTTTTGTGCATTCAACATGCTTAGGATCATATGCGTTACTAATAGTTTTAGTGGGCAAGCCAAAACACAAACCTTTATGTAATACTTGAATGTTCCACTTGCTCCACGCAATATCCGCATTGTCCCATCAAGTGGGTTGTGAATTCCAGGATATTTCGGCCCGAAAGATAAATCATGAATTATATGACTCACGTTGACATGAGAAGACCCTTCAAAAATCTGCAGAATAGGAAATAATATAAATAGACGTGTATTGGTTAAAAAAAGTTTGACAATCAATTCTATTGCTGACAAACAAAATGCCTTTTGTAAGGAATAACCAAGAAAGATAGGCTTAATATCTGAAGACAAGTAAAAACAACCCTTTTCCTTCAAAAGGACACAAATTCCAATCTACTTTTTCTTCTTTTCAGAAAATAAAGTGCTTTGAACGCCCAAAATATCATCTGAAGAAGATAAAGGTCTCCCGGCTGCAGATACTTTCATATAAGCACCAAATCCTCCCCGTGCCCCTGGGGTGAGAGCCAACGTCCTCCAAAAAGGAAAAGGTCGGCACAATTGAAGGGGATAAGAAGCAGGGAAAGCCCAAAGAAGAAAACGCTAAGTAAAATTACAACCATAAAAACCAAGAAAAAAAATACTGATTTCTATAATTAAAAACACGAAAAGACAGATTGTTACATGTTTCCTAAATGCAAAAGCCAGAGCCTGGTGCAAAGAAAATTCAAACCAGAATAGTAACTTGATGAACACCTTAAAATGAATCCTTAAGATGCATACACAATGAAAGAGAAAATACTAGTAAGGAAAAAAGTAACCTGCCAATTAATCTATACATAAATAAACCTCTTCAATTTTCGTTCTCTTTGGAATATCATAAACCCTATTCAGTCCACTAACAGATTTTGAAAAGACTAACAAACTTTCTAACTCAAATTCATCGACACTAGCAATAAATGGATCTAAGAAAGACATGAGGAGAGAAGGAAATAATCAAGCTTCTAGTTTTCTGCTTCTATGGGATTTCAAAAGGTTTCTGACCCCTCTTAAGTCAAGGAATGGTCTTCTTAAAGTCAGGTGCCTCGCATGAGAAGTTCCATTTCTAGTCTTATCTTGGCATTATCTCTTGTGATCGCTATCTTAGATTTGGTACATTTTCCTCTTAAAAACTTGAAGATCATAAATTCATAATTAGTCTCTTATTGAACCAAAACAACCCTTCAGTTTCCCATGGATGGAACTTTTTGCTTCATCCCCATCAAATGGAGCTCCAATGAGATGGTGTCCAACTGTCCATATTTAACCAAACTTTCCATTACAAACATTGATGTGTATTCAGACCACACTCACTGAAATTCCATCCAACAATTTGCAGTGGCAAAAGTGCCTGGGGAACATAAAAAAACATTTTTTTTTATTAATTATTATTTAAAGTTGATTTTTTAATGATTTTTTATGTAATTATTTATAATAATGCTAAAAGTAGACTTCAGAATACTATAAATGGATTTATTCAGGACCTCAGAAATATGTAGCCATCATTTTGTTTTCTTACTATAAAGGCATTCTTGGAAGTCGGAAACTAAGAAGTCGTTAATATTTTGTTCTCAACGAATAAAGATGTTAGTCTGCTTCACTTATTTACAATGTTCTTGTTCTTGAACTTTATTTTCCCCAACTTCCGGGTGTTCCCTACACAAGTTCATTCCCCAATTTGAACCCTATCATCATGTCCTACTCTAGACCAGGTCCAGTATCAAACTCTCAGCAAGTAGCCTACTTATTCAGAGAAGACCGCCTTTTCCTTCATCCATCTTTCGCCTGGACCCAAGACGAATCTCCCAGAAGGTTAAGCATTTCCATGATGATTTAGATGTTTTAACCCCAACTTAGGACCTAAGCAGATTTCCAGAACTACGTACTTGAAACATCACTCCACCTTAACTTAAGCACTCATGCCTAAAATAGTAACAATCCACTGATGATGTCATTACATTAAACAAATGCTAAAATAATACTATGAACCCAACCATAACTTTCCAGTTGAAAAAGATAATTGGCAAATAAATTACACTAATGCCAGTTTCTGAAATTTCTCTGTTGGTAGCCAGGTGCCATTAAATACTTTCTGACCAAAGGAGGCAAATGATGGTTAGGTACCTTGGTATGCACAGGTCCAAAATGGGGTAACCAAAAAATGGTCCTGCCCATATATGACGTGTCAAAATGGGTCAGGTTAATTATGGACTTGGGTCGATTTTAACAAGAGTTTAATTTGAAGCATCCATGACTGTTTATTTCTTCCTCTTGTTCTATTTTTTGGTGGTGAGGGGGATGGAATTCCCTATTTCTTTCATTCCTGGGTTATCGACAAGCCTACTTTCTTCCATTTGTTCATCAGATTTACATATGAAAGGAGAGGAACATTTTCAACTATCACTACTCTAGGGGAAAAGGGTGCTTTTTTTCAAAAAGAAAAGAAGTGAAAAACAATCCCAAAATGTTCATATGGAAGGAAGGAGGGCGTTGATTTGGTATGAAATCAGCTGATGTGAGCGCTTGAGTCAAGGCTGAAAACCTGCTGCATGGTGCTATTTAAGTCTTCAGATAATATCAATATGAACATCCCAAATGAACCATCCGTACGTCTATCTGACATTATTTTGACCTTTATATAGTAGTGATAGGAGATGTAAAAACACCACTTCTATCAGGATTTTAATGCATACTTGAACAGCAAAGTTGTCATTAGATTTTGTAAATTAATCCGGGTCCCAAGAGGTACAATAATTTCCATTATTTGTTTATTGTTCATCCAAATACCACTAAAGAAATAATCAATAACAACTCAGCAGATAAAGATACACGATAATAAACTCAATTAACTTATAGCAGCAGTTCAGAGTCATTATGCCCTACACATTCAGTTTAATTAGCTGAACAACTGATGAAATATTACAATACATATAACATTCAGGTTATTATGCAAACTGGACAAAAAAAGAAAATGAAGTTCAAAGAGAAGTTGACCATTTGAGCAACGAAAATATTCAGCCCATGAACTGAAATATGGAAGTTCCCAGCAACCCTTTGCACGTCCAAAACCCCATACACCTACAAGAAGTAATGAATTAAATAGCTAATTAAATGAAGGATGAAGAAGCTGAGGTTGGAAGTAGAAAAGGCATACCCTGCAACCTTCTCTATTTGCCAATGCTTGTTTCACCTTTTTAATCATATCTTCAGCTTCTTTATCAAAAGTGTGGAGTTCAACTTTATGGTCAGACTCCTCATGATGATCTTTGTGGTCATCTGGTCATAGTTATTCATCTTAAGATTCAGAACTGAAATATAGTGTGTAAACATTCTACTTGGCAGAATTAACATAAATATTGAGCTCTATACAGTGGAAGTTAGATCCTTTTCTACAAGAATTCTAAAGTAGATCTAGAAATATCTTAAACAATGAGTACTAGCATCAACAATGATTGACTTGAAAATTTCAAGCAAATACTCGATGATCAGACAGAAAGGAAAAAAGATGACTCAATCCCAGCTAAAGAATAAAGGAAAAATTAGAAAGGGCAAAATGAAATAAATTTCATCATCGACATACTGATCATGCAGAACTGAGTTCATGGCATAAGCTTTCTTATCCTATGTAACAACAGAAGCTTGCTGCTAGATCAGTTTGGTGATTTAGCCATTTTACTTTTTGACTGTAATGAATCCGATGCCTTATCCCAATAGTAAGGATCGTCCAGTGGATGGCGCTGGTGATAAGTATAGTTTTTATACTTATTCACGGCGCTAAATCATGTTATTTTATTTGTCTTTTAAATAAAATTCTACATAATTTATGTTAAATTGTAATTTGTAGGTAAAATTTTATGTTTGATGAAGAATTTGAGAAAATATGCAAAATAACAGAAGAATGACAAAATTCAAAGTACAAGGACTGAATTTTATTACTTTGAAAGATTGAGGACTAAAAGAGAAATATAGTATTAATGGGCTTCAAATTGGAATTGCACAATTCAAATTCAATTGGTATGATATTATTATTGGATGGATTAAAAAGGGCTGCTAAAGGAGTCAAATAAGGAAGGAATTTCTTTATCTTTTGGTCTCTGAAGAAAACACATCCTTTGGACATATATATATACACGTACACACGGCAGAGAAAAGGGGGGACGGAAAAGATAGGAAAGAAAAGAAAAACGGCAGCTTCAGAGAAAACAGGTGCTGTTGCTTTCGGAAATTATATATATACATACGGGAGAAAACAGAGGCAGAAAGGGTGAGAAAACTGAGGCTGGAAATCATTACCAATACACACACAAAAGCCGGCAGTTAGAGGAATAAAGCAAAGGATGGCAGCCTCTAATTTATATATACATGCACATATATATATATTCACACAAACAAAGGCAGCTAATTGGAAGAAAAGGGAAGTTTCAGGTTTCGTCAATTTTTGGTGATATCTTTCCACTTTTGCATATTTAAATTCAACATTATGAGTTACTAAATATTTTTATGTTAGGATTGATGATGTAACTTAGGTTTTTATTATATGTTTAACTTCAAAATTTTCATATCATTTTAATACTTGTTAATTAATTATTGTGTGTTTAATATTTTAATTGTCTGCGCAACAATTAATTGATTTAGGGATAATACTTAGACCGAGAGGTGACGTATAATTCTAGCTCTTGCAATAATTGACATAGACATTACAAGCGATCGAGAGATAATTATAAATTATGCAATATTTGTTGAATTCCTATAGATTAATGCGTTCATATGTGTGTGACTTTACATAGAGATATAGTAAGTTCGGACATATGAATAGAATTAGTGTTGCTTGAGAGAGATCATTAAATACAATAGGTTAATTCGATCGTTAACCTGTATGAAAAATGGTTGAACAAATTGGAATCAAATATATAATAACTAACTTAAGTGAAATCGAAAATCCTAACTACCTCATCACATAATCTTATTTACAATTTTAATTTGAGTTGGTTATTTTATTAAATAGTTCATTATTTTATTTATTAGAATTTCGCTTAAAAAATAAATTTTGATTTGATTATTAGTTATTATTTTAATTTAAATTGAAGCTATGTTAGTTTAAAAATTTATAGCAGACAGTAGTCTCCGTGGAACAATATTCGGACTTAAAAAAAATCCACTTTATTACTTGTCACGATCCATGCACTTGCGGAATTTTACGACCAAGTTTTTTAGCGCCGCTGTCGGGGACAAGTTTATTTGCTTTAAATTTTTTATTAATTCTAGTCTTGATTTAGATTTATTTTTTTATTTTTTCTTTATTTTTGTTTTTGTGTGTTTTTTTTTATCATTTTCGTTGCTATTGTCCTTACATGCAAAGTTCGAGAGTAGGTAGTCTAGTACCATTTGATCCAGAAATCGAACGAACTTTTAACCATAGAATTAGGCAACAACGAGATAACATCATGACAGAACAGAACATAGATGTGCAAATATGGTATGAAAAAACCGCCTTGAGGCCCGCCTCACTGTGAGGCTCATGTTGTATGCCTCGAGGCGGTATTTTTGAGGCTAATCTTGAGAGGCTTGCGCCTCAACTGAATCTGTTGTACGCCTCTTGTACGCCTCATACCGGCCCTTTTGCGGGGTGACGTTGCATACCTCAGAATATTTAGAGGCAAAAGTGAAGCAAGCCCTAGAGACTTTGCGAGGCAGAAGTCGAGAAGGGGTATGAGAAAAACCCTTTGAAAGTTCAAAAATTGTGTTTTTCACGAAAGAACTTGCAGCCATTTTTTCAGATAACTGATCTACAAATACACCGACTGGTACGACTATTGAATGTTATAAGGAGGACTGGGAGAGAAAGGTGGCGACGTGAGTGTTTGACACATATTACGGGTTTATGCCACGTATAGGATTGTGATGTATGGAAGCTGTGACAGTAATTTTTTTTCCTTGTTAGATTAAAGTCTTGTTTTTTTTTCAACTTTATTAATATATTTTGGATTTTGTTTTTTTTTTTTTGGTTAAAAAATATTCATGATTGTTTACTGTTCATTGGAACAATTAGTTATATATTTTTATGTCGTTTTCTAATTTTTCAATTTAAGTTTTTTTGTTTGTGGTGAGGCTTACGCCTCGCCTCGTGAAAAAAAAAGGCCTCAGTACCCATTTACAGTGCAATAGGCACGCGTTGAACAACACGTCGAGATTGAAAAAGATGATTTGCCACTTGGACAATTCATCACACCACTTGTTGCACCAAATCAATCAAGCATTGTTTATCCTCCATTTGGACAACCAAACTTTCAACTAAGAACAGACATCATTTTATTATTCCAGAACGGAGTACCATTTTACGAAAAACCTCATGAAATCCACACAATCACATCTCAAGCTTTTTGGGCATATACCAAAACTACAATTTTTCATGGAGTATCCGATGAAGCAATCAAGTTGAGACTCTTCCCACATACACTCAGAGACGGAGCAAGAAAATGGTTGGATGCCCTACCTGCTGGAAGCATTAGGACCTGGAATGATCTCGTACAAAAATTCGTCACAAAATACTTTCCACTGTCAAAAGTAACTAAAATAAGACACGAAATATCCACTTTTCAGCAGGATGAATTAGAAAGTTTCCACAAAACATGGAAAAGGTTTAAGAACTTGATTTGGAAGTGTCCTAACCACGGTATTAAGAAAAATCTACAAGTTCGGTACTTCTACACTGGTTTAAACCCAGCACGTCGTATATCGGTGGATGCAGCTTCAAATGGATCTATCACTTTAAAGTCACCTAATGAAGTTGAGGAATTATACGTGACTATGGCAGCCAACAATACATTATGGCCGTCCGAAAGATCCATACATAAGAAGCACACAGGTCTACATGAGGTGGATGCTTTCTCGACATTATCAGCACAGATGTCAGTTTTGGAGAAGAATGTTATAGATCACTTAACTACGAGAGGTTCAGCAAGAGCAGTGCAAACAAAATATTCGGTTTGTGGTATATGTGGTGGAACACTCACAATAGTAGGGAGTGTCATATGTCATCTCAAGAGATGGATGAAGTTAATTATGCACAAAATTTTCAACGCCAACAAAATAATGCATTCAGCAATACATATAACCCAGGTTGGCGTAATCATCCTAACTTCTCCTGGAGTAATAACCAAAATAATCAACAACAGTCTCCCCCTGGTTTTCAACAGCAAGAGAAAAAATTGTCTATGGAAGATATCTTGGGTAAATTAGTACAGAAGACCGACTAGTATATAGCAAAAGACTGAAACAACTTTGCAAAATCATTCAGTAGCAATAAAGGGGTTGGAAACTCAAATAGGTCAGTTGGCTCGCACTATCTCAGAAAGATCACAATGAGCCCTACCTAGCAATACAGAAACTAATCCAAAGGGACAGGTACAAGCAATTACAACAAGAAGTGGGGTACAACTACCTGAAATCACAATAAAAAGACCATTAGCAGAGACAAATAAAGTGCCTACTTCAAACGAGCAAGTGGAAGAATCTGAAAAGTCAACTGAGAAAAATTTGAAAGAGAATTCAGACACACCACAAGCTAAGGCAGCCGTTCCTATCAGAGCATGTACCCCCATTCCATTTCCACAGAGACTGCATAACCACAAACTGGATACACAGTTCTCTAAGTTCATTGAAGTGTTTAAAAAGTTGCACATCAACATTCCATTCGCCGATGCTCTAGCACAAATGCCCAACTACGCAAAATTCATGAGGAAAGTTCTCACTAACAAGAGGAAGCTGGAGGATTATGAGACCGTGATGCTCAAGGATCCAGGGAATTTTACCATACCTTGTACCATATGAGATAAATATTTTGAACATGCTTTATGCGATCTTGGCGCAAGTATAAACTTAATGCCATTGTCTTTGTACAAGAAACTAGGAATTGGAAAGGCCAAAGAAACCACAATATCATTGCAGCTAGCTGATCGTTCTATAAAACATCCGAGGGATTATTGAAGATGTTTTGGTCAAGGTGGACAAGTTCATTCATCTCGCGGATTTCATTGTACTAGATATGGAAGAAGACCGAGATATTCCAATCATCTTAGGTAGGTTATTCCTTGCTACGGGAAAAGCTTTGATTGATATACACAAAGGGCAATTAATTTTGAAACTGGAGGATGAGCAGGTCACTTTCAACGTCTTCAAATCAATGAAGTACCCATCTGAATCCAACTCTTGTTTCTAGATCGATATTATAGATAACTTGGTGGCAAAGTCAGTTGCACATGAACATCTTACGGAGCCATTGGAAGCATGCCTAGTTCATTCTGGATCTAAAATAATAGAAAATCTCGAAATTGAGGAGCATCAATTATTTGGAATCATCGCCACCTGTTGCATTTACAAGGAGGCATCAATTTGAAGAGCTTGGTAAGGGCCCTACTAAACCATTGTCATTTATTCAACATCCACCAACTCTTGAGCTGAAACCTCTACCAGTGCATTTGAAGTATGCCTATCTGGGAGAAGCTTCTACATTGCCAGTCATCATTGCAAGCAAGCTCTGTAACAGAAGATGAGGAAAAGAAATTACTTAGGGTGCTTAGAGAATACAAAACTGCAATTGGATGGTCCATCGCTGACATAAAAGGTATCAGCCCATCATTATGCATGCACAAGATTCTTATGGAAGATAACTTCAAACCATCAGTAGAGCATCAAAGGAGATTGAATCCCATTATGAAAGAGGTGGTTCGGGCTGAAGTACTTAAACTTTTGGATACAAGTATTATACATCCTATTTCTGATAGTAAATGGGTGAGTCCAGTGAAAGTAGTACCGAATGAGGCATCACAGTGTTGAAGAATGAGAACAACGAACTTATACCTAACAGAACAGTAACAAGATGGAGGGTTTGTATTGATTATCGAAAGTTAAAACACTACCACGAGAAAATATCACTTCTCTCTACCATTCATTAACCAGACGTTGGAAAGACTAGCAGGACATTCTCATTATTGCTTTTTGGATGGATACTCGGGATACAACCAACTCCCAATTGCTCCTGAAGATTAAGAAAAAACAACATTTACATGTCCATATGGAACATTTGCTTTCAGGAGGATGCCGTTCGGTTTATGTAATGCACATGCCACATTTCAGAGATGTATGATAGCAATCCTCTCAGACATGGTTGACAATTTTATTGAGGTATTTATGGATGATTTCTGAGTTTTTAGGTCTTCATTTGATACATGTCTCGAGAATCTAGCCTTAATTTTAGGGCTGGGCAAAATGTCCGAACCGAACCGGAACCGAACCGAACCGAATGGGTTTTCTTAAATAAAAAACCCGAACGGGTATTCGAATCGAGAACCGACGGGTTTGGTTCGGTTCTCGGTTCTAGACCCAGAACCGAAGAACCGAATAAGAACCGAATTTTTTTTTTTTTTTTTACAATTGGGCATTTGGGCTTCAAGTATATTAAATATAACCCAAACCGACCAATATAAAAAAAATTGAAAAAAAACCACTAAATATAAAAGGGACAGAGCCCTAGAATTTTCGATCTTATCTTCTTCAAAACCGACCAACATAAAAAAAAATTGCAAAAAAAAGCCACTAAATATAAAAGGGAAATAGCCCTAGAATTTTCGGTCTTCTCTTCTTCTTCTCTCCAGTCCATTCCCGCCGCAAAACATGTTTCTCGTCCAGTCATGAGTCATTTTCTCTCATCTTGAAGAAGTCATCCTCCTTCTAGTTCCCACACTAAGCTGGAGTACTCTTGTATTTATTCTTTTCATATTTAAGAGACGTGAGATTTTACCCTCTTAACGCTGACAGTGCTTTCGTTCTTTTATCGTGTTTACAATGACAAGTTTTTTAAGTCTTCCAAGAGCTTTGCACAGAGATTTCCAGCTCTAGTTACTGGATTATTTTTCTTTACATGGTACTCAAGAAATTGTTAACATTTTAATGGTACATGACAAGTCAAGCAATCGATGATTACATTACATAGTTGGTAAGTATTTTTAATACTTTAAAATATTACGTTCATTTGTAAAAGCTAAGATTGAACCTGGTCAATATTCACACACAGATTCACTCGGTGAAAGTGCTGAGCACGTTGGGATTGCCTCACTTCTCACAATGTTTTTAGAAAACAGGAATAATTTTGGTACCACTTCTCAAAATGGAGAACATAGTTAGATGATTTTATATGTTACCTTTTGGTGGGTAAGCAGTGGAGCAGTAACTATTTGAGAGAAGTAGCAAAAAAAATTGTGATCTATATTGTCTAGTACTAAAGTGTTAGCATTTTGTGAAAACTTTCTAATATGTTATGGATTAATTATTCAAGACGCACTGACAAAGTTTTCTAAATGTATTTATATAGTGTTATTATAAAGTTAAAAAAATTAATTATAGTAGGAACCGAACAGAACCGAACGGAACCGAACCGAACCCGAACGGTTCCAGAATTATATCTGGAACCGACGGTTCCATTTACTAAATACCCGAAAATTTCTGGAACCGAAACAACCGAACCGAACCGACCCGCGCCCACCCCTACTTAATTCTACAAAGGTGTGAGGAAAGCAATCTTGGGCTGAATTGGGAGAATTGTCACTTCATGGTTCAGAAGGGTATTGTATTGGGTTATTGAGTATTAGATAAAGGTATTGAGGTTGACGAGGCAAAAATTCAGGTAGTTGAAAAACTGCCTCCACCTACTTCAGTAAAGGGAATCAGAAATTTCCTAGATCATGCGGGGTTCTTTTTTTTTTTGGATAGACAAGTCATGCGGGGTTCTACAGAAGGTTTATCAAGGATGTCTCAAAGATTACTAAACCATTATGTAATCTGCTTGAGAAAGATGTCAAATTTCAGTTTATTGAGGAATGTTTGACAGCATTCAACATATTTAAGGAAAAATTGGTAACTGCACCTATCATTGTAGCACCAAATTGGGATTTACCGTTCGAACTCATGTGTGATGCAAGTGACTTTGCAGTTGGAGCAGGATTGGGTCAGAGAATAAATAAGATACTTCACGTGATCTACTACGCCAGTCAAACCCTCAATGATGCTCAAATCAATTGCCACTATTGAAAAAGAGCTGCTGGCAGTGGTGTTTGCATTTGACAAATTTCGATCATATCATGGAAAGTTATAGTTTACACTGATCATGTAGCCCTTAGACATCAACTAGCTAAGAAAGACGTTAAGCCTAGACTTATTAGATGGGTATTACTTTTACAAGAATTTGACTTGGAAATTTGGGACAAGAAAGGAACAGAAAATGTAGTGGCAGATCACATATATAGATTGGAGAAGATCACACCATCAGGGGATGATCAAATCAACGAATTCTTTCCAGATTAACAGTTGCCCGCTCTAATTGAGGTCCCATGGAATGCAGATATAGTCAACTACCTCGCTAGAAATATTTTACCTCCTAATACTACCCACCAACAGAGGAAGAAATTCTTTTTAAATTTAACATATTACTTTTGGGAAGATTCGTATCTATACAAACGTGGTCTAGATCAAATTATTCAAAAGTGTGTATCTAAAGCAGAAATGGTTGAAGTCTTAAGGCAATGTCACTCGGCACCATATGGAGGGCATTTTGGGAGAACGAAAACAGCTACTAAGGCACTCCATTCTAGTTTCTATTAGCCAACTCTATTTAAAGATGCACATAGCATAGTTAAGGCATGTAATCGGTGTCAAAGAACTGGAAACATCTCTAGGAGAAATGAGATGTCTCTGAACTCCATACTTGAAGTAAAGCTCTTTGATGTTTGGGATATAGATTTCATAGGTCCATTCCCGTCCTCTTATTCATGTCAATACATATTGGTAGTGGTGGATTATGTATTTAAATAGGTTGAAGCAATTGCTACACTAACAAATGATTCTCAGGTAGTCATAAACTTTTTGAAGAAAAACATTTTCAGTCGATTTGGAACACCAAGGGCACTCATTAGTGATGGTGACGAACACTTCTACAATAGGATGTTGGACTCTTCTATCAAAATATGGAGTGAAATATTGCATTGCTACAACTTATCACCCACAAACAAGTGGTGAAGTGGAAATCTCCAATCGGGAGATCAAACGAATATTAGAAACTACAGTTAATACATCAAGAAAAGACTGGGCAAAGAAATTAGATGACGCTCTCTGAGCATACAGAACAGCGTTTAAAACACCTATTAGAATATCCCCATATCGATTGGTGTATGGAAAAGCTTGTCAGTTACCTGGGGAGTTGGAGCATAAAGCATAATGGACAGTGAAGAAATTAAACTTTAATATGCAACAAACTAGGGGAAAAAAGACTTCTACAGCTTAATGAGATGGATGAGTTCAAGAATGAAGCTTATGAAAATTCTCGTATCTACAAGGAACGAACAAAGCAATAGCATGACAAATTCATGCAAAGAAAAGAATTTCGAGTGGGGGAGAAAGTGCTAATCTATAATTCTCGACTAAGGCTCTTCCCTGAAAAATTAAAATCTCGATGGGCTAGACCATTTACGGTGATGAAAGTATATCCTTATGGTACAATTGAGTTACAACATCCAAAAAAGGATAATTTCAAAGTTAACGGTCAAAGGTTGAAGCGGTATTTGGAAGGAGAATTCTCGAAAGAAAAATCTTCCATCCTTTTAGATGAGACAGAATAATCACCACTGCAACCAAACTAATGACGTTAAAGAAGCGCTTCTTAGGAGGCAACCCAAACATTTTTCTTTCTATGTTGTTTTTGAGTTTTAGGATAGTTTAGTTTATTTTTTTATTTATTTTTTTAGGACTCATAATCCATATCCCATTTTTCCCTTAGGTCCTCGATATGTTGGTTTATTAGATGTTAGAGCTAAGTAACAATTGTTCTAGTTCTTTGATCTTAATGTTTTATTTGATTGTTCAGGAACATAACGTCGCGAAACATTTAAACCAATTTTGACCAAGAAGCCACGGGAGTTAAAAGAAAGATATTCGTTGAATTACACATCATATCATGGGAGTCTTTTCTTCACTTTCTTCCCCACCCCTTTTATATGTTGATTTAGGATTTAATACATTGATGACAATATCTTGTTTAAGTTTAGAGTGGAAAACATGAGTTTTAATTTTATTTAATTTTATTTTTTTGTGTTTTTGTGTTTTTTTAAAAAAAAATTGAAAAGATTTAAAAATATTTTCTTTTTGTGATTGTGTGAGTTAGTTGGCCTGACTGGCAATGAGGAATGTATTGAATCATAAATTGATCAATGAATGGTGAATAAGTTGTGTGCTTAGATTAAATTTTACTTTTTCATGTGAAATTTGATATATATTGAGCACATGATTTAAGTTAAACATTGTGTATAAATGAGTTAAATTCATAATTGGATATGTCGAAATAGTGGACCATAGATGCTAAACTCAAAACCACAAAATTTTACATCATTGGACCAAATTTAGAATAGTTTGGAGGATTTCACTGTTGTTGGAAGATTTCCATGTGTGAAAAAAACAAAAATCATGTATGGATTATCTAAGGTCAATGAAATGAGATTGGGTAAAAATATCAAGTTAGAGGTCATTTTTCTTAAATTGATGTTCAATGAGGAACATTGCACTAATCAAGGTATAAAAAATTATTATTTTATTTGAAAATTTCTCTTTGTAGCATTTATGACTTGAGCAATTAAGCTTGCAAGGGTTTTTAAAAACTAGTGCCCTATGATTATCTAACTTGGGAGTTATCGGCCGAATGCTTGTTACATAGATCATTTAGAAAGCTTAAATGTGGGAATGCTTCAAATAAAGAAAAAAAATTGAAAATAAATTATGGAAAATCAGAAAAAGCAGGTGTATGAAACAGAAGACACACCAAATGCATTGGTTATGTCCCAAACACTTGTTTGGAAAAAATGGACTTTTAATAAGGGTTTGTAGTCTAATTAAATCCTAGATATTGAAGCAATCAAACTATGGAGAATCCTTGTTTATTGGCATATTAACTAGCAATTAGTGAGATTTACCTAAACTGGAGAGGTAAGGATAGTATAAAATTCAACCTTAGTTCACACACTTGAAAAGAGCAAAAAGAATAAATTTGGGGGGTGTGATCTTACGAGTGATGAAAGAATATATTTGACCATTAATGGTTGGAAATTGAAACAACTTATAAATTCATAATGAGATGTTTAATTCTTCACACACACATCAATTTTACATTGGAAATGTAGATTTTAATTTTTGTATTGTGATCTTGAAGCTGTGATTAGATTTAATATTATGATTTCAATTCTGAGATAAAAAAACCAAGCTAGTTAGCTAAATCTTTTTGTTTTGTGTGATTGACTGGGAACTAATTAAGTAATTAGCATTGCATGTGTTTTTATTAGGTTTTAGTTTTGTTTGAGGATAAACAAAAAGTCAAGTTTGAGGGTGTGATAAGTGTAGTGTTTATACTTATTCGAGGCGCTAAATCATGTTATTTTATTTGTCTTTTGAATAAAATTCTACATAATTTATGCTAAATTGTAATTTGTAGGTAAAATTTTATGTTAGATGAAGAATTGGAGAAAATATGCAAAATAACGGAAGAATGAAAAAATTCAAAGTACAAGGACTGAATTTCATTACTTTGAAAGATTGAGGACTAAAAGAGAAATATAGCATTAATGGGCTTCAAATTGGAATTGCACTATGATTCAAATTCGATTGGTATGGAATTATTATTGTTGGATGGATTAAAAAGGGCTGCTAAAGGAGTCAAATAAGGAAGGAATTTCTGGTCTCTGAAGAAAACACATCCTTTGGACATATATATATATACGTACACACGGCAGAGAAAAGGGGGACGGAAAAGATAGGAAGGTGGTAAAAAGACCTAACATTATGATGTGGAATGTATTTCCCAAAGAAAATTAATTCTAAACTGTTGCCACAGATAATTTTTCAATTGTTTCCTCATTGTTAAACAATGTGAAGGTGCCAAAATCCTTCTACGGAGTTCCACAGAGGGACCTAACAGGATCCTTGACAAGGAAATTAGTAGCAGTACTGAAAATCATGCACAAGTGACTAAATTCTATAAATGTGCAATTGATGATCTCTAATAATACATCGAAATAGCACATCCTGTAATGACCCAAAACTTTCCCTTTAAGTCATCAGATACATCTCATAAAATAGAACTTTCATAAAAGATAATTATTCTCAAAGTTTCAATAATTAAAAATAAAACACTTTCTTATTCATAAAATTTATTATTAAAAATTCATAAATCGTCTCCTCATCATTATACCACCAGTGGCTAATTCCGAACTCCAATGCCTCAAACCTCAAATTATCTAAAGGGGAATAATCATAAATAATGAGATGAAATCCTAATAAGCGAGTCACGTAAATCGTATTTCATATTTAAAATTTAGGAATTGTTAATGCATATAAAGAAACACGGGAATTAGAAACCGAACTTAGGTGGCCATAATTCCTATACATAAAATCATTACATAGGGAGACACGGGAATTAAGAACCGTACTTCGTTCCTATAATTATGTGCGTAGCGCTTCTAAATTTTCATCATCTTGCACTAGGATCTTGATTTTCATAATTATCGATTATAAAGGATTTTGGGGTATTATACATCCAATTCCTACAACATCACAAAATCTATTTTGGACTGGTCACCAATAGGAAAAAACTGAACTACTTACCATCCTTTGAACCTCAACGACATTTTAAAGTTCATTCACAGTAGTTATATTGTATGCTCACTAGCAACACCCACAGCCAGACATGTATTCATAGTAAATGAAAAAGCTTCTTTGAAACCATGTTTACAGTAATTTCACGTTAGATGCCAAACAAGTACTTCTATTTGTAACATTAGCCACCTATACCATTTTAACTTCCTTACTACGATATTTTAGTTAAGCATCAGTGATACATGGTATAACAATAGCATAGCAACATCAGAAGATAATAGTAATTTCACAAGTGATGGCACTAAGAATGATTGGAAAAATGCAAGATACTAGCCTGCATTTTAGAAATACAGTCACAATTCACCTCAAGCAATCTTGGTTTTACGACTATCTTCACTTCAACAGACAATAATCAAGTTACAAGAGCAGCTTCTTAACACATCCAACAACAACAATGAGAAGCTAAGCTTTACTAGAAATGAACTTGGGATGACATCCTAAAACATCTCCTCTCAAAAATAACCTTCGGAAAAAACAAATACACATGTAACTGAAAAATTACACCCACTTTTGAGGCGATTCAGATAGCATCTAGCAAGGGTTTCAGGCAAAAGCTATATTTATTCAACTACGTACTAGGCAAGACGTCAAAGGAGGAAACAAATGGTCAAAACTAATCTTTACATCAAATAGAGTTCAACATGAACTAACCATGCCCATGAGCTGCATGTTCCTTCTCCACTAGGTCTGACAAATACTCTGTGCCAATGATATGGCCATTACTATTCAAGCGAAGCTGCAGAAACAATTAATACTAGCACTGTGAGAAACAATTATTGTAAGCATGCATACATACAAGAATTTTGAGTAAACAAAAAGTAAATCATAGAATTCGAATTTCAAGGAAAAGACATATGGAGAACAACCTAGCAGAGGTGCAACAATCAACTTTACAAGCATGATATAAAATGAATATAATCTGATTCAGCATTATTGTTTATGAAATTAATCTACAAATGTCCTGTGAATCAGAATGGCACCCAACACAGCCTCAACCATCAAACACTACACTTGCATAAACAAGCTCAAGATGAAGTCAAAAGAAAATTCAGAGAAGTGGCTGAAGAAATATATTGGGAAGTTGCAAATGCATAAGATTGAATTATACGATATAATATTATAATCTGTAATCTGAATCCATTATTTGATAATCAAAGTGACAGTATTAGCATTCAAAATAAAAAAGACAATATAGTGGAGATACATTAGCATGCATTCCAAACATATCATTACAAACACTGTAAATGCAAAAATGCACGAGGATGATCTTATCAACACCTATATATGGTTTCCTACTAAGCACACAAGGACAAACTTGAATAAGCACTTAAAAAAGATCAACCGCATAGCTAAAGAAAGTTAAAGAAAGGAAGGTGATAAGACATCTAATATAGGATCCGTAATTTCAAAATTCATCATGTAAATAATAAGGAACTCAAGAATGAAAATTTGAAGGTGACTGCTCATGAACTGTGGTATTTATGTATCTTGTCACAAGTTATGTTTTAAATGTCAGATTATCATTGTGCATACCTGATAAACTGTTTACAATGAGTTGAGCTGTCTTTTAAGTGCATAAATATACTAATAAAATTTAAAGACAGAGATAATTATAATAAGAAATAATCAAAGGAAACTCTGACCTTCCATATGTTTGTGTCTAGATCAACTTCATGCTTCCCTGACATATCAATAGCATCTACACTTAAAACTGCAAAGAACAAAAATAATTTAGAAACAGCGTAAGTGGTTATCTGAACAAACAACATTAGCTTTAGGAGATAATTTCGCTGAAGAATAGGTATTTAAAGATATCGAAATTAGAAAAGGCTAACCATCACAAGGCAAAGATGGGAATGTCATGTTTATGTGGATAGGAAGAGTTTCTCCACGTTTCAAGTCTACTTCCATCTGCCAACATATAATATATTATACTAAGTAGCAATATAATTACTAAACAAACTTATGGCTTACAAACAGTTAATACTCAATATTAAAGCTAAACGGTGATTGAACATTTAATACAAATAAGATATCATTAAAATGACAACCTAAAAAGCCTTGTGATGAAGAAAACTAACCTGATGTATCGTATAAGTTGAAATGTAATATGTCAACTCGTGAAAGAACAATGTTGCCATGATTACCAGCCCAACAATGGAAACTATCAAGAAACACATGAAGGATTCTAGTCAACGGTGAACCCATCATCTAGTCTATTAGGATATCCATTTCACAACATAATTTTATTGGTTTTCTGATTTAACTGAAATCACACCTCAGTTTATAGCTACTAAGGTTCATATTGATAACAGTTTAGCAAATGAATCACCACATTAGAGTAGAAGGCTATTTGTTCCTGGAAGATTTTCTTTACAGCTCTGAAGATCAAAATAAAATATTTGCGTTCACTTTGCCACTCAATTACACAACTTTTATTGTAATTAAATACGATTGCATGGTTATCAAAATCATATTTTTGTAAAATGAACACAAAAATGAAATAGAAGTTCTAACAACAAATTAACAACTACAAGTCAGTAACCAGCTTAAAACCTGTAATAGATGTTAAAAAATAAAAAAAATTCAAGTACTTCATAAATGAATCACAACGAAATTGGTAACGAACAAATGAAATGATTAGAGCTCAAGTACTTCATGAAATCGTTGGAATTGTAAGATTCGTGCAATTCTATACGATTCCAATCCAATTCTATCAAATTACCATTTTGTGTACGATATGGACCAATTATTCTTTTCGGTACCTGAACGTGATTTTAACAACCACAATACGAAGTATAAGCTAAAATGAAAAAAATACATCCAAATGTACAATTCTTCATCATTAAGAGCATGTTTGACTCTCATTAATTTGGAAAAAAAATGAGTTTTGAATAGTATTTTTAGGAGAATACATGTTTAAAAGGTAGGGAAAAGTTTTTGGTATACTTGTAAAATTTTTTATCGTGTGAATGCATAATTAAAAATGATCATGTAACATACTATAAAATCAATTAATGGGGGTCAAACGGCACTAAAAACTCTCACTAAAGGGAAAAAATTTTGGTATACGTGTAGAATATTTTATCATGTGAATGTATGGTTGAAAATGATCATGTAGTAAACCATAAAATCAATTAATGGGGGTCAAACATGCACTAAAACTCTCACTAAAGCTTGTGTGTCAGACAATCAAGAAAATAAATCTGATACGCCTTATAAATCATGGATGCAAGATGCAATAAAACCTTTCCGAATTCATAATTGAGGGGATAATTTTTAAAATTTGAACTGATTTTTATTTACAAAATCAATTAGGGGCCAAATTCCCTTCCAGACAAATTCAGCAGTTTGTATAGGAGAACTAGGAAATTGCAGCTGGACGGTTACTCCTGGTGAATCTTTCCACATGTAGTCTAAATCATAACTCTTAAATGGCTTTCATTTACCATAAACAACATAAAACACACACGCAGACAGAACAAACAGAACGGGGATTATCGATGCTACTAAAAGCTAAAATTAACAATTATCATTTGGGAAAAACAAAAATAGAGTAATACCGAAGGCGCCGGATTTTGTCTTCTGCAGCAAGTGTTCTTCAGCACGGGGAAACGCATCAAGACTTTTTAATGCTTGCATCAACCCCATAATTTATAGCCCTTTTATCTATTTCTACTCTAATTTGCCCCCAGATCAAATAATTATGAATATGAGCGTTCACTGCATACAAACAGAACTCGATAAACAAAGATATACTGTAATTGTAACACTGAGAGGAAATTACAGGTATATTTCACTTCTTCCTACAAGAATAAATATATAGAAATCTATTATCAATGTTGTCAGAGAAATTATTACCTTGAGACGGAGATAAACAGATTCTGAGATTCCCGGACAAGACAATTTGGAGCAAGAACAAAAACCAGGACGGCAAAACAGTTCGCACAGACCAACCCCTAATCCCAAATATGTTTCGCTAATTTATTAATTAAAAATGGTATATATCATCGAGGTCCTTAGCCTTTCCTTATTTTGGCACTCATGTCTCTAACTCGTTGAATTCATGTCCCGACCTTTTAAAACTTTGCATCCATTTTCCTAATTAACGAAAAAGGTTATTGGAACTTTAAATGGCCAATTGACGTAGAACTGAAAAGATAAAATTGTCCAGAAAGATTTCAATTATTTCAATACAATTCATAACAATAATTTCAACTTTCTTTTAAAAATTCGAATATCGTAAAATTTCTTAATATTTATGAAATACATCACCTTGCTTTTTAAACCATCGGACATCGTGTAATGTCACATTATTATTTAATGCTCAAATAAATATTTTAATTAATTGAAGACACGAGTTCAACAATTTTAAAATATATAAGTGTAACAAGTAGTAGTTTGAAAACATGAATGCATAATTATGAAAGCGTTTTAAAATAGGGGAGTTCCTTTAGACAAAAAATCTTTTAACTTTTATTTAGGGCGTGTTCGATAGAGATTAAAATTGAGAAATTAGCCGTTATTGTTGACTTTTATTAGACGAGTGAGACTCAATATTTTCAATTTTAATTGAATTTAAGTCGTATTGAACGGACTCTTAAACTAATCGAAAAAATCCTCTAACTTTTATTTAAACTAATCGAAAGGTCCATATATATCTAATCAAACCCCTTCAAATTTCCAAATTTAACATCACCCCCAACATCAAATACCCGTCTCCCCACCTTATCCACCCCATACCACCCACCTCTCTCTCTCTCTCTCTCTCTCTCTCTATTTTCTGTCATAACTTTTTATATATACTAGCTTTGGTCCATACAATGCACGAGTTTTGTTATTTTTAAGGATATGTTAGTGTTGTATATAAATTCAATGAAATTAGTAAAATGAACTTTATTTAAGAAATTAAATGTACTTAGTGTATTAATAACTCTAAAAAAGTGTTTATTTAATTTCCCACCAGAAAGATGTTGTTATACATTTAGGAAAACGTCGTGCATATAAAACTTATAAGTATTGGAAAAAAAACTTATATTTTGAAGACATCACATTTCCTCAATTTGATACCATAACATAGGAGCATTGCATAATTACACTTCATCAAATTAAATTATAAAATATCCCAAACCAAGTTATGCACCAAACTGCAAAAGCTAAAAATAATGTGTCAACCATGATTCTCAGCAAAGTAAGTCATGTAAATATTATTTAGGATCAATTTGTATAAAATGGAAGTCATTATCTAATACAATTATTCCTAATATGTCAATTTCTATCAGAAATTCTCAAGTTTTTTGTTAATTTATCTGAAGAAAATGCTCCTAACACCTTGAACATTCAATCCGTAAGATTCTGAAGGTATAAACTAAAACCAGCATCTCCAAAACCTTCAATTCAAGATTCTTTCTTTTGCCGAGAACTACCCAATGGTTTTTCCTTTTCTTCTCATTTCGATTTTTCACTGTCTCGTTGGCAATTTAACCTTTCTTTTTCCTTTTCCAATTTCTTCACAACCTCCTCCTCAGCGACATTCTCAGCCTGCAAAATTGGCGCATAATAATTAGAATTAGCTTTCATACACTTTTTCAAAACAGCGGTATATGATAATTCAATAGAAAAACATAGATGACAAACTAAATGTTTTTTTACATCAATTGAAGAAGAAATGCTAGAATGAAATATTCTGTTTCATGTTTCAGATTGCTGGCTGAGATTCTCAAAAGCTAGAGCGATAGATAGAATTAGCATTGTTGTGATAAACACATTGATACCAATCAAATTCTTTTGTCTCATGGAACAAAGAGTCTTCATATCAGATTTAGCCATGTTAACTATTAAATCCTATCTCGCTGCCATCATTTCTTCATTAATGTTCTATTCAAATTTTAATATCATTCCTTTGAAAAAGTTACAATATCAGAAAATAAAATGAAGAGGAAAAATAAAAATTTTATAAAGTTCATTTAATCAATGTTCATGAACTAAACCAAGTAACTGATAATCTAGATAACAAATACCTACCTTAGATGTCCATTTAGCTCAAGCATTTTCTCAATCAAACCATCTTTGTTAGAAATCTAAAAAATTTGTATTTAAAGAAAAATGTTACATTATTAAATTCCACATTTTGAAGAAACTAGTTTTCTTTAAGACTCCGTTTGATAGGCCGGATTTTCCATGGAAATATTTTCTATTTTCCAATTTTTGTAGTGTTTGATTGACGAAATTTTTTTCGAGAAAATATTTTACAACTTTCTTAATTTTCCACAATTTCTAGACCTAATAATAAAAAATATTATCACTTTAATGGACAATTTTCATAAAAAACAAAGCCAAACGGACAACAAACTTTCAACATTTTCATGGAAAATTATAGCAATCAAACACAATTAATTACAATTCCCAATAAAATAATTTCTAGGAAAATCTGTAAAATATTTTCTTTCCATCCATTTTCCACCCTACAATCAAACGGACCCTAACTGAAAAGAAACTGAAAATATGTACTTTGTAGAAATTTCTTCAAATCATTGAAGCATAGTTAAATAGAACGTACCAAAATTCCTTACCTGTTTGAAGCAAATTGTTATCGTTCTTTAAAAGATATGGTATTTTTCATTGTTAGTACTTTTGACATTGTGAAAAGATCACCTAGTTGAAGAAAGAAAACTTAAACTTCATTACTCTCTTCATCTGAATATCTGTAAAGAACAATAAATTTTCACATAATAGAAGATACATAAATTTTAGACTTTCTGAAACTAAAACGAAATTCCTAAAATTATATGAGGAAGCTGTGAGAATACATGTGTTGTGTAAATGGTATGCGTGTATGGGTTTTAGCAATACTTTACTAGAGGTATTTTTTCTTGTTCTTGATAATGTTACATACAAGTAGTCATGAGACTTGAGAGACTGTTGTGGAAGATATAGGCTAACAAATGTGGAAAATTAAAGTATGATAGTTTACCTTGTTTTGAGATCACGCCAACAGAAGAAAATTTGGTGCCTCGTTTCCTTTTCTTCACGAGTATATTGTTTCGACGCTCAATTGACTATTTCAATTTACCACCATCTTTAATAACTTCACAATATTTCAACCCTATAAAACTAAACGCAGATCAAACAAAATAATCAGTTTCACAAATACGGAAAAAGCTAAGGAACTCTTTTCATTTCAACAATGTCGAATGGAAACAATATTAAGCAACTCCTTCCATTTTAACAACTTCCATTTGAAGTGTGTTAGCTTACTTCTAGGTCGAATTTGAACAAAATATCAATATGCACGTTCAACATTTCACTTATTTCTAATTTGGATCAATATAAAAATATATTTTATAAGTAATAGAGAAGAAAAGTACCTTCAAGCTTTAGATATCTAATTTTAGTCTTTACATCAGTATCGCATTTAAGGCTTCTGCTTCATTCCGTCGTTCACAGGAAAATTGAACCTCAAAAATTCAAAGAAGTTGAGAACTTAAGTGAGTTACTAGCAAATTATGCATTTATTTATAGTAAAAAAATGATATTTACTAACGAACAATATTTTGTTTCGATTATTATTTCAAGTTTTAGTTTCTTTGGATAAATCTTGCAAGAAAGGTTTAGGGCTCTATTTATAAAACTCAATAATCAATAGTTTTGGGCAGCTCTTCGAGGGAAAGGGAAAGGAAAAATGAAAAATAAAGTTTTAGGGAAGTGACCTTGGTCTTGAGGTTCTCGATCTTGCATTCAAACTCCTCTTCCTTTTTGTGTAGGCCGTCGAGAGGGATCCTTTTTGTACATCGTTTTCAAGAAATAAAATAAATGTAAAGCCTTTTCAGTTGTGGAAGTGACTACTACACGAATTTGAAAAGTGAAGTTACAAATAGCAATTTATTATCATAATTATTAAATGGTACAATGAATAAAAAATCATAATTGGAAATGTAGTTCAAAAGGTGAACATTTAATGCATGTATAAGGATAATTGATTTATATGTACCTCTATGTTTGTAAGTATAAGATTTTCTTCAACTGTGTTGTTGAGTATGAATTCAATGTCAGCATTTTTTGCACGAATATGATTATACAGTAGTATTAGAATCAAAGAGGACGTAGAAAGTATTCATTAAAACAAATATCAATTGCAAGCTTTCGTCTGATAAAACCATCCTATCTGCAGAAATTGATTCTATTGGATATCCAGGAATAAAACATTCTATGTATTTGAGCAAAAAAAATATGCAATTTGGCTTATCAAAGAAATAGTTTTACATTAAATTAAATTAGTATCATAAATGTACAATTAAATTAAGAAGAGAACAAAATATTATAATAAACGGTAAATAATTTAAATACTCACCTATTATTTGCACAAAGTAGATATGGTGTAATGTCTATCTCCATTAATCTGTTTGTATTTTTATTTATATAGTGTCTGTAGGTAGCAAATTGTGGAGACATTAATAATGCTTGAGTTAAATCGACAACTGCATTTGAATAGGCCATGACTTGTTCTAACGTATGAACATTGTGACTACAGTCGTATATTTGAAATTTTCATTCGGGAATATTCACAAGAAAGAGATACGGTACCAAGTGTTGTCTGGGTAAGAACATGAAATTAATAGATACTTGCATTTTATCCACGGATGACCAGCTATTGGCAAATTTCCATTTATGTACTCTTGTAAAATGGATGAATTCTCTGAACCTCTACTGTCACTCTTTCCCCGAATTTCTACTTGCACCAACATTTGGCGAGTACACTTGTTCTCATAGTTGAAGTCTAGAATTGCATATTCTTTTGAAGCATGTGTGGAATCGTCATTGATGAGCCGCTGCAACAATTTTAACTTCAGATCAAGATTCTAATAGAATAAATAGATGTAAATTAAATATATTACATATGGAATTAAATGTATTGCGATGAATGAATTTTACTAACCGCGGTGGTTATATCTTGTGTTGTGTCCATTATAGCTTTTATTAAGTCTCTTCCGTATAGATTTTTAGATCTATTATCCCAATATGCGCTGCATAATATAATTTCATATAGTTTGAAATAAATGAAATTAAAATAATAATATTGAAGATAATGAAATAGATTTAGATTGGTTACCTTGATGGATTTTTTGTTACTCAATCTCTAACTGTTATGTATATGTCCATAAAATAGTCTTCCGAAGAATAATTTGTTGATGGTGTTGAACATTGTATCTTTTTTCCTTTACTTCTTCTTTATTTTGTCAGTTTTGTAACATCTTCAATTTGTTGAGACGTTGAGGTATGCTTTAGAACAAGGCTTCCATGGACAGAAACATCTTGTTGAAGGGAACATATAATAGCTTCCATATTTGATTCTTAGTTAGATAATCTGTTCAACATATTGTTATTCTATTCATCAATGTAAGATCGTACTGAATTGAAATTGTTATCTACATAATGTTGCATGCATTGGTAGTGTTCTTCTTGTCATTGTTGCTGTTGTTGGAAGAATTGGTTTGGTTGTCAAGAAGAGTTTGAGAAGTTAAAATATCCCTAAGACGTATTCTAGATTGCATGTGTTCATAGTGGTCTTGTTACCACTTTTGATGTTGGTCAAACAATTTTTTTTTTTTTTTGGTTTAGAAGAATTGTTTTGTACTGGCGTTCTTGTCTACTTGATAGTTCAACAATGGTTGTTTTCAAGTCGCCGCATAAACCAGATATATATGATACAATATGCTACCTATATATATTCAGCATTTGCTCCACTTTTTCTCTAGTCATGTAGTTGGAGCTAATAGGAGTAGAACTTGAGGCAGTTGGAAATGAAGTATCATGAGTAGTTGGTATGTTATCAGTGTGTGGGATTTGTTGTGGTACATTATTCAATTCTCCATTGACAATGCTGTCTAGTATGTTATGATGGTTGTCTTGTGGTAATGAGAGAGTTGTGTACCACATTGTTTGTAATTCTTCTTCTGTAAGTTGTAATACTGCAATTACTTGAATTTGTAATTGTAATAAAATATTTTTAAAAAATGTGTGAATTTTTTTAGAAGGGAAAAAATAATTAAATGTATAATGTCATGTAATAAGTAATATAATCAAATAATTAAAATACATCTTGGGTAGCCAAAAATTGTCTAATTTTATTCTGTGTTAATATTTTATTTGGCTTCCACCTGTACATACTTCGACGTTATAATGTTTTATATCTACGCCGTCCAAATTTTCGTCCAATTTGTGAAAATACTTCGTATATCTAGTACTGACATAATTAAAAATATATATTAGATATATAAGATTTATACCGGTAAATTAAATTATATGTAGATTAGTGAAAATAAGATAATAAAAGAAAAGTACCTGGAATGCAACCATGTAATGAATATTTACATTCGGTTTGCTCATTCTATTGTATTTTCTATAATCTTTCCTGATGTGATGCTTGTAATGAGTTTAATAGAACAATATATGTTTTAGGCCCCATGGATATACAAGGAAGGCATGAATGTTCTCAACCTGCCTAAAGTTATGTGGTCAATATATCTTCCAGTAGGTTTTAGAATACATTCTACTAACATTACCATCTCGAGCTTGAATTTATCCTCTTGATTTTCACATAGGTGGAATGCTTTGAAAAGCATTGTCATTTTAATTTTTTGGTACCATTAAAGTATTGATTCCTAAGTCGATCTTTTTTTAAATTGAAGGTTCATAGATTTTATATTTTCTCTCGAAGCTAGGTAATCTTGTTATGAGACAAAATTCTTGCATACCAAAGTGGGCCAAATGGTCATCCGATTTTACCTAGACTTCATTATTCTTGCCACAGTTGACAAGTCATATTATAAATTCATGAACTATTTTACTACTAAATTGTTGTTATTCTTCTGCTCTATAAACAATACCATATATAAATTCATGAAAATTACTACACATCAAATATGCTTGTTGATCTACATTGATGAGTGCCACGCGTTTTCTATAACGTGAATTTTACCGCAAGTGCACGGTATCAAGTTTTGTAATATAGTATCGGAGTTAAGTGTCAAACCCACATAGATTGTAATTTAATTCCACTAAGTACTATAATTATGTAACTTTTTATTTTATTTAGACAATGAGTGTTTGAATGAATAGTTTTAAATTAATCTAATGAGATTGGTTGACAAATACGAGGAATGCAAACAATCAAGTTGAGAAAGCCTAGGGAATGATTTCACCTAACATTCAATTATGATTCAATGATATCCAATTATGCCAATTGATTTTCCCATATTCAAAAGCAAGAATCCTAAATTATTTCTCTGCCATCTCTCGAGTGCTGGCTAGAAATTAATCCTAGAATTTAATCACAATATCTCTCTTCCGAATTAAAATCTAGAATTTATCAAGTCCTGATTCTTTTGTGAAGTAAGCTTCATAGATTTTATACTTTCTCTCGAAACCCATAAAATCTACGTTGTGTCAATCTTGATCACGCCTAAATTCCACTCTCTCGAGTGCCGAAATTTACTAGCATCTATTCATTCAATTATTGACCAGATAATTGAAAGCATTAAAATCATGACACAATTAAATATAAGCGAGAAATTCCAAAGAAAAAATTCATATATTTATCAAATCATAATCTCAAGTGGCTACATCAAACCCTAGCTAAATTATTTAGCTCATGAAGAAATTCATAAAGGAGAAGGTAAGATAAACTCCTTTTGGAGTGTTGCTCGAAGTTCCCTTTGATATTTCCATGCTTTCTTCAATTGATTTCTTCCATTCTTTGTATTTAATGTCCTTTGTCTTCAGCAATTTTTTTATTTTTCTCCCACTAGAGCCCCCTAGAATTAGGTCTTAAAGGTCGTATTTATAGTATTTTGAAGTTTTGGAAGGGTTGGAGTTGTATTGAGCCAATAAAAGAGTCGAAAAAATCAAAAACCCTTTTTCTCACATAGCGGCGCCTTGGCGCCAGTGATTCTGCTGATTTCTTTAAAGCTGGCGCCAGCCAATCTGCAATTTTCTGGCGTGTTTCAGTATTTTTATTATAACTTTTGCTCTCGATATCCGATTGAAGCGACTCAAGATTTTTTGGAAAGATAACTTAAAGAGTTACAACTTTTCATAAGATAGAATTTTCGAATTCAAACATTTGCTAGGTCAAAAATGAGTCTCAATATGAGACTACGAATCTTGAGCATAACTTTCTCGGTTGGAAATTGATGTATGATCATGCTTTGATTATATTTGATCAATTTGACTTCTTTCTTCACACAATTGACTCCCAGCAATCTTGAATCTTCATTTTGAGGTCTGACACAACTTTTGAGTATTTGCACTTTAGTCCTCAAACTTTATATCTCTTATTAGCCTGTTTCTCATTTTTTCCAACTTTTACTTATTTCCTTCAATTTCATCAATCTATACCATAACATCAAAACACACATTAAAATGCCCGTAAGTGCTCAAGAACATGACAAAAACTACGATTTAAAGGTATTTATTTAATCAGTTAATTACACTCATCAAATACCCCCCAAACTTAGTTTTTTACTCGTCCTCGAGCAAACATAAAACTCTAGAAAATAACTAATGAACCTTTAAACGAAGATTAATCAAAAAAATCACTTAAAACAAATTCCGTTAAATATCTTGCCTTCATAACTCAGGATTGAAAACATAACATCAATTTCATGAATCACTTCAAAGTTATAATGCCCAAGCTAAATTTTCACATATTCATTGCAAAACGAGTGTATGTGGAGAGTTAAATGCAATGCTGTACAATAATAAGTTGATCCAAATCCTGACCTTAAAAGTCAAATATTTCCTTACTTCGCTCGTGAGATTCATACACCTCCAAACTTGTTTTCTTTTCACTCCCCAATGTGTATTCTACAGTTGATATTCAATACTACTTCTTACACTACTCAAGTTTGGTCGGATTTCACGATATATATATATATATATATATATATATATATATATATCTATAATATATATATATATATATATATATATATATATATTATGTGGGGACATTCTCCATTGAGCTTTCTAAATGACTCGTGTAGCGAGCTTTATGCCAATGATTCTCAAATTAGATGACTTTATGGCACTAGATTTTAAACTCTTGTAGACTTATTCACTAGAGTCATAAAGGCTACGAAGAAACGCCTTACAATAAGATTATTATGATTGTCCTCATTAGGATCTTTTTAGGGTAGCTTCCCTTTTATGAAGTGATTAGTGCAATGCCCTTTATTAAATACTTATTCTCGAAAATTGATCTCTAACTTAAGGTTTTTTACCTAAATTTCATCTCATTGGTCTCAAACAGTCAATACAACATTTTGCACGCGTGAAATCCATATCTATCTTCATATCTACCTACAACAGTTCAACCAACCAAACACCCTAGATTTGGTTTAGGGATGTGAATCTTGTTTAATGGTTGTCTGTGTTTAGCATCTAAGTTCTCTATTTCAACCTATAAACGTGAATCAACCTACTCATGTACAACGTTACAATCAACTCACGTGCATAAATATTTTACGTTTGACCTGAATAAGCAAAAATATTAACTCAAACACATAACGTATCGACAATTTATAAACCAATACATGTTCTCAATTACATACACCAATGCTAGCAAGGCTATCTAACTCATACAAACATGTAAAAATGTGGAATAAAAAATAATTTTTTTTTTCATGCACACAAATCACACAAAACATAAAAAAAACCCAAGGTAATTAGATACAATTTATAATACACCCCAAACTTAAATTAAACACTGTCCTTAATGTAAAATTAAAGAAAAATGAGGAGACTTCCCTGAATTGTCTGTATTGCCCGTGATGTTGTGGTGTTGATGATGCTGGTATTGGTGGATGTTTCTTCTATATTTCCCCCCAACTGAATTAAATTAAATTTTAGATATTAATTACATGGAACAAGTGTTACTTAGTTCAAACATCTAACAACCAACTTAATTTCTCAATGACATAAGGGGAAAGGGGAATGGGATATGGCTGAAGAATCCTAAAAAAATTATAAAATAAACTAAACTATCTTATAAATCGAAAACAAAATAAATAAAAGAGAAGAAAGCTTGTTTTGCCTCCAAAGAAGCGATTCTTTAATGTCATTAGCTTGGCATAACCGATGTGTCTACGTTGGATCGTCAGGTGGCACTTCTCTCTCCTTCCTAGAATTTACCCTTGGTGTTGTATTCTTCTTCACGATAGCATGGCCAATAGAGTTGAACAGTTTTAACTCCAGTATAGCTTCCGAAACCACTTTTGATTTGATAATGTTGGGAGGTTTCAGAGGTTCTTCAATGTAGTTCTTGAATTTGTCTGGTGGATTGACTTCTTGAGTTAAAAATGAAATCCACTGCTTCCTTGGTCCTTGTATAGCTTTTGGTAATAACTGTAGCAATCTTTGAGTAGTCGGTTGCCATCTATTGCTCTAGAGGGTCATGGAACAATTTTTTTTTGTGATTTTGCCCTCCACTTTGTCAAATGATTGGACCATATGGCAGGTGTTAGCTTTTTCTAAAGATTTTTCGTGTTGATGTGTGTTGAACACGACCTACTTATCATTAACCCGCAGTGTCAACTTTCCTTTTTGAACATCAATCAACGCTCTTCCAGTAGCCGAAGGGTCTTCCAAGAATCAATGGCACTTTCTCATCCTCTTCCATGTCCAACACCACAAAGTCCACCGGAAAGATGAACTTATCGACATTTACCAATACATCTTCAATAATGCCCTTGAGGTATGTAATTGATCTGTCTGCTAGTTGCAAGGTGAGGGTTGTGGCTTCACTTCTCCAAGACCCAACTTTTCAAGCACTGATAGGGGCATCAAGTTAATGCTAGCTCCAAGGTCACCCAATGCTTTTTCAAATGTGATACTACCAATATTGCAAGGAATGTTGAAGCTGTTTGGATCTTTCAATTTCTGAGGAGGTTTCTTCTGAAGAATGGCGCTACACTCCTTTGTTAGCTTAACCATCTCACACTCATCCAACTTCCTCTTCTTTGACATAACTTCCTTTAAGAACTTGGCATAGTTAGGCATTTGGGCCAATGCATCTGCAAATGGAATATTGATGTGGATTTTCTTGAAGACTTCCAGGAACCTTGAGAACTGCTCATCAAACTTCTTCTTCATGACTATCTGTGGGAATGGTAGCTGATAAGTGTATTTTCTACAATTATTTGGGGATTAAAATTATAGAATTTTTATTGTTCTTTTGACAAAATACTACCTAAATTGTGTTATATTGCTTCTTGTAGGTAAAACTCAATGTTTGATGAAGAATTGAAGAAAAGAAGCAAAATGTGTCGAAAAATGGAAAAATTCAAAGTACGGGATCAAAGTCTATAGAAGTTGAAGGACTAAATTGTATTAATTCGAAAGAGTGGACAAATTGGAGAAATACAAATCAATTGGGCCCAACTTGACTTTCTAAATGGACCAGCCCATTGGTACCTAGGGTGGATACATATGCATATTTATTTACAGACGGAATGAGGATGATGGGGAGCAGCCGGGCATAAATAAATTGAGAAATAAAGAGAGCTGGCTGAAAATCTATTGAGAAGAATTGGTGGCTGCCATATTTTATCATTTATTCATGTATATAGTGGCGGCAGCAAAGGAATTACACATATATAGATTGGCAGGAAAGAGATTACACATATACTTTGGTGGTGGATTAAATTAATATATATACACATTAAATATATACACGCCAGCAGCTCTGGTGGGAAAAAATAAGTTCTATTCAATTCTAAAAATATATATAACCATACGGACAAAAAATCGAAAAGAAGGACGTACATGGCAGCGGCAAGAAATTTGGGAATTTATCACGTTCCGTCAATTTATAGGTGATGTCGTTCCACTTCTATGTGTTTAATCTCCATAATATGCTAGGCTAAATTCTCTTGGATTGATGATGAAGCTATTTGAGTTTTGATTTTTAATTCGAGACCACGTGTTTTTAGTTTAATTCTTGTGTTTTGATTTCATAAACATGTATGAATTTATTGTTTTAATGCTTGCGCACCATTAGGACAATTAGTTGCTTATTCGTAGTGTTGGAAAACTCACGGTAGGTAGAACACCGTTTATGAAACACACGGACAATAAATATTAGGAATAATATTTATGATGTGTGCGATCATGTATGATAATCATATATGTGAATGCATGCTTGTCATATGAATTCGGACTAGGAATAGGATCGTCTCGTGGCAATCATAGGTTTATTTTATCTTGGGAAAGAATAGTAAATAAAAGTGGAATTGTCGATCGTCATAATTGCATGAATTAAATTAATTATCATTGGTTGAGAATTGAAACTAAGAATTGATTAGTGGAGTCGGAAATCCAATACACTCATCCACATTTGATTTAAAACCATTTTTTATTGCTTTCGTAGTTATAGACTTTAGTTAAATACAAATCGACCATCTTTTATTACTTTTGCAAATTTAGATATATCAAATACACTAAAATTGAGCTTTATTCCCTGTGGGACGATAACTCACTTATCACGATTATTACTTGTACAACGGACTCGTACGCTTGCGAGATTTTCATGTAACAAGTTTTTGTCGCCGTTGCCGGGGAATAACGGTGTTAATCTTGGGTATTTGATATTTTATGATCACTTTAATTTTTATTTTTATTTTTCATTGTTTTTAGGCTATTTTTTTTTACACTCCTAAGTTCTCTTGGGTCTTGATTTTTCTTGGGTAAACTTGGTTTATGTAAGCTCCGACGAGATTGGTCTAGCTCCAATAGATCACAAAATTGAAAGGACATTCAGAATTCGTAGGAGAGGTTAACGTCAAGCAAGGAGAATGGCTGATAATCAGATGCAACAACAAAATCAGGCTAATGTACTAGTTGACAATCAACTACCGCAACCAAATCAACAGAGAGCCATCCAGAATTGGGGACTATGTTAATCCAATTCCTGCTCTAGTGCAACCTGCTGTAATTTACCTTCCATTCGGACAACCTAACTTCCACCTTAGACCAGATGTCATAAATTTGCTCCAAAATCACCAAGACATCAGGTTTTTTGGAAAAGCCACGGAGAACCCTCATGAACATATTTCGGCTTTTCTCATGTTATGTCAGGTGATCAGTCACGAAGGGGTATCATCAGATGCTTTTCGAATGCGTTTATTCTCTCATACTCTGAAGGATGTTGCTAGAGAATGGTTTCTTTGCTTACCTCCAAGAAGCATACAATCATGGGCTGATATGGTTCAAAAATTTACGATGAAATTCTTTCCACCTTCTCAAGTCCACCAAATCAGGAATGAAGTCCACACTTTCAAGCAAAAAGATTTAGAGAGCTACTCTAAGGCATGGGAAAGGTTCAATAATTTGTTCCGAAAATGCCCTAACCTTGACATTCCTAAGCAAGCTCAGTAGTATCTCTTCTACTACGGTCTACAACAAGAGTTCAGGAATATGGTAGATGCTTCAGCGGAAGGATCAGTGATGAAACTTGACGTCGATGAAGCTTATGATTTGTATGAGAAAATAGCCGAAAATCAATCGATGTGGCCAACCAATAGTAAAGTTCCAAAGAAAATAGCAGGGATACACAACGTGGATACAATGACAGTGCTGACTGCACAAATGGAAGTTCTTACAATGAAAATGGACAGTCTATCCCAGTCAGTTAACATGGTACACCAATCACCACCTGTTTGTGAAGGTTGTGGGGCAGATCATACTACTACAAGCTGCCCTTTGGCCTCTACACATGCTAGTCAGCCTACGGAGGTGAGCTACGTGCAGAACTTTCATAGACAACAGAACAACCCCTATGCCAACACTTATAATTCGGGCTAGAGAAACCATCCAAACTTTTCATGGTCTAACAATCAGGGACAAGGACAGGGAGAAAATAATCAGAATAAACCACCAGGATTCCAACAACAGCAACAACAGCAAGTAAGGTAGCTATCGTTGGAAGATTTGCTAGCTCAGTACATTACTAAAACTGAGACCAACTTTCAGAACAAACTGGCCTCGATCAAGAACTTGGAACAACAAGTGGGATAGATAACAGCCGCATTGTCAGGTAGAGCTCATGGGACTTTACCCAGCAATACAGAGATGAATCCTAAGGAGCAGGTCCAAGCAATCACTACACGTAGTGGGGTCCAGTTACTAGAAATACATGTAAAGTGGCCACCACCAATCATAGAAAAGGTACTTACATTGGGCGAGGAGCCTGTGGATGAGTCAAACAAGGCTACAAAGGAAAATCACGTTGAGTCACCAGATAGTCCACGGGTGAAAGCAACCACGCCTGTCAAAGCATATGTACCTCCGATCACATTCCATCGGAGACTACAAAAGCACAAGCTCGATAAGCAATTCCAGAAATTTTTGGATGTGTTCAAGAAGCTGCACATCAATATACCATTCGCTAAAGCTTTAGCTCAGATGCCAAGTTATGCCAAGTTCATGAAAGATATTCTATCAAATAAAAGGAAGCTGGAGGATAATGAGACAGTCATGCTTACTGAAAAATGCAGTACAATTCTCCAACATAAGTTATCGTCGAAGTTAAAAGATCCAGGGAGTTTTACTATTCCTTGCAACATTTGTAACTTGTATATAGATAAAGCATTGTGTGACTTAGGAGCTAGCATTAATTTAATGCCCTTATCTCTGTTCAGGAAATTAGGTTTGAGGGAAGCAAAGGCTACCACAGTTTCATTGCAGTTAGCTGATAGTTCAATCAAGCACCCTCGTGGCATTTGTGAAGACATTTTAGTGAAAGTAGACAAGTTTATCTTCCCAGCCGACTTCATTATTCTGGATATGGAGGAAGATAGGGACGTCCCTCTCATTTTGGGTCGTTCGTTCTTGGCTACAGGAAGAGCTCTGATTGATATGCAGAAGGGTCAGTTGATATTGAGATTGGATGAAGATGAATTGAAAATCAATGTGTTTAAGGCCTTCAAGTTTCAGAACGAACTAGATTTATGCATGCAAATTGATGTAATAAAGGAGGTAGTAACAGAGACATTCAGATTTGATCATCCTCAGGACCCTCTAGAGGCTTGTTTGGTACACTCTCAAAATCTGTCATCGGAGAAAGATGAAGCAGAAGAATGCGCAAGGTACTTAGCAGCCAAACCACCCCTTTTCAAGCAACCACGGCTGGAGCTGGGTAAAGGCCCTACAAAACATTTACCATCTGTTCAGCAAGCTCCAACCCTTGAACTTAAATAGCTGCCCACTCACATTCGCTATGCTTACTTTAGGGAAAAGAATTCACTTCCGGTAATCATCTCGAATACACTTACAGAAACAGAGGAAGATCAATTACTGAGAGTACTTCGGGAGCACAAGACTGTAATAGGATGGACTATCTCAGATATAAAAGGGATCAGCCCTTCGCTCTGCATGCACAAGATACTGATGTAAGAGAGTTACAAAGCTTCAGTTGAGCATCAACGAAGATTAAATCCTACTATGCAGGAAGTGGTGAGAAAAGAGGTATTGAAACTTCTGGATGCAGGGATCATTTACCCCATATCAGATAGCAATTGGGTTAGTCCAGTACAGGTCATGCCAAAAAAATGAGGAATCACGGTGGTTCCAAATGAAAACAACGAGCTCATTCCTACGAGCACAGTTACAGGTTGGAGAGTTTGCATTGATTATCGCAAACTCAACAACGTCACAAGGAAGGATCACTTTTCTCTTCCCTTCATTGATCAGATGCTAGAAAGACTTGCAGGACATGCTTATTATTGCTTTCTTAATGGTTACTCAGGGTACAACCAGATTCCTATTGCGCCAGATGATCAGGAGAAGACTACATTCACATGCCCTTACGATACTTTTGCTTATAGGAGGATGCCGTTGGCCTTTGCAACGCTCCAACCACTTTTCAGCGCTGCATGATGTCTATTTTCTTGGATATGGTGGGAAATATCATTGAGGTATTTATGGATGATTTTTCAGTCTTTGGAAAGTCATTCAATGAATGCCTTGAAAATTTGGGAAAAGTGTTGCAGCGATGTAAGGACACCAATCTAGTATTAAATTGGGAAAAATGTCATTTCATGGTTCAGGAAGGGATCGTGTTGGGGCATTTGATATCGGCACGGGGTATTGAAGTAGATAAATCTAAGATGCGGGTCATCGAGAAACTACCACCTCCGATAACAGTGAAGAGAGTTAGAAGTTTCTTGGGTCATGCCGGGTTCTACCATCGTTTCATCAAAAACTTCTCCAAAATCTCGAAGCCTCTATGCAATCTATTGGAAAAGGGGGCTCCATTCCATTTTACCGAGGAATGCTTGACGGCTTTCATCACTTTAAAGGAAAAATTAGTTTCTACTCCAGTGTTGACTTCTCCAGATTGGGATTATCCGTTTGAGCTTATGTGTGATGCTAGTGATCACGCGGTGGGGGCAGTATTGGGTCAACGTAAGGAAAATATGTCTTATGTCATTCACTACGCCAGTAAGACTTTGAACGAGTCTCAGTTGAATTATGCGACTACAGAGAAAGTGCTCTTAGCCGTAGTATTCACCATTGACAAATTCAGATCATATTTGATCGGGTTGAAAGTGATTGTCTACACGGATCACTCAGCCTTGAAGTATCTAATGAGTAAGAAGGATGCAAAACCAAGACTTATTCGATGGATACTTCTATTGCAAGAGTTTGATTTGGAGATCAGAGATAAAAAAGGGAGTGAGAACATTGTTGCAGATCATCTATCTCGCCTTGAGTCACAAGAATCATACCCCACAAAGGAGATAAATGAAGTTTTCCCGGATGAGATGCTTTTTCAGATTATTACTACGCCATGGTATGCTGATTACGCCAACTATTTGACCCGCTCCATCATCCCACTGGATTACTCAAGTCATCAGAAGAAGAAATTTTTCAGTAACCTAAAACATTACTTTTGGGATTATCCGTTTCTTTACAAAAGGGGTCCGATCAGATTATACGACGTTGTGTGCCGGAAGTAGAGTAGCATCAAATATTGGAGTCATGTCACTCTGCACCGTATGGAGGCCACTTCACAACAGTCAAGACAGTAGCAAAGGTACTACAATCAGGTTTTAATTGGCCTACGTTGTTCAAGGGTGCCCATTATATGGTGAAACATTGTGATAAGTGCCAATGGACTGGAAATATCTCACGAAAGAACGAGATGCCCTTAAACAGCATTTTGGAGGTTGAGATATTTGATGTGTGTGGCATTGACTTCATGGGACCTTTTCCCTCTTTCTATGGTCAATAATACATATTGGTGGTAGTAGATTACGTGTCTAAATGGGTTGAAGTTGTGGCTTTGCCAACTAACGACGGTCGAGTAGTAACGCAATTTCTAAAGAAGAACATTTTCTCCAGGTATGGCACTCCAATGGCGATTATCAGTGATGGTGGAAAACATTTTTGCAACCGCCTATTTGTATCATTGTTGGTTAAGTGTGGAGTAAAACACCGAGTCTCAACTCCATATCCTCCTCAAACTAGCGGGCAAGTGGAAATCTCCAGTAGGGAGTTAAAGAAAATTCTTGAAGCTATAGTCAATGCATCACGTAAAGATTGGGCTCAGAAATTGGACGATGAACTTTGGGTGTATAGAACGGCGTTCAAGACTCCAATAGGCATGTCTCCATATAGGCAGGTATTTGGAAGGGCTTGTTGTCTACCAATTGAGCTAGAACATAAGGCATATTGGGCAATACACTTACTAAATTTCAATATGAGGGCAGTGGGAGAAAAGAGAGTTATGCAACTTCATGAGCTCGATGAGTTTCGGTTGGATTCGTATGAGAATGCAAAAATTTACAAGGAAAAGACCAAGAGATGGCATGACAGACATATAAGAGAAAAAGAATTTGAGGTTGGTCAACATGTACTCATGTTCAATACACACCTCAAGCTCTTTCCAGGCAAGTTAAAATCAAGGTGGTAGGGTCCATTTACTGTTGTAGCTGTTTATCCATATGGCACAGTTGAGGTAGTATCACAGGATCAGCAAAGAAGGTTCAAAGTAAATGGACAGCGGTTAAAAATTTATTGGGGAAGTGACTACTCCAGTGAGAAGACAATCGTGCAACTCAATAATGCGGACTAGCCCAAACAACAGAAGTTTAGCTATAGACTTTAAACAAAGCGTTGGTTGGGAGGCAATCCAATATTTCTATCATTTTATTTAGTATTTATTTTTATTTCTGCTTTTATAATAATTTAAGATAATTTAGATTAGTTTTATTTATTTAATTATTTTGGGATTCATCATCCACACCCCATTTTCCCCTTATAATTTCGATTTGTTAGTTGGTTTAATAGATGTTAGAGCTAAGTACCACTTGTTCCAGGTATTTGATCTTGAATATTTTATGTACTGTTTTGCATAGGAACATAATGTCACAGAACATCTAAATCAACATTGATCAAGGAGCC
Organism: Fraxinus excelsior; assembly: GCA_019097785.1. Classification (NCBI taxonomy): domain Eukaryota; kingdom Viridiplantae; phylum Streptophyta; class Magnoliopsida; order Lamiales; family Oleaceae; genus Fraxinus; species Fraxinus excelsior. The sequence goes on along the minus strand of CM032635.1, from coordinate 20,524,587 downwards.
AAAAGGGAGCAGTAGAACAGCTAGCCTTCGGATTCCGAGCCATATCGGGGGAGTCTTTTTCATCATTTTCTTCTCTACCCCTTTATATGCGAAATTATAATTTATGACATTGAGGACAATGTCTACTTTAAGTTTGGGGGTGGAAAACATGAGTTTTCTTTTGTTTTGATTTGTTTGTGTGCTTTTATTACTCTAAAATAAAAAATAATCAATTTTATTACTTCTTTTTATGTATTTTTGCATGCTTATGTGGGTCAAATAATTTGCTAACGATGATGTATTTATGGAACATAGAGTTGGACTATAAATTATGGATAAGTTATATGTTAAGTTAGTTTGTGCTTATTTATGTGAAATTTGATATTCTTGAGCACAAGATTTATGTTCTGCATTGTGTAAAAAAAAATTGATTCATATTGTTGAGTAGGTTGATAATAATGGATAAATCCAAACAACGATTATATTATACATCTTTAAACCAATTTTAGATAGTTTGGGGGTGATTGAGCTGTTGTAGGGAGACATTGAGATAAATGTGGATTCCATGTGTGCTAAATTTTGTGTGGATTGTCTAACACTAATAAGATGAAAATTAGGTTGAAATCTTAAGTTGATGGTCGATTTTTGAAAATGAGTGTTTATAAAGGGGCATTGCACAAATCATCAGAAAAAAATATCAAAGCTCTTATTGTGAAACTTCTCTTTGTAACCTTTATGACTCGAGTGATTAAGTCTGTAAGGGTCTCTAAAAACCTGGTGCCCTATGATCGTCTGACTTTGAAGTCATCGGCTGAAAGCTCGCTATAATGGTCATTTAGAAAGCTTAATAGAGAGTAGTGTGAAAAATAATAGCAGATCAAAAAGAAAAAAAACAGAAAAAAATAAATAAATAATTTTGCTTAATGTCTTGAGTTAGCCTCAAACACTTATTTGAGAAAATTGGACTTTTGACGAGGGATTATTAACTTAATTGATTCTTAGAGGTTGAAACAATAAAAAATAAGGAGAATCCGCATTTATTGACGTGTTGAGCTGCAATTAGCAAAATCGAACCAAACTAGAGAGGGTGATGATTAGTTTTATATCACAAATTCGACCTTATATCACACCTTGGGAAAAGAGTGGAAAGAATGAAGTTTGGGGATGTGTATCGTACGAGCGAAAAAAAAGAAATATTTGACCATAAATGGTCGGGAGTTGAATCAATTTATGACTTCGTGATGCTTTACATGAATCTTCACACACACACGTCGATTTTGCATTGAATAGGTAGAGATTGATTTAGCATTGTGATTTTGAAATATTTTATAGTTTCAACTCTAAAAGTCCAATCCTTATGCAAAAAGCAGATTATCCAACCAAGTTATTTATGAAATTTTGTATAGTTAAGTTCTATTTTGTTTGAGGACAAACAAGTATTCAAGTTTAGGGATTTGATAAGTGTATTTTCTACGCTTATTTGGGGATTGAAATTATAGAATTTTTATTGTTCTTTTGACAAAATACTACCTAAATTGTGTTATATTGCTTCTTGTAGATAAAACTCAATGTTTGATGAAGAATTGAAGAAAAGAAGCAAAATGTGTCGAAAAATGAAAAAATTCAAAGTATGAGGATCAAAGTCTATAGAAGTTGAAGGACTAAATTGTATTAATTCGAAAGAGTGGACAAATTGGAGAAATACAAATCAATTGGGCCCAACTTGACTTTATAAATGGACCAGCCCATTGGTACCTAGGGTGGATACATATGCATATTTATTTACAGACGGAATGGGGATGATGGGGAGCAGCCGGGCATAAATAAATTGAGAAATAAAGAAAGCCGGCTGAAAATCTATTGCGAAGAATTGGTGGCTGCCATATTTTATCATTTATTCATGCATATAGTGGCGGTAGCAAAGGAATTACACATATATAGATTGGCAAGAAAGAGATTACACATATACAATGATGGTGGATTAAATTAATATATAAAGAGTGATACAGATTTGGCGGCTGAATATATTAAATATATACACACCGACAGCTCTGGTGGGAAGAAATAAGTTCTGTTCAATTCTAAAAATATATATAACCATACGGATAGAAAATCGAAAAGGAGGACGGACACGGCAGCGGCAAGAAATTTGGGAATTTATCACGTTCCGTCAATTTATAGGTGATGTCATTCCATTTCTATGTGTTTAATCTCTATAATATGCTAGGCTAAATTCTCTTGTATTGGATTGATGATGAAGCTATTTGAGTTTTAGTTTTTAATTCGAGACCACGTGTTTTTAGTTTAATTCTTATGTTTTGATTTCATAAACATGTATGAATTTATTGTTTTAATGCTTGCGTACCATAATGACAATTAGTTGCTTATTCGTAGTGTTGGAAAACTCACGGTAGGTAGAACACTGTTTATGGAACACACGGACAATAAATATTAGAAATAATGTTTATGACGTGTGCGATCATGTATGATAATCCTATATGTGAATGCATGCTTGTCATATGAATTCGGACTAGGAATAGGATCGTCTCGTGGCAATCATAGGTTTATTTTATCTTGGGAAAGAATAGTAAATAAAAGTGGAATTGTCTATCGTCATAATTACATGAATTAAATTAATTATCACTGGTAGAGAATTGAAACTAAGAATTGATTAGTGGAGTCGGAAATTCAATACACTCATCCACATTTGATTTAAAACCTTTTTTTATTGCTTTCGTAGTTATAGACTTTAGTTAAATACAAATCGACCATCTTTTATTACTTTTGCAAATTTAGATATATCAAATACACTAAAATTGAGCCTTATTTCCTGTGGGACGATAACTCACTCATCACGATTATTACTTGTACAACGAACTCGTACGCTTGCGAGATTTTCACGTAACAGTAGCTGGGGTTTCAAGATAGGTGGGTTGTCTGGAAATGAGATTGAGTAAAGTTTACGAATATTTTTTGTTGCTTCTGCTTCGATCCTCTGCTTTTCAATTTGCTCTTCCTCTGTAGGTATGGGATCCAATATATGCTCTACAACCTTTTTTCTTCAACTTCTTTACCACTTCTTAATGTGATGGCATTGCAATACTTTCTTGGGTTAACTTCCGTGTCACTCGAAAATTTTCCTGTCTGTTGGTACTGTATTACAGTTGCTATTTGACCAATTTGCACCTCTAAATTCTTCACTGTGGCTCCCAAGTTGGTCATATGATTATCGATGTTGTCAATTCTCGACTAATCTTTATTGAACCAAAATCTAGTCTATGAAATGAAGGTTCCCAAAATATTCTCCAGTGATGGCTTTCCTTCAGAAAAAGCCTGATTATTAAACCCAGATGGTAGTTGTAGCACATTAGCATTGTTACCATAAGAGAGATTCTCATGGTTTCGCAGTCCTGGATGGTATCGGTTTGCTTGGTAGTTCCCTCTCTGATTGAAGTTTCTGCCATTCACATACTGGACTTGCTCTTTTTCTGATTTGGACTCATGGTATGAAGTGGAAGAGGCCATGATGGAGTCTGTTTTCTTCTGAGTCCCATGCGAGTTAATGCAGCTATTTGAGTAGTGAGAGATGACATCTGAGTTGCAAGGGCTGTGATAAATGACAGCAACTGTTTTAGCACTTGAACACTCACTTGGCCATTGATAGCTATTAGTAGCTATCTCATCTAGCAGTGCATAAGCCACATCCGGGGTCTTAGACATCAAAGTTTCTCATGCTTTAGAATCCACTATTGTCCTTGCTTAACTATTCAACCTGTTGTAGAAGAGTTCGATTTGCGTCCAATTTTGAAAACCATGTTGAGGACACCTTCTATGTAGGTCTTTGAATCTCTCCCATGCTTCATAAAATGGCTCGAAGTCAGATTGTCTAAATTGACCAATTTTACTCTGCAATTAAGCTGCCTTAGAGGGTGGAAAAAAATTTGTTAGAAATTTATGAGCTAACCCCTCCCAGGCCGTGATGGAACCGTATGGTAGTGATTGGAACCAAACATTGGCTTTATCCCTCAAGGAGAAAGAGAAAAGTCGAAGTTTAGTTGCCTATTCGGTAACTCCATTCATCTTCAATGTATCACAAATTTCCAGAAAAGAGCCAGATGGCCATTTGGATCTTCTGTCGAAGCTCCCCTAAACTGATTCTGTTGCACCATGTGTATTAATCCCAACTTTAGTTCAAAATTATTTGCAGCAATAGCCGGGTGCAAAATACCAAAGTAAATATCATTCACCACTGGCCGGCCGTAATCTCGAATAGCCCATTGTTGGTTATTTTCATTAACTGCCATTGCTTCTGGTTATGCCATTGCTTCACGCTTGTCCCCTTATATACTCATTAGTAGGTGAAATGTGCGTTCTGGTTCAGGATCAACATGTAACAATTCCAGATTCCTCGCCCTTCACATACACAGCTAAGATTAACAAACTAAGAAACCATCAGAAATATCAATAAAATAAATAAAACAAAATTAAAAATCTAAATTAAAGTAAAAGCTAATTGGTAATAATATTAGTATCAATCAAATAAAACAATCCCTGGTAGCGGCGCCAAAAACTTGTCATGCGTTTTCTATAACGTGAATTTTACCGTAAGTGTATGGTGTCAAGTTTTGTAATATAGTAGTAGAGTTAAGTGTCGAACCCATAGAGATTGTAATTTAATTCCACCAAGTACTATAATTATATAACTTTTTATTTTATTTAGACAATGAGTGTTTGAATGAATGATTTTAAATTAATCTAATGAAATTGGTTGACAAATACGAGGAATGCAATTAATCAAGTTGAGAAAGCTTAGGGAATGATTTCACATAACCTTCAATTATGATTCCATGATATCTAATTATACCAATTGATTTTTCTATATTCAAAAGCAGGAATCCTAAATTATTTCTCTGCCCTCTCTCGAGTACCGGCTAGAAATTAACTCTAGAATTTAATTACAATATCTCTATTCCGAATGAAAATCTAGAAGTTATCAAGTCCCGATTCTTTAGTGAAGTAAGCTTCATAGATTTTATACTTTCTTTCGATACTCATAAAATTTACGTTGTGTCAATCTTATGATCACGCCTAAACTCCCATCTCTCGAGTGTTGGAATTGATTAGCATCTATTCATTCAATTATTGATCAGGTAATTGAAAGCATTAAAATCATGTCACAATTAAATATAAGCGAGAAATTCCAAAGAAAAAATTCATATATTCATCAAACCATAATCTCAAGTGGCTACATCACACCCTAGCTAAATTATTTTGCTCATGAAGAAATTTATAAAATCTAAACAATCTACAATGGAAAACATAAAGGAGAAAGTAAGAAAAACTCTTTTTGGAGTGTTGCTCGAAGTTCCCTTTGATATTTTCATGCTTTCTTCAATTGATTTCTTCCGGTCTTTGTGTTTAATGTTCTTTGTCTTCAGCTGTTTTTCCCATTTCTCCCACAAGAGCCCCCCTAGAATTAGGTCTTAAATGTTGTATTTATAATATTTTGAGATTTTGGAAGGGTTGGAGTTGTATTGGGCCAAGAAAAAAGTCTAAAAAATCAAAAACTCTTTTTCTCGCACAGCGGCACCTTGGCGGCAGTGATTTTGCTGATTTCTTTAAAGCTAGCGCCTAGGCGTCTCAGGTTGGCGCCATCTAATCTGTAATTTTCTGGCGTCCTTCAGTATTTTTATCATAACTTTTGGTCCCGATATCCGATTGAAGTGATTTAAGATTCGTTGGAAAGATAACTCAAAGAGCTACAAGTTTTTTTAGACAGAAGTTTCTAATCCAAACATTTGCTAGGTAAAAAACGAGTCTCAATATGAGACTACGAATCTTGAGCATAACTTTCTCGGTTAGAAATTGATGTATGACTTATTTCTTCATCCAATTGACTCCCAGCATTCTTGAATCTTCATTTTGAGGTCTAACACAACTTTTGAGTATTTACACTTTAGTCCTCGAACTTTATATCTCTTACAATTTAGCATGTTTCTCATTTTTTCAACTTTTGCTTATTTCCTTCAATTTCATCAATCTATATCACAACATCAAAACACAAATTAAAATGCACTTAATTGCTCAAGAACATGCCAAAAACTACGATTTAAAGGTATTTATTTAATGAGTTAATTACACTCATCAATGAGCTCTACAAAATCTTTAAGATACTGATGATTTGGAAATTGAGTTATGGTAGCAGAATACCATTGATTTGGAGAAAGTATATAATCCAAAAATTTCTACATAAAATATGAGAAAAGCACAATTTAAATCCCTAGTCAAGGTTAAATGTACTACTAAAATTTTAGCAAATGTTGAAATTTCTACTTGAAATTTCTGCTTGTAGAGGTAGGCATGTATTAAGATTAAAAATTGCAATATTAGAAAGCATAATTTCATCCTTCTTCAACTTTATTTGGAGTGAATGAATAATAAACATATAACATATTAGTGCTAAGTCATTTTATATGCATTTTACCGATGCCACAATATTAAGATTAAATAATTGAAGAATTGGTTAAAAGAAAAGTTATCAAAAAAATGAAATGCAAAAGGTGTTTCAAAAATGACTAAAAGTTCTGAAAATATACTGAATGAAATATGCGGCTCATTAATTTATTGCAATGATATGCTTCTTTACTACATGTTTAGTGAGTTTCTGTTGTGTTATATAAGTCAACCCAAAATCTAATTAAAGAATAGGAAAATTGTGTTCATGTGATTAGGATTTAGGCTTACATTATGTTGTATATTATTCTACCAAACCAAGCATTGAATATTCTAATCATCAGAATGTTGAGGGCAAGCAGTAAATCAAAAATCAAGTAGGTAAGATTCCAACTATTACGTTTAAACTTGAAAATCAAGAATTGTAAATAATTTTTTTTCAATAAGTAGCCATGAACTAAATCTGGAACTCAATCTCCAATTCATTCTACAATAAAAAATAAATAAATAAATAAAAATCCCCTAACAGACAATGGTAAATACACGAGTGTGGACCATTGTAGGGGGGAGGAGGTAGTTTAGATGTACCTTTTCAATGGTGGATTTGATGGTTGGCACTGGTGTGTTTCTTTGAATTGTAGAAGATGAAATGAATGAAAGTAGAGGTGTCAATCCGGGTGGTCCGGGCCGAGTCGGCCCGCTAACATGTGAGCCCGGTAACGGCCCGTGTGAAAAAAGCCTGCTCGCTGCGGGTTCCGGGCCGATTACGGGTCGACTCACAATTTTGGACTACAACCAAGGCCCGCACGCTAACCCATCCGGGTTGAGCCCATGCGGGTCATGGGTCGCGGTTCGTTCCGGTTTGGCTCGTATGATTGTATAAATAAAATTATAAAAATATAGAATTTTTCATATTTATAGTAAAAAATATATTTTTTCTTGTTAAATGTAAACTAAGAATTGAACAAAATGATAAATTCATAATTATATCAAGAAATTTTTACATAGAATTCAAATTTAATGTTACATGAATTATTTATAACTTTGCAAAGTTAAATTTAACTTAAACAAATAACAACTAAATGCATGTCTAATTACTATTATCAAATATTTATAGTATAAGTACATCCCAACTAGGTTGACACCTACTTTTATTATAATTTATAGTTTAAGTACATCTCAACTAGGTAGGCACCTACTTAACTATAATTTAGTTGTTCAAAAATTATATTTTTGTTTTCCAATCAATCTTCAGGAATTGCAAGATTTTTTAAAATGTTTTGAATTTTTTTTTCACGGGCTAGCGGGTTAACCGCGACCCGTGAAGCCTAAACCCGCGAAACCCGCGGGTCACACCTCTTTGGCCCGTGAACCGCCCGCTCGAGTCACGGGTCGGCCCGCGGTCCCGAGTTGATCTGGGCCGTTTTTACGGGTCTGGCCGGCTAGTCCGTCTTGACACCTCTAAATGAAAGTGTGGGTAGATAAAAAGTAAATGGTGTGTGTAGGTGAAAAGTAAATGAATGGTGAGTAGGTTGGTGTGATTTATTATTATTATTATTATTTAATTTAAAATTTGCTAAAAATTGTGTAGTGATTATTAATTACAAAAAATAAATATATTTTTATAAATTATGAATGGAAAAAAAGCATTTTTTTTATTCTGAATTGGTGCACGAAGACTGCACCTTTCCGTGGTCCATAGAGAGATCTTCATGGTGCACTGAGAGTGCACTCCATGGTGCATTTTCCGTGCACCACGGAGATCCTTTTCGTAGTGCATGGAGACATCCATCTCTGTGCACCACTTAGAGATCTCCATGGCGCACGGAGGACAATGCATCTCCTTGAACCACAAAGATCCTTTTCATGGTGCGCAGAGATTTGCATCGTGGAGAGGAGCTCCGTGGTGCACATAGCAACTCTCCGTGGTATATGGAGACATTAGGTCTTCGTGCACCATGGGAAGGATCTTTGGTTCTTCCTAATTTTTAATGAAGTATAATTGATGAGTAAATATATCAAGAAGGAGGTAAAATGAAATAGAAGACTATTTTTATTGAGAATAAAATAAATTTTACATAGGCATGCAGTCAGCGTACAAATAGTCTCTATGTCGCTGTAAACTATTTATATTTATAACCAAAAACAATATTAAATTACTTAAGACAACCATTTGAATCAGAAACTTAACATACTAATTAAGTTACTTAGCTTGTTTTTCTTTATAATTTTAGAAGCGACGTACATATGGTGGGACTGCCTTTTGTCAAAAAATGCCTTGTGTCAAAAATTCCCTTCTATCAACAAATATACCCTCTTCTGTCCAAAAACGAACTTGTATTCTTTCACTTTGGGTTTTCCTCAGAGTCAAGCAAACTGATTTGTTCGTCTTCTATGATAGTTTTCATTTCTTCTTTAAACCAGTTTCAAGTTTTTCGTCTGTAATTTGAAACAAAGCCTTCTTGCATTTGCTTTTTGTAGTTGCTTTGTTTGAATTATCACATGTTGTAACCGTCGTCACTGAATTAATGATATCACTAGTTGTAGGATAAGAATCCAGTTCCATGATTGCGTTTGAAGAATTGACATCAGTTACTATTGTTGAACAAGTGAATATGATTTCATATTGATATTCCGATGGATTTTGTCTCCTCGGTGTCACTTTTAGGTAAAATAGTTGCTCTTCTTCATTCCTCGTCTTTATTACATCAGTCATTTGTGTATCTAAATCCTGCTATATAAAGAGTTTATTTAAATTATATGTTGTCATATAAGGAAAAAACTGTTAAGAGGTTAGTGGTATTTGAGTTTCATATTTTCAATATGATTCATTATTTCAGTAGCATTATCTTCCAATAATGTTCTGCCATTTTACCTCTCATACTTGCGTCCAATCCTCCTGATTTGTCTTGAAGGTCTACCAAAACATTTGCTCTACATAAAGAAGTTAATAAAATTACATACTACATTTTGAAGAAAGTATTAATTTTAATAAACTGTTAAGTAGATGTTTAGAGGGTGTTGATACCGTGGTATTACTTTAGCATGTTCAAACTTGCAGAAACAACATTTATGAATTTCACCAAAGTCTCCATTGGATGTTTTGTTACAATTATTGCAAGTGAAGTTCCAGAATCTTTGATGCAGTGTAGTAAATTTCCATTTAGCTTTCACCCAATAGAATTTTTTTATACGTAAATGTATTTGCGAAGTTAGAAATGTAGGAAAAACAAAAGTTGTAAGTCTTCATGCAAATTATATAATTATAGAACATTCCTAATATGTGTGAATGTATGTATTTAATTAAGCAGGTGTGAAATTACCCCCAGATAAACTCCTTGCAAATCAGCAATACATGTGAATTTGTTCTCATCTGGAGGTGAAATTTTTTGTGGTGTCACTGCAACATATGGTTTATCTTGAATCAGTTTATCAAGTGTTTCTTCGTTTGTGTTAATCCTGCAATAAATAAAGAAGCCAAACAATTAAGTATAGAATATGATTAGTAAGTTTTATAAAGATGAGAAAATTCAAGAAGTTTTTTTAGTCATGACCATTCTCTGTAATCTGCTACTGCCAAAATTCCCACATTAATGAAAAAAGTGTTGTTCACTTTAGTAGAAAGTGTGACGCCTAATAAAAATCAAATTATATTATTAGTTTTTTTAATATGTAAATACTATTATAAAGGAAATACTATGTTTGTGTTTTATTTACCGTTATATGAATACACTTTCAGATTAGTTGCCCACATGATAGGTTTGCTTCCAAGGTTTTCAAATATCGTAATGCATTCTCTGTCAACGAAGGTGTCCCACATCGTTAGCATGACGATTTGAAAATGTTTATCTATAAATATAACATCTTGAAGACATGCTTCTGTGCCGAAATGCGTTTGGATAATCCTTTTTGACGAACTTCTATAGCAATACCTATAACACTTGTAATGAAATAGATAGAAGTTGTGTTCTTATGTTTATAGTAAAGCTGAATATGAAAAGAACAATTATGAAATATTAAATAGAATTATATTGGCTAATTTAAAATTATACTTATGTCTGTATTAGTATCCATGTATCGTTACAACTGGTTAAATGGGGTCACTCATATTTTGAGAAGATGAAGTTAAGGTTATCTTCAAGAAGTTCTTCTATTTTCGTTTTGCCAGTTATGCTTCATACCTTGTCTTGAAGTGACTCCTTGAACTCGTTCTTGTTGTCTTTCACTGTTGCGTTGGACAGCATGTATGTTTTCCCAAATTTGAGTTCATCCATAAGAGCTGTAATAATTGCATCCTAGAGAATACCTGTCACTTTATTACCTTGTCAAAACATGGAAAGAAGATTAAGATATGTGTGTGATATATATATATATATATATATATATATATATATATACACACACACACACACTATGACTTTAGCATACCAATTCTTCTCAGATGTGGAAATTTGTGGGGATACGTTTATGAATTGTAGCCATCGTTGATATTTGTAAATGAAATTAAAAATGTTCTTTTTAGTATTACTTTTTGCTCTTGATTAAAACAAAAGTAGAATATATAGAATAAAAAATAGTGATGTGAAAATAATTTACCAATACAGAATCTTGAAAGCGTTGATAGTATATAAATGGAAATTGTGATGTTGATGCTGAGGGTATTTATAGAACGTGTAATAGAGAGTATTAATAAAATAATTGTTTTTAATTTCAATCATACACTTGGCTATATTAGATAGAAAGATTGGAGTGGTATTTGTACATGTATCTCTAGTAGTAAAATATCTTGATGGAAATAGTAAATATGCAGTCTAGATGAAAAGATATAGATGTATGTGAAGTGTAAAGTTAAAAAATCTTTCTATTATCTTCTTAAATCTTTCATGCGTGTCTGTTGGGAAATATCTATTTTATAGATAATGTACAAAAAATATTTTACTTTTTATCTTACAATTGAAAAATAAAATGAGTACATTTTTTGGAACTTATCTTCTAGTTTTGTTTCAAAAATAAGGAGTATGTATAGAAGTATATAAGGTTCCAAATGGTAGTGATATTCATTTTTCTTTTTATGTACACTTAGTATTATAAAATGTATAATTATTAGTTTACGTGTAGTATATTCATGGAGTTATGTGTTCCCTCAAATTCGTAAGAATGATAGTTGAAATTAGTTAATATAGAACAATACAAGTATAGCATATATAGGTTGTTTGGAAATTATTTGCCAACGTCGCTATTAGAACTTAGTATAATATAGAAGTCTCTTACAAGAGTTTTTTTTTTTAATCTCGTACGAAAAATTTACAATTGCTTTAAACCATAATAGAGCCACACAGAAACTACCAATTAATCTAAAGCATATGTTTAGACACATTTGCATTTTAAAAAAAAATAAAGCATAAAATGAGATTTAGTTACACGGGTATTTTGAATTCATCTCAGATACATGTTTATCTAAATAATGCTCGAACCAGATTAGTGAAGGTCTCGCCAATTGTGATTGGGGAATGATATTCATTACTTTTGATTTCAATTCGTTGTAGAAGTAGTCAAGTGCAACGAGAGGATAATTAACCTGCAAATAAAGTTTTAGACTACTGAAATAAATTAACGTGTATACAATATAACTCATTATATAGATTTATAAAAGTTGTGAGAACAAGTATTTGTAAGTGAGATGATTTAATAAAAAAAATCAGTTAATGTTTATGGTTGTCCTTACAGTATTTCTACCTGACATGATAATTGTTGAAATTGTCCAATGTTTGTGTTGTTCTGAAAATACAAGAAAACATAATAACTTGTGATATGGATTTATATGAACTCCTTCTTATTCAAAACATGAGTGCTTGGACAAGACATCAATAATTATTTCAATAATACAAAGCATTAAAAAATATATGTTGAGGTGTTTTGAACAATAACTTCCTTGGCCAAATATATAGTTCACTAAAGTTTTTATAAATATTGACGAAAATTCTATTAAATCTTTTACAATGGTAATGTAAAATATTTTCTACTATAGAACTTGTAGCGATCAATTCAATGTTAAATTTTTTCATAAACAAAATAATACATAAACAGTAATTCTTATCTAATAAGTGAAATATATTTGTTTTAGTGTTTGGCAAGAATGGATGTTGACGAGGTTTTTTTTTTTACGTATTGCATCATTACAATTTGTAGCCATGAAGAATGATATTTGATCAATAGAGGAACCTGGAAAAACTTCAATAGCAAAAGTAAAAAATAAAAAAATAGAAAATTTATGTTTACATGAAAGCAAAAAGAATGAAACTATTATATTATAAAAAAATATAATAATTTGTGAAAGTCAAAAAATATACTTAAAAAAACAGGCAAGGTCTATAAATTTATGAAAGAAAGAATTTTCTTATGTGACATTTTTAGTACACGTGTCATGTGAATTGTATGTGATTGATGGTTTTTGTAGAACTTTTAAAGATGTACTTGTTTTTGCTCTTGATAGTACTACGTATAGCTGACCATTGCCCAAAAAAAAAAGGTTTTGGAATATATAAACCGACGAAATCAAGTGCTTGACTTTATGCTTTATTTATTTTCATTGCAAAACACGGTCTAATTGAAAATTGAGTTCTCTTAAATGGAATTGAGTTTCGATCATTTTTAAGGGGTATAAAATGAATCATTGGTAAGAAAACAAAATTTCCTCGATATTCACCAATTGTGATTTTAGCAAGAATTATATTTTTCTCAAATTTTCGACAAGTAAGACGTGTTCCATTGCATAAACCTTTACAGTGATTGATATTACGCAATAACATTACAGGATAATATATCTTAAGGTTTAATTCATGGGGTGGGATACCATTTGGTGTTAATATATTCAAAAAATCTTCTTGCAAACTTTGTTCTGATATGTTAAGTGCTTCATCAAAACTATAGTATATGAAAAGTTCACTTGGAATTTGTTCAAATAAAATTTTGTTAATGTAGTCAACACATTTGTTTGTAGGTATAAGAATAACTCGATTTATCACATCATGTAAGTTGTCAGCATAAGCTTCTATATTTGGAAAAACATAATGTATCAAAACTTTTAAAGATATAATTTCATTTTTGAATGGTAAATTTATACTATTCGAAAGCATAATAAATTTACAAGTGTGTTCTTATTTTGTTCCATCTCCAATTCTAATTAAGTAATAATATAATGTAGGATCTAACTTTGCTCCCATATTTTGAACCAATGGTAAATGTATATATGAAGGCCATAACTCTAAAAAAACTAAGCTAACTTTCATTATATTTTCCTTTTTTCTTTTTGGTGCCACAGGTAAGACATGTTGAAAATCCCATCCAAAAACGATTACTTTCCCACCAAAAGGCAAATTAGAATCAGTAATATCTCTAAGCATTCTATCTACAGCTTCAATAGCACAACGATTTACCATAGGCGCTTCATCCCAAATTATTAACCTAGACATTTTTAAACAAGTTCCTAAAACTGATTGTTTGTTAACAGAGCAATTTATTTCACCAATTGTTTCTAAATGAATTTTAAATCGTAAATGAGTTGTGCGTCCTCTAGACAACAGAGATGTGGATACTCTAGAGGATGTTGTCGCTAAAGAAATAAAATTTTGATTTCTCACATCAATAAAAAATACTTTATATAAAAATGTTTTACATGTCCCCCCTGGACCATCAATGAAAAAAGCATCATTCGATTCAGATTTTACTTTTTCCATAATTATATCATATGCAAATCATTGTTCTCTATTTAATGTATCTACACAAAGAAATCTTCTTTCAATGCCAGAGTACATTGTTTCCTCTACAATCATTCTCGTTAGTCTTTGAGATTCATTCATATTTACGTAGAATGGAACTATTTCATAATCGTTTATGCTTTTACCTAATGTTTCTAATATAGAATTGATGTCTTCTAAAGTTTGTACTTCAACAGCCTGAACAAGTATATTTTGATGCACATAATCATCAATCATGTATGATCTATATTTATTCCATAATAAATTTGGATTATTAGGACTACAGAGCATTACAAGTACATCAACGTCTTAAAGAGCAGACATTTCGTACAAAATAACTTCAGATAAACATTCTTCACAATGATTATCATCAATTAGGAGACCATGTAGAAGTGCTGCTTCTGGATATGTAGCATCAATTGCTCCATTTGAACTGTAAATTACCAAATGATGTTGCACCTCTAATATGATTAAGAAGAATACATAGGAAATATCGTTCTCCTTCAGATGGATTAATTGCCACTGTAACAGTGTGTTGTTTTCTGAGTGTCCAAATTTTTCTACTTGCATTCCACACAAAATAAGTTGGCAAATCTCGATACAATAATGTTCGAGCAAATTCATTTGCTTCATTCATTCGAAAAATTTAGTTAACATCATTTTTTTCGTATACTCATTTCCAATAATATTAGATAAATTATCTTTATTATTATAGGTCACATGTTGATGATCTTCAATGTGTAGTTGTAAAGTATAAATAATAAGATAAATTTCTGATAAATTAAACGAAAAAACTCTTCACATAGTTTCAGGTGGAGATATCCATCTAATATATTAATAAGCAGAAATTTCATCTATCTCCTTATTTGGTTTTTATTTGTCAACGGAAAAATTAATACGATCATATTCTTTATACACATATTTGTACAAATATTTTACAACTTTAATAGAAGAACATACTTTGATTATAATATGTCAATCGAAATTTGCGCTTAAATAATGATTATATGGTATAACACATCGATTATCTAACATTTGACTTCTAACTTTAATAGAGATACCAATATTATGATGTTTATACAATGAATATGAGTTATCACCGAATATATTACTATTACAATAATCTTTAGGATATTTATTTTTACAACAATTAGCTGCTAACATACATACATGTTTTGGATTTAAATTTCTACTAGGACCGTGCATATTGTGTTTTATAATAATTGCATGAAGATGTTGATATATATTTTTATCAGAAATTTCACATGACACTATCCTATCAACTTGATCAACACAGGAGATTTTATGAGCAGAATTATAAATTAATAGTAAATGTGCATGACAGAGCCCTCTTTTTTGAAATTCAATCATGTATATATGAGCAACAATACGACCAAAAATATTTTCTTTGTATAAATCATTTTGAACTCTTCTAATTTTGCTCTGAATATACGTACGACTAAATCCGGTCGGTTTTGAACTTCATCGTTGTGTTTCAATTCTTGTTTGATTTCTAGCCAATTTGGATTACATGTTATAGTTAAAAATATATCTGATTTTTCATAATGTTGGACAATAGCCATCGAATCTAAATATCTTCTTGTCATATCTCTATGACCACATGTAAAGCTTTGTGGGAAAACAATTTTCTTTCCAATTTTGTACCCTCTTGTTTTTCCATTTTGAACATTATTTATAATATTTTGATAAAGTTCTACTCGAATTTGTTTTTGATTGTTACATAAATAATCTAATTTAGCAGTTTCAATTTTAACGTACATGTCTACAACATATTGTTGAAAAATTCTACAAGCATGAAGTAAAACACACTTACCAAAATGCCTAATTTGTAACTTGTATGAATAATATTCACGACAAGAAATTTGACATTGTTTATTTGTTCCATTAAGCACTGCATAAAGAGTAAGATGATAAATGTTATATTGATTTAGATCATTTAATAATAATAACTTTATAAAAGCGATGAAGGATCGAAAAGTTTATTAGTAAACATGTTGACTCTTTTTCAATGATTTCTACTACAGAATTTACTGTCTTACCAAAAGTAACATAGTTGGGCAAACTTTTGAGTTTGAAAGTACGTCTTTTTATATCTTTGAATACCTTCATGTCAACTAGATTCTTCGAATGGAAAAAGTAAAGGATACTGCAATGGATCATATTAACCGTAATAATAATGAACTCTATGTGGATCACTAGAATGGACACAGATAGTAATATTATGAATACGAATATTCGCATTTTGATCATCCTCAACCCATACAAGAGCTACTTGAGATGTCGAACGAGTATTGAAAACTCTTTGATCAAGCCCTGGATTGTATCTTATTTGCATTCGATGGTCATCCAAATTAGTCATATCACTTAAAGATCTAAAAAATCTAGTATATGGATTGACTTTAAGGATTTCCATTAAAATAATCAAAGTAGATTCAACAAATTTTTTTGAGATTTTCATACGATTATCAACTTCATTATCTGCATCGTAAAAATATAATTGCATATAAGTAGGAATATTGTCTTTGACTCTTTTTAAAGAAGTTGGTTCATATAATGGTATACTTATCCTTGAACTCTAAATATATAAATACTTTTGTATGTTTTAAAGAGCTCTTTATCGTATTTTACATCAAATGAAGTGAACGCAAAATAATTATTACATCCGCACGAAAGTTTTTTGAATTCCATACATGTAACTTTATTATATGTAAATATATCATACAATTCAGTAGGTGAATAAGATATAGAAGGTTTTATTTTTTCATCACAAAAAAAATCCTTTAGTTTCTTTATAAAATTCTCGTGCACCACAATATTGACAGTCGGTGGATGTAGGTAATACGTATGTAGTAGTTGGTAACTTGATAAGTCAAAAACTTCCTTGTGATTTAGGATGAACCTGAATAGTTGATTCCTGATTTGGAGTAGGAATTTCAAAGTGAAGAGGTATTGTAGACTCGTAAGAATCGTCTGGATATAGAAAAACTGAATTATTATTTTGCGATAACATAGAATTATTTATCCTTTTACGACGATTAATTTGTGGAGTTTGAGTTTGTTTTGTCCTATCTACCTGTCCTCGGGTTTTTTAGTGGCAAATGGAAGTTACATATGATTCTCTTGGAGTTTGGGAAGTAGTTGGACTTTGGAAAGTATTTTCAACTTGGAGACCGATTTGTTCATTAGCAGACATATCCAAATCCATCGAAAGGAAATCTTCACATTTAATGTAATGGAAAGAAAAATTATTTTTTAGTAAATATAAAGAAGTAATAATGCCAGACATTTCATCAAACATGTGCACCACATAGTGTGCATAAAGAGAATACCATTTTCAGAACAAGTATAGAAAAACTATACACATGCCTTCGTTAGTGACTCTGCGCTGTGCGGAGGGATTCGTCTCCGCATAGTACAAAGACAGAATCTTATACCAACTACTTAACTGTTCCATTTACAAGTTTCAACGTTAAAAACGATTCTTGTGGAAGAAAAAAAAATCAAAAAAGGTGTGTGCAAAAGCTTTTTGAGAACAACTAAAATATATGTTTTAATATGAAAAGAGATAAATGAAAACTTATCTTATTGTGAATGGAAAAGCGATTGGCAATCGATGCAACTTTGGAGGAAATAAAGTGCTTAACGTGGTGGTGATTCGAAACTTCAGCTTTAGGTACCTCAATTCTATGTCAAAATATGGAAACATAATACTTTTCTTTGTGATAGTTGTGAAAATAGAAAAATAAACTAGCTGACTACATGCAATTTAAATGTGGTGGAGGTGGTCAGTCAAAAATTACGACTAGGACGTGAATGTTTTTTTAACAGATGTCCACATATGGAACAATTATATGCATGGCAGGACATTTCACAAATGAATAGTAATTTTCAACGTGTCTGTGTGATCATTTTTCTTACTTGTTAAGAAATACAACTTGCAATTTTTTTGTCCACATATGGAGCAGTGACAAACTAGTTCAGTACATGCAATTTAAAGGTGGAGTTGGTCAGTCAAAAATTACGGCTACACAGATGTCCACAATTATATGCATGGCAATACATTTCACAAATGAATAGTAATTCCCAACTTGTCCGTGTGATCATTTTCCTTACTCGTTAAGAAATACAGCTTGCAATTTTTTTCTTATCCACATATAGAACGGTGATGTGTGAGGAGAAATCACAAATGAATAGTGATCCTAAAGGTCCCTCTTCCCAACGTGTCCGTGTGATCATTTTACTTACTCGTCAAGAATTACAGCTTGCAATTTTATTTTTTTTGTCCACATATGAAACAGTGATATTTGAGGAGAAATCACAAATGAATAGTGAACTAAAAGTCCTTCTTTTAAGAGAGAGTTTATATATATATAATTGTGTCAAAAAAATATTATGACAGAAAACTAGAAAATTATTTGAAATTGGAAAACCGTAGAATGTATACTCTTGTTCATTCTAAAATAAACAGATAGGACAATGATTATGTACAAATCAAAACAACACAGGATCAAAAAATAAATAAAAGTGAGAAGAATATCTTATCAATACAAAAATGTATAATGTTAGGGCTTGTTGCCTTGATTGTGCTTCATTATACTTTGAGTAATGAAAAGAAGAAAGCCAAAGCAATAACAAGATTGGAGTGAAACGACATCATGAATTTGGATTTAAAATAGAGAACAAGAAAGCCACTACAAAGAATAAAGAAGTGAAACTAATGTCCACCTTTTAAGAAAAGGATATTATTGTCATTTCCTGTTTAGGGTATTTAAGAGATTTAACAATATATAGAATAATAATTATATTCGCACCACAATTTTTATTTATTACCCAACATTTTAATTGCACTTAATGTTCTTAATCTTTACTCATTTTAGCTCTTATATCCCTAATTAATTTTTATGTCATTTTTATCCTCGTACTTTCCATTAGTTCACACATTTTCTATTTGATAACAATTTTATGTCCAAAAGTTCATTAAAATAATATAAAAATAGCTTATTTTATCATCATATGTTTTTAAAAAATAAATAAAAAGTGTGAAAAAATATTTTTTCCTCATTTCAAAACATGAAAACAAAATATTTTGATATAAATTATCGTCAAAGACGACATACTAATTAATGGAAGGTTGAAAATAAAAATTAAATGAAAAACTTAAGAAAATAATTGTTACAATGATCAAATGTGGAGAACTTAACGACAATTAAGATATGATGTATCAAATAAAAATTATGATGTGATGATAGTAAAACCACCCTATAAAAAGGGATATTGTGACCACTGTTTGAGACAAATTAAAATTTTCATTCTCATTTTTTTACTTATTTTCAACTACACATTATTTAATAAAATAATATTTTCTATTATATTAATAACTTTTCCTTCTTTTTTCAACCACACATTCTCCATCAATCTATTATTCCAAAATACATTCTTTCAAAATATGTAGCTCAAACACACTTAGACATTTTAACATAAAAGGAGCCTCTTAAAACACAAACAATTTGAAGGTGCTTGATTAAGTCTTTTTAAAAAATACCCCCGTTATAGTGACGAAAAAGAAGAAAACATACTTGGGGAATTAACTCGTAATTTGGTAACTACTTGGGTTCAAAAATATAGAAATAATTAGGCTTGGACCTTTTCAATTTCGGATTTTGCTAATATTTATATATTAAATAACATGATATAATAAAACAATTAAAATGTATTTTTATCTCTCCTAAAATTCCTAAATATTGAAAAACCAGTCCCCACACCTGGAACCTCAATTCCAGACTTTTAACTGTTCGTGCTTTCCTTTCGGTTGTGTTTTCTTCTTCTAAATTTGGATCCATAACCAAACAACTTAATCACTAGAGTTACGTATTTATTACGTTATAATATAATTACCTCACTTTCTACACGCTGGTTAACTTGCGTGGATGACAATAGAGCTCATGTGTCACAATTTGTCACAAACTGAAGTAGCAAATAGAACTATGAATTGCATTTAAGATGCTTTACAAGTGCTATCTTTGGCGGAGTAGTTGAAATGGCTATCATAGTTATAAATTTTCTTGCAGCACTATTTGGCATTTGACCGTGCAGAAATCTCTCTCCAAGATGCTAAAGGTCGTATAGAACATTTATTTGAAGGTGCAGATCACAGACAAGTGTCCATTGTAGATACAGAGAATTTCAAGCTCTCTCGTTTTTATGGTCATTCAAGTTCACCCTCAAGGGTAGTTTAGGTATTATAAATTATAAATGTAGTGTCGCATTACAGATCTCACCTCCATGCGGCCGGACTCTGTATGAGACAGAGAAACAAAACGATAAAAAATGTACCTTCCATAACAAAATGAAAGATACATGGACACAATTTGGATATGTTTTCAAGACTGTCCTTCCACACGAGGCGACTTTAAATTAAAGATCTGCTAGAATGAGCTTCCTTGCCTGCTCCGATTTTCTGTGAGTCTCCTCCATACCATCTTCCCGCAATGCCCCATAGTCAACACTGCCATACAGTAGAGCAGAGGTATGCTGATAATACAACCCCCCTGAGCAAGATTCACGAGCGTCTGCAAAAGGAGCCAATGGTTCTTTAAACAATTGAAAGAACTACAGTTGAACTTCCTTTTTTTCTTTTCATTTTGTTTAAAATGTTACTTCAATCCCAACTTCCATAAGATCATATTCTAAACAAGGTTGTTTAATATACAAAAAACATAAATAGAGAATACTTGAATACCAAGATCCTTTTGACCATTTTGGATACTTGGTTTATTGTGTATTCTGTAAGAATGATGGACTGAGAGAAATGAATTAGGACATTCAGAGCTTACAAGGATTTAGATCCTACTGAACTAACAACTTATTCCAACCTATAATTACACCAGTCAATTTAGCACCACAGTTTTCCAGAATGTTTCCGTCCTGGATGTTCTGACCAGATGCCTAAAGGCCCTAAACAACTTGAATCGCCACAAGGAACAAGTGAAAATATGGATTTTGCATACAGCCAATCAGTTTAGAGTACATTTGCAGGAAGTGACGCACTATGACTTTTATAATAGACAAGGAGAATACTCACAAGCATTGCCGCCATAAGATGAACAGTGGGGACAAAATATTGGTCCACTTTATTTCCTTCTGCATATCCATTGAATGCAATAACCATCGACAAAGTATGGATGGTGACAAATGCAAGAGCTATAATAGCTGCAGATAAAGTAAAAGAAAGGCCAATAAGAACTGATACTTCATAATGAAAAGTCAACAAATAAATGGGGGATCATCAACATAGAATGTGTATATTCTATGACAGTTTATGTAGAAAGGAACACAAGTTATCATTTTGTAAAGGAAATTAAGCGCTGAGTGGAATCAGCAATCAGCAATTGATATGTTAATCAATGCCATATGATCTTAGAAATTACCAATTTCACTTACCAGAAACCAGGAAAAATGACATCTGTGAGCATTTTTCCACATAATATGTTCCGGGCCCAAAAGCTGGAGTCAAAAGGCTCAGACAGAAGAAGACAGCATGGGCCACACCATGACCCATACCACCAGCTGCCCAATAAAAAAATAAATACCAAATTAGAAGATACAAGACGAGAAGCTAACAAATCTCAGCTAACATTGATTAATATCTACTTAGATTCAGTTCTTAAGAACCAGCAACATCTAATATATTGGTTGCATTGAAGTTCTTCTATGCAATCTAAAAAACTTCCCTTCCTCGTGAAATAATTTGAACGTTAGAAGGCTGATCACCATTTGTCTACATGACCAACTGGTGAAACTGTCTTACTCTGACCATGGGCAGCTCGGGCTTGTTTCGGGATTAGCCCGAGCACGAGCCAAGCAAGGGCTTGAACAGGCTCGGCTCACCGAGTAAGGTGAGCAGCTTGTAGGTTGGCCAAGCCCACAGTGACCGTTGGGGGCCCCAACGATTACTGAATTTTTTTTATTTTATTTTTATAACTCTATAAATACTTCACAACTTCAATCCATTTTTCACACAAACTATCAACTCTCTTCTACATTCTCTCTACAATCAAATTACTCTCAATCAATTCAAATCTCAATTCATTTTATACATTCTACATCTTTATACATTTCATATTTATACAATTCAAATCTCAATTCAATTCTCTACATTCTACATTATTCAAATTTATACATTTCATCTTTATACATATCATCTTCATTCAATTTACATTCTCTACTATAATTTTATTTCATCTTTATACAATTTTATTCTATTATATATAAATGGATCCTAATACTTTTGATGAGGGTCTGTTCGGTGATCACTCACCTATGACGCCACAATCTCAATTTCACAATGAATTTTTCAATGTCAAAGACATCCCCATTCCCGACGGCTTGTCGAATTTGGGCTTCGAAGATGCTCATGGAAGTAGTAATACAATTGATTTGGATGACATTGATGAAGAAGTTGCGGAACTGAAACTAGAAATTCCCAATGCAAGAGGGAAGCAAAAGGGTAAAAAATTTGCAAAGTGTTAGGAACACTTTAAATTGATTTCAATGGTCGTACCGTCGACAGAGTTCGAGAGCGTGTAAATATTGCCAAACACGATTGGCATGGCCAAAGGGTATATGTATTACCCATCCCAACCATCACTACTTCAAATGTACGGCCAAACATGGGCTTGTTGGTGAAACTCAAACACAATTGCAAAGTTTTAGAAACACTTTAAATTGATTTCAATGGGTCGTATAGTCGACGTAGTTCAAGAGTGTATAAATATTGTCAAACACGATTGGCATGGCCAAAGGGTATATGTATTACCCATCACTACTTCAAATGTATGGTCAAACATGGGCTTGTTGGTGAAACTCAAACACAATTGCAATTTGATACTCCTCTCAGTACCTAGTCATGGCAATAGGCTGAGCCAGCTCCCTTTGACCACAAGTTGGACTCGATACATAGATAGTTTAATCATCAAATGCTTAGGAATGTAGAACCTGTTGGCAATACAATTTGATGTAATTGATTTTTGGTGACGTAACAAACAAAGATATCCAATTGCTTCTATGATTGCAAAGATCTACTAACGTCTTCGATTACCACTATAGCTTAGGAGTCTGCTTTTAGTGCAGGCAAACAAATTATGTTCGAGGTTAGGAGCTGACTTAAAGAATACATTTTGGAGACATTAATGTGAGTAAAGGATTGGCAAAGCCCCTCATTTTCGAATACAACATAAGTATGCCAAAATAGTGTGTAGTCAAGTAAATGATATTACATAAATTTCTCTATATAATCAAACTTTGTTATTTTCTTAATAATATTTCATTTTTTAAAAAAAATTGTACTCATAATAAGTTGTTCGTGTACATTGTAACTTCGCCTACTCTAAAATTAAGTAGCCGATCCTAAGTCCGGAGAAAAGGAAGAAAGCCTTCAAAAAAAAAAAAAAAAAAAATGAAAAGGTAAGCTTGGCCCTTGAGTAACGAGTGGAGAATAGACTCTACTCATTGAACATGAGCCATGAGCTCGACTCATCTCTTTAACGGGCCGAGCTTGTGGTCAGAGGGGCCGAGCCAAGCATTGCCATGACTAGCTATATGTATCAAGGCAACATAACACTAAAATATATAATGTTATTATTTAAATGATCACAAATTTACCAAGAACCCAATTTAGTAAAACATAAATCTTGATGGGTCAAACTCAAAGTAAAGTGAAAGGACCAAAGTTTCAAAAAAATTCATAAAAGAAGAAAATAGGACAAGAAAAAATAAAATACAGAGGAAAACACTGAATAGTAGAAACTAAACGAAAAGTTACTTAAGGGAATTGCATGCCTTAAATCACACAGCCAACGTATAAACTCAAACATCACTCTCATACGTGCTCCATATTTCATAAACGACAAATATATCACACCTAGCTCCATATTGATGTTTACATTGGAGACCCATCGAAGAAAGATAATAATGCATCATAGGAAACATGGTTAGTCTAATCCCCTTCACTCCTTTAAAGGTTTTGATGTTTTCGAAGCCAAACTTTTTCTCCCCGAAAAAAATTCACTACACTCATCAAGGAGTGAAAGATAAAATATTTGATTAACTTTCTTAAATCTCATCCAGGAGTGAAGACGGTAGCGCTAGATCCTAGTATTTTTTTTTCTAACTGTATACCAGGACGCAATTTGAGCAGAAGAGGGAACTGCTACCTTTTATGGTACAATTTAAGTGGAAGAGGGAACTGCTTATGGTACATCTCAGCACTTCATTTGCTGAAACATTAGAGAAGACAGCAGCATATAGCAAAACCTCTTCCCATACTTAAAAGATAATTATCCGTACCACAGAGTTATACAAGATGCTAATACATTTAGGATATATGCAATGGTTTCTAATTGTTTATTATTAAACTGTTGAATACTAGTAAAAATAATACATCCCAGCCCAGAACGGCTTTTTAATAGAGAGTTATACCCTTCCATGAGATGCCTTTGAAATAATCAATTACACTCCATTCTCCAAGAAATCATCATTAAAATTAAGACAGGCAACCTTCATCTTCAAAATTTAAATTATCGACTTCTCACCAACCAAAAGAAGGTGAATCTTTTATTTGTTTCCCTTCTGTTCACGGACATCCACATCCAGAACTGAGATTGGGTGATTTTTCCTGATTTCTTGAAATAAAACTCCAAGCAGGAAAAAAGTAACATTACAAAACCGTCTGTTGAGGCCAAGATCAATATTTCCTAAAGCAAGACTGCACTATGTACAGCTAGCCTAGCACAAGAGACATGAAAGAGGATGACTTGAGCCTTGGTGCAGCAATTTATGTAGGGATAGCAAAAGTCCTCATCACTTATTGCCCCATCCCAAATGTTAAGCAGGGCGGGGATAAGGAACATGGTCCCCGCCCCCAAATACTTTTATTGTATTTTTGTTACAGATTATATTTCTAGAATATGAAATATATATATTTGATTCTAAGTTATAGGGATTTGACATAATTAGTTTCCTTCCTAACATAGGATTTGTAACTTGTATATAGACCTAAGAGATTGATTAATACAATAGAGAAAAATAATTTTCAAAAGCAATCTGAAATTTTCGAAAAAAAAAAGTGCAGTTTAGGGTTTAAATAAACAGTGCGGTTAGGGTTTCTTTGGAACTCCAACTTCTGGCAACCTTTCGATCTCACCATCGGCACGTGTGAAAGCGCCACCCACCGACCAACCTTCGACTGGAGTTCCGTCGTCGGAACCCTAGCGCGTAAGCCACACGCGCCGACAGAAGGGTCTGTTCTGACCACCTTCGCCTGGATTCTTTTTGCGTGAGCTTCTTGATTGGTCTTCCTTCTAAGTTTGAGATTGCTAAATCTCAAATTCTTTCTAGTTCTGAGATATTCTCTTTGGAAGAAGTTTCTAGTAGGATACTCCGCACAGAAAATTCAGCTTTTGCTCAACCTAATAGTCTCTTGTCAGCCACTCATCGGAATCTGGGAGATAGACATATAGAAGTGGCAATAAAGGGGAAAACTCAAGTAGCTATGATCAAAATCTTGGTACTTGAGGACATGATTTAGGAGGTATTGTATGTTACTATTGTCATAAGCCAGGACATGTGAAGAGAGATTGTAGAAAGTTGCAGCGCAAAAATCAATCGAACCAGTCAGCCCATGTTGCCTCTACTAATGATGCTTCTGAACCCATTCTAATATTTGTAGATGAGTATGCCAAGTTCTCAAAATATCAGGAATCTCTAAAATCTTCATCTACTCCTATTACTGCCATCGCTGATTTAGATAAAATGAACACGTCTTGTTTCCTTATCTTCCAAATTGGTCATTGATTCTGGTGCCACAGATCACATGACAGGTAATTCTAGTCTGTTTTCTTCTTTTCAGTCACATGCCTCTAGTTCTACAGTCACTTTAGTAGATGGGTCTACACTCATGTTCTAGGGTCCGGCACAATTATTCCAACACCCACAATTCCTTTACAATCTGTTTTAAGTTTACCTAACTTATCCTTTAATTTAGCCTCTGTAAGTAAACTTACATGTTGTCTTAACTGTAGTATCTCATTCTATCCTAATTTTTGTCTATTTCAGGATCTTATGACGAAGATTATTGATAAAGGACATGAGTCTGGAGGCCTCTACATTCTTGATACACAAACTCCAATGTCTGTTGCTTGTTCTGGAGTTGTGACATCTTTTGAAGCACATTGTTGGCTCGATTATCCTTCGTTGTCTATGTTAAAAAAACTTTATCTTCAGTTTTCTAGTCCGTCTTTATTAGATTGTGAGTCTTGCCAATTCGCCAAATATCATCGTTTGAGTTCTAGTCCCAGAGTCAATAAAAGAGCTAGTGCTCCTTTTGAATTAGTTCACTCCGATGTTTGGGGTCCTCGTCATGTTTTGTCTAAATCTAGGTTTAAATATTTTGTTATCTTTGTTGACAATTATTCTCGAATAACATGGTTATTTTTAATGAAAAATCGTTCAGAATTATTCTCTCATTTTACAGCTTTTTGTGTTGAAATCAAAACTCAATTTAATGTGCTCGTACAAATTTTGAGAAGTGATAATGCTAAGGAATATCTATCAGAATACTTCCAAAATTATATGATTCAACATGGCATTATTCATCAAACTTCTTATGTAGATACACCATCTCAAAATGGAGTTGTTGAAAGAAAAAATAGACATTTTCATGAAATTGCCAGAGCTTTGTTATTTCAAATGCAGGTCCCTAAAAATTTTTGGGCCGATGCTTTTTTTACGACCTGTTTTCTAATTAACCGTATGCCTTCCTCCGTTCTTTCTGGTGAGACTTCCTTTCATGTCTTTTTTCCTAACAAGTCGTTATTTCCTATTGAACCTAGGATATTTGGTTATACCTGTTTTATTCGGGATGTTCGACCTCATGTTACCAAACTTGATCCCAAGTATCTAAAGTGTATCGTTCTTGGCTATTTTCGTGTACAAAAAAGGTATCGATGTTACTGTTCCAATCTTAACAAGTACCTTGTGTCAGCTGATGTTACATTTTTAGAACAAACACCATTTGGTTCATCTTCAGGTTCTATCAGTCAGTGGGATGATGATGATTTATTAATTTATACTTTTACATCCCCTAGTTCTAATCTTCCTTCAACTGGTCATAATAAGCCTCCTATACAACATGTTTATTCTCGCCGCCACAACTTCTTGCTCCTGATCCAGTTCCTGTTCATACACATCCTACTTCATGTCCTGCACCAGTTCCTTCGTCACCAGATCCGGTTCCCAGTTCTAGTGATGATCTTCCTATTGCGCTTCGCAAAGGTAAACGTCAATGTACTTATCTTGTATCTTCTTTTGTGTCATTAACCATTTATCCCCATCTTGTTCTTTTGTTGCCTCTCTTGATTCTAAAACTGTTCATGAAGCTGTCTCATCCTGGATGGCGTAATGCTATGATTGAGGGGATGAATGCTTTAGATGACAATGGTACTTGGACCCGGTACACTTGCCTGTAGGTAAAAAGGTTATTGGATGTAAATGGGTGTTCGCAGTTAAAGTCAATCCTGATGGGACTGTTGCTCGATTGAAAGCTCGACTTGTTGCTAAGGGATATACTCAAACATATGGAGTTGATTACTCCGACACCTTTTCTCTGGTTGCTAAACTTACTTTTATAAGGTTATTTATTTCTATGGTAACCACACGTAATTGGCCTCTACATCAGTTAGACATTAAGAATCATTCCTTCATGGTGATCTTCATGAGGAAGTTTATATGGAGCAACCACCCGGTTTTGTTGCTAAGGGGGAGTATGAGAAAGTTTGTCATCTTCGTAAATCCTTGTATGGCTTGAAACAAAGTCCTTGATCCTGGTTTGGAAAGTTTAGCCTGGCTATTGAAAAGTTTGGCATGAAGAAGAGTAAGTTCGATCACTCTGTTTTCTATAAACAGTCTGTAGCTAGTATCATCCTATTAGATATCTATGTTGATGACATTGTTATTACTTGAAGTGATTATGCTGGTATTTCATCTCTCAAATCTTTTCTTCACAGTGAGTTTCATACAAAGGATTTAGGAACGCTAAAGTATTTCTTGAGTGTTGAGGTGACGAGAAGTAAGAAAGAGGTATTCTTATCTCAAAAAAAGTATGTGCTTGACTTGTTGACTGAAACTGGAAAACTGGGGACTAAACAATATAGCACTCCAATGGTTCCTAATTTGCAGCTTACAAAAGATGGTGAATTATTTGAAGATCCTGAGAGATGTAGAAAATTGGTTGAGAAGTTGAACTACCTTACTATGACTCGTCCAGATATTGCCTATTCAGTTAGTGTGGTGAGTCAGTATATGTCTTCTCCAACTGTCAATTATTGGAGAGCTATAGAACAAATTTTATACTACTTAAAAGGAGCGCTTGGGAGAGGGATTCTGTATTGCAATCATGGTTATACTAGGATTGGATGTTTTTCAGATGCTGATTGGGTAGGATCCAAGGAAGATCGAAGATCTCATCTACTTTTGGCTATTATGTATTTGTTGGAGGAAATTTGGTTTCATGAAAAAGCAAGAAGTAGAATGTAGTTTCACGTTCGAGTGCAGAATCAGAATATGGGGCTATGGCTAAGTCTGTGTGTGAAATAATGTAGATACATCAACTCCTCGCTGAAGTGGGCCTCAAAACTTCATACCGACTAAGTTATGGTGTGATAACCAAGCTGCACTTCATGTTGCATCTAATCCAGTCTTTTATGAACGAATTAACAACATTGAGATTGATTGTCTTTCGTACGTGAGAAGATCCAGCAAGGTTTAATTTCTACAGGGTATGCGAAAATAGGAGAACAATTGAGAAATATCTTCACAAAGGCTCTGAATGAGGTTCGGGTTGATTATCTTTATAACAAGTTGAACATGATAAACATCTATGCTCCAACTTGTGGGAGAGTGTTACTGATTATATTTCTAGAATAGGAAATATATATTTGATTCTATGCTATAGGGATTTGACATAATTAGTTTCCTTCCTAACATAGGATTTGTAACTTGTATATGTACATAAGAGATTGATGAATACAATAGAGAAAAATAATTTTCCCTCTCATCTTACAATTTTTAATGTTTTCAACTTAAAAAATAAGCAATTAATAAAAACAAGACAGTAAATGGGGATATATTAATGTCACCAGCTCTCGAATCGTGACGGGGGGGACAGGGATGGCTGCCCCGGCCCACGCTGGCCATCCCCATCCCACGCTATTTCCATCCCTAGGTTTATTAAACTTCACTCTGGAAAAGAAGTTCCAGCTCGGTTTTAGTTTTATTCCGACTATCATGCAGCCATAACTTATTTGACATTTCCTCTTTGCCCAGTAGAGTGCACCGCTTCAAACCCCTCAATGATGCTTTGAAAATAAACAGCAGAGAATGACCGTTGTCATTTGGACAGTCCTTTAATCATCCAAATAGACTTAAGGATGATTTTGCAATGCAATTTTTTTATCTGACATGAAAATTACAAGGTGACTTTCCCTTCCTTTCTTCTTTCTTACTCCTCCTAACCTTAAAGTTACTTGCATCCTATACCCATGTCAGTGAATCAGATCAGATAATCGGTTGGCAAAATGACGAGTCCATGCAACATGGCAAGCATTGGGTGGATAACCCTACAAGTTTCAACAAAAAAAAAAAACTATGCCCCTATTTGATAGGAATTAAAATTTAGATTTTAATCTAAATCAAAGTCAACAATTAATTTTAAACACATTTCATGAAACCCATAAGTTAACTTTTCAATTACGTATTTCATCAACTTTTATCAAAATTTACTAAAAATCTTAAATTAATCTCCACCAAACAGGGCCTATATTTCATTAATAAAGACAAGCACACGGCACAAGATTTTACTGCAATAAAACCAGAACGTACTAAATAAAGTTAAATGAATAAACACAATAGTACATCATATAAACACCAACAGGTTTAACTATCTGGTTATAATGGGATTTGATGATAGCCACCTAACAATTCCATTCGCTAGGAAATTTTCAACATCATGAGCCATTTTTTTTTTAATTTTTTTTTTCATATTTTCCTGAATTTTTTTATTTTTATTTTTTTCTTTTTCAGGGATTGGGGATTGAAGATAGAATAATGTGTAACAACTATAAAACCAGTAATAAGAACATAAAACATCGGATCTCAAATTTCTGCAGTCAAGTACTAGGATGCTTGAATTACAAAGAGCTACTACTTGGGTAAGATAAAGTTAGTGAATCACACAGTGAAGGATGCATGTACCCACAAAGCTTACCAAGAGCAATTTGCATCTTATCAGTAATAAAAAGGCGAGGTTTGGAGACTCTATCTGCAAAAGCATCCAGCATATCTTCCAGCCTCCTAATGTCAAAGCCACATGAAAGGATAAAATTTAGAAAGAAAAAAAACTCACTCCCGCTGATTAAACTGACAATAAAACCAAGATGAAACAAAAACCAATGGATATAGATCGTGGAAGATAACAACTCGGTGACCAAGCTATACTAATTCAAAACTAAGAAAGGGAACAGTTTTCATTGGGGTTCAAAATCTAAAAAACGTGGTGCAGAACTCAAAACCCAATACAAACTGAGGCAATGCCGCTCATATGAGTAGTATCATGTTAAGAAATGGATATGACAAGACAACATTTTTCTGCAGACGACATAACATATTAGTACAGCAAGAACAGACTGAGTATTATACCATAACATGAATTCTTTATCCACACACCATTAAATTTATCGCATGTACCAAAAGATCCAATGAAGTTAAATTTTTTACAATGACATTAACAAATTCTATTGGCATTGCTTGCTCATCTTAACAGGAGTTTCTTTAGGTGTAAGCAAGGCATACGCTAACCACAATTCATCTTAGTTAAGCTAAATTATTGTACCCTATGTGATGGAGATCCTTAATGATACTATATTGCAAAACTTACCAAGACTTGAAGGAGATTTTAGGTAAAACAATTAGAATTTAGTTTTAAAGATTGTATTTTATGTCATTTCTTTAGTTTGTTTTTTATGAGGGTTAGCTTTTGTTTTAATTAACTTGATTGAGTTAGTTTTTGTTTTAATTAACTTGATTGTTGAACACAAACATATTTATCTCTCCAATTTCTACTCACTCTCTCCTCAATCTCCGCATACTTTCTGGCTCTCTCTCCTCCCTCCTCCCCTTCTTGTATTTCTTCTTCCTTATTTTTTTTTTTTTTTTTTACAAGAACAAACTTCAACACAAAGAACTAAGACAGTAGAACAGTTCTGCCATTTTTTTCTCTTCTTTCTTCTCTACTTTTCTTTTTCCTTGAGATAATAATAACGAAAAAGAACTGAAATCAAAGAAGTAAATCAAAATTATTCTTGCAGGTTGATTTGTTTGTTTTCAGTGCTGCCTTTTTTTCCTTTTAGTGGCAACTTGATTTGGCTATGGTGTTCAAGGCTGGTTTTATGCGTTTTGAGCTTTTGAATGTTTTTCAGCAGTTAGAGGTGGTATTGGCTGCTAAAGCAAGTTAAGCTTCACACAGCCCTGAGGAAGCCCAAAAGACCCTCTTATGGCCGCCTAACATAGGGGCCAGAGGTACGGTGAGCTCGGCCAAAATATGACACCCGAAGGGCCCGATGCACAATCCCATCCTATCCGAGTTTACCCCTTGCACTTCGGACAGCCTCTCCCCGGTAAGTCGAGCAATTCAAGGACAGCGGTGGCATGTTGATGAATTGGGATTGGCTATATCACATAATTCAAATGGTGTGAAACTCATGCACCAAATCTAAGATCAAGTTTATATTATGAGGGGCAGCAGGTGCTCTAAGATATATATTTACTGAATCATTCACTTAAATTTGGATTAAGGACCACAACTAAAAGCAATTCACTAAGTTAATCTAACTTATAACTTGGCATTGAAAATAATTATCAGCGATTTTGCTTTTTGTGTATTTTAGACTCTTTGTTCATTGTTGAATCTTTACTCAACTCTGGTCTTATGCAGCCAACCTTGGATAATTCAAATGCTTGTAATCTCTTGTAGAAATAGTAGTATGCCAGTATTCTACATTTAGATATCAACCATATTCATTAGTCATTCCAATCCTGACTCCTCCTTTTCATTCCCATCCAACCTGTCCCATTCTTTTGAGATAGGACAGATACCCAGCCTCAAATTCCTGCTTGCCCCTTTTTTCTTCTTCCCCTAGCGATTCAGATATTAATGGAGATCTAGCCTTTCAAAATTTTAAATGGATACTATTACAATCAACAAATACTATACACGCTGTAGATCTCATTTTCATTACGCAAGTCATATTACATATACCTTATAGTTTATAAATTTTTATTAGAATAAACAAAGTTAAATTATTCAAATTTTTGGTAAACTATAATTCCTTCTAGTTTATTTATGACTGACCCAGCTTAAATGTTTGGTTAAGCTTAAAAGTAAGTTAAGTACTTTGACTACAACACCGCGGTGTAACTTAAACATTCCTAACTTTGGCAAAAAATTATCTATTCTCATTAATAATTAGTAAATTTTTTAAGCTTAGCCCAAACATGAGTCAAAATGCTATGCACAATGGTATTATCACAATTACTAACCACAAATAATCACCAATTCTTCAATTTCCAAAATCCAGAGAATCATACTAATAAGTAAGAAATATTATTAGATAATAAGAAAACAGTAACACAGAATTACTTGTAAATTCTCCAGAAGAGAGGGCGGAGGGCTTCTTGGAAGGCAACAGAAGTGAGAATGATGAGCACATAGGGCCACAATGACGAAGTCTTGAAGGGCAGAAATGCTCTCCAGAGTCCCGACAACACGATTAGACTTATCAGCCATACCAGGGTACTAGAATCAAATTAAAAAAGCATAAATACACATTTTCAGATCACATAACTTTACCATATCTGGAGGAATAATTACACACACACACAAAAAAAAAAAGGAACAAACTGAAAGGAAATGAACCTGGAGAGAAGGGTGAGGATGAGAAACGGCTTCTTGGCAATAACGGCGATAAAGAGTGAGAGAGATGGACCCAATGCTAACAAT
The DNA here is from genome assembly GCA_019097785.1 of Fraxinus excelsior. Classification (NCBI taxonomy): domain Eukaryota; kingdom Viridiplantae; phylum Streptophyta; class Magnoliopsida; order Lamiales; family Oleaceae; genus Fraxinus; species Fraxinus excelsior. Next base: position 20,491,269 of record CM032635.1, on the reverse strand, counting down.
GTATACCCAATCCCTGCTGCCACCGTCATTTCCTATTTGGGTTGATTACTCGACAGAATTATCTGGTAATATTGAAAAGACTTTCTCTGATATTAGTTTCTCTGCTCAGGATATGAGTGATTTACATAAAAATTTTACCCTTTCAATAAATTTTCACCGGACCGACCAATGCTTAGGCCTAGTGCTAAGGTTGCCGAACAACAAACTAGAACTAATGGAGATCAAGTTCAAGCATAGTACAAAGTTCCTAATCTAGAAATGAATCACTTGTTTGTTCGGGAAACAACCACCTGTGCTTTCTCCGAGTGGAAAATAAAATCGAAGATTGAATTCTTCAAAAACCCTAGGTTATCTGCGCACTAATAAGGATGATTTGATAATTGAATGGAAAGTATGGAGACTAACTTGCATTTGAATAGAAGTTGAAGGATCAAAATAGGCGTAACTTAAAGTGAAAGATCGAGATTTATGAAGAGAATGAAGAAAGGGACTAAAATGCAATTTTTGGAATAAATTATATTGCTGGGCGAGTGCAGAACTTCAACGCAAGCCTAAAAATCTTGAATAATTCTATTTGTAACGAAAATGGGCACCGAAAATGTTATACCCTCTCATATGCGCGTAGGCCCACATGAATAAAAAACTCTCAAATGTGTGGTCCTCACACCCTATTGCGAGTGTAGATAAAAGATTAAGTAAAAAATGGTGTACATGTAGTATTGTCCAAAAATCTTTGCTTGGGGGTATTTCTTAGGTTTGGCCTAGGCGATCCAGCCAGTTCGCGGAACAGTTTTTTTTTTTAATAGAATTTCACTTGTACAAGAAAACTTCTTTTGGGCTTTGATTTAGACAGTTTTCTTTTGAGATCTTTGAACACTTTTTGGTGGAGTACAAATACTAGTTGTCAACTCAGAGTTAGGGTTGAACAATTTAGGGTCCGTTTGATTGCTCCTTGAAAAATTGGGTGGAAAGAAAACGAATTCCAGAAAAAATAATTACCTAGAACTTGTTTTCTCGGGAAATGTCAATTAGTTGCGTTTAATTGGTAAAATTTTCCACCTAAAAAATGTTGAGATTTTCCATCTTTTGGTGTTTGATTGTCTTTGTTTTTCATGGAAAATTATGATTTTTTCCATCTTTAGCTATTTGATAGGCTTTGTTTTCCATGTAATTTTTTTTTCCAACTATTGGTGTTTGATAGCCATTTATAATTTCCAAGAAATCATGAACAAAAGATAATACAAAACAATGGTTTAAAGTGTAAAGAAAAATAATATTTCAATTGAGTAAAATTCTTCAACGTTAAATGATAGAATTTGGTCGAAAAAGGTCGTATGTAAGGGACAAATCCCAGAGTTTTCTCGTTGGGCTATTTCCATACATCAGCTGGGCTGCAAAATCCATCAACAAAAGCTAACCCTTTTCTAAAAATACATCAAGCTTTTGGAAGACTATACCAAAAACTATCAATCCAATATTTACAAAATACTACATCCTAGTTTGTACGTGTTTGCATTACAAAAAAAAAACATTCTAAAGACTACGTACGTTAAGTTTTACAAATACATACAACTTCATACATACTCACCTTAAAATTCGTGCAATCTATGATAGTGGAGGCAGATCACGACCAAGCTTGTCAAAAACCAAAGCACACATGTATTTCTCGCTCGTCAGGTTCATAAATATGATTGATAGTGAAAAAATGATTGATAGTCTCAATCTCGGAACAACATTGACAACGAGAAGCCAATTGGCATCCAATCCTCCCCTGAATAACCAAGTAATAAACGTCTAATATTCTACCCAGTATCATCAAAGAAATCTTACACCCTCGCAAATGTGGGAGAACAAGTAATAAACGTCCATATTCCATCCAGTATCATCAAAGAAATCTTGCATCCTTGCAGATGTGTGATGCTGGTGTGAGAATAGGGATGCCAATGTGGTCTCACCCATCCAACAATCATGCCAAAAGAAAATCTGACCTACACCAAGGGTGTGTTTAAGTTACATTATTTTGGAAGAATGTATTCTGGAATAGTAAATTGATAGAGAATGTGTGGTTGAAAAAAAAAAAAGTTATTGATGTGATGGAAAATATTATTTTATTGAAGAATGTGTGGTTAAAAATGAGTAGAAGAATGAAAATGAAAAATTTAATGTATACCAAATAGGGGCCAAGGTGCCGTGCAATGTATGGCTCTGTCCGGAGCCCAACTAATTTCAGCCTCTTCCAGATAAGAGAAACTAAGTAAGGAACTGCTGCAAATAAAGGGCGTGTCCTCGTACAGTACTACTTCGTAAGAACTGGGCCCAAAGAAATCTCTGAGAACAGAACAACCACTAGAGCTTTATGGAGAAGGTGTCTACCACATCATGTAATCTCCTAAAGCCTAGAAGGGCATTGCTCCTACAAGAATTTGATTTGGAGATAAGAGACAAGAAGGGAAGTAAGAATACAGTAGCCGACCATTTGTCCTGAGTTGAGCATGTAGAGCAGAAAGAGTCAGTGGATATGAATGAAAGTTTTCCAGATGAATAGATGTTGGGTGACTTTACCCTACATTTATTTTTTTGTCTGTTATGCTAATAGTTTCTATATTCTATGTCTATGTAGGTATAATGCCACTGAAAAGGAAGGCCATCGCTCAAGAGAAAAGAAAGTCAAAAGTGGGTGATATATCAACTCATCGTCAGAGGGTTGATGATAATCTTAATAACAAAGGTATACCGAGGTTTTTAAATGATGAAAATCGATAAAATTTTGAGTGAAAGTAAAAAGATAAAAACTCTATTAAGATAGGCGGGCCATTGTTGATCATTTTCAATGGGGCCTACTAAATAGGATTATACAATACAGTAGATGGAGCAAAGTTGCTAGAAAGCCTTATGCAGCTTATACTACTTTAGTTAGTGCCAACTTCAACAAGGATATTGATGTCCTGGAGTCCTTACATAGGAATTAGACATAGGAGAGAGGTAAGTAGGTTCGATTTAGCCTAACAGTGATGGTTGATACTACGAGCTGAACCATACTAATGTAAAGCCTCTATCGACTGAGCATGACATGACATTGGTGGCCTAATTCGTATATGGTAGAGGTAATGTATGGTGACTTTTTACGCCTCGATTCTTGCACAATCAGTTGAGGCCAGAATTGAGGATCCTATATTTCTTCTTTTGTTCCAACATATACCCCATTTTCCAGTGGACAAGGTTTAAGGTTTTTACAAGAAGAAATTGGTACGTGGATTTAGTTATCCTCTTGTGAATTAATGGCATTCTCATAAGCCCTATTAAGAGCCTCTAAATGGAATGAGTTGTCTTGTATCCAACAACTTGGGCACAAACAGGTAGTTTGGTGCTTCTTATATCGAAGTGAAGGTAGATTAATGAGAAAATGTTGCCCTTTAGCTGCATGTCATCGCTTATCGAAAGTAAAATCAATCAAGAAGTCAGAAGCAAAACAAAGGACAGTCAAGTTTGGCTTTGAGATGTGGAAAGCTAGTTATTTTGAATTCTCTGACAGAGTCTCGCTTAGTTTCTAATTTTGATGAGTTTATTTCTTTTATAATTCTAGAGTTTTCAAGAGAATTTTGGCATAGTCCAAATTTGATTAGTTCGTTTAGTAAGGGTGAGAAATGGGTTTTCATATATATATAATAGGCGGGCTTGTTTTCTTCAAAAAGGCTTAGAACTCATTTCTTAGCTTATACTATATAAGATGGTCGGTTTGCTCAGCAGACTCCCTATCTTCAAAAAAGATCTTTTGGGCTAGTTCCAGTAAAGGACAGCGTGCAGATGTTCGGACGTGAAGTGACTCTGAGATTAATGACTGGAGCATCCCAGTGTCTTGGATTTGGAGGCCAACGAAATCCCACCAATAAGATAGAACACAAAGACTATAGAAGCAAGACAAAGGAAATGCATGCCTCTTCTTTGGAAAAGAGGATAGATAGAACTATTTGAATTCAATAGAAACGTAACACTGAGTAAGATAACATACACTAGCAAACTGATCACGAAATAGAGCTAAATATGGGGTCGATTTCATCTTCTTTCCAGATGAACGAGAAGAGGAGAACGAAGGGGAATGGAAAGATTCATGGTTGTACAGTGGGGCCCCTTTCTCGACCATTTGATTAGCGAGGAAGAAAAGACTCTATCATTTGGCACAGTTGCAGAAAATTGACTTGGGATCCTATATCTTTACATTTATATGGGAGTTGGTAGCATCGATCAATCCCCGACACAGTATCATGTGTCCTATACCTTATTAGTGGGATTTGTTGGCAGCTGTAGTATATTTTTTACCCATGGAGGACATTGCTACTCCAGATGCCTTAATAAGCAGAAAAATAATAGAAAACTCAGAAGCTAGACTAAGAGTAGTATAGAGAGAGAATATATGAGTATGATCCGGGACCTCCACCATCATAGCTAGCTCCAGACATCGAGACAAGCCTTAGTAGACAGTTATCTCAGATCTAGGTAACTTGGTTGGAGCTTGGTAGATCTTATGCATACAGTGAGGTAAACGGGTAGATGCTCTGCTTTGGGACCTATCTAGAGACAATTGATAGAAATGTCTCCCAGATATCAGCAACAATCAAGTCCTTGAAGCCCACCACTTCAGCCAGACCATCATGGTTCTTCTACTTATCTGCATCTACTTCGTGTGAGTTTTTGATCCTTACTCCTTTATTTTGATTATTTTCCCTTTTACATTGGGGATAATGTAATATTTCTATTTGGTGTGAACTAAGTATAAGGATATTTTGGATACATATTTGTTTTCCAACTAGTGATCAAGTTTGTATAACTATTTTGATTTAAAAAATAAATTTGAAAAATCCAAAAATAATGTCTAGTATAGCATTGAACGACTTGTCGCCTATGATGATTCCTACTTGTTTGAGTTGAATAAAATATTAGTTAGAATACTGGGTAACACTGTAATTTTGTTTTTACTTGAGTACTTATCCATGTTATACTTTATTATTACAAATAACCATTATTGACTTATCACTTATGTTGGGATATGACTTGATTATGTGGACTTAACTGTTGATGTCATTGAGCTAGGATTGAGTTGAATTCATAAATCCTTAATATAGTAACCAAACTAGTAGAAAGCAGTTTGGTAGAGGAAAGGCCAGTGCTTGTATTTATAAAAGTTTGATGGTTTAGAGTCTCAGATCATATCTTTAGTTGAAGGAGTTTGAGTTAAGAAGTCTAGAATGAGTACTGTTGGCGACCGATCTCTGAGGTCGACAAAATACAGTGTGGCGTCTACCGTGAGCCTGAGTTAATGTGAGTTCGAGTATGTAAGGTCAGCTCGAATATGTAGTTTATCGTGGCCAAAAGGAACATAATGATTAAAGATTTCTTACACATTGTGCTAACCATCCACAAACAAGTGGCACTTTACATCAGTGCCCACTATTTACACCAATGGAATGCTTTAGCTTCCCTCCCTAAGTAATTCATTAATTGTTGGGGACCACATATAAGGTTAACTCATAATGACCTGACGGGCCGAGCTCTTTGACCAATCTAAACGTGACAATAAATGTACCTTCTCAGCTTGGCACTGTAACTAACAAGATGGGTAAATGAAAAGTGCATGCATAATTTTCCCTATAAAGATAGGAAAAAGAAGAAAAATGAGGAGACTTGGTCATATTTCAAATATCTCCTTCACAAGAAGGAAGAATTTGTTGTGTTAAACACTTGTAATCTATTGATTTACAATCAATCGAGTTCATACTTTCATCTTAAGTTGGTTTGAGTTTTATTTATATATTTTTCAACGTCAACAAGTGCTGACCATTTTTAGAATTTCGAGTACCATATCAAAAGAAAGTGCGATACATTTTATACTTTTCTTTATAGCCTCTTGACTCGAGTAATTAAGTGTGTGTATATATATATATATATATATATATATATATATATTGAAGGAGTTTGAGTTAAGAAGTCTAGAATGAGCACTGACCATTTTTAGAATTTCGAGTACCATATCAAAAGAAAGTGTGATACATGTTATACTTCTCTTTATAGCCTCTATGACTCGAGTAATTAAGCTTGCTAGGGCATCTAAAACCTAGTGTTATAGTCATCTAACTTGGAAGTTATCAGTGTCATGATTGTTACAAAGGTCATTTAGAAAGCTTAATGCAAAGAAGTCTTAATGTTATATATATATTGGTTGTGTATTTTTTTTTTTAACATCTTTCGTTTAAGACTTCTCTACATTAAACTTTCCAAATGTTATATATCAAAAGAAAAAGGTGCCCGATGAGGACTTTGAGAATTGAACTCTAGAACCTGACGATGTGAGTTTCAAAATACTTAGCATTTGCCTTCTAGGTATATAAGTATCTAATTCTTATCATTTTGTATGAAAATGCATTATAATGATTACAAAGAATCCACATGAGCTAGACATATAAGGAATAATCTTGCATAAGAGGCGTGAGGAAAAACCGACCACAAGAGAATTGAGATTATTAGTAAATCAACAACACTAGATTCGTAGTGTTCTAATATGGATGTGAGTTCAATGTTGGCTCATCACACATACATTGGAATTCGAGCACCGAATAAGTAAAATTTATTTTTGATGTTGTTTGGATCTTTCTAAAGTGTTGACTTAAACTCAAACCCGAGTCACATGGGAAGTAGTTCAAAGTTGAGTCTATTATGCGTGATTTACTTATGGTAGTCATATGTTTTATGCCTAGGTTTTGTTTTGTTCGAAGACGAACACAGATTTTAGTTTAGGGGTGTTAAGCGTATTTTGTCCACTTATTTTGGCCATATTACTAACTTTTTTTATTGTTGAAGTGTTGATTTCTACTTAACTTAGGTTTATTTCCTTTTGTTTCAATTTTGGACCCATTTCAAAGCGTTTGGAAAAGAAAGAAGGATGATTTGACCATTGGATGGAAAGTATGGAGACTAACTTGCACGCGAATGGAAATTGAAGGATCAAAATAGGCTTAAATTAAAGTAAAAGATCGAAATTTATGGGAAAAAATGAAGAAATGGATTGAAATGCAATTTTTGGAATGAATTATATTGTTGGGCAACTGCCTAGTTGGTCGCCCAACCCAGAACTTCAAAATAGGGCTAAAAATCTTTGCTTGGGCGATTGCCCAGGTTTGGCCTGGGTCGCCTAGGCCAATTCGCATAACACTTTTTTCTTTCTTTCTTGAATTTCACTTCTACAAGAATACTTCTTTGGACTTTGATTTGGATGATTTTTAGAGATCATTTAACTCTTTTTGGTGCAGTTTAAATACTAGTTGTCAACTCAAAATTAGGGTTGAACAATTTATTGTTTGGAAAGGTAGAAAATTAAAGGGGAATTTGAATCAAAGAACCCCAGGTGATGAATTATTACTTTCTTTGTTTTTTTTCTTCTTAGCCTGCTATGCTAGAATATTTTTGTGCTGGGAATCGATGAACTTTGTATTATGAATCTTTGACTTTTGAATCTTGTTCTTTTGATATTCAAAGCAAGTTTTCAAGTTTGAACAATTGACACGAGTTTATTCTTCTCTACAATTATATGCACAATGGTTGTATGAATAATATGACTTGTTTTACCTTCGAGAGATTTAAAATAAGTTAGACATAGTGTCAATTGTCATAGAGTCCGATAAAAAATAGAAATATATTGCTATACTCTACGTAATTTTTCCTACATTATTAAAAGAGTGAGTTTGGTGGTACTGTTCATAAGCCGATTGGCCAAGTAAGCCAGCCATTTTCGAGTCCTACATTATTAAAAGAGTGAGTTTGGTGGTACTGTTCATAAGCCGATTGGCCAAGTAAGCCAGCCATTTTCGAGCCATAAAAGCCGAGGCATGTAGATTTTTAATTTACTTTTCTGCCTTTTCCTTTCTCTTCTCACACGCGGCAATCTGTCTCCCATTTTCAATTTCCATCTGACACACGCAACATCTCTTCTTTCTCTTCCCACGATCGATCTTTTTCCCATTTTCGTTCCTTTTCGAAATTCTTCAGAAGAACCCCAAAAAAATCGCGAAAAACTGAGATAAAAAACCCTAGATGCCAATGTTGGGGGCTTGATTGATGGGGGTCCGACAGTGGGTTATGGAAGTGAGCCGGGTTCCGAGGAGAAGGGGAGATGGAGGGCTGAGATTGACACCTCGGCGCCATTCGAATCAGTGAAACGATTAGCAAATCGATTTGGTGGGATGGGTTTTTAGAAACCCACCTCTCATAAGCCCTTTGCACATGCCCCAGAGGTTTCTGCCCCTCTCTCACTCTCGCTCTCTCTCACACACACACAAAACACACCCATACTGAGAGGAGTTACAATTTTGATTGTTGCCTTTAATTGAATTTAGCCCTTAAATTAGGGATGCATTCCAATAATGGCAATATTGTTTTCATGTTTACTTCTTCATTATTTGTGTTTATAATGATTTATGTGCTTCTTATATAAATGATCTTACAATTTTACTGCAATAGATATAATTTTATCTTTTGCTTTGTTTGAGTATTTCTTTGTTTTTTTTCCCCGTGATGATGTGGGAGGTTGATGTGATTTTATCAATTTACTGAGTCGTGTCGCCTGTGAGCAGCGGAGCAAAGCAGAGCACTTACTACAACGTCGTGTCGCCTGTGAGCAGTCGCCACTGCCCCAAGGGGAACATCACAAACCAAATCACCGCTCACAACCTACACAGGGAAACATGTGAATTACTAAAGCAATAATTTGTTTGGCTTAATGAAAATAATCTGATTTATATACATTTTGCTCTTTAAAATTTTTATGTGAATTAATGTCCATTTAGTGCTTCCAAATCACCATCCTGAGATTATGGACAACAAATTCTGGAGCTCCAAAATGAATAACCCAACCTGAACTGATTGTAGATTGTACCTGAAGATTATTCGATTTGATTTGGTATGGTTTTGTTCTTAATTTCTGGTTGATTTGGTTCGATAATTAATTAAACCGAATTGATCAGTCATGTTTCAGGTTGGCTCAAAAACCTAACCCACCAGTTCCATTAGTTAATTAATAACAAATAAAAGAAAAATTTTAAACAGTAGCAGAGAAAGAAACAACTACTATGTAATTATAAATTGGTCAATCCTTCTTTTGATATTGTATTTTATAGTTTTTGATGAAATTGAGTCGATTTTTTTTTTTTTTGTTAGATTGCATAATCCAGAAGAGAAAAAAAGAAAAGGAATGAGTAAATTAGGGAAGAAAGCAAGGAAGTTTGCAAAGAAGAATCTTCAGTCTGTATTGAAAAGGAAGCGAAAAACGAAGGCTTTATTCAAAAAGATATTCTCAAGTATTAATTCTCACTCTCTTTCTGCTTCTATGTGTGTTTTTCCTGTGCATATTCTCATTTCCTGCATCTTCTGTTATATTTTTGTGCGTGATATGCACAGTTGGTGCTTTTATATGTTAGTGTTAAAAATAAAGTTGAATTTAGAACTCTCGTGCAAGGAAATGTCTTTGCTTTAATTTCTGTTTTCCATCCTTAAGAGTGTACAAAGAGGGGATTATATCTTTATTTATTTATTTATTTTCTCTCTCATTTTTTGCTGCAACAATGTGTGTAGGCTAGCTTATAAATTTACAATAAGTTGATATTCTACTTGGACTATGGGTTTGAGCCCTATTTTTTTGGTAGAATAGATTTTGTAATGGTGATTCTTTAGAGAACGCATGATTAAAAGGCAAGGAAAAGTTTTAGATTTACATGTAATAGTATTTTATTAGAAGAATGTGTGGTTGAAAACGAGTTTGGGGGAAATGAGTTTTTAAAAAAATGGAGCTCAAATAGGGGCTATGTTAGGTTGATGTATGTACTAAGAGTGTGTTTGAGCCACATTATTTTGGAAGAATGTATTTTGAAATAGTAGATTGAAGGAGAATGTGTAGTTGAAAGAGAAGGAAAAGTTATTGATGTGATGGAAAATATTATTTTCTTGAATAATGTGTGGTTGAAAATGAGTAGAAGAATGAAAATGAAAATTTTAATATGTACCAAACATAGGCTAAATATGAATAAATGAAAGTGGAGAAATATGGGAGATTGGCAAAGTGTTTTCTTTATGTTTTCGTATTACTTTAGTAGAAGATGCCAAGTTATTTTCTTCATCAAAAGGCAACTCTTTCTCTATCTTTATGATCTTGTGCCTTTTTTTTGTTGTTGTAGAATATGAGCAGAATTATGTGGAACAAGAGGATAATGCTCCAGGGCTTTCTAATGGAAGGTAAAAAAAGATTAATTTTACATATCTGTCTTATGCTATAAACTTTCGTGACCATTTAATTTTTTTTCTTATCACTCCAAAATGTAGATGGGCAGTACTGTAGAAGCTACAATGTTAATTATTAACATTAAGAAATTAGTATATTTAGGAATCACCCAAGATACCATCTCTATGATATAATGAGGCAGTTTCTCTGGACACATGTCGAATTCTCCAATCGTCACCCAAATTTTTATGTGCTTCTTTCTATATTGGGGCTGAAATTTTAATGTGGCATTGTTGGATATAGGCTGCTTCAAGAGTTTGTCGAAAGGAATGGAAATGGACTAGAAGTTGTTTATTCTTTATCCGGTTGGTTGAAGAATAATCCTTCAGCTTACCATATAAGGCTTGTCTCCAAGCATAAACTTGCAGGTTTCGTTTGTTATACGCACTCTCTTTTCTTAATTCCTTTTATAATATAAGTTACGTGTATTGATTTATTGCTATCTATGTGTATGGCTTGTATTTATGACTAGAGTTTATGGATCTAGGTTTTAATTCTGCTTTCAAGATTATTTATTGGGTAGGGAGAAGGAGGAATTTAATTGGTGTTGTTTGTGGGGTGTAAGGATGTCGACACCGACGAGGAAGTGATTGATGAGAGATTTCAAGCGGTTGCAGTAGGATACTCCGGCTGGCATCAGTGGCGTACCTTGTGACAATAACATTATGCTATGGAATGATGTTATATTTGGGTATGTGCCTACGGTTTTTTATTTTGATTGCCACTGGTGATGGTTGAAGTTTTGATTTTTATTGGTTGCCTTTTTAAAAAAAAATAAAATTGCAGCCCAGATGACACTCCTTCGGATGGAGGTCAGAATATTCTTGCACGAGAAAATACATTTCTGCGATCGTTAATTCGTTATCAGGATTTTTTTCTTTATATATATTTCACGTTGTCGTCCTTATATCTAAATCATATTAAATTGAATTAGGAAGCAAAGGTTTTGTTTGTCCTTTATAAACCTGTTCATGTTTCTACCATTAGGAATCAATACTTATATCTAATTAAAGAAACTGCATGTAATCAGTTGTCTTTTGTAAGTTTGGCTTTTTTATTATTTGACATGTTGGGTATTTTTTTGAAAGCATGTTATTTCCCTTAATCTCTCATATTTATATATGATAGCTAAGCATATGATGTAATTACTTTCCTTCCAATCTTGTGAGACTACCCCAAGATTGATCTTTGTTTGCAGCTATTAATGAGACTTTAATACTCTGAAATCCATCAGTTTCTAGATATTGAAACCTTTGTTAAATGATTAGAGAGTTCAAAGGAAATGCCCAAGCTTTGCGATTCATTTGAAATTGCTTTTCCTGTCCTTTATGAAGAAATGTATAAACTTGTAATTTTTTTTTTCTCAAAATCTGGATTTGGCTTGCTCAAGTTATAAAACTTTAATCTCTCTCTCTTCCTAATATTTTGATAGCATCAACCCATGATCAAGATGTATTCAGTTTCTATCCGGACGAATGATTTTGCAAAGGATTTGAATATGTGTTAAGTCGTTACAGGCAAATCGTTCCTAATCTAAAATTGACAAGTTGACAGACTACATAGCCTATTGTGTCAAGTTTAATATTTGAATGCTAATTGGAATAGATAGCTCAGTCTCTCTTTCACTTTACTGCAGGACGAACATCATTTGCACCTATTATTGAAATGGCCATGATCATTGTTGAGCAGAGTGGAGGCCAATACCATGTTTTGCTAATTATTGCTGATGGACATGTATTTTTTTCCCCTTATTTTGGATAACATACTACAGACCTTTCACTTTAGGAGAATGAAAAGGTAAGGTATCCGTCATTGAGAGTTCTTGTCAGGAGTTAGGATATATCAGTATCTTTCACAAGACATTTGTTGGATGGATTCTATGGCAATGAAAACTTTTCTTAATTTTTTGACTTTACTGATCTAAACTTATTTTAATATTATGATTGGATTGGCCCAAGGATTGAACTGCATGATTTGCCTTGTACATGACAAATCAGATTCTTCTGTACGCTTGAAGGAGGTCTAATAAAGTACATTTTGTTATGCTGCCCCGATGGAAGCTTAGAAGTTAATTTTCTGTGTTGAACGTCTTCCACTAAAGGGCTCAAGTCTTGTAGCACAGTTGTCATACACGTTTTGATATTTATATGCTTTTAAGTTGAGATGACTTATTTGACAAAACGACCTATTAATTTATGTCATATGCCACGAACTTGATTTTATGAAGCTATATCTTCTGAAAGTGTTCCATGATTTTCTCTGTTTGCACGCATTATAAACATGATACCTTTTGATGAAAAAAAATAAGGTTTTAACTACAACATTGTTTCACTTGTACATGGATGATGAAATCTGTCTTCCGATGCTTCATTGATGTTTGTTTCATTAAGCTTTCACAAACACGCTATTAAGTAGCCAACTACGTCGGTAGCACGTGCATTGCACGTGCATCTAACTAGTAAGTATTCATAAATTCTTAATGCATTCTTGTATGTTCGCAGCCGTCGTAGAGATATAACTGAGTCACATGTAAGGAAGGATATGTTCAATTCTACTCGAAAGAGATTGTTAAATAATTTATGAATATTGATCTTCATAATTGAATCTTGTTGTCAATTTCAAATGTTCGGGGTTAAAAGAGATTGATATAAAGGGATTCGGAATCTTAGTGAATTTTACTCAACATATTTTCATCAAAATTGCATTAATTACAAATTTGTATTGATTTTAGTTAATTTAGGTTTTGCATTAATACACACATTAGTTGGTTACAATTTAGTTATAGAAAATCATCAATTTTCATTCTTTCGATTTAGGCTAAGTTAATTTGAACTTAAACCAATAGAATCTCTATGTGTACAATACTTAGACTCAAACTACATTTTTATGATTTGTTAATGATCCGTGCACTTGTGATATTACAAACTGAAATAGTACGCAAAATTACGATGTGCGTGGGAGAGAAGGAGATGAACCTTTTCTGGTAAAGATATACAACTTCGTCATGTTTTATGCTGGATTTGAGAAGAGTAAAGATAAAACGGGAGTTAAATGTTTCATTAGTTAATGAACTTATACCTTCGTCTCGTTTTAATGAACTTAAAATGCATTTGAATGGTCACTAAACTTTAACACGTTATACTTCATTACTCACTTGTCATATTTCATAAGTCACTGAACTATAAAATACTTTCGAGTGGTCACTGAACTTTAATATGTTATACTTCATCACTCACTGAACTCATACATATTTCATGCTTTACTTATTGAACTTTTAGATAAATAATTTATTTTTTTCGATTGAGATTGTAGACCCAAATTAAAAAAAAAAAAAAATCTCAAACAGGTAGTTAAATATTCAATTTAGAGTCAATAATATTAATCAATATTAATAAAATATAACTTTTAGAGTTGTCACAAGATAATTCAAGAGCAAAGAGGAAAAAAAGACATAATTTTCGTGTATGGTATTTTATACTTCAAAATTTTAAATTTTTGAACAATTAGATTCAGTGAGTAAAGTTCAGTGATCAGTTGAAAGCATTTTAAAGCTCATGAGTAAAGCTTGATGAATGTATAAATTCAATAACTAATGAAAAATAGTGATGGAGTGCAATATATTAAAGTTTAGTGACCATTCGGAAGAATTTATAAAGTTCAGCTACTCATGAAGCATGGTGAATGAGTATTGGAGTGCAACATGTTAAAGTTCCATGAACACTCGAAAAGCATTTTGAAGTACGGTGAATAAAGTGTGACAAAAGTATAATTTCAGTGATTAATGAAACATTTAACTCGATAAAATGACCACAGATTTTTAGTAGCGAAATATATCTCAAATTAATTAAATAATTAACCATCGGCTAAATATATTCACACCACACTTTTTAATAATTAGATTATATTTTAATTGCACGAAAGATTCATAATGTTTATACATTATCATATTTATGTCTCAAACTTTTTTCATTGCAGTCTTATTCTCAAATTAACATAAATTGTTCCTCATTATAGTTTCTCTCCCAAATTATATTCACACTATATATATATATCGTGTGAATATAACCACCCTTAATCATATTCCTACTTGCTCACTTAGTATTAAAAGTATAATAATTACTTACTTATTTTATATAACATTACGTGTTTATCATCCATCTCAATTTCATTCATCCATATATAAAAATTCATACGATGGATAGAAATCATGCATGACAATAAATAGTGTTAAATCTTGAGATTAATTAAATGAAAAATCACCAAACTTTACCTTTGGTTATTATTTGTTCAATCAAAAATAAAAAACCAGTGGCTACCCACTCAATTTTATACAACGTTATCTCATTAATTATTTATCTCAATTCCTCAATTACGTTTTTATATTGTTCAATTTGTTTATGTGATTATTTTTCCTCATTTTTTTCTTCAACAAAATTTATTATCGATTTTTACTGTCCGGTCAGTTTATGTGATTTTCGTGATTTTTATTCTACGAAACACACATAAAATTGTTGACGTCATGAGAAGGTCTTTACAACACCTAACTAGACAACGACTTTTTACCGTCTTTTACAATGGATAAACAGTTGACCTAGACTGTAAAGGCCCGAATGTTAAATGAACATTCGACCGAGATTTGTTTTATGTTTTTTTTAAGTTTTATTAATTATTTAATTTTTACAATTTTAAATACAATTTTTATTATGTTTTAATTTTTCTTTTTATTTTGTTCTTCAATATTTATCATTTTGTTTTATTTTGTTTAAAAGTCGGCCCGACCCTTTTTTTACATTTTATTAATTATTTAAATAATATTTTTATTATGTATTTAATTTTTATTTTTATTTTGTTCTTTAATTTGTTCTTTTTCTTTTATTTTGTTTTAAGAGTCGGCCCTGCCCATTTTTTTTACATTTTATTAATTATTTAGTTTTTCTTTTTTATTTTATTCTTTAATTTTTTTTATTATTGTCTTCTCTTTTTCCTTTTGTTTGATTTTTTTTTAATTTTTGGTCATTGATTTGTATTTAATTTAATTAATTATTTTTAAAATTGGTATTGAATTTATTTTTTGTGCTTCTCCTTTAATTTGTGAAATTATTTATTTTTTTATTAGCATCGATGTCTTCCGTATGGTAGTTACAATTCGGTTCCAAATTATGCATTATTTTATTATCTCTTGTTCAATGTTCTAACATTTGAATTTTTGCATGATGAAGTATCATTTAGATGCAGAGTTGAGACGGATGGCGGGGAAAGCTACTTGGAATAGTAGCTTTGAGAGTTTTACTTCTATGTTTGAGTTGCTCAATGATCAGTACGGAGATATGTTGCAACAGTCCTTCATGTGGTCCATGCACCAATTGCGAGAGTGCAGTACGCAGGATAAATCATCGATGCACTGCAATGTCAGCTTCATAGGCTAGTCGACGGTGATGCCCTCCACTTCGACCTCGGGAGGAAAGTCGTTAGTTTCTCAATGTTTGAGTTTGCCCTGATCATTGGACTAAGGATTACAGGCGACGAGGCATCCATCGAGAAAAGCAACAGACTGTACGAGACGTGCTTCCAGGGACAGGGAACGGTACTTCTACCCCAATTGATGGGCGCGATCAGGGAGTGCAACCATATGTTAGATAGATTGAAGCTTGGGCTGGTCTATATCCTTGAGAGCGTGATTAGGTACCATCATAAGAAGACTGTCGTCGACATTTTTCATTTGCAAGTTATTAACAACATTGATGATGCGTTCAACAACTATCCGTAGGGCCAGAGATGATTTGAGGACACCGAACAATCTTCACCAAATCATACTCGAAGCCCAAGAAGTACATGCGTAAGTACGATACATATGGATTGCCATTGGCAGTATACGTAAATGTTTAACATAATCAATGTCAAATTTTTTATACAAATTTATATATAATAAGTGTATGTGTTGCATATCTGGGCATATGAGATGGTCTCTATCTTGGGTACTCGATTTGCCCTCGGATACATCATTGGCGAACATCTCGACAGAGGATGTCCGTCCGGCAGACAAATTATCAGCTTTCCTCGATGACCATCGGGTGAGTATTCGACATTATAGATTTGTATTGTATGTCGTTTCGAAATTTCATCACATGATCATTAACTGTTGAAATGTCAATATGTCAGCTTGAGGTCCTAATCGAGTTGACGCCATCGATGGAGGAGTAGGGTCGAGGTTTTGTGCGTGAATTAGCCGTTCCGCATGCTCAACGAGACCATATGTCTAATTTTATCCTGGACCGAGGTCAGGTATGAAAATTGAATATAATTTATTGATTATTGTTTTGTATGAGTTAGCCTATTTTAACTAAGTTAATAATCTTTAGTGTTATTTGTATAGGAGCAGGTCCAGTTGATCGACGATCACCTCCATCGTCGATGAGATCGTCTCCACCCCCAATAGGATCACCTTCGCAACCCCCAAACTTGAATATTTGTTTGTCCTCAAACAAAATAAAACTTGACAACACCAAATTCCATAAATAATTTGGTTGGATAATCTGCTTTTAGCCTCAGGATTGGAATTTCAGAGTTGAAACTATAAACTATTTCGAAATCACAATGCTAAATCAATCTCTATATATTCAATGTAAAATCGACGTGTGTGTATGAAGATTCACGTAAAGAATTACAAAGGCATGAATTGATTCAATTCTCGACCCTTTGTGGTCAAATATTTCATTTATTCGCTCGTAAGATACACACCCCCAAACTTTATTCTTTTCACTCTTTTCCCAAGGTGCGATATAATGTTGAATGTGTGATATAATGTTCTAATCCTTACCCTCTCTAGTTTGGTTCGATTTTGCTAATTACAGCTCAACACGTCAACAAATGCGGATTCTCCCTATTTTTGATTGCTTCAACCTCTAAGAGTCAATTAAGCTAATAATCCCTCGTCAAAAGTCCAATTCTCTCAAATGAGTATTCGAGGCTTACTCAAGACATGTAGCAAAAATATTTAAATTTTTCTTTTTCCTACTATTATTTTTCACACTCCTCTCTATTAAGCTTCCTAAAAAACTCTTATAGCGGGCTTTTAGCCGATGATTCCAAAGTCAGACGACAATAGGGCACCGGGTTTTTAGAAACCCTTACAGACTTAATTACTCGGGTCATAAAGGCTACAAAGAGAAATTTCACAATAAGAGCTTTGATACTTTTTTTATGATGATTCGTGCAATGCCTCTTTATAACACTCATTTTCAAAAATTGACTCCCAACTTAAGACTTTACCCTAATTTTCATCTTATTAGTCTCAGACAATCCATACAAAATTTAACACACATGGAATCCACATCTATCTCATATCTTCCTACAATAGCTTAATCACCTCCGAACTATCTAAAGTTGGTTTAAGGATGTATAATATAATGGTTATTTGGAATCAGCATCTATGGTCCATTATTGTCAACCTACTCAACAATATGAATCAAAATTTATTTATTTATTATTTTTTTTTTCACAATGCAGAACATAAACCTTGTGCTCAAAAATATCAAATTCCACATAAATAAGTATAAACTAACTTAGCATATAACTTATCCATAATTTATAGTTCAACTCTATGTTCCAATAAATACATCATTGTTAGCAGATTATCCGACCCACACAAGCATGCAAAAATACATAAAAAGAAGTAATAAAACTGATTTCTTTATTAATTTTTTTTTAAAATTTTAATTTTTTTTAGTAATAAAAGCACACACATACAAATAAAAACAAAAGAAAACTCATATTTTCCACCCCCAAACTTAAAGTAGACATTGTCCTCAATATCATAAATTCTAATTTCGCATATAAAGGGGTAGAGAAGAAAATGATAGCTTGGAATCCGAAGGCTAGCAGTTCTACTGCTCCCGTTGGCTCCTTGGTCAATGTTGATTTAGATGTTCTGTGACAATATGTTCCTATGCAAAACAGTCAAATAAAACATTCAAGATCAAATACCTGGAACAAGTGGTACTTAGCTCTAACATCGATTAAACCAACTAACATATCGAATATATAAGAGGGAAACAGAGTGTGGATGATGAATCTCTAAAATAAATAATAAGAATAATAATAATAAAAGCTACTCTTAAAGCAAAAATAAAAATAAACAAATAAAGAAAATGATAGAAATGTTGGGTTGCCTCCCAACGAGCGTTGTGTTTAAAGTCTTTAGCTAGACTTTTGTTGTATGGGCTAGTCTGCATTATTAAGTTGCACAATTGTCTTCTCATTAGGGTAGTCACCTCCCCAATAAGTTTTCAACCACTGTCCATTTACTTTGAACCTTCTTTGTTGATCCTGTGATATTACTTCAACTGTGCCATATGGATACACAACTACAACAGTGAATGGACCCGACCATCTTGATTTTAACTTGCCTGGAAAGAGCTTGAGGTGTGAATTGAACATGAGTACCTGTTGACCAACCTCAAATTCTTTTTCTCTTATATGTCATGCCATCTCTTGGTCTTTTCCTTGTAAGCTTTTGCGTTCTCGTACGAATCTAACCGAAACTCATCGAGCTCATGAAGTTGCAGAACTCTCTTTTCTCCTGCTGTCCTCATATTGAAATTAAGTAAGTGTGTTGCCTAATATGCCTTATGTTCTAGCTCAACTGGTAGATGACAAGCCTTTCCAAATACCAGCCTATATGAAGACATGCCTATTGGAGTCTTGAATGCCGTTCTATACGCCCAAAGTTCATCGTCCAATTTCTTAGCCCAGTCTTTACGTGATGCATTGACTGTAGCTTCAAGAATTTTCTTTAACTCCCTGTTGGAGATTTCCACTTGCCCGCTAGTCTGAGGATGACATGGAGTTGAGACTCGATGTTTAACTTCATACTTAGCCAACAATGATGCAAATAGGCGGTTGCAAAAATGCTTTCCACCATCACTGATAGTCGCCCTTGGAGTACCATACCTCGAGAAAATGTTCTTATTTAGAAATTGAGTTACCACTCGACCGTTGTTAGTTGGCAAAGCCACAACTTCAACCCATTTAGACACGTAATCTACTGCCACCAATATGTATTGTTGACCGTAGGAAGAGGGGAAAGGTCCCATGAAGTCAATGCCCCATATGTCGAATATCTCAACCTCCAAAATGCTATTTAAGGGCATCTCGTTCTTCCGTGAGATTTTTCCAGTCCTTTGGCACTTATCACAATGTTTCACCATATAATGTGCATCCTTAAACAATGTAGGCCAATAAAAACCTGATTGTAGTACCTTTGTTGCTGTCTTGACTACTGCGAAGTGGCCTCCATACGGTGTAGAATGACATGATTTCAATATTTGATGTTGTTCTACTTTTGGCACACAACGACGTATAATCTGATCTGGACCCCTTTTGTAGAGAAATGAATCATCCTAAAAATAGTGTTTTAGGTCATTGAAGAATTTCTTCTTCTGATGACTTGAGTAATCCAGTGGGATGATGGAGCGGGCCAAATAGTTGACGTAATCAACATAGCATGGCGTAGTAATAATCTGAAAAAGCATCTCATCCGGGACAACCTCATTTATCTCTCTTATGGGGTGTGATTCATGTGATTCAGACGAGATAGATAATCTGCAACAACGTTGTCACTCCCCTTTATATCTCTGATCTCCAAATCAAACTCTTGCAATATACTCATCCATCGAATAAGTCTTGGCTTTGCATCCTTTTTACTCATTAGATACTTCAAGGCTAAGTGATCCGTGTAGACAATCACTTTCGACCCGATCAAATATGATCTGAATTTGTCAACGGCGAATACTACTGCTAAGAGCTCTTTCTCTGTAGTCGCATAATTCAACTGAGCCTCGTTCAAAGTCCTACTGGCGTAGTGAATGACATAAGACATCTTTTCCTTGCTTTGACATAATACTGTCCCCACCGCATGATCACTGGCATCACACATAAGTTCAAACGGATAATCCCAATCTAGAGAAGTCAACACTGGCGCAGAAACTAATTTTTCCTTTAAAGTGTTGAAAGCCGTCAAGCATTCCTCAGTAAAATGAAATGGAGCCCCTTTTTCCAATAGATTGCACAGAGGCTTCGAGATTTTGGAGATGTCTTTGATGAAACGACGGTAGATTCAGCATGACCCAAGAAACTTCTAACTCCTTTCACTGTTACCGGAGGTGGTAGTTTCTCAAGGACATGTATCTTAGCTTTATCTACTTCAATTCCTCGTGCCGATATCAAATGCCCTAACACGATCCCTTCTTAAACCATGAAATGACATTTTCCCCAATTTAATACCAGATTGGTGTCCTCACATCGCTGCAACACTTTTCCCAAATGTTCATGGCATTCCTTGAATGACTTTCCAAAGGTTGAAAAATCATCCATAAATACCTCAATGATATTTCCCACCATATCCGAGAAAATAGACATCAAAGGCCAAACGACATCCTCCTATAAGCAAAAGTGCCGTAAGGGCATGTGAATGTAGTCTTCTCCTGATCATCTGGCGCTATAGGAATCTGGTTGTACCCTGAGTAACCATCAAGAAAGCAATAATAAGCATGTCCTGCAAGTCTTTCCAGCATCTGATCAACGAAGGGAAGGGGAAAGTGATCCTTCCTTATGGCGTTGTTGAGTTTGTGATAATCAATGCAAACTCTCCAACCCGTGACTGTGCGCGTAGGAATGAGCTCGTTGTTTTCATTTAGAACTACTGTGATTCCCTCTTTTTTGGGTACGACCTGTACTGGGCTAACCCAATGGCTATCTGATATGGGGTAAATGATCCATACATCCAGAAGCTTCAATATCTCTTTTCTGACCACTTTCTGCATAGTAGGATTTAATTTGCGTTGATCAGTATCTTGTAATTCTCTTCCATCATTATCTTGTGCATGCAAAGCGAAGAACTGATCCCTTTTATATCTGAGATAGTCCATCCTATTATTGTCTTAGGCTCCCGAAGCATCCTCAACAACTGATTTTCCTCTGATTCTGAGAGTATATTCGAAATAATTACCGGAAGTGAACTATTTTCTCCCAAATATGCATATCGAAGGTGTGATGGCAGCTGTTTGAGTTCAAGGATTGGAGCTTGCTGAACAGATGGTAAAAGTTTTGTAGGGCCTTTACCCAGCTCCAACCGTGGTTGCTTGAAAAGGGATGGTCGGCTGCTAAGTACCTTGCACATTCTTCTGCTCCATCTTTCTCCGATGACAAATTTTGAGAGTGTACCAAACAAGCCTCCAGAGGGTCCTGAGGATGATCAAATATGAATGTCTCTGTTACTACATCCTTTATTACATCAATTTACACACATGAATCTGGTTCGTTTTGAAACTTGAAGGCCTTAAACACATTGATTTTCAATTCATCATCATCTAATCTCAATATCAAATGACCCTTCTGCACATCAATTAGAGCTCTTTCCGTAGCCAATAACGGATGACCCAAAATGAGCGGAACGTCTTTATCTTCTTCCATATCCAGGATAATGAAGTCTGCTGGGAAAATAAATTTATCAACCTTCACCAAGATGTCTTCACAAATGCCACTCGGATGCTTGATTGATCTATCCGCCAATTGCAATGAAACTGTAGTGGCATTTGTTCCCCAAGCCTAATTTCCTGAAAAGAGATAAAGGCATTAAATTAATACTATCTCCTAAATCACACAATACTTTATCTATATATAAGTTACCAATATTACAAGGAATAGTAAAATTCCCTTGATCTTTCAACTTTGGTGGCAACTTATGTTGGAGAATTGCGCTATATTCCTTGGTAAGCATGATTGTCTCATTATTCCCCAGCTTCCTTTTATTTGATAGAATATCTTTCATGAACTTGGCGTAACTTGGCATCTGAGCTAAAGCTTCAGGGAATGGTATATTGATGTGCAGCTTCTTGAACACATCCAAAAATTTCTGGAATTGCTTATCGAGCTTGTGTTTTTGTAGTCTCTGAGGGAATGGGATCGGAGGTACATATGATTTAACATGTGTGGTTGCTTTCACCTGTGGACTATCTGGTGACTCAACGTGATTTTCTTCTGTAGCCATGTTTGACTCATCCACTTGCTCCTCGCCCGAGGTAGGTACCTTTTCTATGATTGGTGGTGGTCGCTTTACATGTATTTCTGGTAACTGGACCCCGCTACATGTAGTGATTGCTTGGACCTGCTCCTTAGGATTCATCTCTGTATTGCTGGGTAAAGTCCCTTGAGCTCTACTTGATAGTGCGGCTGCTATCTGTCCCACTTGTTGTTTCAAGTTCTTGATCGAGGCCTGTTGGTTCTGAAAGTTGGTCTCAGTTTTAGTAATGTACTGAGATAGCAAATCTTCCAACAATGGCTTCCTTACTTGCTGTTGTTGCTGCTGTTGGAATCCTGGTAGATTATTCTGATTGTTTTCTCCATGTCCCTGTCCCTGATTGTTAGACCATGAAAAGTTTGGATGATTTTTCCAACCTGGATTATAGGGGTTGGAGTAATGATTGTTTTGTTGCCTTGGGAAGTTCTGTGCGTACCTAATCTCTTTGGGATGTGAAACTTGTGTAGATGCTAATGGGCATCGTGCAGTCGTGTGGTTTGCTCCACAACCATAGCATACAGGCGGTGATTGGTGTACCATGTTGATTGATTGAGATAGATTGTCCATTTTCAGTGTAAGTACTTCCATCTGTGCTGCCAATGCTGTCATTGCATCCATGTTGTGTACCCATGCTGTTTTCCTTGGAGCTTCCCTATCAGTTGACCACATCGATTGATTCTCAGCTATCTTCTCATATAGTTCATATGCATCATCGACATCGAGTTTCATCACTGATCCCCCCGCTGAAGCATCTATCATATTCCTGAACTCTTGATGTAGTCCGTTATAGAAAAGAAATTGTTTAGCCTGCTTTGGAATGTCCAAGTCAGGGCATTTTTTAAATAGATTCTTGAACCTTTCCCATGCTTTAGAATAGCTCTTAAGGTCCTCTGCTTGAAGGTATGGATTTCATTCCTGATTTGGTGAACTCGAGAGGGTGGGAAGAATTTCATGTTGAACTTTTGAACCATATTATTCCACGATTGTATACTCCCTAGAGGTAAACAGAGGAACCATTCTCTTGCAGCATCCTTTAAGGTATAAGTGAATAGTCTCGTTGGGAATGCATCTGCAGATATCCCTTCGTGACTGATAACTTCACACAACATGAGAAATGCTGAAATGTGTTCATGAGGATTCTTTGTGAATTTCCCGAAAAACCTGATGTCTTGATGATTTTGAAATAGATTTATGACATTCGGTCTGAGGTGAAAGTTAGGTTGTCCGAATGGAGGATAAATTACAACAGGTTGTACTGGAGCAGGAATTGGATTGACACAGTCCCCAACTAAAATGGGAGCTTCATTCTAGATGGCTCTTTGTTGATTTGGTTGCAGTTGTTGATTTTCCACTGGAACATTAGCCTGGTTCTATTGTTGATTCTGATTATCAGCCATTCTCCTTGCTTGACTTGACATCTCCTGCGATTTCTGAATATCCTTTCAATTTCGTGATCTATTGGAGCTAGACAAACCTCGTCAGGAGCTTGCATAAACCAAGTTTACTTAAAAAAACTCAAGACACAAGAGAACTCAAGAGTGTAATAATAGCCTAAAATAAAATAAAATACAGTAAAAATTAAAGCGAATCTAAAATATCAAATACCCAAGATTAACACCGTTATTCCCCGGCAACGATGCCAAAAACTTGTTCGTGCAAATATCGCAAGCGTACAAGTTCATTGTACAAGTAATAATCGTAATGAGTGAGTTATCGTCCCACAGGGAATAAGGCTTAATTTTAGTGTATTCGATATATTTAAATTCGTAAAAGTAATAAGAGATTGTCGATTTGTGTTTAACTATGTCCTATAACTACAAAAACAATAAAAAGTGGTTTTAAATCAAATGTGGGTGATTGTATTGAATTTCGGACTCCACTAATCAATTCTTAGTTTCAATTCTCGACCAGTGAAATTAATTTAATTTATGCAATTGTGACGATCGATAATTCCACTTTTATTTACTATTCTTTCCCAAGATATAATAAACCTATGATTGTCACGAGACGATCTTATTTCTAGTCCGAATTCATATGACAACTATTGACAAGCATGCATTCATGTATAGGATTATCATACATGATTGCACACGCCACAAACATTGTTCTTAATATTTATTGTCTATGTGTTCCATAAACAGTGTTCTACCTACCGTGAGTTTTCCAACACTACGAATAAGCAACTAATTGTCCTAATGGTGCGCAAGCATTAAAACAATAAATTCATACATGTTTATGAAATCAAAACGCAAGAATTAAACTAAAAACACATGGTCTCGAATTAAAAATTAAAAATCAATAAGCTTCATCATCCATTCAACACAAGAGAGTTTAGCCTAGCATATTATCAAGATTAAACAAATAGAAATGGAACGACATCACCTATAAATTGAATGAACGTGATTAATTCCCTAACTTGCCGTCCGTATCTTCCTCCGTTCTTCTCCTCCATGCGTGTTATATATTTCAGCAACACTGGTCACTTCTTTTCTCCTCTGTAGCTGCCGACATTTTCTTTGAATGTGTATATACTTAATATATTTCAGCCGCCAACTCTAAATTCCTCCTCAACAAGTTGTGGTTGAAAGTGTATATATATTATATACAAATTCAGCAACCTGCAACCCTCTTTCCCCCACCAATTTGTCGGCCACTAAATGAGTTTAATCCTTTAATTCAGCCCACTAATGTCCCCCTCAATGTGTGTATAATGAATAAAATATATCACTCACAAATTCTGTTTTCTTCAGTCGGCTTCTGCTATTTTCTCTCAATTTTCTTCTACCCGGCTGCCCCTATTTTCTGTCCAGTAGCACGTATATATATCTATCATTCAATAGGAGAAACCCTTTTGTCTTCAGCAACGGGTCCTGGACCCAATTTTGTATCTTCTGTCCATTATGTGGCCCAATTACTTTGTACTTCTCCAATTTATCCACTCTTTTGAATTAATGCAATTAAGTCCTTCAACTTCTATAGTGTAGACTTTGATCCTCGTACTTTGCCATTTTTCCATTTTTTGACACATTTTGCTTCTTTTCTCCAGTTCTTCATCAAACATTGAGTTTTACATACAATATGCAATATAACACAATTTTAGGTTGTATTTTGCCAAAAGAACAATAAAATTCTATAGTTTCAAGCCCCAAATAAGTATAGAAAATACACTTATCAACTATCGATGAGATCTCTTCCTCCTTCATCCAGGCACATCTCCCGTGAATCTCTTGCGCACAATGATCTATATGTCCTTCTAACTAGAGGTGTGTGCCATATTAGTGGAGGTAAGGATGCTGCAAAGAGATATGAGTGGCTAGATATCGAGTTTATGTCAAGATATTGTAGTACTCCATAGCCATGTATCAGACCTTGAGGTGAAGGTGCCCGAGACGGAGTCGGTGGCAGAGGTGGAGGTGGTGCACCCCGATGATAATGGAGGTGGCAGAGGAGGGGTAGTACCCTCGATGACGGATGAGGAGAGGATGCCGGTTGTGACAAAAGGTAAGAGATGTGTTGTTGATGTGCCAGAGTATGTGGTTAGCAAGAGGCCGAGATTGCCATTATAGTACGTCATATCTCCCTTCACAATTGAGGTAAAGAGGAGGACCTTCATCTACGGGACATACCACAATCTCTTCCGAGAGGTGGACCATACCAAATTAAAAGCGTTCGAGACAGAATGAAGAAGAATTATGTTGGTGTAAGTATTTTACAATTTCAGCGAAGTACGCTAACTCATCTATACTTCTTTTAACATTTTTTTTGTTTCTTTTTTCAAAGATAGTCGCACGGTAAGGGGAGGCAATCTCGGATGCTTATAAGTGGTTTCACAATATCACCACTTCGGGGACTTGGCTTGTCGATGATGTAAGTGAAATAATAATATTGTTATTTATAATGTATACATAATTTTTTTGTTTATTAAATGAAATAACTCCATCTATTTTTTTATTGGTGTTTCATGATATAGCACATCGACCTGGCTATGGACTTATTGCGTGATCGAGATTGAAGATATCCAAAGTCATTCGACATTCATAGCCGACTTAAATTGAGCACTGAGTTCGTACATGTCGTTACCATTGAGAATCAGTCGCTTCAACTTATAGGTAATGAGTACGTATTGCCCGAATATATGGTCGAGTAGGTCGTAGGGATGTGGTTGAGTGTCGGGGGAAAGCTATGGAAGGGTTGTATGCATATATACATTCTAATGATCGTGAATCATCACTGCATTGTCGTGGAGATTGTCATCGTTGATTCCACTATATATGTACGACTCTGACCATTCATGTCTGACACAAGGCCAGCTCGAGCATGACTTGGAGCCACTTTCAGTGATCATTTCCTTGATGGCAACCCGAGCCAGTGTGATTGTGAAGCACATACTAGCAATCGTGCGAGACACGATGAAGGCAAGATAGTCGAGATCGTAAGTATTTATAATTTTTTAACTTGGAAACTTAGTTTTTAGATACACTACTCCGTCTTAACACGTTATTATTCAATTGCAAGGGCGATTGCGGTACGTTTACAATGAAATACATTAAATTTTTTAGTATATGACATAAGATTGATGGAATCAACCAATCATGGATACAAAACTGGAGGAATAAATTAGTGTACGATTTATATGAATTCGAATGTGATCCGTAATTATTGTATATTTAATTGTTCATTTATTTATGAAATAATTATAAATATTGTAAAAGTTATGTAAACATTGTATATTTAATTGTTTATTCATTTATTAGATACTTATAAATATTGTAAACTTATATAAACATTGTATATTTAATTGTTTATTAATTTATCAAATATTTGCGCTCTAGATCCCTCAACTATGATTTTGTACAATTTGGTCATTCATTTCACATCGATACCATTTCACATCGGTCTAATTGTCATTTTGGAGAATTTGACTTATACAAAATTGAAGAGTATGCCATGTTGCTCCACGCCTGCCGCACCTACATTGTTGAGAAAACTTTTCAGTAGATGGTATTCTAGACGTACGTGGACGTCCATGACCATACGGTTTAACTTGCGGTGGTAACAAACTATTAAGTGAGAGAATATGGTCGGGAACTTCCCACTCAACTTCATTAGATAGAGGAAATGTAGTCTCAGCATACGTTGCTCTCCAATAATTAGCTGTGTAATAAGGAGAGCATAACGTTCTCGCTGTAAAGCCTTTATACATAGCCACCGCGACTGCATGCTCACATGAAAAACTATCCACTGAAATCGTTGACAAGTGCATGTGTTATCAGTCAAGTCCACCATGTATGTCATATTACGTGCACATTTCACGGAGAAGCACAACTTATCAAGAGGTTCGACATTCAACTTTCTAACAAGCTCTACAATCTAGAAGAGTTTATCCTCTTCAGCCGGAGCTAGCATGCTCGTGAAACTTTGTGATTCCACATGTTGGTTGTAAAACCAGTGCTGCAACTTGTGACGAATGTTCTCAATCATTTTGAGGATTGGTAACTCTCGATCATTCTTGAATAATGCATTGAGAGACTCCGCATTGTTTGACGTCATCATGTTGTATCGATGTCCTGAAAAATGTGATCGCGCCCAATGTTCAATCCCCATTTTTGTCAAATACTCCCATGTTGGTAATGATTTACTTATTATTTCCACCATGAACTTATTACACTTTTCAACACTATAAGCTTATATTGCTCTCCTAAACAATGAAACGATGCCTTTGTCCCAATACTTAGTCTTCAAGTTATCTTGTATATGGTATATGCAATATCCATGATGTGCCTCGGGAAAAATTTCAACGATACCATTTATTATAGACAATCCCTGACCAGTTACAAAGGTAAGGTCTTCGACTTCCCCAATTACTTCGTGAAGAACCAACGCATCGACAGATCATTCTCGCTATCTGATGAGTGTATTTCACTCATATTTTGGATATCATCTAAACTTGATATTTAACTTATTTCTATGAGTTTTAGAACGTTTTACTGTGTGCTTTGATGTTGTGATATATGTTGATGAAATTGAAGGAAATAAACAAACGTTGGCAAATTGGAGAAACAAGCTAAATGGTAAGAAATCCAAAGTTCGAGGACTAAAATGTTTGACCTCACAATGAAGATTCAAGAGTGGTAGGAGCCAATTTGATGAAAAAATAAGTCAAATGATCAAATATAATCAAAGTATGATCACACATCAATTTCTAACTGAATAAGTTATGCTCCGATTTGTAGTCTCATATTGAGACTTAATTTTGACATAGCAAACAATTGAATTGGAAAATGATATCGGAAGCAAAATTGTATCCCTTTAAGTTATCTTTCAAAAACATCTTGAATCACCTCAATCAGATATCGGAAGAAAATGTTATGATAAAAATACTAAAGGATGCACAGTGTAGTTTCCACCCGAACCCGGCGCCGCGGCGCCCATGTTGTTGAAAATCACAGAACTTGCAGCTCCGCAGCGCCGCTATAGTGGCGCCACTGAGCAAGAAAACGAGTTTTTTTATATTTTTGGATTTTTTTTTCTTGACCCAATTCAACTCTAATTCATCCAAGACTCCAAAAATACTATAAATACATGATCAAAGACCTATTTTCAAGAGGATTGGAAGGATCAAAACATCAAAAGACTCAAGAACTCAAGAAAGCAGGCACGGAGAACATCAAGGGGAATTCCATCTAAAGCTTCAAAAGAGTTTATCTTTCCATTCTTCCTTATGTTCTCTCATATAAATTGTATAGATTTTATGAATTTCATCATGAACTAAACAATTTATCTAGTGTTTGATGTAACCAAACTTGACATTATGATTTTATTTTGTCATAATTATTTCTATTTGATTTTTCATGTATGTTTGATTGTGTCATGAAATTAATGCTTTCAATTAATTGGCTACTAATTGAATGAATAGATGCTAGTGAAGTTTAATACTCGATAGAGTTAAATTTAGGTGGGATCATGGGATTGACACAAATGTAGATTTTATAGATTTAAAGAGAAAGTATAGGATCTATGAAACTTACTTCATAAAAGAATTATGAACTTGATAAAATCTTTGATTTTAATTCGGAATAGAGATATTGGAATTGAATTCTAAGATTAATTTCTAGCGGGCACTCGAGAGAGAGGAGATAAATACATTAGGATTCTTGCTTTTAAACATGAGAAAATTGACTAGAATAGTTAGATATAATTGAATCATAATTGAAAGTTAGGTGAAATCATTTCCTAGACCTTTCTTATATCGAGTCATTCGTTTACATTGCATTCTTTGAATTCATTACTAAAATCATCGTTAGATTATTTAAAAATATTGATTATAAAATTCATTCATCTAGATAAAATAAAGGCTAAAATAATTATAGTACTTAGTATAAAATCAAATATCAATCCATGTGGGTTCGACACTTTTACTCCAATACTATATTACAAAACTTGGTACCGTACACTTGCAGTATAATTCACGTTACATAAAAATCATGACAAATTTTTTGCGCTGTTGTCAGGGATTGTTTTATTTGATTTTTATTAATATTATTACCAACTAGCCTTTGTTTAAATATATTTTTTTTATTTCGTTAATTTTGGCTACCTACCATGATCTCTCTGTTATTTTTTTAGGTACTATTAGATAGTATATGCGTGATTCTAATAATAGTAAGAGAGCAGAACAATTGAAATAAGTAATCTCCATATGGATAAAAACTACGTGCTTGTAGAAGATATCTTTTGTCAGATTTGCTATGGGATGCATTATACTGAGCACTGTTTACATATAGGCACCGACTCCCGTACGGTAAAGCTTCTAAGCTTCATATAATATTTAAGATGTCGAAGACAAGCAATTGACAATCTGATGAAGACTACATACCATTAGGAGATTATGTATCTGTGGATTGGGATGAGGACATCGTACTTGTGGGAAATGGTCCTCCTCTGTTGAACGAGAGGGTAATTGCAAAGTACTATAATAAACTTACCAAGTTGGAAGAGCGCATCATATATATTGGATATTGGAGTTACTAGAATGAATTTAAAAGGTAGAAATACAATCCACTTGAAAAATTTGAAAAGAAAGACTTATCATTATCCCGTAGATTCAGAATTTGGATTGATCAGTCAATTCAAAAAAATTTCAGCGATCGTAGATGAGCTTAAATTGAATGATCGCTTGATCATAAAGGAACCGAATAAAGAATTAGAAATCGATGAAGATGAAAGCAATGTACATTTGTTCAAATTCATTGATTGTATAGAAATTGATTTTGTGATTAAGTCCGGAGAGGAAGTTGAAATCTACATTGTTGAGTTTAGATTGGATGAAATGGAAAAATCCTATTACATCGAAATGACAATGTTGAGGTTTGGAAAAATAACAAAGAGTGGAACAAAATCAAAAGAAGAAAAATGAGCAAGGAATCAAAATCTTTTTTCAAAGTTCCATGATGCGGATTGTCAACGTCAAGCTAATGACATTAAATAAGCGCTTCTTGGAAGGCAACCTAATTTTTCTTCCATTTTATTTATTTTGTTTTCGATTTGTAGGATAGTTTAGTTTATTTTACAGTTTAGTTAGAAATCATCATCCATATCCCTTCTTCACCTAGGTTCTTGAGTAATTAAGTTGGTTATTAAATATTTGAGCTAAGTAACCCTGTTCCATATATTTAATATCTAGAATTTGATTTTTTAGGAACATGATGTTACGAAACACTCAAACCAACATTGACAAGGAGAAAACATTATAAATATCAAGTTTGGGAAAGAAATATGACGAACATCCTCAAATCCAGTATCATAAATACCAAAACGTTATAGGCAATGCAGATAATTCAGGGAAGTTTCCCTCATTTTTCTTTAATTTTACATTGGGGATAATGTTCAATTTAAGTTTGGGGGTGTATTATAAATTATCTAATTGCCTAATATTTTTTTTTATTATTTTGTGTGATTTGTGTGCATGTTTAAAAATAATTTTTTTTTGTTTTGCATGCCTGTGTGAGTTAGATAATATTGTCGGCAATGATGTATATGATTGAGGACATGTGTTAATTTATGGATCATGAATATGTTATGTGTTTTAATTAATTTTTTTGCTTATTCATGCAGAACGTAAAGTATTTATGCACGTGAGTTGATTGTGGTGTTGTACATGAGTAGGTTGGTTCATGTTTATAGGTTGAAATAGAGAACTTAGATGATCAATCCCAAAATCGAATATTCACTATATCCTTAACCTTGTATATTATAATTTGGGGCATTCAAGCTGGTAAATGATATGATTAAGGATTGTGGTAATTCCATGCATGCTGAAAAAAAATATTGTGTGGAATGTCTCCATCTTTCAAATATGAACTAAGTGTGACCATATGCTAGGAATCTAACCCTTTAATCATTTTTGTTTTCCTTTTAAAGAAAGAGCATTGCACTTGTTAACTCATTGCTTCACGCCTGAACCTTTTTTACTTGAGTTCGTAAGTTCTTAGGGGTTTCTTAAGACCTGATACCCTTTGGTATTTCAAAATCGAGGAGTTATCGACTAAAAGCTCGCTATAGGGGTCAAGAAGCGAAAAAAAGGGTGAGGTTAATCTTGAACTTTAAAAAAAAAAAAAAGACAATATCAAAATAAGCAAAAAAATAAATAAATAAATAAATAAATTGTGCAAATGTGAAAAAAATGTTGAGGGCTTAGATATCTAGTGGGTTTGACTTACTTAGTATAAGCTTGATTATCGAAGCACTCATAAATTGGGAGAATTATCACATGGCTTGAATTGTTGACATTGTCGGCTAAAATGAACCAAATTTGAGTGGTATAAGAATTTAGTATTGAAAATTAACTTTAGAATACACCCTAGGAAGTGAAAAGAAAACAAGTTTGGGGGTGTATGAATCTCACGAGCGAAGTAAGAAAATATTTGACTTTTAGGGTCGGGAATTGGATCAACTTATTATTCTACAACATTGCACTTAACTCTCCACACATACACACACTCGTTTTGCATTGAATATGTGAAAATTTAGGTTGAGTATTATGAATTTGAAGTGATTCATGAAATTGATGTTATATTTTCAATCATGAACTATGAAGGCAAGATATGGAGCATAATTTGTTTTTAAGTAATTTTGTTTGACGGTTTGTTAGTTATGTTCTAAAGTTTTATGTTTGCTCGAAGACTAACAAAGTATTAAGTTTTAGGGTATTTGATGAGTGTATTTCACTCATATTTTAGATATCATTTAAACTCGATATTTAACTTATTTTTACGAGTTTTAGAACGTTTTAATGTGTGTTTTGATGTTGTGATATAGGTTGATGAAATTGAAGAAAATAAGCAAACGTTGACAAATTGGAGAAACGAGCTAAATTGTAAGAAATTCAAAGGTCGGGAACTAAAGTGTCGGACCTCATGATGAAGATTCAAGAGTGGTAGGAGTCAATTTGATGAATAAATAAGTCAAATGATCAAATATAATCAAAGTATAATCACACATCAATTTTCAACCGAAAAAGTTATGCTCCACATTTGTAGTCTCATATTGAGACTCAATTTTGACATAGTAAACGTTTGAATTGGGAAATGATATATGAAGACAAGCTGTAACCCTTTGAGTTTTCATTCCAAAGCAACTTGAATCACCTCAATCGGACATCAGAAGAAAACGTTATGATAAAAATACTGAAGGATATGCAGTGTAATTTCCACCGAAGATGGGCGCCGCAGCGTCGGGTTCTGTGCCGCATCGCCCACTTTGTTGAAAATCACAGAACTCGCGGCATCGAGGCACCACTGGGCGAGAAAATGGGTTTTTTATATTTTTGGATTTTTTTTCTTGGCCCAATTCAACCCTAATTCGTCCAAGACTCCAAAAATACTATAAATACATGATCAAAGACCTATTTTCAGGAGGATTGGAATGAGCAAAACATCTAAAGACTCAAGAACTCAAGAAAGCAGGCACGTAGAACATCAAGGAAAATTTCAACTAAAGTTTCAAAAGAGTCTATCTTTCCCTTCTTCCTTATGTTCTCTCATATAAATTGTATAAATTTTATGAATTTCATCATGAACTAAACAATTTATCTAGGGTTTGATGTAGCCAAACTTGATATTATGATTTGATTTTGTCATAATTATTTCTATTTAATTTTTCATGTATGTTTGATTGTGTCATGAAATCAGTGCTTTCAATTAATTGGTCGCTAATTAAATGAATAAATACTAGTCAATTTTGGCACTCGAGAGAGGGAAATTTAGATGGAATCATAGGATTGACACAACATAGATTTTATAGATTTTAAGAGAAAGTATAGAATCTATGAAACTTACTTCATAAAAGAATTATGAACTTGACAAAATCTTTGATTTTAATTTGGAATAGAGATATTGGAATTGAATTCTAAGATTAATTTCTAGCCAGCACTCGAGAGAGAGGAGATAAATACATTAGGATTCTTGCTTTTAAATATGAGAAAATTGACTAGAATAGTTAGATATAATTGAATCATAATTGAAAGTTAGGTGACATCATTTCCTAAGCCTTTCTTATATTAAGTCATTCGTTTACATTGCATTCTTTGAATTCATTACTAAAATTATCGTTAGATTAGTTAAAAATATTGATTATAAAATTCATTCATCTAGATAAAATAGAGGCTAAAATAATTATAGTACTTAGTATAAAATCAAATATCAATCCATGTGGGTTCGACACTCTTATTCCAATACTATATTACAAAACTTGACACCGTATACTTGCAATATAATTCTGCTATACCATTTATTATAGATGGCCCCCGATTAGTTACGAAGGTAAGGTCTTTTACTTCCCCGATTACTTCCCTTAACTTTGTGAAGAACCAACGCATCGATAGATCATTCTCGCTATCGACAATGCCGAATGCAAGAGGGTAAATTTGGTGGTGACATCTGATATGTAGCAATAATTAACTTTTCAACGAATCTAGTTTTCAGAGTTGTACCATCGACTAGAATTATGGCTCGCATCGCAATTCAAAATCCCCGAATGCATTGTCTAAAAGCCATGAAGAAAAACTATAAGCAATTCTCGCCATCCGTCTCAATAAAAAATGCCGAGCCAGGATTAGTTGTTCTCGTGTTATGGCAACACCTAGCCATTTAGCATAGCTCTCCTTGGTCGAGCCCATTAAATCCTCCAACGCACATTTTTTGGCCTTCGAGGCCTTTTAGTAGCTTTGACCACTCCATACTCTCGATGGACGTTGTTAATGATGTCTAAAGGTTTATAGATCGTCCGTAAGTCCTGATAATTGTGCATTATCTATCGGCCAATAACCCATGCTCGAACTTGCCTGTAATCATTTCGACGAATTTCCACTTCACAAATATGTTCTCGATTATACTTGCGAACTACAAAGAACTTATTCGTGTTCATTTTCGTCGCTTGCAAATGCCAACGACAACTGTCGTACGCAGACAATCGTCAACAATGACCGTTTGATTTCTTAACTTTGAACTCAAAGTTGTATTTCAGTACAATTCGATGCACAACTTTCTGCAAATCTTTCTTTGTTTCAAACAGTTGCTCGACATACAAATCATCATTATCGGGGAACCACACTTGAAGAATTAGATGATAGTCCACTCATTCCAGCCCATGCACTCCCAGCCCACTAATGTCTCTGACGGGATAAAGTAATCAAATCCTCAATTATAAATTCATTGTCATTCTCATTGTCATGAACTACCGACGAAATTCTGTGTGTAACAATGATATCATGATGATGAACAATTAGCTTAGGAATAACCATATCATCCTCATGAGCTATCTCTACCTTGTCCCAAAAAATCATTGGCATTGTGATCCCCTCCAACCGAATCTTTGTGTCCACCTTCGATGACATCCTTCCTTACTAAAGTCACTCAAAGAGGAGTCGTGTATATTTTATTCAATTCAAATAGATAATTCAATTCTTCATCATAAGTAACTTTCATACGTGGAATAGGAATAGATGAATCATCATTGAATCTAAATATTAGTTCCATATCGTATTGAGAGTGGTCAACATTCAGCTTATTTTGTAAATCATGGTACATTCATGAAAATTGGAATACCACCTTGTTCATCACTTGTCCATCTCCATACACATTGATCTTTCTCATCCAATTCGAAGTGATCAAAGAAATAAATTGGCATTACAACCATATTTGCAAGACGAAACCGATTTTTTTTAAGAAAATACATAGTCGAAATTTGGTTCAATGGGGCAACATAAATTTAAAAAAATAGGTGGAAATAGTCGGCTGTTCCGACTGTTAAACGTGTAAAAAAATTTCGCCTGTTTTTATTGATTATAACATAAAAAATTTAAAGAAAACAAAATAAAACATACGTAAATATATTTACCGATTCAAAGTCATTGATATTAAAAAGTATCTCCTTTTTCAACGTTTGATAAATTTCAAAGATTTTGAGGTTGAAGCAGATGAAAGTTGAGAGAGTTTTTATCTGTGTTGGAATAGATAGATAAGAAAAAGTTAAGTGATTTTAAAATTTTAAGTGGGAAATGTTTGATTTTCAATTGTTAAATAAAACGGTAATGTTGTCTTTTAAACAAAACAATATTTTGTAATTGTATAACTTATTTAATGACATTTTTGTCTTTTAACATGTAAAAGGCTAATGTGAAAATATAGCATAGTTGAAAAGTCAAAATGAAAATTAGGCTTGTTGACGAGGCCATTTTTAAAAGTACCCCATTGTACAACATACTAAGGACATCTTTGTCTTTGAATATCCAAAAGGCCATTGTGGAATATGCAATTGGCGAAAATTTAAAGTGAAAATAAGGGGGTTTGACCAATCCATTTTTAAAAGTAACCTGACTGTCCTTGAGCTGCAGCCAACGCCACGCGAGCTACATATTTTTTGCTTTTTGCGCTCGAGCGACACACGGGCGGCAGTCAAACAATAGGAAAGGCTGCGAACTTGATAGATGTTCATGAGTTTTAGAGTGTATCTTTCCATCCACAGCCCCTCAACTATATTTTGGACATTTTGGACATCATTTAGGCATCCCAAATTATATTCTTGAGTCTTGCATTAAAATTCTAATCAAAACTCTCCAAAATTTTGCATTCAAAATCATTCTTTGTAAAGAGAAAAATCCATTCAAATTCGTGGTTGCCTTGTATTTTGAAGTGCTACTATTACAAGGAAGTAATTCATTGCATCTTGAGAGACAATTTTCGTTATTCCGTTAGCACTGTTGTGAGACAAATTAGTCTTAAGGAAAGAGTGTTATCACTTGCCTTGGATCCTTTCATCCATTCTTCTTTTTCATTTCTACTTTTGGTTTATACCAAGTTTTTATTTTGTTTAACTTTGTTCTTGCGTTGTTAAACTTGTCCTTTTGTTATCCACGTACAAAACAGCATTATCCCATATCACCCAACAGTAAAAGTGTCTTGGAATCCATCAAAGTAAATAAAAATGATTAACCAAACTATTCTCTCAAATTGACTTTTTGTTTTTTACAATAGAGGCCTAGGGGTCCCTTTCTTAAAAGAACTCTTTAAATACTCAAGATCCATCATCTTCGGATATTGAATGTGAAGCCTGATAACACAATAGACTTAAAGCTGCTTGAAACAATTCACTTCGAGATGAACACTATAAGAGAGACCAAGGAGACACAAATGAGATTTGAGAGGATGCATCCCATTGAATCCGAGGTTTGACTCTGCCCATGCACAGTGTAAAACTAATATCACAAAATTATCGAAACAAGTTCCATGGCACTGGAGATTAAAAGCAATCAAGACTCGAAAGAAGGCAAAATTTTGTTGGACAAAGACATCTCATTTTTCACTATCTTTTGCCCCCTAGACATGTAATCAATATAATACACTACAAGTAAAATACTATAACTTCTCTTAATTTCCATGTAATACAATCAAATTACTCGGAGGAGATGTACAGATGCTAAAATTGTGTATCATAAATGGATAATATAACTCAAAATACTAAGCTACTTATAACTAACAGCTTTATTTCTCGTACTTTCTGTGGTGTAATCTTTTCAGGTTTCCAAGAAAGAGATTACTATAATCGACATTTCATGGCAAAATAATCGCATCCTTCGTAGACTTCCAAACTGGACTGACCCAGTTCATCTTCTTTGAAGCAAGCACATCGTTTGCTCATTTTCCCAGTCAAAGCTATTTCTACTGGTCTCTGGACTAACCTTGGATAGCCATTGTCGCACCATACCTGTAACAAATCATTTGAGCTGAGATTCAAGTTACAGGTTTTCTAAGTTTAAGAAAATAAATGTGTAAACTGTTTTCAGAAGTCGTAGCTAGTCTTGCTAGTTAGAGAACACTCATTTGTGACGCTCAAAGCTTTGATTGCACATTATCCTATGTATCCAATAACGTAATCAGTCTCAAAATTTGTAGAAAATCTACTACATTTGCGGCTAAGCTGCTTATTAAGTTTACTTAATAAGTAAGCTCTCAAGTAAATAGATTTTTTGATTCGTTAAAGTTAAAAATAAGTTTTTATTTTATTTTATTTTAAATTTTAAGGTACAAGTTACTTAGCCAAGCATGTTAATTGTTGGGGCATATTCCGCTATTACAAACTGTCCGGAATAATGAAAGCTTATGGATGATCTAAAAGTCATACCTCCGAACCCTCATCCTGACTCCATCTTGAATTACAGCTGGGTACTTGAGCTTCTTCATTCTTCTGTTTCTCAAGTAGCTGTGCACCTCTGGCAGCCTTTGCTTCAGCCCCTTTCAAGTACTTCGTGGGGTTGCCTTCAATATCATAATAGCGACCAACCAATTTACCCATGAATCTGTAAGTAACAATTCAAGGACAAAGCAACAAATCATTTCACTCAAAACAATCAAGCATTTGCCACCAAATATGTATGGACAGAGTTTTAGGATACGAGGAAACAGAAGATTGGGAAATGCAAAAACACGGTCATTGAAAAATTGTCAATTGATTGAAATCCCAAGTAATTTCACTAGTAAAATCCCAAGGACTTCATGATCTCCCTCAATTTCAAGAAGCAAAATTTAGGGGGAAAAACTCGCTACAGAGAACATATGCAATGAGATGTTTCTGCAACTCTGATTGTGTGGAAACATTAACAATTTGATTTCTGCATCTGAAGACTTAAAAAATGCATTAACAAAACTTTATGTCAAATATGCATCTGCACAGCCATATTTGGCACTATCTATTAAAGCTGGAAATAGAAGTACTCTTGACAGGCATTTGCTTGGATAGTTTTTACTTGAAAATTTTATTATTTACATCAAGTTGTCAATAAATTCAAATAATGGAGTGAGTTATTACTCACATGTAAGTCCTGAAGTAGAAATCTCGCCATTCAATAATGCTTTTCACCTTAAGATACATAATGTTCAGATGTAAGAAAGGGAACTAATAATTAAAAAAAGAACATAAATTCAAGAAACAGCATAATGTATAACCCCGTCTTAATCTAATAGACAGAAGAGGGCACTGCATTTTGGCAGTGGAGGGGAAGTGTTAAGGTAGGGTTTCTTTTCTTCAAGCTTTT
Source organism: Fraxinus excelsior (assembly GCA_019097785.1). Taxonomy (NCBI): domain Eukaryota; kingdom Viridiplantae; phylum Streptophyta; class Magnoliopsida; order Lamiales; family Oleaceae; genus Fraxinus; species Fraxinus excelsior. Next base: position 20,452,284 of record CM032635.1, on the reverse strand, counting down.
ATTTCCCCTGGAAGATTTGAAGGGATCATGTGTTGTAGGCACTTGTTTAAATGTGTGGACTGAAAAGATCATGGATTGACCACAGAATAGACATTAAATAAGCAAGGTGCACTAAGGCATTTAGGATTCTTGGTGCTTAAGCCCGAAATGCCAGAGGAGGAGGAACATGTTTCATCAAAACAAAACTTGCATTATATCCAATAGAGTTTCTTCATAGACAAAATCTTCCAGCTAAAATATTGCAGTATTTCCAGGCCAAAAGTTATTTCCAAATAAAATATTTCTAAGTAACTTAGAATTGATGCCATTTCAACAGCCAAAAACCAGGCAATTTAGCAAGATAGAAGAAAGCAATACTGTGGAAAGAAAGACGAAAAAGTTCAATAAGCATGTCTTTTTTCTCGGTTTTGCACTATTTAGGGCCGGCCGTGCTTAGATAAGGGACTTCGCTACGAATAGCACCTCAGATGCTCCACACTACAATTCGGGCTTTGACAAGTGCCTAGACAAGCTTTTGAAAAATATGTACTGTAGTGTGGCATCCGAACTTCCCAAAATATGCAAAACAAACCTAGGAAATATTGACTAACCTCAGTGCTAGACAAACCACGCAAGGAGTCAGTAAGTCCCTCACCTGTTATCCACGAACATGATTTACGAAACTTGGAATGAGTTGATATTGCATCATATGCTATAGTTATCAAAATAAACAAGGGAAATATTGACTTGGCTAAAACTACCCACCATGCTCCTACATGTTGGGGGATAGGGGGAGAGGATGCTCAACTTAGCAGGTGACCCTATATCAAAATCAGGAGTCAAAAAATTAGATAACCCTAGGAGGTGAATTATTTAATTTTTTTACGTAATCTTCCAGCATTTTTTGGCATAACATAAAAGTAGGAAAAAATTCCCAATTCTCTCAAAAGGACAACAAGTGAACCAAATATTAGGTATCACCAGTTAATTCCTTCAACCAATGCTCAATGGACAATTGCAAGCATAACATAAGTCAGAAGACAGTCTGTTCAGCTTTTACAATAGCAAATATGCAGTCTGTCCAAAAACAGCGTCATCATAAATTCTGAAATCTTTAAACAAAACTAACCCGAACTCGCTTGAAAAAAAAAATTCCAAAAATGGCCTATTTACATAAAAGATGGTCAGCCTTGTTGCAAAACTAACTCAAAGTCTATCAACATTCGTTACTATCAACAGCTAGAGAATCAGTAGCAGAACCAGCAGGCAATATTTGACTGTTTCGGAAGTAATAAGTAAAAGAGTAAAGCAAATGTTCAATAAAGTTTAAGTTGTAATTGAGGAGAATGAAAGATGGTCAGCCTTGTCGCAAAACTAACTCAAAGTATATCAACATTCGTTACTATCAACAGCTAGAGAATCAATAGCAGAACCAGCAGGTAATATTTGACTGTTTCGGAAGTAATAAGTTAAAGAGTAAAGCAAATGTTCAATAAAGTTTTAAGTTGTAATTGAGGAGAATGAAAGATGTAATTTCTGATAGCAATCAAATTTTAGGAACTCAGAATTGGAGTTTGTGAAAGAACTTGGTGATGAGAAAAATAAATATCTAAGGGTTGCAGAGATAAATTTATTGTGAAGAAGAAATAGAGGAGAATCCGCTCAGGTCAAAATGGAGATAAAACAAAAACATGTACTTTTTTTACCAAGTACAGCTCTTGCTTCACAAATGTATAGATAGATCAGAAGAAGAGATGGAAGCCAAGAAAACTTGAAGTCCCAGTTTCATCAAGATTTTGACTATATTGTTGTCCCCAACTACGATGGCTTACTAGACAACTTGGACTGCATGTTGCTAAACAAATGATCTAGGACCAAATTTTGGCATATAGAACTGTTAGGTTTTTAATGTAATTGGCAAATCTGTGAATAAAAAGAACTAAATTTAATATGATATAAATGTCAAGGAGTAAGTTGCAAATATTATAAATTGAGTTATGTTAGGTCTAGGGTTCGAGGATAAAGAAGGATAAAACGGCACCGCAATTTCGCTAGACTGTCACCCTGACTCCGCTCGAGCGGCAGAAACAAAAACATCGTTGCTCGCTTGCCGCCTTGCCCTCGCTTGAGCGACAACTTGTCGCTCGCCTGTCGCTAAGCTCTTGCTCGAGCAACAGTGTTATCCAGAAAGTTTTAATTCGTGTTTTTAAGGCTTTTTATCCGGCTAATTCAATCATAAACCTACAGTATAAATACCAGCACTCCTCTAAATGATTTTTTCTGAAAGTTGAACACTCGAGAGAACACATACTACTTCATCAAATTCATCCACAATTTTCAACCTTCATTGTTCAATTTGTTCTTGATGGTGAAAATATCAAATCCACTTAATCCAAATACCAAACTGCTTAGTTCCTACATATCTGGCAGAGTTCTGAAGATCAAGGGAAGGTGACTGGAATTCCAGTTGCTGTTAAAGAACGCGGAGTTTTTCGTTGATCCACAGGAGATAAACGAATTTAGAAAGTCGAGATTTGGTGCAAGAGCACTCAATCCAAGAGGTATGTGGAATTTGCAGTCAGGAAGCCAGAAAGTACTAATGGTAGTCGTGTCTAACGGACTGTAAGTTCAAATTCGTTTATAGGATTTTTGACTTACAAAGTGCCTGGAGTTTGTACCGAGTTGGGGTTTCTCCGTGATCATTCTATATGCTATTTACTGTTTTCATATAACTGCAGCAGTTCAACAAAGGAAAATTGAATTGATTGATTAACCATCTAAAGATAATTAAAAGTGACTTGTTGCTATTTAATTATTGGTTTGTTATTTCCGTATAATCACCAATTCACCCTCATCTAGGTGTATTTGGGTTGAATCTCGTAATTTCAAACGGTATCAAAGTCACATTTCGATTCCTAACCCATAAATTAATCTAGACGGGTCAATCACTATCCGTGCATCCATTTTTTTACGGAAGCAACTATGCATACTAGAAGGTTCGAATGAGAGCATTCCTTAAATCCTTAGATGGGCGTATATGGCTTAGTATTGTGAATGGTTGGGCTGCACCTAGTTCCACAGTTAATAATGAAGTAATTTCTACTCCCATTGCTAATTGGACAAGAGCGAACTTAGATGAATGCAACTGGAATGGTAAAGGGCTTTATGCCCTATTTATGGCTGTGTCTGCAAAGGAGTTTATGAGAGTGTCGATATGTGAAACTACGAAAAAAGTTTGGGATATTTTAAAGACCACACACGAAGGAACCAAAACTGTTAAAAACTCTAAACTGTAGATGTTAACCTCTATGTTTGAAGAAATTAGAATGAAAAACGATAAATCGTTCGATGAATTCTATGCGAAGCTTAATGACATAGTAAACTCTAACTTCAACCTAGGTGAGAAGATCCTGGAGTCCAAAATAATTCGAAAAGTCCTTAGATCCTAATGATAAGTGATATTTCACTCGTGATATCAATGCCATTAAGCTTGTTATTTGACTAATTCTTATGAGTTATTGATGTTTTAATGCGTGATTTTGATGTTGTGATGTAGGTTGGTGAGATTGAAGAAAATAAGCAAAAGTTGACAAATTTGGAGAAATGGTTAAATTGTAAGAGATCCAAAGTTCGGGAACTAAAATGAAAATACTTGAAAGTTGTGTCGAACCTCACGATGAAGATTTGAGAGTGATCAGAGTCAATTGGATAAAGAAAGACGTCAAGGGGATCAAATTTAGTCAAAAGATGATCACGAATCAATTTCCAGCCGAAAAGTTATGCTTCAGAGTTTTAGTCTCATATTGAGACCTATTTTTGGCATAGAAATTGATTGAATTGGAGAATGATGTCTGAATCAAAGTTGTAGCCCGATAAGTTAACTTTCCAGCGCATCTTCAATCGCCTTAATCAGACATCAGAACACAAAGTTATGATAAAAACACTGAAAGAAGGTGCAGCTGCCTGTTTACCCGAATGGGCGCCGCGACGCCCAAGTTGGGTGTCGTGACGTCCAGCTTGCTGAAAATCGGCAGAAGACGCGGCGTCGCGACGTTGGCTCCCGAGAAAGAGAAAAAAAAAAGAAATTTTAAAAGATTTTCGGCCCGGTCCAATCATATTCCGTCTTGCAACTTGTGGACACTATAAATACCACCATAAAGACCTAATTTTGAAGGTTGGAAAAGGAGGAAAAAGAGACAAAATGGCTGAATCTCCAAGGACAATAAGAAGAAGGAATTGAAGAAATCAAGTGAAGAAAGCGTGAAAATATCAAAGGGGACTGCGATCAACACTCCAAAAAGAGTTTTTCTTACCTTCTCCTTTATATTTTTCATTGTAGATTGTTTAAATTTTATGAATTTCTTCATGAACTAAATAATTTAGCTAGGGTTTGATGTAACCACTTGAGGTTATGGCTTGATAAATTTATAATTATTTCTTTTGGATTTTCCACGTGTATTTAATTGTGTTATGAGTATAATGTTTTCAATTACCTGATCTATAATTGGATGAATAGATGCTAGTCAATTCCAGCACTCGAGAGAGGAGAATTTAGGCGTGATCATATGATTAACATAACCTAGGTTTTATAGGTTTCGAGAGAAAGTATAAAATCTATGAAGCTTACTCCATAAAATAATTTGGACTTTGATAAATTATAGGCTTTAATTCGGAATAGAGATATTGAGATTGATGTTTAGGATTAATTTCTAGCCGGCACTCGAGAGAGGGGAGAGAAATACAATAGGATTCTTGCTTTTAAATATGGGAAAATCAATTGAAATAATTTGAAGTCATTGAATCATGATTGAAAGTTAGGTGAAATCATTCCCTAAACTTTCTTATTTTGATAAATTTATATTCTCCAATTTTGTCGTAGCATTTTAAATTTGATTAGTTTAAAACAATCAATCAATCATTCATCGTACACTTATAGTACTTAGTGAATTAAATTACAATCCCCGTGGGTTCGACACTCTAACTCTTTTACTATATTACAAAACTTGACATCGTACACTTGCGGAATAATTCACGTTGTAGAAAACGCGTGACACCTAACCTGAGAGGTTTAGACCTAAGATTACAGCTATTGAAGAAAGTAGGGACTTAGACACTATTAAGATAGAAGAACTTGTAGGATCGCTTCAAACCTATGAACTCACCATATCTCAACCGAAGAAGGTTAAATCCATAGCCATGAACACCATTAGGGAAGAAGAGAGTGAGTCTATTGATGCTGAGACCCTTAGGGACGACGAAATAGTTTATTTTGTTAAGAAATTCCAAAAAGCGTTGAGAAACAGGTGAAAACCTCAAGAAAGGAAAAATGGTGCCCCAAATAGATTTTCGAAAGATAATCGTGATAAGAATAATCTTAGGACTTCTAGTAAAAAAACCCGACCAGTTAGATGCCATGAGTGTCAGGGTTTTAGTCACTATGGAATAAATGTCCTAACTTTAAGAATAATTTGAACAAAAGAAAAGGCAAAGCATTAGCAATGACTCTGACCGATAACGAATCAGATTCGAGTGTTCAGAGTAATACCGCTAGTTGTGAGGATGAACAAAACAATATTGCTTTCAAGTCTATAGTTAAGATTGAATCTGATAAGGAAAGTGGGAAGGTGGAAAATGATGAACATAGTGAGCACTCTGAGGAAGACTATAAGGATGGGACCGATATTCATGAGTCTTATCGACAGTTGTTTGAGGAGAGTCTTAAAATCAATAAGGTCAATAAAATCGTACTAAAAAAGGTCAATGAACTTGAAAGAGAGATACCCATAGCTGACCTTCAGGACTACCAAAAATTTGATTGAGTTGAAACTTGTTAATGAGAACTTAGAAGCTAAAGTTAAATCATTAACAAGTGACCTAGAAAAATCTAATACTCAACATCATTACTTCATGAATGGTACTCAGAAACTCGATAATCTGGTAGGGATGAACAAGCCTACTGAAAATAGACACGGTCTAGGATACGTTCAAAATAGTAATACTCCTGCTAGTCCATCCAAGATCACGTTTGTCTCAGCCACCAACAAAATTAGGAATACTTCTAATCTTAAACCCAAGGACAAAAATATTTTAGGATAGAGGCCTATTAGACAATGTAGGACCAATCGTCTTTTAAATCAACGACAACGGTCGCGTAGTTTTGAATCTAAGTTTATTCCCACCTGTTAAAATTGTGCACTGGGACACATGAGACCTATGTGTCATAAACTTGATACTAGAAGTAGATGTTAAGATATCTCGAACAAGGTTAACTTCCTCGCCAATCAAGTTAGCCACTTAACTGCGATTATGACTCAGTTAACTAGAATTACTTCTGCTTTTAAAAATGTTTGGATTAAGAAAAATGATCTTCCTAGGTTTAATGAACAATGAAATTCCTATGTTGCCCACGTTGCACTTAAAACTCAAAATAACTCTATATGGTATCTTGACAGTGCATATTCTAGACATATGTGGGTAATAAAGCCTTATTCTCTACTCTTGATGATTGGAATGGCGGTATGGTTACTTTTGGAGACGATGCTATTGCACCTATCCTAGGTAAAGGTACCGTTAATATATCTGGATTACCTGCTATCTCAGATGTGCTTTATGTGAAATGTTTGAAGTCCAATTTGTTAAACATTAGTCAAATATGTGACTCTAAATTTGAGGTTAGTTTTTGTCCAGAAAAGTGAAAACTGTGTATGATTCTACTGGTAACATTGTCTTTGAAGGTGTATGATGAGTGATATTTCACTCATGATATCAACATGTTATTTGGTTAATTCTTATGAATTGTTGATGTTTTAATACGTGATTTTGATGTTGTGATGTAGGTTGATGAGTTTGAAGAAAATACGCAAAAGTAGACAAAATTGGAGAAATAGTCTAACTTGTAAGAGATCCAAAGTTCGAGGACTAAAGTGCGAATACTCAAAAGTTGCGCTGAATCTCATGATGAAGATTTGAGAGTGTTAATGGTTAATTGGATGAAGAAAGATGTCAAAGGGATCAAATATAACTAAAGAGTGATCACACATCAAATTCCAACCGAAAAAATTTTGCTCCAGATTTTTAGTCTTATATTGAGACTCACTTTTGACATAGTAAACGATTGAATTGGAGGATGATGTCTGAAGCAAAGTTGTAACTCTTTGAGTTAGCTTTCCAACGCATCTTGAATAATCTCAATCGGATACCGGGAGCAAGAGTTATGATAAAAATATTGAAAGACGTCAGAAAATTGCAGATTGGCTGGCGCCTTGGGCGCCAGCTTTAAAGAAATCAGCAGAATCACTAGCGCCAAGGCGCCAACTTTGGGCTCCTAGGCTCCGTGACCTGAGAAAATAACATGTTTTCTTGATTTTTTCGGCCCGGCCCAACCTCATTCCGTGTTAACATTTTAAGAGGCTATAAATACAAGTTAGAAGATCTAATTCTAGGGGAGAACGACGGCTTAGAAGACAACACAAAGGAGAATTGATCTAGAGCTAAAACGACAAGGAATTAGAGGAGAATTCAAGCGGCAAAAAAGTTTTTCTTATTCTTTTCTCCTCCATGTTCTTTAATTCAGATTTTATTACGTTGTTTTTAGGAGTTATGAACTAATTTTCATATCTAGGGTTTGATGTAACCAAACTTGATATTATGATTTGATTTTGTCATTTTTATTTCTATTTGATTTCTTATATATTTTTTATTGTGTCATGAAATTAATGCTTTCAATTAATTGGCTACTAATTGAATGAATAGATGCTAGTCAATTCCGGCACTCGAGAGGGGAATTTAGGCGTGATCATAGGATTGACACAACAAAGATTCTATGAAGCTTACTCCATAAAAGAATCATGAACTTGATAAATCTTTGATTTTAATTCGGAATAGAGATATTGGAATTGAAATCTAAGATTAATTTCTAGCCGGCACTCGAAAGAGGGAAGAGAAATACATTATGATTTTTGCTTTTAAACATGAGAAAATTAATTAGAATAGCTAGACATAATTGAATCATAATTGATAGTGAGGTGAAATCATTTTCTAGGCTTTCTCGCATTGATATTCTCATATAAATTATTTTCTTTCCATTTGAATAATCACACATTCATATTATTTTAGGATTGAATTGAAATTTGAATTGTCTAGATAAAGCAAAAGCTGAAATAATTATAATACTTGGTAGGAATTAAATTACAATCCATGTGGGTTCGACACTCAACTCTACTACTATATTACAAAACTTGACGCCGTACACTTGCGATAATTTCACGTTGCATAAAACGCGTGACAAGTTTTTGGCGTCGTTGCCGAAGATTTGTTTTATTTGATTGCTACTAATATTATTACCAATTAGCTTTTACTTTAATTTAAATTTTAAATTTTGTTTTATTTATTTATTTATTTTATTGATAGTTTTGATAGTTTTTGTGATCTTTTTTTCAGTTGTTTATGCGAAGAGCAAGAAACATCAACCTATTGCATGTTGATCCTGAACCAGAACGCATTTTTCGCCTTCTAAGGGGTATACAAAGAGAGGAACGAAAAGCAATGGCTGAACAGGAAGCAGGAGCAGCTAATGAGAATAATCAACTGAGAGCTATTCGGGACTATGTCAGACCTGTTGATAATGAAAACTACTTCGACATCGCACGCCCCGCTATAGCAGCAAACAACTTTGAACTGAAACCAGGGTTAATACATATGGTACAACAAAATCAATTTGGGCGAGCTCCGACTGAAGATCCAAATGCTCATCTAGGATCTTTTCTGGAAATTTATGATACAGTGAAGATGAATGGAGTTAGCGAAGAGGCAATTAAACTTCGGCTTTTCTCCTTCTCCTTGAGGGATAAAGCCAAGACTTGGTTCCAATCACTGCCATATGGTTCTATCACAACTTGGGATGGGTTAGCTCAGAAGTTTCTAACAAAATTTTTTCCACCCTCCAAAGCAGCTCAATTGCGGAGTGAAATTGGCCAATTCAAACAATCTGACTTCGAGCCATTTTATGAGGCATGGGAGAGGTTCAAAGATCTACTTAGAAGATGTCCTCAGCATAGTTATCAAAATTGGGTGCAAATCAAACTCTTCTACAAGGGGCTGAATGGTCAAACGAGGACAATAGTGGATTCTGTAGCAGGAGGAACTCTGACGTCCAAAACCCCGGATGTGGCGTATTCATTGCTGGATGAGATAGCTACTAATAGCTATCAATGGCCAAGTGAGCGTTCTAGTGCGAAGAAAGTTGTTGGCATTTATGAGGTGGACCCTATCACAGCTCTTGCAGCTCAGATGTCATCTCTCACTATTCAAATAGCTGCATTAACATCACGGGGAGCTCCAAAGAAAGCAGACTCTCATGGCAGCCTCAACTTCATACTATGAGTCAGAAAAGGAACAAGTCCAGTATGTGAACGGCGGAAACTTCAATCAGAGAGGAAACTACGCAGCAAATCAGTAACATCCAGGACTGCGAAACCATGAGAACCTCTCTTATGGTAACAATGTGAATGCGTTGCAGCCTCCACTTGGATACAATACTCTGCCATCTGAAGGAAAGCCATCACTGGAGGATATTTTGGGAACCTTCATTTCAGATACTAGATTGCGGTTCAACAAAGATGAGTCAAGACTTGACAACATCGACTCACATGACCAACTTGGGAGCCACAGTGAAGAATTTAGAGGTGCAAATTGGTCAAATAGCAACTGTAATACAGTCCTAACGAACGGTAAAATTTCCGAGTGACACAGAAGTTAACCCAAGGGAGCACGGCATTGCCATTACATTAAGAAGTGGTAAAGAAGTTGAAGAAAAAAAGATTGTAAAGCATATACTGGATCCCATACCTACAGAGGAAGAGCATATTGAAAAGCAGAAGATCGAAGCAGAAGCAACAAAAAAGATTCATAAACCTTACTCAATCTCATTCCAGACAACCCACCTATCTTGAAGCCCCAGCTACCATTCCCACAGAGATTCATGAAGAAATTTGATGAGCAGTTCGCAAGGTTCCTGGAAGTCTTCAAGAAAATCCACATCAACATTCCTTTTGCAGATGCCTTGGCCCAAATGCCTAACTATGCCAAGTTCTTAAAGGAAGTGATGTCAAAGAAGAGGAAGTTGGATGAGTGTGAGATGATTAAGCTGACAGAGGAGTGTAGCGCCATTCTTCAGAAAAAACCTCCTCAGAAATTGAAAGATCCAGGCAACTTCAACATTCATTGTAATATTGGTGGTATCACATTTGAAAAAGCATTGGGTGACCTTGGAGCTAGCATTAACTTGATGCCCCTATCAGTGTTTGAAAAGCTAGGTCTTGGAGAAGAGGGAAAGTTGACACGTGTGTCATTAAACTTGTTATTTGGTTAATTCTTATGAGTTGTTGATGTTTTAATACGTGATTTTGATGTTGTGATGTAGGTTGATAAAATTGAAGAAAATAAGCAAAAGTAGACAAAATTGGAGAAATAGGCTAACTTGTAAGAGATACAAAGTTCGGGGACTAAAGTGCAAATACTCAAAAGTTGCGCTGAACCTCATGATGAAGATTTGAGACTGTTAATGGTCAATTGGATGAAGAAAGATGTCAAAGGGATCAAATATAACCAAAGAGTGATCACACATCAAATTCCAACCGAAAAAGTTATGCTCCGAATTTTCAGTCTTATATTGAGACTCACTTTTGACACAGTAAACGATCGAATTGGAGGATGATGCCTGAAGCAAAGTTGTAACCCTTTGAGTTAGCTTTCCAACGCATCTTGAATCATCTCAATCGGATATCGGGAACAAGAGTTATGATAAAATTATTGAAAGACGTCAGAAAATTGCAGAGGCGCCAGCTTTAAAGAAATCAGCAGAATCACTAGCGCCAGGCGCCAACTTTGGGCTCCTAGGCGCCGTGACCTAAGAAAATAACCTGTTTTCTTGATTTTTTCGGCCCGGCCCAACCTCATTCCGTGTTAACATTTTAAGAGGCTATAAATACAAGTTAGAAGACCTAATTCTAGGGGAGAATGACGGCTTAGAAGACAACACAAAGGAGAATTGATCTAGAGCTAAAACGACAAGGAATTAGAGGAGAATTCAAGCGGCAAAAAAGTTTTTCTTATTCTTTTCTCCTCCACGTTCTTTAATTCAGATATTATTATGTTGTTTTTAGGAGTTATGAACTAATTTTCATATCTAGGGTTTGATGTAACCAAACTTGATATTATGATTTGATTTTGTCATTTTTATTTCTATTTGATTTCTCATATATGTTTGATTGTGTCATGAAATTAATGCTTTCAATTAATTGGCCACTAATTGAATGAATAGATGCTAGTCAATTCCGGCACTCGAGAGGGGAATTTAGGCGTGATCATAGGATTGACACAACAAAGGTTTTATAGGTTTCGAGAGAAAGTATATGATCTATGAAGCTTACTTCATAAAAGAATCATGAACTTGATAAATCTTTGATTTTAATTCGGAATAGTGATATTGGAATTGAAATCTAAAATTAATTTCTAGCCGGCACTCGAGAGAGAAGAGAGAAATACATTATGATTCTTGCTTTTAAACATGAGAAAATAAATTAGAATAGCTAGACATAATTGAATCATAAATGATAGTGAAGTGAAATCATTCCCTAGGCTTTCTCGCATTAATATTCTCCTATAAATTGTTTTCTTTCCATTTGAATAATCACACATTCATATTATTTTAGGATAACAACATTGAATTGAAATTTGAATTGTCTAGATAAAGTAAAAGCTGAAATAATTACAATACTTGGTAGGAATTAAATTATAATCCATGTGGGTTCGACACTCAACTCTACTACTATATTACAAAACTTGACGCCGTACACTCGCGGTAATTGATTTGACGAAATTTTCCTGGGAAAATATTTTCCAACTTTCTAAATTTTCCACTTTTTTGATGAAAAAAAAAATTCTTGATGTTTTGGTGATAATATTTTTCAGTTTTTTTTTTTTTTTTTTGGCAATTGAAAGAAATTCTAGACATAATGGTAAAAAAAATTTCACTTTTATTGAGAATTTCCATGCAAAACAAAGCCAAACAAATAGTATTCGGTATGATTATTTTTTTCTATTTTTTTTATTTTTGATAATTGGAACAAATTCTAGACCTAATAGTAGAAAACATTATCACTTTAATGGAAAATTTTCATAAAAAACGAAGCCAAACAGACAATAAACTTCGAACATTTTCCATGAAAAATTATACCAATCAAACACAATTAATTATAATTCCCAGTAAAATAATTTCTAGGAAAATCTTTTCTCTGTAAAATATTTTCTTTCCACCCTGCAATCAAACGGACCCTTAGAGTAAATTATAAACAAACTTCTAAGATCTTGACAAACAAGCCATTAGAATTACTCCATATGGACTTAATAAGACCATCTAGGACCGAGAGTCTTAGTGGTAAAACTATATTTTGGTTGTGGTAGATGATTTCTCTCTATATACATGGATTAAGCAGTTGAGAGAAAAATCAGAAGTATTCAGTATTGTCATATCATTGTGCAAAAGACCTTGTCAAGCGTTTTGGAGTTAACAGCAAGAAACACACTAGAACCCGAATAAGGACTAGTATCAAATTGGGTCATGATCCTACATGTAAGAGTGATGATTAGACATTGTACAGCAGTATAATAGGTAGTTTACTTTATCTAACTGCAAGTAGACCTGACATAGCCTTTATTGTTGGGGTATGTGCACGATTTTAGGCTAATCCGAAGGAATCCCACCTGAGCGCCGTGAGACGTATCATTAGATATGTCAATGGAACCATATATTATGGGATCCTGTACTCTCGGGATTCTAATCTTGACCTTGCTAGCTATTCAGATGCCGATTGGGTTGGAAATACCGATGATCGAAAAAGTACTTCCGGAGGCTTTTTTATGTTGGTACTAATCTTGTAGCTTGAATGAGTAAGAAACAAAATTCTATCTCATTTTCCACAGTAGAGGCTGAATATATAGCTACAGGAAGTTGCTGCATTCAACTGCTTTAGATAAGATGTTCAGTGATTATGGAGTTGAACATGGTACTATGACTGTATTTTGTGATAACACTAGTGCCATTAATATTTCCACGAATCCCGTTCAACACTCTCGAACCAAACATATTGATATACGAAATCACTATATTCGAGAGCTTGTAGAGAACTGTGTTGTAGCTCTAGAGCACATCTCTATAGAGAACCAATTAACTGACTTATTAACCAAACCATTAGATGGTATGCGATTTGAATATCTTAGGAAGACTATTGGTGTCTGTACACCTCTTTTAAGTGGGTACTTTGGTGTATGCTCGTACTTTATCATCGTGTGACTTTGATTTATGCATGCATCATATTTGTTTATTTATTTTCTAGGTAAAGAACTCATACATGTTTTTTTTTTATTCTATTTGTTTTTTGTGTTTAATATTTTGTTATTTTTTTTGCGTTTGGTGCATTCATGCTTTAAAAAAAAAAAAAAACAAATGGAAATTTGAAATATAAAAATGCGGGAGATTGTTATTACAGCATAATATATAATATACTTGAATTTGTTGGTAGTGATCAAGCATGGGTTTAATCGATGAGCGGTTACATAATTTCCATTGTTGGTTTAGGTTATTATGGAGTATGTAGTATGTGTGTCTTCATGACCATCTGCACTGCACACACTGATATTATTGGTAGGACTCAACCACGTGTGTGAGATTTTGGATGACAATCACATGTTAGTAAGATGACTTTAAACATCAATTGACCTTATTTATTAGACTTAAGTTCAAGTCTATCCTCGGTAATAAAAAGCTCAATATCTTATGTTCTTTTTCGAAGCCTATTTAACTCAAACAATTAAGCTTGTGCGGTTTTAGATAACCTAGTGCCGGTCAACTGACTTAAGATAACCGATCTAAAACTCGCTACAAGGGTCGTTTTAGTCGCTTAATAGAGAAGAGTCTGTACTTAAGATATGAAAAAAAACAATGAACTTAAAATATTGAAAGATGAAACAAAAAAAAAAAGCTCAAAGTTAGGAGGAGAAAAGAAAATATCCATACAAAATGAGTTTTTCTTAATAGGTTCTAATGTACTTTAAATTGTTTGACTTTCAAAAGTAGAGGAATACACTTATTGACAGTGATGTTTAGCGTGTCATTTCTCACAAAATCAAGGTTTTGAGTCCTACTTACAAAGGATTAGTGACACTTTACATATATGGGTTACTTATACAATTTACTCCATATTAGCTTAAACTAAGTATGTGAAAAAGTTTTCTGTATATTGATTATACTTCTGCATGTTAACACCTGCATTTTTGAGTTATTATATGTTAATGTACGTTTTTAATTATCGGTTCCCTTGTCATTTGTGAGAAATGGGGAGTAGTAGCTAGGTGGTTGACTGATTATTATCATTTATTTTGAGATTAACATTTTGATGTACTTAAAAATTTTGATTCGGAGGTAAATGATATTTTTGTTTTAGCTAGATTAAGTTTTGATATTTAGTGATATTAATGTTTTTTTGGTATGTTGGTTTACATTGATATTACATCTTAATTTAGTTGGTATGAATTATGATTACTGTTTGAATTGTGCTTATTCATATTACTGTTTCACGTACTTTTTACACTGAGTATTTGAGTTATCTGTTTCAGGAAACAGGTTAGACAAAGGAAAAACACATTTCAGCCAGGCGTTGGGAGTATGTTTTGTTTTTGTGTCTGTACTTTTACTACCTTGACTTTAAATTTGTAGTTTTGTTGCAGAATGCCAAAGGGAAAGTTTGTTAGGTTTTTAATGTAATTGGCAAGTCTGTGAACAAAAATAACTAGATTTAATATAATGTAAAAATCAAGGAGTAAGTTGCAAATATTATAAGTTGAGTTGTATTAGGTCTAGGGTTCGAGGATAGAAAGAAGGAAAAAACGGCACAGTAATTTCGCTAGACTTTCGCCCGGACTTTGCTCGAGCGGCAAAACAGAAACATCGTCGCTCGCCTACAGCCTTACCCTTACTCGAGCGACAACCTATCGCTCGCATGTCGCTAAGCTCTCGCTCGAGCGACGATGTTATCCGGAAAGTTTTAATTCGTATTTTTAAGGCTTTGTATCCGACCAATTCAATCCTAAACTTACAGTATAAATACTAGCACGCCTCTGAATGATTTTTTCTAAAACTTTCAACCTTCACTGTTCGATTGTTCTTGACGGTGAAAACATCAAATCCACTTAATCCAAATACCAAATCGCTTACTTCCTAAACATTTGGCAGAGTTCTAAAGATCAAGGGAAGGTGACTGGAGTTCCAGTTGTTGTTGAAGAACGTGGAGTTCTTTGTTGATCCACAAGAGACAGACGAATTCAGAAAGTCGAGAGTTAGTGCAGGAGCACGCAATCCAGGAAGGCTTTGAAAATTGCAGCTGGGAGTTGATGTAGGGGCACTCAATCCAGGAGGGCTATGGGATTTGCAGACACGAGGTCAGAAAATATTAGTGGTAGCCGTGTCTGACGAATTGTAAGTTCAAATTCCTTTATAGTGGATTTTTGATTGACAAAGTGCCGGAGTTTTTACCCAGTTGGGGTTTGTCCGTGATCATTCTATATGTTATTTACTATTTTCATATAACTGCGACAGTTTAACATAGTAAAATTGAATTAATTGATTAACCATCTAAGATAATTAAAAGTGAATTGTTGCTATTTAATTATTAGTTTGTTATTTCCGCATAATCACCAATTCACCCCCTCTTTTAGTGTAATTTGGATCGAACCTCGTAATTTCAAGAACAATTATGAATTACCCCCAATTAAGTCAAAACATGACTAAAAGCTGACAGCCAATACATTAGAGATTGCCAAGACATGATGAACTACCATAGACAATTCCCAATGCAGGACCTATAATTTAGCTCTAGACTTCCAAATTGGACGTTTTTCTCCAACCACATAATGGCTGTTGCACAAGAAAAATTATTCAATAAATTAATTCAAATGCATGAGAATGCCTCAAATCTAGCACTCTGTTTCCATTGACAGAAATGGGAAAGAATAGGAGAACTCAATATGCATGTTCAAAAAAGTAGAATTTAAATAAAGGAGGAGAAGAAGAAATAGGAACAAGATTTAAATTTTGTTTCTTTTTCATATGCAGGTCTTTGCTTCCTTGTCTATCCGTGTTAATTAAATCCATCCTGTAAAAAAAAGGATAGTTCATTCTTGGGGTGAATAAATAGAGACTACTGCTAAGGGATATTGAGGTAACAACCGATATTGTGATAATCCTTATATCAACCTATTATGCAAGAATGCTTTCTCCTCCTCTTGCAGACCCTCAAGGTAGATGCTAAGAATTTATGGGCTTCCTTCCTATTTCTAACATATTATAAACAAGAAGCATAAATTACTCTATCCATCATTTTCTTTCGCCTTTGTAACTAATTCTTTCTTTTTTTTGAAAACAAATAAATGCCTCTTTCTTAAAGCTAATCCTAAAACCCTGCCATAAAACACCAATTTCATCTAATAAATCACAACTACACCTTTTTGTACAAGGAGAAAATAGGAAATAAAGTTGCAGGGGATATAAATGAGACGGAAAAAGTCTAATCTTAGAGGTATTATTTGAAAGGGTAAAACCAAAATAGAATCTATACCTGTAAAATTTCCCGAAACAAATGCGCGGGAAGCATCCCTGAGAAAAGCATGGTTTCAAATATTACAATGCCAAAAAGGAGATAACAATCTCACTATTTTCTGTACCTTGACAGAATCATCATATCTTTTCTTACATCAAATGAATATCAGAATCAATGATATTACAGAAAATGTTACCGACAAATTTATATCAAGTTCTCAAGTATTATTAATAGGTAGCACTGCAGACAATGTCAACATGCATTTGTAGCCAATTAAAGGAAGTTAATTGGATTGATATTAAACTCATACGTATCAAAGTCATGAAGTAAGCACGATCTAGCTTGTGTAAATTAAGATAGGTCTTTAACTACTTAGTCGAATACACATATCATGTCCAAATGAATGCCCTTAGAAAGTCTTCAGCATATTTCTATAGTGAAATGCTATCTAACAATAGAGAGCAATTGTTAGCATGAATTACATATGATAAATATGAGTTGTGAAAGTAGAGTTTCTACTCATGTACATGATCTGTGACTAACCGACTATCATATATTTTCAATAAAAACTATAAAGACCGCCATGGTCTTAATATTCAGCACTTGAACAATTTTTAAACAAATGCTCAATATGCTTTTTAAAAGGACTTGTAGATTCTACATTGTGAATGTAACATACTTGTTCATTTTTTTGGAAAAAAAAAAAACTATCTTGCATTGAATCAGAAAAGTTAAATAGTATTGAAAGGAAAAGCGGACAACTATTTTAAGCTATTTCACAATTATACAATCAACAAAGAAAGAAGAAGAATCCTAGAGATATTGCATAATTTAGAAGCATAAAATCAAGAAACCAAAATAACACGAATTAAAGAACTCTGCTGATTCTATGCAACATTTAGGCAAAATATCCGATTTTATCAATTCCAACAAGCCACAATTATTACTCCAATTTCTACACTCCCCTCAAGTTGGTTGTATCCATCATTGCCAATTTGATAATCTCCTCTTGAGACTGTTGTCTCAGAGTTGTTTTCATGAAATTAAATGTATGTCCACTTTTGTGCGTGATGGGGTTGTGGGCTATGCTGAGTGTAGCCTAATTATCATACAATAGTTTCATATAAGTTATATCCGAGAACTTACTTTTTCACTTAATATGCAATTTTACTTAAAAAGTTAATTATATAAACTAAGCTTAACATGCTTTAATGATAATATCCAAACAAACATGTAGAGAAAGGAGAACGGACCTTCCCGCAAAATGGTTATAACCTCCTCCGACGCCGTAATGGCTTTTGCCTTTAGTTACATCAAACACTGACCTGATAGAAAAACGAGATTTATTAAAAAAGAAGCTTTTAGAACTATCCAGAAGAAAATGCATGTAAATAATTATAAAAATAAAAGAGCAATACCCAAGAATGACAAGAAGAATAGGCAATTGAGGATCAGTGCCATTGAATAGAGCAATTTCTTCCACAGTGAAAAGTTTCTGAAAGAAGACACTGGTGAGGATCCAATAGATTACAATACGGTAAAGATGATAAATATAGAAATGGAAACAAATTTTTACCTCTTTAGGTTGATCGTGTGGAGAATTGAAAGGGAAAATTCTTAACATGAAGATTGAGAGAAGAGCTAAGCAAATAGGGATCCAAAAGAATGGGGACCAACGCATCTTTTTCGCTTTGCCCAACTCTGAGTCCGATGACCGATTCAAATACGATTGAACTCAACCTCAAGTCGACTCCAAGATTTTATGGTAAGGTACAGTTCGAAGATCACGAACATGATTCAGTTTTCAATTTTTATTAGTTTATTTGCAGATTTCTATTTTGAGATTCAAACACACGTTTTATTTAAAATTTTGTCAATGTATTTTATGTTATTTTATTTTATTAATTTCATTAATTAAAGATAAAATGCAATCAAATAATAAATTGATTTGATAAAACATAGAAAATAAAAAATAATAATGTAGAACAAGAATTTTTAACTATTTTTATTAAAATAAAAAATAAATTTTTTTATTTAAATTGCTCATAAGAATTTTTTTTTCAGATTTTTTATTTTTATTTTTTGCATTTTTGTAAAAATTTAAATTTTATGTTTTTAGAATTTTTATTTTTAAAAATCTTGATTTAATGTGTTTTTGAGTCACATTATTTTAGAAGAATGTATTTTAGAATAGTAGATTGATGGAGAATGTGTGGCTGAAAAATAAGGAAAAGTTATTGATGCAATGGAAAATATTATTTTATTAAAAAATGTGTGATTCAAAATGAGTAGAGGATTGAAAATGAAAATTTTAATGTGCTTAAATAATTTTTTAGTTAAATACTTATTTCTCCTTTTTTTTTTTTTTTTTTTTTTTTTTTTTTTGAGTGTTTTTGGTGTTTTAATTGAAAACGCTAAAATTTGGAACATGTGTTTTGATTTTTATATCATAAGTTTATTCTTGTTTTCGAAAATATATTTTTAAAAATATCAAATCAAACAAGTTTTAAGTGTTTTACAAAACAAAAAAATTGAAAATAACTTGAATAAAACAAATCAAACGCACATTGAGATTTCTTACTTTATTTTCAGCTATTTCTCATTTCATTTTTATTTTTTATAACTGAATGATTTTAAGTAGACATGCTTTTTTATATAATCAAGGAAGGTGCTTATAGACTTTTGTTAACAAAAAATTATAAACATTTATAGCATTCAATAGGGATGTCAATTTAGCTCGATGGCTTGGGTGGTTCCAAAAAAGCAAGGCTCGAGCCTAAGTCAACCCGTGTGGTTGACCGAGCTACACCGATCGATGAGCCCTTGACAATCCACACAAACACAGGCACCAAAACCCCATGTTATTTGAAAAAAGTTGACAGCATAAAATGTTGACAGTAAAAGAAAGGTAACTTTAGCTACTTGTAAAACAAAAAGGTAGTCGTAGCTGCCTACAACACAAACACCTGCAGCTACTGAAGCCTTTAAAATAAGTCATTGTTACATCAATCAATATTTGTAGAAACAGATATATATTTTTTTTGTTATAAATGTGATGTAAAATAAGCATAACCACAATTGCAAGAGTTTAGAATGCCACAAATTTCCTTGAAAAAAAAAAAAGTGAGCCCGAGCCTTGATTTTTCGGCTCGCCTCGGCTAGGCATGTTTACATCACTAAAATTCATTTGATTTTTAAAAACTTTAATTTTAGAAGAAAAAAAAAAGTTGCATACAACGTATTGCAGCTTTCTGAAGGGTTGCATGCATAATCAAATGATAACACAGTAACAAAATTATATTTTCAATATTTTCTAAAAGAATATAAAAGGTGTAATTCACCAAAATTAAAAAATAAAACTAAATTACCCAAAAAGAATAATTATATTTTAAATTTTTTGAAGAAAAAAACTCTAATATCTAGTATTATCAATATGTTCAAATAAGTAGAGAGCTAACAAGTTACACAAGCAACCATTATATAAAAAACTAATTACAAATTAATTTATTTTTTATAAAAATTTAATTAAAACTAATCTTTCTCTATAGAAATTAGCTATGTCAACGAGTCGAACCGAGCCGAAAAAAAAAAAGCTCGAGCCGAGTCCAATCTTTTTTGGACCGAGCTTTTTTCGGCCCGAGTCGAGCCGGGCCGGGCCAGCCCAAAAAATGAGGCTCAGCCCGAGCTTTTGGCCCAGGCCTTAGCGAGCATAGTCGAGCCTTTTTTTTGTTTTTTTTTTGTGGTGGCACCTTATAGCCTAATGTCGGATAGCATGTTAGATTTATAAATGACTAAATGAGTGACTATCATCCATTATAACAAAGTGAGAAATCTTTTTTAATAACCAATTTGAAATTTCTTACAAATTTTAGTGGTCACTGCCAATTGGTGAAATTAGCTCAATTTTTAAATGTAATCAAGCAATATATATCACTAATAATTTCACTTAATAATTAATATAGAAGAATAAACGTGTGTAAATGAAAAAATGCTTACTTTAAATATTTAGGCACTTAGATAAATGAAATAGTAATAATGCAATAAATATAAACAAACAAATATCACACATTTTCCAAAATAATCTAGCTGATAAATTATGAGATAAAATTGTCACTTATAATTAATTTATTAGTTTCATGATGAAAAAAATAAGTTGGTTAAGCAAATTGTGATCATTTGTCTTAATTTAAGTCATCCATACCCAATAATGTATGGTGTAAAATAAATAAGTGTTGGGCAAGTTTTTTTTTACGGGCAGGCCCGGCTCGAGCCGACTCCTCAAAATGAGGCTCGGCCCGAGTCTTGGCTTGGTGGAACCGAGCCTGGCTCGGGCTTTTTTCGAGCCACCGAGTTTTTTTGTCATCCCTAATAGAAATTGGAGGAAACTATGAAGAGAAGAAAATGGAAATCTCATAAGAAGTGTTATTTACAAATTGATCTTTTTCATAAAAGAATGATTTTTTTTTTGTTATAAATGTGATATAAAATAAGCATAACCGCAATTGCAAAAGTTTAGAATGCCACAAATTTCACTGAAAAAAAAAAAAAAAAAAAAGTGAGACTGAGCCTAGATTTTTCGGCTCGGCTCGGCTCGGCTTGGCTAGGCATGTTTACATCACTAAAATTCATTTGATTTTTAAAAACTTTAATTTTAGAAAAAAAAAAAGTTGCATATAACGTATTGCAACCTTCTGAATGGTTGCTTGCATAATTAAATAATAACACAGTAACAAAATTATATTTCCAATATTTTCTAAAAGAATATAAAAGGTGTAATTCACCAAAATTAAAAAATAAAACTAAATTACCTAAAAAGAATAATTATATTTTAAATTTTTTGAAGAAAAAAACTCTGATATCTAGTATTATCAATATGTTCAAATAAGTAGAAAGCTAACAAGTTAGACAAGCAACCATTACATAAAAAACTAATTACAAATTAATTTATTTTTTACGAAAAATTAATTAAAACTAATCTTTCTCTATAGAAATTGGAGGAAACTATGAAGAGAAGAAAATGAAAATCTCATAAGAAATGTTATTTAGAAATTGATCTTTTTCATAAAAGAAGGAAAAAATAATGAGAAAGATTAAAGAAATAATGAGAATCCCTACTATCTTAAAAGAGGGAATCCACCATTTATTGTTTATTTGTGAAGCATTTTTTATCTTCAACTTATCCCTAGCCATCCACTGCCCATCCATGCATTTTCAAAACAAAATGGTACTATGAACTTCCCATTACCCACAAGTGTTGACTGAGAAAGGCCAAAATGGAAGCAACCACACATTTGTTAACTACGAAAGACAAAAAAGACGACAACCACAATTGCACTTGTTGACTCTTCTAAGAAATAAAAGGAGAAAAACAAAAACGGAATCAACCATTAAATTGTATTCCTGCTTTAAGTTACAATCCACCTTTCATTTATGAGACTTTTTTATCCCCATCTTTCACTATCCATTCACGAAGCTTTAAAACAAATGGGTAATATGGACTTTCTCGTACTCACAATTGTTGACTCTCTTATGTCTCTGAGAATAAAGGAGAAAGAAAAAACAGAAGCAACCATTTACTATTGATAGTCAATTCTAAGATTAATTGTATTCATGCTTCTTCGAACTGCCGTCAATGTTATGACAAAATTATTAGAGGTAAGTTACACGCGACAAGCTTGTTGTAAAACATTAAATACAAAACTCAGCTTTCCAGACATTTGATGAAGAACTCTAACGTTGGAGATAGATTTCAGCCCAGGAGCATGTTCGTCGATTGTAACAGTGGTAAAAAGTTGGCATTGGCTTCATAAGTCAGTTATATAGTTCGCCAAAGCATAACTTCAATTAACATTATTTATTAATACGTAAGAAATGTTGATAGAAGCATACAAAAGAATAAGAAATCTAAACTTAACGTTGCTACAAGAAAACTTCAATTTATTGCAAAACATAAGGTAGTAATGATTTGCAGCTTTGAAACAGGGATCGCTAAAGTCAAGGGGGCAACGCCCCTCATAGGGTTGCCCCCGAAAGGGAATTCTGATTTCTGTGTATGTGTTGAAGAATCGTGTCTGTTGGAAATTAATCGTTTTTCTCCAACAGACACACCCATTCATTCCAGTCCAGCGGACACTTTTCTTATGTTGACATACACAACACAAAGCAACAAGTACACATCCGTCAATTTGTGATGATATACTTTCCATGATTTTGCCTCGCTCGTCAAACGGAGCGTCGAGCAAAAGAATGAAATTAGCATCTCCGCGGTGCGCGGAGACATCCATCTCTGTGCACCTTTGCGATGGTTTTCGCGCACCACGGAGTCTGTACATAGAACACATTGGGGTGGGTTAAAAATAATAATACATTTCACGCATCACGGTCGGGAGTGTCTGCAAGCTTGGACACTGTTTTCCTCGCATCTTCGTGATACGCGTAAGCACTGTATTTAAAATAATAATAATAATAATAATTTTGCGCTGCGCGGAAGCACTGTAAAAAAAATTGTCCACGTTGTGCGGATACCAAATACCTGGTGTCTGCATAGTGGGAACACCAGTGTCCGCACAACGCGAACCATTTTTCCTTTTTTTTTTAAGCTCTTTTGTTTTTTTCAAAGGCAATCCACCGTTTACTTGATAGTGTTAAAAATAAGTGTTTTTTAAATTTGGTTAATGTTATTTTTAAATGTATTGTACACTTTTAAAATATACAAGATAGAAATGATTTTGTTTTGCTAAATCGTAGATTATTGTTAGCTCTTTAAAAAAATAAAAAAATTGGTGGTTCGTGCTGCGCGAACACCATGCACCAGGTGTCCGCACAACGCATACCTTTTTTTTTAGTTCTCGTGCTTTTTTTAGAGGCAATACACCGTTTACTTTATTAGTGTTAAAAATAAGTGTTTATAAATTTGGCTTAATTTTATTTCTAAATGTATTATACACTTTTAAAATATACAAGATAGAAATGATTTTGTTTTACTATGGGTTTATTGTAAATTATTGTTACTACTACAAAAAATTAGAGTTGCTCTGGCTTATTAGGATCCTAAGCTGGACAAATGAAACTCAAAGATTTTGAGAAGATAAATAAAAATGGGTTGGCTACATTGTTTTCAAAAGTAAACTAGACTTGTACAGGCACGCACCCAGGGGCGGAGCCAGAAAGTTACATTAGGCTGGGCTGAAATTTAATTTTTTTTCAATGAACTTATACCATAAAAGATGCTACAAATCACATGGTAAAGCAAAAACTGGACCCAAAATCGGACAAAATCATGTCCGGATAACTGATTATGACAAAATCACTCAAAACTCACTAAACCAATCGGTTCAACCTTAAACCGATGAGCTAGTTGCGATTTGGTGGTTTTCCCGAATTTTTTTTTTAGTTTGAAAAAAAATTTAATTTCATAAATGGACCTCATAAATTATTACAATTCAAAGGCTCATAGAATACTATTGGATGACATACTCATTTTATATATGCACTTCTCTCAAATGGTTTCATAAACTTCCAATGTCTCAATATTGTCTTTTATAAATGCTCATCTCCAATGATTTCATAAACTTCCAACATGGGATAGTGACATAACAAAAAAATGTTAAAATACTCATCAAAATCATTTTCCAAATGCATGTCTAATTGACTAATTTGATTTTGAATCTCAACTAATTAAATTGTAATATTCACCTTCATCCTTTCATTTATTTAATTTTCAAATTTAACTTAAATCGCACTTGATTATTAATATATTAATGTTAATTATCATTTTCTATAAGTTTAAACTATTTTAATTTAACAAAGTAAACTATTTTAACATATTGATTTTTAATTTTTGAAGTATCGAGATTAATTGTAGGATAATGAATCTAATTAACAAAGATAGATTTACTTTGAATTATTAATATGAAATTTAAAATAAAAAATTGTTTTCATAGTATTTTATTATTTTTGTATGTATTTATTGCATTTGGTTCGATCTCGGTTCGAACTCCGTTGAACATTTTGACCATACACTTTTTTCGGGTCGATGACCAGGTCGATTTTTAAAATATTGGTCATAATATATTTTTGAACACTCGTAACAAAGTTCTAACAAATATATTTTTAAACTAATAAAATTAAATATATAGCATATTACTTATTTTGATAATAACATCGTTTCAGAAGCAAATTCATTGTGAAAAACTAAAACGAATAACATTACCCCAGCCCAAAAATTAGTTCCCCAACCCAGAATCAAATTCATGGTAAAAAAATTAAAAAGAATAAAATTTTTCCATCCCAAATATTAATTTTAGCACAATTACCTTCATTTCTAATCCAAGTTTAAAAATTAAATAATACACAATTAACCAAATATTTAAACCCAATTAACCACATATTAATAATTTTTTTACAAAAACTTTAAATTCATTGATAATATGAAAGACAATCTTATCTTTTAGAGATAAAAAAGGAAAAAAGGAAAAAAAAAAAAAAAAAAAAAAAGAAGTAGAAAAAATGCTGTTGGGCTGGGGGTAGGGTGGGCTATAGCCCACCCCAGCCCACCCACGCACCTAATCTTAAACCTCCTTTAAGAGCCACAAAGCTCACGTTTCGACTGCCTTGAACTTTTCATTATTGACATTGAACTTTAAAAAAAGGATCTTAAAAATTAGATAGGAGAACAAGTAAACAGGTATATTGATGCAGTGTGAAATAAATGTGATCATTAACATTATGACTGCACATATAGTATATATGTCATGTGTTATACCTATTCAAGTGGAATCTTAGTTTCAGTGTAAGCTAACTCATAAACTATGTTTAATCACAATCTTATAATTGAAGTAGAGTAGAATCTTTACTTCACGTTTAATTTATTCCATCATTTTCTCTCAGGTTTTTTGATCTTCTTGACAAAAAGAGGAATGATGTTATCGAATTTGAGGAGTTTGGCCATGCACTCAATGTGATGGCTGTGAGTTTTGGTACTTTACAGGTCATGTTATTCCAGTTGCAAAAGTAGATTTTCCAAGTTAGGCTTCTAAGATTCTTTGTCGACCATCTCCTAAAAGAAAAGCAAATGAAAATTATCCTGCTACTTCATTAGTTCAGAGCAGGAAAATAGTTCCTCAACTTGTTAAACATCATTCTGAATCTTACCAACAGAAGTATATTCCCCCACATGTGATACTCCTTTTCATATAAAATGGCAAGATATCTGAATTATCGCTTTCACTTGCAATGTACTTTTTAACATAATTGAATTAGGTACTTTTGTTATTTGGATTTTTTTTTTTTTTTTTTTGTTTTGTGTAGTTGTTGTGACTAGGATACTGTCCTCCATAAGCATATCATGTAATTTCCTTACTGTTAAATTCTCGCCCACTTTATTATACCTAAGGTCTTTTGCACCCATCTTGCGGTTACGGTTGTGGTAAAGTTATTAAGTGTCTATCTTCTTCTTTGGTGTAATGTGTCTCACTTTTTTCTTATATATATGTCATTACTCATTAGTGTACTTATCCTGTGTAGTTGCAAACAAGTTAACTTCTGTACAGTTTACTTGTCACTTAGCATAAGTAAATGTCAGAATTGTAACACTAAAGTCTGAACCTTGATATTCGCTCATCTGCAGGACTGGGTTGCCATTCTTGAAGACCAAAATAAAGAATATGATAAATCACTAGGAGTCTGGGCTAAATTAGAAACAATACAATCTTATCATCCTATTGTTGATCTATGGTTGATTTCATCCTTAATGTTTTGATTATAATAAACAAGATTAATATTGTTTCTAACAATTGATTTTGAGTTATGATAGTTCAATATTAAAATCAATCGAGCATTGTCAAAATCAACACATTATAAATCGAGCTCATGAAGAAGATCAAGATCAAAGTAAAGCATTAAAGTCAAATGTCAAGAAAAATCAAGATCTTGAGTTTAAGAACCAAACATGAAAGAAACTTCGAAACAAGATCAAAGACTAGACTTTCGAGATCATATGTAAATGTATAATATTTTAATCTTTAGTAATGAATGACAATAACTAAAAAATTATTTTGTGCACAAAGAGTTATTTTCATATCGCTTGCATAAAATATTTTTGATTAAAAGTAAAATTGATTTTTCAAAGTTATATTTGAACTTAGATCAGATCTCTAAAAAAAAAAGTCAACGGTCAACGGTCAGTCGGACGTCCGGTTGAATCGGACCGTCTGGACAAGGCGTCCGATTTGACAGAAACATTTATGTCCATCGGGAAGTCCGGTTCATTCATAACAATCAGTTTTTTGACTGTTCTGACTGATTTTTAATGGATAATTTTTCAGTCATCCGATTAGGCAGAAAAATTGGATTTTCTCACTTCTATAAATAATAACTCACTTGCCATTCATTTTAACACTCAAGAACATTCAAATGAGATACTTTTAAGCAAAGTTATATTGATTTCTCATCTCATTTATTATTATCAAATCATTTAACTTTGAAAAACTTTTGATCAAATTAACTTTTGAAAATCTTCTCATTAAAGTTTTTTATTTGAAAAATATTATTTGCACATACGCAAGCATAAACTTTTTCTATTTTTCCATATTGAAACTTTAATTAAATCAAATATATAAACGTCATATTCATCAAAGTTTCTAATATCTCTTAATACTTAATTTATCACAAATTATTCATTGAAAGAGAGATATATTTTTTAAGAAGATTTTTGCATTCACATTGCATAAACTTTTCTTCTTCTTCATATCGAAACTTTAATTGATTGAACTAAACATGTAAAATCATCATATTTATCCAAGTTTCTCATTCTCTCTTTTAGCACTTAATTTATTACAATCATTCATTAAAAGAGAGATATTTCTTGAGAAGATTATTGAACCTACATTGTATTATTTCTTCATCCTCTCATTGAAACACTTTAATTGATTAAATCTAATTTTTGACTATCATATTTATCAAAAAATTTCATCTAACACTTGAGCTATCATTTATTACTATTCATTGAAGTGTTAATCTCTCTTAGTACTTAATTTGTTTGTATTATTTATCAAGAGGGGAATTTAATTGTAAAATCATTTTGATAAAGTGTGGGTTGTGTTGAAGTCCTTTAAAGATCAACATTGTATAATGATCGGTGTTCCTTGTTGCAAGTCACCGTGTAGATCGTATTGAGGTCCCGTAAAGCTCAATAGTGTGGGTCATGTTAAAGTCCCTTAAAGATCAACATTGTATAAGAATCTGTGCTCCTTGTTGTAAGTCACTATGTGAGTCATATTGAAGTCCCGTAAAGCTCAAAAGTATAAGTCGTGTTGAGATCCCGTAAAATTTAACATTGTATAAGGATCGGTACTCCTTGTTTGTAAGTTATCAGAACCGTTGTAAATGGTTGGATTGCACCATAAGTCAATAAACATAGTGAAAAGGCATTGCTCGTGCCGAAGAGTTTGGTAACGGAAGACGTAGATTATTGCTTTGGATCGAACATCCACAATTATATCGTTTTCATCATCTCTCTCTTTTACTTATCACTTTTATATTTGTACTTATTATTTGAATTAATCTATTTAGTCTTTACTTGCTTAAATTTAGATTATTTTTTTGAAAAAGTTTTAAAAACCAATTCACCCCCTCTTGGTTAGTTATTCTTGGGCTATCACCTATGTATTTTGACAAAAAAATTAACTGAGGTAACTATCTTTTTCATATTCTTATGCTCAATGTATAGCATTAAACCAAAAAGTAAAATACATATTATTTTTACCATGGTTGCCCAAACTAATTTTCACATATCCATTGCACATCTCTTTCTAATTAGAATACTTCCATTTTACTTACCAATCTTGTTACATCTTCAATCCAATAAATCTATTTGTTGCTTAGGTTGTATCAGACGATCCCGTAAATTTTATGGAAAAGCCTTATGTTGGTATTGTTCTTTTTTTTGTCTCTTTCAGATTATTGCAACCTACATCTATGTTTTTATTTCGATTGCAGGGAGCTTTTGCTTCATTTTGTATCAGTTCAGTAAAAAATAAACCCGACGAAATTACACCCCCCCATTTGGCCACCATTAAAATTATAATTCAGTTTTCTTTCTTTTTTATTAACCATATATTATCCAATAAAATAATATTACACCTAATCCCAAAATGTTTTCTTCTCTTTTAACCACATATTTTTCAAAAAAACACTATTCCAACCATTACAGTTTCAAATAATGGGGGGGGGGGGGGGTAAACATAGGCTATATTTTGAAATACATTATTGTATTCCAAATTGTAACAGAAATCTTCCAGTAAATTTGAACTTTCCCCTTATGACTTTTCCATACCGTGTTTACTTCACCCTCTTTGTTTCAATTTTTGATTGACAGTTACATCTTTATGAAACATTATTTATTTTATACAATTGTGTGTGTGTGTGTGTGTGTGTGGAGGGGGGGGGGGGTTTATAATACACTTGTCTGTCGATCATTAACATTCAAGACACTAAAATTACTTTCAACATAACACATTCCATGCATTGCATGGGCGAAAGACTAGTATTAAAAAAAGAATTACGTTGATGTCCAAACTTAAATGTAACCATGGACCCACTTCTCGAGTAATTAAAAATGACTTAAGTATGAAATCTCGAAAACTTTGATTGAAAGTCTGTCCATTGGTTATCTAGCCAGCTTGGCCATCAGACTATCGTCGTCAGACAACGCTATCGTAGTAAAATTGAGACTATTCCATAATAATGTCACCATGACTGGGCCACGGACTATGTCCTAGGTGAAGCGAGGACTTAATCAACCGAACTCAGTAATCAATCAAAACCCTTCAAAAAGGACGGTGGTGTACAAATCGAGTTCAAAAACTATGGTATGATGTGACTAAGGGCAACAGACTCTTGTTGTTATGTCCACAAATAGTGACAATGGGGACAAAGGTCATGCTAAGCCACTCTATGTAATACACTCCAAAAAACATTTTTAATGAGAATTACTCTTTTCTTTATTATATTCAATCAGTTATTCTGTCAAAACTTCTCTTAAATTGAACTAAAATTGTCACGTTAGTTTTACTCATCAACAAATGATAATAAGCTGAAGAAAGAGAAAAAAATATTGATTTTTTATATCATGATGGCTCTAGAGTTCATAGAATGAAAGAGTAGAGGAAAATATTGAAGAAAAAGAGAAATATTATTAATGAAAAAATATATATATTTTTTGTGTGTGTGAAAGTCTTTCAAAATCTTGGGGTGAATTCAATTTTTTTTAATGAGATTTTGTATTTGTAATTTTTTCTTAAAAGTCAGCACGTGAATTTTTTTTTATAAAAATAATTGAAATTTTGAATACCCTTGATATTTCAAGACTTTTAAAAGGTCTTGATTTAGGGCTAACTTGGTAGTGCTTTTGAAAAAAATCAAAATTTGTTTTTAAGACTAAGAAAAAGCTTTTAAACATATTTCGATAATTTTTTGAAGTATTTTGTTTGGGTAGAAGAGGTTTTAGAGAAAGTTGGCATATGTAACTTACTCAGAAAGCTTTTCTATAAGAAGTAAAAGTCATGTCAAACTGACCCTAAATACTACATGACTTTTAAGGATTTTTAAAAAGTATTGATTGAATATAGTTGAAGTTTTTAAAATTTATAAAAGTCTTTGAAAGTATAAATTGAATATTTCCCTAATAAATTTATATGCATGAAGAAAGAGATAAAGATAAAAGTGAAAAAATCGTAAACTTTTCAAATAGATAGCCTTGAAAGGGTTTGTCTGAGTTTAGAATTTAAAGTAATTGTTAGGACTTATGTTATATTAACAATTTTTAAGACAAAATGATTATTATAAAAGAGTTGTAAAAGTTAAGGAGTCTTTTGTGTATAAATTATGAGTTTTTTTGTGTTTGAGTATGAAACATGGAGAAAGATTCGGCAGATTTACGGTAGCATGTCGCCTAACTGATGCTCGAGCGAAAGAATAATTGTCACCCAACTCTCGCCGCATGTCGCTAGCCTGGCGCTCGAACGAAAATATTTTTCGAGAAACTCTAGTTTGCGATTTTTAAGAGTTCTATCTATTCTATACTATCCAAATACCTTTTATTATAAATACCTAGTGCTTAATACTTTTTGGGTATGGTTGATCATTATAATAAATCCTCATAACATAATTCCAAGATCCAATGACATATCCTTGCATTGAGATTAAACGTTTGATTATTGAGATCAATCAACCACAAGTTGTGAAAAAAGATCAAATACAAATAATCCAAAACACCGACTTTCTAAATATAAACAAAAAGGTACTTTCTCAATAACTTTTAAAAATTATTGAAAATTGAGGGAAGTTGCACCAAAAGCACAGGAAGAGTACAAGAACAAGATGTTTTGGTGATCCATAGTAGATAGATAATTCCAAAATATCAGGAGTATGTGTGAGTGAAGCACGTTCTAATGGATTGTGGAGATTGCATGAATTAGATCATCAAGTCTAGTGAGTGTTCTAGATTGGATCATACTATAAGTTCTTATTATCTATAGTGAATACTACTGGTTTGGTCCTAGAGTTTTTACCTAGTTAAAGGCTTTCTCCGTCATCAATTCTTTGTGTTGTTTATATTATTGATTTCATACAAAATGGCATTTGAACATATGATAGTTAATTCACGTGACTTGGATCTAAAGTGGCTTGTTGCAATATCAACCAACAATGATTTTAATTTTGCATTATTCACCTATTCATCCCCCTCTAGGTCGAACTAGTAACTTTCAAGTGGTATTAGAGCTTAATAGCAATCCTTGACCTAAAATTTTATTTAGACGAGTCAATCAATTTCTGATTCGAGATCCGAGTGTGACATGGAAATTCAGGAGGCTTATGACCAATTGTTTGGGGAGTGCCTTAAGTTGAAAAAGCAAATCGCTCCGCTTTTAAAAAACTGAATAATCTTGAATTAGAAAAAGAGAGTTGTAGCCAAACTTAAGGAATCCATTAAAATTTTGAATGAATTAAGAGTTGAGAAAGAGAATTTAGATGTTAAGGTTAAATATCTTGTAAGTGATCTAGAAAAATCAAATACATAGCTCCAATCTTTTTTCTAGCAGATCTAAGAAAATTGATAACATTATAGGTTTGAATAAACCAATTGGGGATAGAAGAGATATAAGCTTTAATAAAACAAATTCCCATATTGCTTCTTCGAAAAATAAGTTTGTACCTACCTCGAACCCTAAGGTTCAAAACTTGAGACCTAGAGTTACTCCTAGGTTCATCCCCACGTTTCACCATTGTGGTAAGATTGGACACATAAGATCTAAGTGTCGCAAGTTCTTGAATAGGAATAAGACAAAGAATATAGGTATCCGAGGACCAAAATAATCGGTACAACATAGATTTCCTCCACCTAATGTTCAAAATCTGAAATCTAGGATTGTTCCTAAATTCATTCCCATATATCATAGTTGTGGTATTTTAGGTCACATTAGACTTAAATGCCGTAAGCCATTGAATAGGAAAAATAAATAAGATCTAACTAGTCATGTTAGATTCTTGACTAATCAAGTGAATCATTTGACTGAGTTGATGACTCAATTGACTAAGATTACATATTCTTCTAAGAAGATTTGAGTAAAAAAGAGTGAACTCACAAGTCAACGCGATGATTTATATCGCGGTATTGCTCGTATTGCTTTTCATGGTAAGAGTGTTTTTGTGCCTCATTAAGTAGGTAGTTAGGTACATACATCTGTATTATTCATGGTATCTACATAATCATGCATGCACTTTTAAAATTTTCCTTATTTGTTTTGCATTTTATTTATTATTTTGAAAAATTAAAATAAAAAAAGGAAAGAAAAAGATTTTCTCTATTTGTTGGACATTTTATTTTGCTATC
Source organism: Fraxinus excelsior (assembly GCA_019097785.1). Classification (NCBI taxonomy): domain Eukaryota; kingdom Viridiplantae; phylum Streptophyta; class Magnoliopsida; order Lamiales; family Oleaceae; genus Fraxinus; species Fraxinus excelsior. The sequence goes on along the minus strand of CM032635.1, from coordinate 20,419,761 downwards.
AAGTACTAGTTAGGTTCATAATTGGTAACTAAGATTTTCATTAATTTGTTTATAACTTGTTTGGAGTATTTGGTATGTGTTATTACATGTATCTTATGCACTATACACATTAGACTCTTGTCAGTGGATTTTGACCGCTTATTTGAGATTTGGGATGATGGTCATCTGTGTGGTGAATTGACTTTAAATATGGAATGACATTTAAACTAGTTAACCTAAACTCTTGTATATTATCTTTAAAAGAAATATTACTCTTGAGTTTTAAAGAAAAGTTTTTGAATTGCATAAAATGTTTTGAGGCAATCTTATACTTTTTTTATTCGTAGCCTATATATGATTTGAGTGATTAAGCTTGTAGGGGTATTCTAATACCTTGTGCCATATAAGTCATCTGATTTTAGAGTTATCGGCATAAAACTCATTATAGGGGTCATGTAGAAAGTCTAATGAAGAAGATCTTGCATGCTTTGGTGTTGCACGTGTTTTATTATGTTTTTTATTTAGCTTAGTCATATGATTTTGGTTTTGATAGTTTCTTCTTGCTTTTCACGTGATATTGTGGTTTTGATAGTTTCCTCTTATTTTTCATGTGGTATTGTGGTTTTTATGCGTTCTAAGAAACATGTTGATAAAATATTGAAGAAGATTTTTGGAAGTTTATTTTTGGGCAGTTTTGGATTTTTTGACTTCGAAATAAATATGATTTTATCACGGAATGTTTAAGGGGGAGATTGTTAAGTCCAAATTATAATTGACAATTTCTTTAGTTAAAATTATGTCATAATTGAATTGTATTAGGAGTTTATAAAGTTGTAATCAAAGTCAATATATGAATTATTGAGTCCTAATTATAACAAAAGAGTTGGGGTTGGTAATATAATTCTTGTATGAGTCTGAGATGTCCAATAAGATCACATGTGATTATTAGAACGTAATTATGAATCTAAAGAGTGTCCAAGAGTCGAGGTTTGACGTCGGAGCACACAGTTCAAGAGGGCTAATATATAAAATAGGAGTCAGGATTTATTTTGAAAGAGCAAACTTCCAGTAGGATCAAGAGGAAACTACAAGAATTGAGGTCAAAAGTTCTATGGGGTATTGGTCTACACCGTACTATAAATTTGCTTCGATTTATAGTGGATTACTGACTGGCAATGTGCTCGGATTTTTAACACAATTTAGGTTTCTTCGCGATCAATTTGGTGTTCTTTATTGCTATCATATTACAAATTGTGGTAATTCGACGTATAATAAATTGACGTGATTGATTAACCATCTAGAAATAATTAAAAAGTGACTTGTTACTTCTAACTGTGTAATTCCACATGGTGGGTCTAAATATTCAGCTAATTTAAAACTTTCAATAAGATACTATTGGTGCTAGCATCAACGTATGTTTCATTTAAGGAGTTAAGCATCTGTCGATTGATTTGAATTGCATAAATTCAAATCCATTATCAAGCTGCCTCTACAGGTAGTAGAATCATTTAACTATCAATAATTGATTAGATCATCTTTAGCATATGGACATGAATTGTTTGGGCTCCATTTTTAAAAAGTTCTCAAATACATTTTGAACTACACATTCTTTCAAGAAATAATATTATACGAAAATACAAATTTTTATTTTATTTTTTAATCACATATTCTTTAAAAAAATCACTATTCCAAAACACATTTCTTTTTTATTTTAATGGAGCCCAAACAGGGGCTTAGTTTTTGTTTGAGAGAGATTTTTTTGGGGGAAAAAATGATTTTTTGGATAACGTGTGACTAAAAAGTATAGAGAACTCATTGAATCATATGAAAATAAATTTTTTAGGGTACAACTGAAAATAAGTTTGAAGAAAAATGATTTTATAAAAAATGTCGCTCAATCAATCTCTTAAGATGACATATTATTTAAGTTGTGATAAGATCATCTTAAAAGTTAGGATATAAGTCTCATCTAAATGCACCAATAATGCTACATTATGGAAATTGATTATAATGATGTACTACTATATTATTTTTATTATCATTAGTAGTATTATAATTCTTTAGTTACTTTTATAATCGTATATGAATATTATTAAATATTTTTGTAAAACAGTATTTTCATTATAGCCGTTTTAAAATGAACAGTAATTAATAGATACAAATCACAAAATTTATAAAATTACTAAATAAAAAAATAATTGCTGCTTCTCAAAATTCGTAGTTGATGGTGCAGATTCTTATATAATCAATTTATTTAAATTAAAATTTACTAAACACCTAAAGTAACTTGTGATGGTTTTGCAAAACTTCTCAATCTTAAGCTTAACTATATTTTACTATTCTCTCGATTTTATAACATGTTATCTGCTATATTCAAACACTTGATTAATTTAAGTAATGTGATTTTTCATTTGAAAATAAAAAATTGAGATCCAACTATTATCTCTTATCATAAGAAGTCAAAATACTGTGTACCGAATCATAATGGTGGTATACAACCATAAAGTTATCAATTGGTTGGAAATCCAATATGTTACTTTCGAGCTATTGACGTGACGTGGAATCCAACTTTAAAGTTAGTGTTATCATGATCACCTAATTTGATTTTGTTTCGTTATAACCACCAAACTTTATACTTAGTATTACCATGACTATTCAACTTTATACTTTTGTCACCTGGTCGCCCAATTTCATATAACGTTTTACCATGATCACCCAACTTCTTTTCATCATTTTTACTAATTTTAAAAGTGGTCAAATGATAATTTTGCATTACATATAAAATAAATTTTAAAAAAAAATTAAAGTTTTTATTTTATTTTGAAAACGTTTTTAAAATTATTTTTTATTTTTTAAGGAACTTTTTTTGTTAAATAATTTTATTTTTCTAAGTAACTACCGTTTTTTAAAATAATTTTTATTTTATTTTTGTTTTTTAAATTAATTAATTATATACACACACAATTACCGTTTTACCCATTTAGTGAGATGAAAAGAAGTTGGATGACCATAGTGAAATATTATATGAAATTAGGTGGTCATGGTGAAACGTTATATGAAATTGAGTGGTTATGGTGAAATAAAATCAAATTTTGTGAACATGGTAATACTGAGTATAAAGTTGGGTGACCATGATGAAATAAAATCAAATTCAATGACCGTGATGACGCTAAGTCTAAAGTGTGGTGACCATTTGTGGATGTAACCCTCATATAAATTGAACAATATTAACATGTGGTATCATAGTTCATAGTTCACAAATTTACCTAGCATGCTTCGAATTGATCATAGGTTCCAGAAATTTACTTGAAATTAAAGAAATTCAGTAATAACTAGATTGAACATTGTCATCTTCATCACAATGAAAGAGTTAATTTTCCACAACCTAAATACCAAACTATTGATGATGTGCCAATAACATCAAGTCTGCAACCATTTCTTATTCATGTACGAATTTCATTTGTTTTTTCTCATGTGTGTGTTGTAACTTCCAAATCACAAGAACGTAATAAACGGATATGGAGTGTGTGGAATTAATTTAAGTGTAGTGGGAGGTTTTCACTCAAATTCAAACAAGGAACTCTTCCTTTCAAATCATTTGCACAATGCATGAGTTGGATCAACCCACATGGATGATCCATTCATTTCTAACATATTTCACTTGCATATGTTGGGTTTGACCTGAATTCAATATAATCATCAAATATATCTTTCTCAAAATATCAAGTTCATACTAGCAAACAGACCGTATGAGTACACTTGTAGAACATACAACACACAACACCTATTAAAGATATATGTAGTCTATAAGAGAAATGAGATGTCTCGCTATAGTCCAAACTTATTTTTCTTAATGTATGTTCAAGTATTTTGGGTCCTCAAATACCCAAAGAATAAATGAACTTCTCACCAAATATTGTGTTCAGGATTGTGACCTAAGCCCCAAATGCCTAACAAATTGTCTGCCCAGTGAATACAATTTGAAGTGTTAGCCAAAATAGTCTTCCATTTGCTATAAATCCCTTAAATTTAAACTTGATTCTTTCTTAGACATGTCTCGTAAGATTGTGTCATTCATGATCATCGGCAATATACTAGAGTAGCAACACTAAAATAAAGTCTGAGAAACTAGTTAAAAGTTGGTATATAAGTGAGGATATATATACCTCAGGGACTCACACAAAGAAGAATAAGGAAATCATTCTTTCATTCGTCAAAACACACATGTTTTGAAACACGTACTATGATATTTTCTCTCTTTCTTAGAGCATACATGATATCTATAAATTAAGCGGTCTGTACATATTTTTGTTGAGACGTTCCTTGTTACCTAACTTGAGTTCTCCTTATATTCATTCCTCTATACAATCAATCACCTCAAAATCCATCTGGCTACTAAACATTTTTAATGGACAATGAAGTCCATTTCAATTACTTGAGATTACATACTAATCTCAGGAGTTTGCATTTCTCAAAGAGGCATTTGCAAAACTTTTGATACCACGTTGACATGAGAATCATCATCATGGTATCAATATGGAAATGGAGTCATGATGATCATCACATGAATGTTTAAACTTTTCACTGCAAAGGCTAAATAAAATTTATAGGTGTCTACAATGCTCATATACGCTTTTGCAAATGTTTACATATCATATTGACATGACTATTATTACCTTAATATCAAAATGACAATGGAGTTATTATGATCGTCACGTGCACATTTTACACTTTTCACACCTCGAAAAAATATTACTAAGGTTAAATAACATTTATAATTGTTTTCATTCTCATATATGCTTTTTCACATGTTTTGATATCATATCGACTTTAGTGTTGTTATCGTAGTATCAAAATGGCAGTAGAGTTGTTATGATCGTCAAATGCATGTTTGCACTTTCATATCAAGAAAAAATATTATTTGGTAAAAAATAATAGTCATATGTGTCTGCATTGCTCATAGAGGCTTTTTCAAACATTTTAATATCATTCTATATAAGTATCGTTATCGTAGTACTAAAACAACAAAATTGTTATGATCGTCACATGCATGCTTTGAACTTTTCACACCTCAAAATAACAATACTAAGGCAAATAATTTGTAGGGGTTTGCATTTCTCATATAGTTGGGTCACATGTGAGGATAAGTTTAATTCTACTCGAGAAAGATTGTTAAATAATTTAGGAATATTGATCTTCATAATTAAATCGTTATGTTAAATTGTAAGGTTCAAAGTTAAAGGGGATTGATATAAGGGAATTTGGAATCTTAGTACATTTTTTATCATTATGTTTTCATCAAAGTTGTTTTAATCACAATCTTATATTAAAGAGCCAACCAACTCTTCCACATTCATGTTTTCAATGTCTTTACTTTCTTCGATGGCAATCACTTTGGAATGAAATCTACCATGTAGTGATCCAAGAATTTTCTTTATAATTCTACTTTTAGAATACTTTTTTTTCCCAAAGTGTACGTCAAGTCGGTAATATCACTGAGCTTGGCATAAAAGTCCTTGAATTATTCATCATTGATAAGTGTGTTTTATGCATTTATCTGGGCCATATTACCAAACTTTTATATCGTCAAAGTATTGATTTCTACTTAACTTGGGTTAATTTCCTTTTGTTTTCGTATTGAACCCGTTCCAATCCTATTGAAAAAGAAAGAATGACGAATTGGCTATTGGATGGAAGTTTGGAGACTAATATGCACTTGAATAGAAGTTGAAGGGTCAAAATAGGTGGAGGATCAAATCAAGGAGAGAATGAAGAAAATGACTAAATTGCAATATTTGAAAGAAGAGATGCTTGATGAGAAATATTTCACTAAATGGGCTTGAACTTGGACTTGGAAGTTGAATGAAATTCTAAAGAATTGTGATAAGTGCATTTTACACACTTAATCTAGGCCACAAACATGGATAATTGTTAATAAATATGTGGAATATAGCTTAATTCGATATAATTTGTGTTTTGCAGGACAAAAATGATGAATAATTTCATGACAAATAATTTCAGTGATTTTAGAACGAACAAATAATTTCATGACAAGTTTCTAAGCAATCTGCAGGTGATTGAATTTAGTTTAATTCTATTTATTTTGACACTAATTCGAACATCAGTTTTAATTTTTTTTATTATTTGTGCTTTAGTTAGATTTTTTTCTCTTTAGAAATTTATCTAAGTACCACTTTTAATTCTTTTTCAGGTCTTGTATGTGAAGGTCGCTTGACGGTGATTTGATTTCAACTGATCCAGAAATCGAACGCACCTTCCATCATAGACAAAGAGAAACAAGAGTAGTACAACAAATGGCTAACGTACAAAATGAACAAGTGGTGCAAGTTAATGAAAAGGATATTGTTGATGAGGAAAACATGTTGGTTGAAGACTTCATGACACTGCGAATCATTCAGAATCAATCTAGCATCGTCTGCCCTCCGTTTGGGCAGCCTAATTTCCAGTTGAAGAACAATGTCATACATGTATTTTAGAATGGACATCAGTTTTATGGCAGAGCTGAAGAAAACCCACATACACACGTCTCTCGATTTTTGGAGATGTGTCAACACTTCAGATATCAGGATATCTCAGATGATGCTATCAGACTATGACTGTTCGCACATACACTACGTGATAAAGCATTAGAGTGGTTGGATTCTCAACCTATTGCCAGCATCAGCACCTGGAACGACTTGGCTCAGAAATTCTACACAAAGTTATTTCCACCGGCCAAAATTACAAAATTGAAGCATGACATCTCGATCTTCCGTCAAGGTGAATCATAATTATTTGATGAAGCATGGAATCATTTCAAAAACATGCCAAGGAAGTGTCCTCATCACGGTATTAGCAAAGGACACCATGTCCAATATTTTTATGCGGGATTGCTTCCATCATTAAAAAGTATGGTGGATTTTTCATCGAATGATTCATTATCAACAAGAACTATTGATGACGCCTTGAAACTATTCCAAATGGTGGTGACTACTACAGCAACGTGGTCTTCTGAACGGGTTGTTCAAAAGAAGGTGTTAGGTGTATACGAGATGGATGTTTAGTCGGCCTTATTTGCGAAGATAGACTCATTATTTCAAAAGGTGGAGAGCATATCAGAAACAGTGAACGTTACACACGCTAAACAGCCAAGTTATGGAGAGTTTGGAGGTAACCATAACACAACAATTTGTCTTATTCTGGCACAAGGGATAGAACGAGTGGATTTTGCACAATGGGGACAATATAAACAGAATAATCCACATTTAGATACCTACAACCCAGGTTGGAGGAAACACCCAAATTTCTCCTGGGCTAATTAGAATCATAATAGGCAACATAATCAATTTCAGCAGCAAGAGAAGCAATTTCAACTGGAAGAGATGTTAGAGAAGTTTATGGAGAAAACAAATCAATACATGGAGGCTAACAATCATAGCATGAGGAAGACCGAAATAACTCTCCGAGATCAGAGTGCTGCTATTAGAAATCTGGAGATCTAAGTTGGGCAGATGGCACATTTTATGACAAATAGAGCACCGGGTACCTTGCCAGCAATACTGAGACTAATTCCAAAGAGTAGGTAATGGTCATAAGTATGTTGGGAAACATAAGAATTGAGGATCCAGCTGTGAAAGCAATCACCACCAGGAGTGGAGTGCAATTACCAAAATTACATATCAAGCGATCGAGTGCGAATAAGGAAACAGTACCTTCTTCAGATGAGGTACAATTGGAACAAACTGAACAGACGATAAAGGCATCTACTAAAGAGAGTTCAGATACACCACATGTTAAAGAAACTGTTCCTATCAAACCTAACGAGCCTCATATTCCATTCCCACAAAAGTTGAAGAGACACCAGCTAGACCAGCAGTTTGAGAAATTTTTGGATGTGTTAAGGAAATTCCACATTTACATCTCGTTCGTAGACGTCATACGAGAAATTCCAAGCTATACAAGGTTTTTGAAGCACATGATGTGAAAGAAAAAAAAAGCTTTCAGAAATTGAAAATGTAGCACTAACAGAGGAGAGCGGTGCACGATTACAAAAGAAATTGCCTCACAAGCTCAAGGATCCAGTGAGTTTCACCTTATATGTCTCAATTGGAAATACTGGTACTTTGAATGCTTTATGTGATACTGGTGCGAGTATTAACTTGATGCCACTTTCTATCTTCCGATAACTCGATTTGGGAGTGGCTAAAGCAACAACGATGACTTTACATCTGGTTGATTGATCACTCACCCACCTAAGATGGATTATAGAAGATGTGTTGATTAAAGTAGAGAAATTCATCTTCCCAACATACGTCCTCATTCTAAACATAGAAGAAGACAGAAATATTCCAATAATCTTGGGTAGACCTTTCCTAGCAATATGTTGGATTTTAATTGATATAGAGAAATGGAAGCTAATCTTGAGGGTAGATGAGAAGCAAGAAGTGTTTAAACTATATAATTCACCTAAACAACCATTAACCCTCAATGAGTGTCACTGTATTAATGAAGACGAACTCTCCTTTCAACAAAATTGTCAGAAGAGAAAATCGGAATTTGGAGGATTTCTGGGTAGAGAAGAGAACGGAGAATTCAAAGTTTGGAGAGCTAAAAGAGGATGCAAAACTGGAAATTGCAAGGAATGCACCGGTGAAATCCTTTGATTTGAACCACCATGAACCTACCGAAGTAAAGTCAAGTTATAGACTATAAACTAGCACTGGTTGGGAGGCAACCCAACAATTCTTCTCTTTTATTTATTTCGCTTTATGCATTAGATTAGAAATTTCTTTTTCGAGTTTTTATTCTTTTTAACAATTTTGGTTATTCATTGTCTTTATAGGACATAAGGAATCTATGCATGGTCCATACTTCTTTCTTTCATCATCTTCAAATTCACATCTACATTGGTCTTGGAAGTATCCCTAGCCCCATTTTCTTTATCTCTTTGTGAATTTGTCATTAGTTTTATGCGCCTTTAAGTTTACATTTTGTTATTCTTTAAACATGACAATGTTCTGTATAAGTTTGGGCGTGAGAATATTTCATTCATCATGTTACTGCAGTTCGTGTGTGAAAAAAATTATAGTCTTTTGTGTAATTTTCATTAGTTACTTTCAGTTTAGTTGTTTATTTTCTAGCATTAATTTAGAATTTTGTGTGCTTGTGTGGGTTAACTTTACCGATCATGATGTGAATATTGGACTATGTATGAATCGTGAATGATTTGGTTCATTACTTAAAAATAGTTGAACATAGTGAATAAACCCGAATAACATCTTTTGTGCTAAACTAGGTCCATTGTTAGAATAGTTTGAAGGTGGTTGAGCTGTAGCAAGTGAATATTGAGATGAGTAGGGATTCCGTACATGATATTATCTTGTGTGGATTATCTTAAACCAATGAGGTGAAAATGAGGTAAAAGTCTTAAGTTAAGGGTTAGTTTTAGAAATTAAATGTCTAAAAGAAAAGGGGCACTGCATTAATCTGTGTGAGTAAAAATATTTTTTCGAACCTGTATAACTTGAGTGATTAAGTTTGCAAGGGTTGAAGATTTGGTGCCCTATGGTCATCTAACTTGAGAGTCATTGGCCTAAAACTCTCTACAAATGTTATATAGAAAGCAAATGAGAAGATGTTACAAAAAAAAATCTGAATTTATATATAAATTACATTGATTAAGCCCCGTACATTCGGTTAATAGAACTATATCTCTAATACGAAGCGAGTAACTTAGTTTAACCTTAGATGTTGAAGTAATAAAAAAATGGAGAATTTCTACTTGTTGAAGTGTGAACTTGTGATAGTCCAATCCATCCAAATTAAGAGAGGGTAAGTAGTAGATGTAAATGGGTTTAACGTTAGAGCATATCCCGAGATAATTGAGTGAAAAAATTAAGTTTGAGAGGTGTGTATCTCTCGAGCGAAATATTGGACTAATATGGGTCGGGTGTTGAGCTAATCATGATTTTAATATGTCTATATGAGTTTTCACACACATAGATGTCAAGTTATGCATATAACATGTGGAGATTGATTTAATTTTGCACTGTTGAAGTTGTTCATTTTGTTTAGTACTAAGTTCCAATCCTGATATACGACGGTTATCTAACCATATATTATGTGGAATTAAGTTACAGTTTTGTTTGAGGACAAATAATAGTTCAAGTTTGGGGGAGTTGATAGGTAGTTTTACACACTTAATTTAAGCTACAAACATGGATAATTGTTAATAAATATGTGAAATATATCTTAATTTGATGTAATTTGTATTTTGCAAGACAACAATGATGAATAAAGTGAAAATTAGGAGAAAAAGCAAAAAAAGGCTAAAATGAAGTAAAATCAAAGTTTGAGGACTCAAGTGCAAATATTAAAAAGTCGTGTCGATCTCACGTTGAAGATTTGAGAGTGTTAGGCATCAATTGGATGAGGAAAGAAGTCAAATGGATGAAATATAGTCGAAATACTATCACATATAAACTTCCAACCGAAAAAGTTATGCTTCGAATTTTTAGTCTCCATTTAAGACCCCTTTTTGGCATATAAAACGAACGAATTTGAAAACTCATATTATCGAAGATTTGCATCCCTTTGAGTTAGATTTCCAAAGCATTTTGAATCTCCTCATTCGGATATCGTGAGAAAAAGATACGACCAAAATACTGAAAACTATTCGACGAAAAAATTATAACTATGCAACCACATAGTTATAAATCTATGCGACCGCATAGAAGGTTTCAGAGAATTTTTGGGCAAAATTTATTGTTTTATGCGATCGCATTCAACATAACTATGCAACCGCATAGTGTTTTTTTGGGTGCGAATCTCTAGTTTCCTTATTTCGTTTCAACTCTTATGAAAACAAATATTTACACATCTATATAAACTACAAAGCCATTCAGAACGGAGGAGAAGAGTTTTATGAAGATTTTTAGAGAGAAAAAGAGGTAAGAACGTGAAGAACAACTCCAAGAACATGAAAATTCAATTGAAAATTAATCGGGGTAATGTCGTTCTTCATCTATTTTTCTGATTTTCTTCTTTCCACCATACTACGCTAAATTATTATGTGCTAGAAGAATGATGAACTATGTATTATGAGTTTTAATTTTTAGTTTTACATTCTTGACATAAAAAACATGTATTAAGATATTTGAATGATTTATATGATTTTATTTTCTCCATGATTATTGTGCATGTAATTATGTGATTGTTGTGACTTATTTCATGCATTCGAAAGAAGGGGAATCTGTTCGACATATATAAATCGTCATATGTAGGGGATAAAAATATACCGCTATGCCCTATATGAATCTTTAAGTGTTTATAAATACTCTTTCATTCTTGTATATTTGCATCCATCATAGAAATATAGTTAGGTCATAAATGAGAATAGATTTAACTTTACTCGAGGGAGACTGTTAAATACTTTAGGAGCATTGATTCTTCAATATTTTCAATTGTATGTCAAAGTGTAAAACTAGGTTTAAAACGATTATTACATAAGGATTCGTGATCTTAGTATACTCATCACATAATAGAAAACACTTCAATTTACATTCGTCGCCAATTTACATTTAGTTAGTTAATTCATTCATACTTGCATACTTATCATTAATTTAGTTATAATTTCATCAAAACAACATTCTCATTTTTATTGTTTCAGTTAAGGTCACGATAATTAGAATTAGAACTAATCAATACTTGTAGGAACGATACTTGGATTCAAAATTCATTTTACTACTTTGGAATTCCAATTGACAAAGATGAGATACCTTTTTAGGGACTTCTAACCGGACAAAAATTGTTGGATGTTGGGAATTAAGAAGGGAATTATGCACACATAGAATTAGGGATGGAAGGCAACGAGGAAAAAATATACACATGGCTGAAATTGGAAAAAGCCCAAAGGACGGAAGACGGTGGGAGCAATAGAGAAAATAATTTCAGGTTTTTGTGCAAGAGAATTAATAATGTTTTGTCAATTATTCTTCTAACTTGCATTTATTTGTTAAATTTGTCATCATATTAGTTTAAAAACATTGATTATAACATTTATTCATTTAGATAAAATAGAGGCTATATAAAAATGCAAGTTAGAAGAATATTTAAGTGAGAAAGCCTAAGATTATGGTTTCACCTAACTATTAAATATGATTCTCAATTATATAATTATTTCTAATCATTTTTTCAAAGTTTATAAGCAATAACACTAAAGTAATTTTACTCTCTCTCTCTCTCTCTCTCTCTCTCTCTCTCGACTATCAAGTAAAAACTTGATAATAGTGCAATTATCACGTTTTTCATCAACTAATAATTGCATTTTCATAATTTATTGGCACCTAAATGTTCTAAGTACACTTATATTTTGGTTTAGGTTCCGAATGGACGAATACGGTGGAAATAAAGAGAAACAAGTGAAAGATGACCAAAATGGAGGAAAGTGAAAGTTCAGGGACTAAAGTGCAAATGCTATAAACTTGTTTCCAACCTTGTGATGAAGATTCGAGAGTGTTAGAGGTCAATTGGATGAATGAAGGGGTCAAAGGGATAAAACATAGCCAAAACATTATCACATATCAACTTTCAGGTTGAATAGTTTTGCACCGATTTTCAGTCTCATCTTGAGACCAGTTCTTGACATGTTATATGATCGAATTGGAAGTTGACATCTGAAGAAACGTTGTAAACATTTGAGTTAGCTTTCCAACTCAATTTGAATAACCTCAATCAGATATCGAAAGAGAAAATTATGGCCAAAATACTGAAAGCTATCCGACTGAATTTCATCAAAACCATGCGATCACATGGTGTTTTTGCTGTGCGGTCGCACATAGACGTTTAGCGAGCTCCAAGCCTCATTTCAATTGTTCATTGCGACCGCAAGGAGTTGTACCTTGCGACTGCATGGTACACTTCGAAGCCTGAATCTCCATTTTCCTTCTACGGCTTAAACTCCTTTGGTAACATATCTTGCACAACTTTTTAACCCTAAATACAACCCAGAACACCTCCATACATGATTTTACTCTGTTTTTGCTCAAGAAACATATGAGGAACTAAAGATTTTGGTGAAACTACGAAGGAACTCGGTTGGAATTGGTGATTTCATGTCATTTATTCATTTATTTTGATCTTTTCATTGTCAAACAATGCTATAATTTAGATTTTCATTCTCTTGAATTTACATTGAATTCAATTTAACATTTATAATATTTTTCATGGATTCAGTCATGCTCTTTCCATTGTTCAATCAAACTATTTGTTAAATTTTAATTTCAATTATTTACTGTTGAGATTGGTTTAGCAATTATTAAATCTTTTATAGATCCAGTCATGCTTCTTCTATTGTTAGATTGAACTAGTTGTCGAATTTTAATCTCAATTTCACTTTATTGGCAGCTTAATTATTGCCATATGCTTGATGTATATGGTCGATCTTTGATCTTATTTCAATAAAATTGAGCGAATAGGTCATAAGTCTAGATTCTAGTATTACGTTTTGTAAATTAAATTGATTTTCACGATATATCTTCCGATTAGAGTGTCGGATGAAAGCTTTTAATTGAGTTATAAAACTGAATAATTGATGTAGATGATCCGATCCAACTCGGACGTTTCACTGCTTCAAATTATTGATTTTAATTTCACCTTTCAACATTGAATCTTACTACATATTTAAGAGAACAATTCATCACTTTTTTTATCCTTTAAATATTTTTCCATTTCCCTATGGATACGACACCCTAAAGCTGCACTACAACTACCGCGTTATTCTTTGGGCGTAATCAAAGCTATTTCTATATTTCAATTTCAATATCTCTATTCCGAATTAAAATATAAAATTTATCAAGTTCGTGGTTCTTATATGGAACATGCTTCAAAGGAATTATACTTCTCTTGAAACCTATAATTTCCTATATTGTGTTATTTTTATGATCATGCCTAAATCCCCCCCCCCCCTCTCGAGTGCCGGAATTGACTAGCATCAAATTATTCAATTAGTGACCAATTAATTGAAAACATTAAAATCATAGCAAAAATAAACACATACGAAAAATCTAATAGAAATAACTAAAATTAATCATCCATATTCTCGAGTTTTTTTTTTTTTTTTTGCAACAATCAAACCCTAGATAATGAATTTAGCTCATGATATAATCTATAAAAATACTAAAATTCATTCAAAAAGACAAGGAAGAGAATAGAAAAACTAGGATATAGATCTTCAATTTCTTATCTTGTTCTTCTTTGTCTTGTTCTTTAATCTCTTGATATTTTTTCTCATTGCCTTCTTGAAAAATTGTGTTGAATTTCTCTTGCCTCTTGAACCGTTCTCCCCTTAGAATTAGGACTTAAGGGTTGTAGTTATAGTCTTTTGAAGTCTTGGAATGGTTGGAGTCGTGTTGGGCCAAGAAAAGAGTCCAAAAAAAATCAAAACCACTTTTCTTGCCCAATTGTGCCTCAGCACCACAATTGTGGCTCTGCAATGCCCAATTGCTGTTGAATTTCAGCAACGGTGGAGCTGCGGCGCCACTAAGGTAGCGTCGTGACACCCATTTTCGGATGGAAATTCAACACTGCATATCCTTCATTATTTTCATCATAAAGTTTTCTCCTGATATTCAATTGAGACGATTAAGATGTGTTGGAAAGATAACTCAAATGGATACAAGTTTGATACATATATCATTTTCCAATTCAAACGTTTGCTATGTGAAAAATGAGTCTCAATATGAGACTAGAAATTTGGAGCATAATTTTTTATGTTGGAAATTGATGTGTGATCATACTTTGCCTATATTTAATCTCTTTGACTTATTTCTTCATTTAATTGAATTCTAGCACTCTCAAATCTTCATTGTGAGGTCCGACACAACTTTTGAATATTTTCACTATAGTCCCTAAATCTTGAATCTCTTACAATTTAGCCATTTTCTCCTATATTATTAATTTTGCTTATTTCCTTTAATTTAATTAACCTATATCACAATATCAAAACACACATTAAAATGCTCTAAAATTCGTAGAAATTAGTTAAATATCAAATTTAGATGATGTCTAAAATATGAGTGAAATACACATCAAATACTCCCAAGTTTAATACTTTACTAGTTCTTGAGAAAAAAAAAAAAAACACACACACACACACACACACAGACAAATTCAATTAGATAGTTTGCTTTCGTAGCTCATGATTGAAAACATAATTTCAATTATGAACCACATCAAAGTTATAATGCAAAAGCTAAATTTTCACATATTCAGTGCAAAACGGATGTGTGTATGAAGGATTAAGTGTAACGATGTACAATAATAAGTTGATCCAATTCTCGACCTTAAAAGTCAAATATTTCCTCACTTTGCTAGTGGGATTCACACACTCCAAAACTTAATTTCTTTTCACTCTTTTCTCGATGGAGTAATCTAAGGCATCTAAGTCTAATATCTTCAATGAATACTCGATTTGACGAGAATGCTTGATTTGTTCTTGTATTTGATTGATTTGACGTGCATGCTCAGCCTTCATTTCGATTTTCTTTTATCGTAAATTGCGAGTCTTTTGATAGCGATCATTTTGTCTCCAATGGATCAACTTGGCCACAATAGCTATGAAAACTTGAATTCAATTGTTAGTGATAAAACAATTTGTTTGTTATAATCAAACATGAGATCAGCCATATGTCAACAATTACAACTTTGATATCCTTACCGTTATTATCACGAATTTCCCCAAAGAATATCTCCTTTTAATATTGGAGGCACACTTTTAAAACACCTCTCATACATATACTAACTTCAATTGATTTGACTTTCGAGTGCACCTGGCCAACTCCGTTACCATAGGAGAAAGTCACGTTTGGCTAACAGTTTGTTCAAGTGTGTAGAAATTAGGCTTATGTGGACGTGAGAGGCCGCGAAATCTGTTGGCCATGTTGAATGTACAAAATTCGAGGTTAACAACCTATATGGCTATTTGCAAATTAAAGACACTATGCAATACAACTTCTCGTATATTATCTTTTATTTGGGCATTCTCAATAATATATTTGTGAAAATCAAGCTGGATTGATGTTATAATTCGACGCATCCAAACTGGGAAGGAGTTAAACGTTAAACCTAATTTGGTTTAATTCAAAATTTATATTAACCAGCAGTTATAATTCATCGTGGTTATAACATTTTTTTATGTTACAAGCCGTGTAATTAGTTATGGGACCAATGATGTAATTATATTGCTTTGATTATGTAGAAAACTATTTGAATAATTGGAATTTTGTTGTCTTTGTAATTATGCCTTGGTTTCTCTTCTATCGAGTGTTGATATTGGGAGAGCAAGATTGATTTAATAAGAAATTCAACCCAAAATTATTTATTGTTCCGGAGATATTTACTTGGACACGTTTGTGTCGATTTGTTTCTTTCTATGTATTTCTCTTATATCGATTACTCTTTAAAGTGTGGTGGAAAAGAAAATCTGACTAATACACGATATTTATTCATTGTGTATACATTGATCTTATTTATTCATTGTTAATTATTCTAATATAAAGTTTCCATCAAACTTCTTGAATATCGTATGGAAAATACTAATGTTGTCAAAATCGAACATAAAAATGGGGACTTGTGGTATAAACTTATTCGATTATGACTAAAAACCCCTTAAATCGAGAACCGGGAAAGACACGGACAAATATCTTGTCCAATCATGAAACCCATTGACCCGTTCAACCGTAAAAAATGGGGACTTGTGGTACAAACCGATTCGATTATGACTAAAAACCCATTAAATCAAAAAACCAGGAAAAGACCCCGACCCGACACCTATTTTATGGGTTAGCATTTTTTACTAAAATGATTTGAAACTTCACAGGCTCGTGTGAAAAGTTTTTAGAAAGTAAAAAATACTATGTAAAATGAAAAAGTAACACGATGTCACTTTTTTTTATAAAAATTATCACTTTTGAAAAAAAGTGATACAAACTCAAAAAAAATGACAAAACTATAAAAAAAAAGTGACAAATACCAAAATAGCACCATCCATTTGTATATCACCGATAATCATGTTCTTAAAATAATCACCACGTTCAGGCCAATCCACGTGCTGATTATATTAGAAAAATATAACATATTATTTCATTTTTTGATCTTTTTAAAAAGTGACAAAAACTTGAAAGGTGATTAAAAACTAAAAAAAGCGACAATTTAAAAAAAGTGACGAATTCAAAAAAAGTGGCACAAATTAAAAGAAGTTATACAGACTAAAAAAGTGACAGACAATAAAAAAAGTGACACAATCAAAAAGTGACAGACTCAAAAAAGTAACGATTTTTTTTATATAAAAAAGTGATAATCTTTTGACGAAATTCACGGGCTTCCTCCTTCTGTAACAATTGGAGTAGAATTTTTCCTTGCAAGAACATTAAGCTGCCTCTCAATATCCTCCTCTTCTTCATCAATTCCACCCTCATGAATCAATCTTTCGTCGGTCACCTAACCACCTCGAATACCAACACGAGTCATCTTGAAAACTTTCAATTTTAAGCTCAATTTCCTGTCACAAAAATTGATGCAGAATGTATTGTTTTCTTAATTGTCTAGCTTTGATTCCCGTTTTACAAACATCGCATTTGTGCTTTGATCAATCCATAAAATTATTGCCACCACCAAAGTTGACAAAAAGTGACGATCTCAAACAAAGTGACAGAAAGTGAAAAAAGTGGCAACTCATAACCACCACCATCTCTGAGCTGCCATTGCCACAAATCAATTCGGACACCAAAGAATACCTATTATTCAAATTCATATTTCTCGAGCCATCAAAAGTACCACAATGGACGGCAATAACTTGGGATCCTCTCGTCAGAATCGGATGCTCAAATAGTTGAACAAATGAAATACCAAGCCCTCAAACGGATCATTGAGCGAATCTTGCCTCAAAACGAATTTCAAAATAAAGAAGTACATGACATAGAATTGATACATGTACCCTATCAAGAAATAGTAGTTGCTATTTACTTCTATTGCTCAACATAATGCATCATAAATCATGATGGCGGAGGTTAGTAATGCAATCATGTGTTGACAGTCATTGGCGGAGCAACCCATATTAGTGTTTCTCGGTGGAGCAACCAACATAAAGACAAGCTAACACACTCCGTACTTTCAAATATAAAGAACTTAGTTAACATCATGTATTGATATTTTCTTATCAAATAAAAGTGAAAACAAAGTAAAACACAAAATCAGTGTGTAGCTTTTATCCCTTAGGTGGTGAATAAACTTGGAATTCACATTGTAGAGATAGAATATAAATATTGGATAGTAAATTAGAAATAAATCTTACAAGAATGGTGTGGCAACAGCGTTTATGAATCCAACCCCAAAGAAAAATAGCTCAACTGATCCATATATATAGAACCTAAGGTGTTGGAGAAAATCCAAATGTCCTCGCTAATCAAATTCAACGACTTGCATTCTATCTTTCCCTTCGATAACAAACTCTGCAACTAAATCGGCCACAAATTCGAAAACAAATTAGCACAAACTGGCCCAAGAACAAAGACAAACAAGATAGCAAGGGAGAGAAGAAGAACGCGTCGAGGAAGCAAACCGGAGATCTGGTGGTGGAAGTTTTGGTCGGATTTATATCTTCTGGTTTGAGGTTTTCTGTCGTTTTGGTTTGAGGGTATTGGGCGTATTATTTACTATTAAAGGATTTGATTTTAGTTTCGAGGGGTAGTTTTCCAATTTGTCATTTTTAGAGGGTAGTAGACGTAATTACCTCTTTATAGTTTCTCTCGAGGGAAAATTTTATAAGTAAGAGATTTAATTTCATCAATTTCAAATTTAAGAGATAATGTTTCAAATTTCAAATTTCAGATTTTTTAAGATTAAAAATCTCAAATCTCGGATTTTTTTTTAATTTTATTTATAAATTAATTAATTAAACATATATTTTATTAATTAAATATATTAAGTCACAATTCCATATAATTTGGTCATAAATCCTATATAATTTAGTCACAAATCACAAATTTTACATGTCACAACTATTTTACGGTCACAATTCAAAAAATATATAAGTCGCAATTTGTTCATCGATCACAAATAAAAAATTGAAACGTCACAACTATTTTACGGTCACAATTCAAAACTTTTATATGTTATAATTTGTTCATCGGTTACAAATAAAAAAATTTATGAATCACAAATTAATTATGGTCAAGAATTTGAAATTTTATAAGTCACAATTCAAAAATTTTATAAATCACAATTTATTCACCGATCACAATAAAGAAAATTGAAACGTCACAACTTATTTATCGATAACAAATCACAAACATTATAACTCACAACTGAATAGATAGTCACAAATTATCAAATTATCGGTCACAAATTAACAATTTTATAGGTTAAACAATATTTTATTAGTCACAATTTACCAAATTTTGAGTAACAATTATAAAGTTGGTCACAATCACACATTCTTCCATGTCACAATTTAATTATTGGTTACAAATTAACAATTTATTAGTCATACCACCTAGATAATTGGTCACACACACTCCTAACCCAACCAAAACTCAGGAGTAGCCCCACCAACAGAGCACCACTTACATCACCATCGACATCACTAGCACCATCATCACCTAACCACAACCATCGTCATCTCCATCGTCACCAAGGCTAGCACCACTACCGCTGCCATATCCTCTATCTCTATCTCTATCTACACCACACCACAACCACCACCCCCACAAAAAAATCTATTACTCGTCGCCACCACCCCCTCAAAAATCAACACAAAAAATGCTACAAAATCACTACAAAAAATCATGACAAATCGCTGCTATGATCCCGTCGTAGATGCTAGGCAAATTAGAAGACCACTGAAATCGCTGCTATGATCCCGTCGCAGATGCTAGGCAAATGTAACGCGGAATAACCCAAACCTAAAACCACTACATCGTGTCTCAACTTCACCAGATCTGCTTGTGGACCAAATCCACAAAACTAGACCTCCACAAAACACCACCACCCATGGATAGGACAAGAAGGGCACCGCTGTAAGCGGCAACAACGATCTGGTGTTGTGCAAGACAATCTGCTTGGCAGTGGCGCACGACAGCGACGAGAAGAGGTAGAGATGTCAAACGGGCTGAGCGGCTCGGGCTCGTCAAATGATGAGCTCGAGCCGAGCCTTGTTGTCGAGCTCGCGAGCAGCTCGTGGACTCGTGAATTTTTTAAAAAAAAAACATGAAAAAGTAAAAAAAAAATTCAATAAAGGTCGTGGCTCGCGCTCGACTCGCGGCTCGTGAGCTCATGAGCTCATGGGTTAAAGGGCCGAGCAGGTTCGGCTCGGCCTATTGACATCTCTAAGAAGAGGGAATGAAAAGAGAGAAGGACTGTCGTGAGCGGCAGCAACGGTCAAGTGTTGTGCACGACAATCCGCTCGGCAACGGCACACGACAGTGGCGAGAAGACGGAGAGAAGAGGATGAGGAAAATCATAGGGTTTGCCAGTTTGGTTAGGATGAAATTGATTAGAAATTTGTATAATTAATATTTAAAAATAAAATATCTTGATTTTTGAAAAGTGAAACTTTATATCTGCAATTTGAAATTGAATGTTGAGATCTCTGGTTTTATGTAATTTCCACTTCTCTCAAACCTTTTTCTTCACTTATATTCCGACGTGGGATTGATAGGAACAATTGTTGGGATTAGTTTGAAACAATATGCTATTTTTATTTACTGATTTTCAATATTTGATTTCTTTTCATTTCACCATAATTTTTCTCATTTAATTTTTTTTTTCCAAAGCCCACTGAATCGATATATAAATTATTTGTTGAAGTTTTTGCTATATTTAACTTCTTGTTTTCTATTGACATTAGAAGTGGGAATATATTAATAATAAATATTTTTATCTCTATATAATTATTAATTTGGAAATTAACTTAACTTTTTGGTATTTATTTATTTATTACAATCGGTTCAACTTTTTGATCTTTGACCAATTCCCCTTTTCTAGTCAATGTTTAGGTCAATTTTGAAAACATTGGAAAATCCTATTTATTTGTGCGTGTGAAGCACATGAGAGAAAAAGCTTTATTCACTCTTGTACAAATACTAGTTGACGCCTCGTGCGATGCACGAGTTTTGTACTTATTATATGTTTATTAGCGTGCTATTTAATGATAATAACAACGTAAGACAAAAACCTTAAATATCATATTGATTGATCAAAATAGAATACAGGATTAGGAGATACAATAAACTGAAAATATTTACAATGATTTGATAGTAAAGTACATTTGACATTTTTGGATCAAATCCAATTATTAGAGTTACGAATAATAATGCTACCTTCCTGAATACTTCCAATATTTAGCAGCACCTCTAACACTTTTTTGAGCAGCAGGAAGGAATCTCCAACACTTGAAATACTTCTTAGAGCAGGATCAAGAAATCCTATGAGAGCACTTTTCCAATTGGGTACCCACAATAATAATAGTACTTGCAACAATCCTCGGTAGAGGGGTACCTAGGTTAGGTATTGAGGTTTCAGGCAAAAGCGGCTATTGCATTTTCAGTTATATCCACATATTTCATGGGATCCACAACTTTTTAACCACATATTTCATCACCTTTTTTTAAAAATGTATTAAAAATCTAATTTTTATCTAAAGCAAACATGGGACTAAATGATGCAGGAGCATTTATGAGTAGAGCTACACTATATATGAGATTAAGTCACAAGTAGCAATACCTGTTTTCTCCTATGACGCTTCCTTTTACTTCATGGAATGTATCTGCAGAAGCACATGGAAACAAATTTGTTACCTTGCAACCAACAACTACAACTGGTACCCTGACCTAAGCAGACATACACCATTTGACGTAATCTATAAGTTTTGGATAGTGAAATACACAGAACATATATATTTTACCTGACATTTAAGAAGGGCGAAGGAAATATTCATCGAAAGCTACATCGATTGCAATTTTTCACCTGTATATATTGATTTTGTCCAATGAAATTGATTCAATTGGTTGTCCAAAAAGGAAGCATTCAATGTGTTTGAGCACAAATACTCCACAATTAGGCCTGAAATAATACAATATAGTATTAGACTATTAGTAATGTTAATATGAAAGTAAATTTAAGAGTAAATTTAATTTTAAGTAATGTTAATGCGTACCCACTGTTTTCGGAAGCAGGACAGGGTATAATATGTATGTCCATTTTTTTGTTTTCGTATTTTCTTAACCCCTGTCTGTCAGAGGGCATTAATAACCCTTGAATTAACAATAATACCGCCTTTGCATGCAGCTTGATTTCGTCTGGGTAGCGAATGGTGTGGCTACAATTATATATCTGAAATTTCCATTCGTGTATATCCACAAGATAAAGATACCAATTATTGCTCGGCGTCGAACATGGAATTAGTAGATAATTGCACTTTTTCCATGGAATTCCATAAATCGGTAAGATGCCGGATACATACTGCTGGAATACAACAGAGCTTGGTGAAGTTCCCTTCGCAAGCCCTTGTCTGACATTGTTTTGCCATATCATATAACGAGTACATTCATCTTCAAATGAGAAATCTAAGAGTGCATATTCTTTAGAGACGCGAGGGGATTTATCACGAATCAATCGTCTCAATAGTGTTAACTCTGTGTTAATAATCTATTCAAAGAAATAAATTGAATGAGAGACATTATTTATGCATTGCAAATATTGCAGTTATTATTTCTACATTATACTAACCGAAACATGTAGATCTTCAGATGTATTTTGTATAGTCAGCAACATATCTCGACTATATTTGTGCCCGCTTCCGTTATCCCAGTAATGACTACAAAAAAAAAATTTATATCAGTTTCAATACAATAGAACGAAAATTGTAATATATGAAATAATAAAGTATAAGTAGATTTCTTACTCTGGTGGATTTCTGTCAATCCAATCTGTTATGGTTGTGTATTTATCCACAGAAAAGTCTTCCAAAGGAGATATAAATGATGATGTAGATTCATCATTTGTTCGACCTTTATTTAGAGGAACGTTTTGTTGTAGAGAATTTACAATAGTGTCCATGTTAGATTTCCAAGTAGACAAATGAAACAGCATATTCTCATTCCTTTCAGCATCTGAAGATTTTAGTGAACTTATATTGGTATCTATGAAGGATTTCATGGATTGGATGTCTTGTTGTGATTGTTTCTGTTGTTCAAATAGTTGTGTTTGGTTGTCAAGAATGGTTTGGTATCTAGCTTCATGATTTCTTGATTCTTGAACCATATCCGCCTTTAAATTATCATATAAATTAGACACTTCTGATACCAAATGTTGCTTGTAGATGCTAAAAAGTTCTTCCATCTGTTCTTTTGTTACATAATTATAGCGAGAAGAGGAAGAACCTGGCTCAAATTGAAATGTAGTAGCCGGCACATCTGTCTCATGATCATGTATGTCAGCAGGCGGTATTTCAAATTCAAATGAAGTACCTGGATCAGGATTATTCATTTGATGTTCTTGTGTGGTAGTATGCGGGATTTCTTCTGTCACGTTAGCGCATGTTCCATTCACGATAGCATCTAATATATGTTGTTCATTATCTGGTGTCAACGACAGCGTTGTGCACCACACTGTTTCTGATTCTTCTTCGGTGGGTATCAGAACTGGAATGACTTCAATCTATAACAATGGAAGAAGATTCTGTTAATTTTTAAAACGAATAATTTAATAGTAAAATATTATTGAATGATTATAATGAATTTTAGAATACCTCTTCAGCAGTTATAGAGGTGAAAAAATCTCTGATCACTTTTTCAGTCAGAAATTTGTTTGGTCTCCATTTATGTATTCTGGGAAACTGTAAGGTTCTACGTTTGCGACGACCGAATTGTTGCCCAAATTGTGGAAAGGCTTCGTATATCCAACACTGCAAAATTATAAGAAGTGAATATTATACGGCAAAAATTTATTCTATAGGTAAATGAAAATTTATTAAAAATATAAATTATATACCTGAAATGCAAGTGGAAATCCATGTATGGAATATTTTCGATCTGTCTGTTGGTTGTTTCGCAGTTTTTGTGCGCGTTGTTGCAATGAATTCAACAGAACGAAATACGATATACGACCCCATGGATAAATAAGAAATTCGTCTAGATTTTCAACCATGCCCAATGTCTGGTAATTAATATATCTTCCAACTGGTTTTAAAACACACTCCACTAACATGACTAATCCCAATTTGAATTTATCCTCCATATTTTCACATTGATGAAATGTTTCGAAAAGCATTACCATAGTGATTCTTTTAGTTCCGTGAAAATATATATTTCTAAGTCGATCATCACTGGAGTCGAGTTCTGCTGTTACTTCGTGACAAGGTAATCCAGTAAGCAGACAGTATTCTTGAATACCAAATCTGGCAAAATGATTATTTAATTTGAACCATATTTCATTTGTTTTGCCGGAATCAACGATCCTCAATATAAACTCGTGTATTAATCTGCTACAAAATTGTTGCTCTTCTTTTCTATAAAGATATCCACAAATAAACCCACACAAACTGCTGCTAAATATCAAAGACTGTTTGTCTTCGTCAATAAGTTGGATGAAATCTTTAACATACCGAAGCAATGGAAATTGGGTGATGGTGGCAGAGAACCATTGATCTGGGGAAACGATATAATCAAGAGACATCTGCAAGAATAAATAACCTTGAATTAGATATGAAATTTGAAAGAAAAAAAAAATTGTATGTATGGAAAGACGGTGATCCTCGCGTGCGGAGGGTCTGTCCGCCAGCTCCGCACGCGGAGGACTGTCCTCCGCGCGGAGGTCACCTCCGCGGACGAAGGAGGATAGATCCTCCGCACGCGGAGGCTCTGTCCTCCGCGTGCGGAGGTCGCTTCTGCGCTGGCTATTTCACCCGATTACCTTGAAAACCTTGCTTCTGGAGTGGAAAATCTTGCTTCAAAGAGAGATGGAGGGGTGAATGAGAGAAGTGAGAGAAATTGATTTGTGAGAAATGATAGATTTAGGGATTTTTGGGGAGGTGGGAAGAAGATAGGGTAATTTTTAAAACGGGTTTAAATATTATTTACCATATTTTTTAGTTATTGTAATTATTTATTTCGTTATTTATTTAGTTATTGTAATTATTTATTTTGGATTTATTTAGTTATTGTACGAAAACATATTAACTGTTTTGTAATAATTTTTTTGATTTAAATAATATGATGGATATAATATAAAATGCTAAATAAAATTTTTATATTAAGGAAAAAAAAAAGGAACAGAAATTTTCAATAAATAATTTTATTAATATATATAATATTGAAACCTCCGCGCGCGGAGGTTTCACTCTCCGCGTGCGGAGGTTCTACTCTCCGCGCGCGGAGATTACAGCCTCCGCAAGCGGAGGCTGTAATCTCCGCGCGCGGAACTGGATTCTCCGCGTGCGGAGGCCCGGGTGTCCGCGTGCGGAGCTTGTTGCCGTCAACGTTGATATCCTTGCTGCCGCCGTCCGTGGACGTTGATATCCCTGCGGAGGTTCCAGTTTAGGGCATGGATTCTTCGCAAATGCTCCGGCCTATTCTAAAAATTATGTAATACAAAATGTTGGCATATTTAAATATTTAAAAGAAGAAATGAAAATATATTCACGTCAATTTTTCTTCATGGTTTTTTTCATGTTTCTCTGTAAATGGGGTAAATGGGGAGACGGAAAGTTGTGGCGAGAATAATGCATGTCTCTTTGTATTTTTCTTTGATATTAATTCAATATATAAATATTAATTCAATATATAAAGGAGTTAATGTTTATAACGAAAGAGGGTTATTTTATATAGTTGTTATTTATATTTACAAACAGCGAGACGAAACGACTAAACAAGCATCTTCCAAAACCTATTCATCTGTTTTAGAAAATAACAAAAACCCAAAACAACCTCTTCATATTGCCTCAAAAGTTATATGTTACGTATGGAGGAGGTCGTCTTCACTGCGTCTTGACTGCTTCAAAAAAGAAAAGTTAAAGTCACTCTTGATGTGTTACTGAGGACTCAACTTTTGCGAGCCTTCTTCTCTAGATTGGAATTTGGTTGAAGAGAATCATCTGATCGAAAGAGAGATTTTTTTGCAGCAGTTGTTGTTTGAGTATTTCCGGATGGTTTACTATTTGAGGATTGTGCCTTCGCTTTCCCTTTATTTTTCTTGCTGTCTTTGTTGTCTTTGTTGTCTTCTGCAGCTGAATTTTTATCTGGATTTGTCTCATTGATTGCAGCAATTGAAGGTTCATTTTTTTCTGAAGAGTTGAAGGTGAAGATAATTTCAAAATGGCACTCCGAAGGATTTTGCCGTTTTTGTGTCGCTTTGAGATAAAATATTGAATCTATTTCGTTTTCACTTTCAATTTTCATAAAACTGTTTATGTCCACATCTGGTTCCTGCAATAGAGTAGAACGTAGTAGTAAATTGGAAATATTGAAATGTAAAGAAAACAATATTTAAGAATAAGAAAACAATTTTCAAGAATGTAAACTGTGATTTGACCTTTTCAAAATGGGTCCTTATGGCGTTACCAGTACACTGTAACAATGTTTCTGCAGCGCTTCCTATGATGCTTGCGTCTATCATTCCAGATTTGTCTTGTAGATGCACGAAAGCATTTGCTCTGGAGGAGATATATTACGTGAATTTTTAACTCTGTTGCTGTGTTAAATAAAATCTGAACAATATAAATTACCTTGGTACAGCTTTTGCATATTCACATTTACAAAATCGGCACTTGTGAATTTCTCCAAGATCTGCGTTCGACAATTTTTTGCAGTTATCGCATGACATATACCAGAACTTTTGATTTTTTGAAATGATCTTCCAACGTGCTTGGACCCAATAGAATTTTTTCTGCACAATAAAAATATTAACAGTTAGAAAATGTTGAAATTTGAAATGAACATATTTATATTAATGAACATATATATTTGATGAAGACTTACCTCAGGATGAATTCCTAGTAACTCTGCAATTGGCGTAAATTTGTCGTCGGAGGGAGGTATTATTTTCGGTGGTGTGAGAGGAATAGAACCTATGATCTTGCGTGAGTTGGTCAAGTTTTTCTTTGTTAACTTGCAGCCTATAGAAGAAAGTCAGTGTATATTTATTTATTAAAATGTAAAATGTATTTTTTATATTATATTTAAAGTACCAATCTTTGTACTCTGCCACAGCCAGTATGTCGCTATTGATGAAGAAAGTGCTGTTAGTTTTGGTTGATAAAGTAATACCTGCAAAGTAAATAATAAATGTTGGTATATTTGTCCGAAGTAGATGTATTTAAATAAATAAAAATGAAATTAACATTTATACCGTTAAACGAAGAAACCTTAAGGTTTATAGCCCATATGATTGGTCTGTCGGTCAGATTGGCTATAATGGTAAGACATTCTCGTTCCAGAAAACTGTCCCACAACGTTAATATCATTGTTTGAAATTCTTTATCTATCAAAATGATATCCTGAAGAACGGCCTCTGTGCCAAAATGAGTTTGGATAGTTCTCTTTGGTTTAACGTCCACAACTATTCCTATTACACCTGAGAAAAAAATTGTTATAATTTTTTCGATACACAGAATCATACATATAATTATAATTGTATAATATTTGATAGAAATTTTACTGATATTGCTGTTTTGATCCATGTGGTGTTCTAGTTGATGAAATGGAGTAAGTTGATATTGTGAGAAGACGAAGTTTAAATTGTTTTCATCTATTTCTTCAATCTTTGTTCTTCCTGTTATGGTCCATATTTTTTGGTCAGAGGAGTTTGTTCTTCTAAACGGGCTTTTGTTTTCTTTCACCGTTGCATTTGAGATCACATAGGTTTTTCCCAGTTCCAGTTGATCGTTAAGTGCAGTAATATTTGTATCGTACAGAGTTGCTGTGACTTCATTACCCTGTTTAAAGAACTTGTTAAGTGCTTATAGAATATATAGACAAAATAAAATCGAAAATTTATTCAGTTACTGTACCTCTAAATCCATCAGCAGAATAGTTTGGTATCTGGTGTTGGAATTACGAGCAATTTTGGGTATTTGCTTTCCGATGATAACCACCTTTGCGGACCAATTAGTTTCTGAAATTGCAATTTGTGGGATAAGTTTATATGGTGTAGCCATGCCTGTGTTTGGTCTGTGATTTGTAATAAGTAAGAAAAAGTGTGAAGACGAAGCTATTTATAGAAGACGAAGTGGATGAATAGTGTTAATAAATAAATAATTTATTTTAATATGTTATTGGAAAGATAAACCTGGATGAATAGTGTTAATAAATAAATAATTTATTTTAGTATGTTATTGGAAAGATAAACCTAATAATTTCAAATTCAAGTTTCAATGTAGGTACGTGTCTTTACGTATCTAATGTGGTGTATCCACGTGTTATGTACAAATATCTTTATTTTTACTATAATTGTCGGCGAAAAAATTTGTCATTATATAAAAAGCATACATAGATAATAAATAGAAATATATAAGTTTGATTATATTTTTTTTGTCGACTTTGATTATACTTTTGTTTCGACAAATACATTTTTTTTTTGTATTCGTATTTGTATTCATTTGTAAATTTTATTGTGTTCTATTTTTGCAGTAATATTTTTTAGCAATATTTTAAAGTGAATAAAAGTTAAAGTCAAGTGTATAGAATATATATATAATGTATTTTATTAATGGCTATTTGAAAGTAATTGTTGGTGCATATTGAAATTATGACAAAATACTTACCCTCTGAATTTGCAAAATGTAGATTTTTTGAATAAAAAAGAAACAAAAATTGTAATTAGAGACATGTATTGAAAATTACAATAGCAAAATAAATTATACATTAGTTATAAAATAACTCATATCACAATGTTACATCTTCGGGCTAATATGTGTCACGCACAGCTAGCATAGTTTTGCGACCATAAGCAAATAATTAAGCCAGGTTGAGTGAAAGCTATCCATACATATTCGGATCAAGTTTCCCACTATCAACTATAAGTATAAGAAGATAGTGTGAAATATACCTGCATATGAAAATAAAGACAATTATCAGTAATTCAGTTCACCTCATAAAAATAAGAAATACATACATTTAAAATATTGAAAATGAAATTAGTTATGAAACAAATAAATAAACAAATACTTACTTATACTTCTATGAATGAATAAATGAAAGAATTTCTTTATAAACAATATTCTTTGTACACGTATTGTGTAAATTGTCATTGTTTGATGGTTTTAACAAAACTTTTAAAGATTTACTTGTTTTAGCTCTTGATAATGCCACATAAAGTTGACCATGACAAAAGACTGGTTCAGGGAGATATAAACCAACATAATCAAGTGTTTGACCTTGTGCTTTATTTATCGTCATTGCAAAACATGGTCTGATTGGAAATTGAGTTCGTTTAAAATGAATTGATGTTTGATCATTTTTTAAAAGTACAAAAGGAATTCTTGGTAAAAATACATGTTTTCCACGATATTCGCCAGTTGCAATTTCAGCAAGAATTACATTCTTATTAAATTTCTTACAGGTAAGGCGTGTTCCATTACATAATCCTTCAGAAGGGTTGATATTTCGTAACAACATAACATGACAGTTTATCTTAAGCTTCAATTCATGCGGTGGAATACCATTTGGAGTTAAAGTATTCAAGAAATCTTCCTGAAGGTTTTGTTCTGATTTGTCAATCATCTCATCAAAGCTATAGTACGTGAAAATTTCACCAGGAATCTGATCAAGTAAAATTCTGTTAATATAATCAACACATTCATTTCTAGGCGTAAGAATTACACGATTTCCCATCGTATGTAAAGTATTAACATATGTTTCTATATTTGGGAAAACATGATTTATTAAAATTTGCAAAGATGTAACTTCGTCATCAAATGGTATAATTATGCTAGCCGGAAGTTGAATGTAATTACAATTATGTTTTTCCTCTGTTCCATTTCCAACTCGAAGCAAATATTCAGAAAATGGAGGATCTAATTTTGCACGCATGTTCTCAACTAAGGGTAAATGTAAATACAAAGGCCATAAGTCTGAGAAGACTAAGCTAGCCTTCATTATGTCTTCTTTTTTTCCTCTTGGTATTACTGGTAAAACTTGTCTGAAATCTCCTCCTAAAACAACCACCTTGCCACCGAAAGGCAAATTACAATCATTAATATCTCTGAGCATTTTATCAACGGCTTCAACGGTACAACGATTAACCATAGGTGCTTCATCTCAAAGTATTAATGTAGACATTTTTAATAAAGTCCCTAAAGCTGATTGTTTACTAACAGAACAAATAATTTCACCAACTGTTTCAAGAGGAATTTTAAATCTTGAATGAGTTGTTCGACCTCCAGGTAAAAGAGATGCAGATACTCCAGAAGATGCCGTAGCTAAAGCAATTAAATTTTGAGACCGTACACCTGTTAAGAGAGCTTTGTACAAAAAAGTTTTGCCCGTTCCTCCTGGACCGTCGATGAAAAAAATTCCGCTAGATTTTGAATTGACTTTTTCCATAATTGTATCATATGCAGATTGTTGTTCATTATTTAAAAATGATGTACAAGTGTAGCCTTCTTTTAAGTTCCAGTTTGTTGTCTCATCTTCAATCATCCTTCTTAATCTTTCACTTTCATTTACATTTATCCTAAATGGTACTATTTCGTAGTCATTTATGTTTTTACCTGATGATTCTAAAATGGAATTGATATCTTCTAAAGATTGTAATTCAGCATCCTTTGAAGATTTATTTTGATGTACATAATCATCGATCATATAAATTTTGAATTTATCCCACAGTAATTTTGGATGATTGGGATTGCAAAGGATGAGAAGTGTAGCAAAAAGACGTCTTAAAGAAGTAGGCATTTTGTAAATGATAGCTTCAGACATACATTCTTCGCAATGATTATCTCCGCTTAACAAACCATGTAAAAGCGCTCCTTCTCGATATGTATTAACAGTCTTTGTTTAAAGTTCGTAGATCTTGAAATGATATTGGACCTCGAATATGATTTAAAAGAACACGTAAGAAATATCGTTCTCCTTCAGATGGATTCGCTGTGACAACTCGTCTTATAACAACGTGTTTTTTTCTAGGACTCCAAATCTTTTTAGTTGAGTTCCAAATAAAATGTGTTGGAAAATCTCTATACAATAATGTACGAGCAAATTTATTTACTTTATTTACCTCAAAAAATTCTGTCAACATTGTTCTTTTCGTATTTTCATTATTAATAATAACAGATAAATTATCTCCGTCATCATACCTTATTTGTTGATGATTTTCAATATGAAGCTGTAAAGAATAAACAGCTGCATAAATTTCTGCTAAATTGAACGAGAAAATTCTCCACATAGCTTCAGGTGGAGATATCCATCTAGCATATTGGTATGCTGATATTTCATCGATTTCTTTTCCCGTTTCATTTGCAGAAAATGAAAAATGAATACGATCATGCCCTTTATACACATATTTGTACAAATATTTTACAGCTTTAATAGAAGAACAAACTTCAACATTAATATGACAGTCAAATTTTGCGTTCAAATAAGGATTATATGGTACAACCCATCGATTGTCTAACATTTGGCTTCCAACTTTGATAGAAATACCAGTATCACGACGTTTATACAATGGATATGAGTTATGACCAAAAATAGTAGTATTACAGTAATCTCTAGGGTATTTATTTTTGCAAGTTTTGTTTGCTTCCATACATATGTTTTTTGGATTAAGATGTCCACAAGGACCGTGCATATTATGTTTTACAATAACAGAATGAAGATAGGAATGATTTTTTTGATCAGGAATTTCACAACAAACTATCTTATCAACATCTACAGCAGAACAGATTTTATGGCCGTGATTAAATATTAACAATAGATGTGCATGAGGAAGCCCTCTTTTCTGAAATTCAATAACATATATATGCGCAATAATTGGGCCTAAAACATTTTTTTGGTATAAATCATTTTTCAACTCTTCTAATTTTGCTCTAAATATACGCACAATTAAATCAGGCCGATTTTGAATCTCATCATTGTGTTTTAGTTCTTGTTTAATTTCTGGCCAATTTGGATTGCATGTTGTAGTTAAGAAAATATCCGGTTTTCCATAACGCTGTACAATGGACATCGCATCCATATACCGCCTTAACATATCTCTAGGTCCACATGTAAAAGATTGAGGCAAAACAATTTTTCGTCCAATTTTCGATCCTCTTGTTTCTCCATTTTGAATGCTATCTACAATACCCTGGTAAAGTTCAGCTCGAATTTGATTTTGATTGTTACGAAAATAGTCTAACCGTGCAGTTTCGATCTTGACATACATATCTACAACATATTGTTGGAGTAATCTACCACTGTGAAGTAATACAGACTTACCGAAAGATCTGATTTGCAATTTGTATGAATAGTATTCTCGACAAGAAACCTGTGATCGGCTCTTCATTCCTGTAAGCACTGTAAAAAGAAGGTATTATATGAAAATAGTGAGAATGCAAAACAGAAGTAAATATACAAGAATAAAGGTTTACGTACTTTTATTTTCTTCTTTTTCAATAAATTCAGATGCTGAAGTAATCGTGTTAGGAAATTGAACAGATTCGGACAAATGTTCAGTCCGTCTACATCTTCTAATGCCTTCATGCCAACCTGATTCTCCATATGGAAAAAACAAAGGATATTGTAAAGGATCATAGCAACCGTAGTAATAATGAACTCTATGTAAATCACCAGAATGACCATATATAATAATATCACGAGAACGATTGGTAGCATTTTCGTTATGATCAACCCACACAGCAGCTACTTCAGATGAAGTTGGAGTATTAAACACTCTTTGATCAAGTCCTGGATCACATCTTATATGTATATGATAATTATGTAAGTTAGGCATATTACTTAAAGATCGAAAAAATCTGCTATATGGATTTACCTTTAGGATTTCAAGTAGAATAATTAAAGTGAATTCATTAAAGTTCTCCGAAATTTTCTTACGATTTTCAACTTCATTATCTGCATCATAAAAATATAACTGCATATAAGAAGGCTTGTTATTCTTTGGAATAAGTTCATTTAGGTAATGATATACCTGTCCTTGAACTCTAAATGTGTAAATACCTCGATATGTTTTGAAGAGCTCTTTGTCATATTTGACACCAAAAGAAGTAAAAGCAAAGTGGTTATTATATCCTCGTACAATTTTCTTAAATTCCATACATTTAAATTCTTTAGAAGTAAATAAGTTATATAATTCGGTTGGTGAATCAGGTATGGAAATATGGACATTTCCATCAGAACAACAAAAACCTTTACTTTCTCTATAAATTTTTCTTGCACCACAATATGTACAGCTATTACATGTCGGTAATACGTATGCATTCGTTGGTATATTTAATACATTAAAACTAATTGGTAATGTAGAATCGGAAGTATGGAGTACCATTTGGTCTGAAGTAGATGCCTCAAGATCATGATGTGTTACAGATTGTTGAATTTGTATATCATTCGAAATGTCATCACCATTTTGATGTAAGATTACATATTCTTTTACGATGATCATTGCAGCTGTGTTGAACTCTTTTTCGTCGGCATCTTTTTCTTTGATTTTCTTGTTGACGATAAGACATTGTTTCAAAATTACCATCCGAAGTATTCATATCGAACAGTTGAAACCTAACCTGATCAATATAGGAACTGGAAAAAATTAATTACAAAGGTTATCAAAATGTTTAGAGTAAAATAAAAATATTGAATAGCTGTCTGTGTAGAAAAATATTTCATTTTGTATTATTAAAAAAAAAAGTTGGTAGATAGATAAATTCTAAGTTTAGAAATTAATAGTTTTGGGAAGGAAAAATTTTTCTTATGGTAAAACACAAACAAAAAAATTAAAATGGAAAATAGTATTGTTGCTGGAAAATGAGGGAAAGGAAGAAATAAAATTGTTATGAACATAGGAAAAAATAATTCGGGCACAGAAATTCACTTTAAATATAATAAAACAATACAATTTACAAGGAAGAAGTAAATATAAATTGAAGGGAGTTGGTAAATATTATAATGTAAATTTCAAGGAAGGATACACCTAAAATATATAAAAATATTTATACGTTATTATTAGGTAAACAAGAAAATGAGAA
The DNA here is from genome assembly GCA_019097785.1 of Fraxinus excelsior. Classification (NCBI taxonomy): domain Eukaryota; kingdom Viridiplantae; phylum Streptophyta; class Magnoliopsida; order Lamiales; family Oleaceae; genus Fraxinus; species Fraxinus excelsior. The sequence continues at coordinate 20,385,557 of CM032635.1, read as the reverse complement.
TATTATATATATATAATATGACGCACAATATTCAATATATATATTTTGTATTTATTTGTCCAAAATTATTAAAAAAAAAATATTATATATATATAATATGACGCACAATATTCAATATATATATTTTGTATTTATTTGTCCAAAATTATTAAAAAAAAAATATTTAAGTTTTAATATAAAAAAATGTTATTTTGTTTTGTTTAGATTACTATCAAATATTAATGAGGAACGAAATAGCATAAACAAAAATAATGACTCCCTAATATAAAATAACTTAGTAAAATTGTATGTATAATTTATATTTTTCGAAAATAAATAACTTAGTAAAATTGTATGTATAATTGTATGTATAATTTCAATGTAAAATTATTGAATGTTTTTGAAATTCTTGTTAAACATAATTTTCGAATTTTATGTCCAGAAAAATGTCTGATGAAATTCCAAAACATATA